>CM075966.1:69303292-69903292 GCA_038048745.1 Coluber constrictor foxii | reverse complement strand
TGAGGAGAAAATCGGAGTTTTTTCTTCAGAACGTTTTGCATAACCCACCAAATTTTGATCCAAAAAGCGTTCACTTTCTTGCAAGTCCACCATATATGGTAATATGTAGCATCTAAGCAGTCACATCTCCAACATTTTGGCTGAACATTAGGATACATGCACAACAGTTTCTTAGGATCTAGATGCCACCTATAAAACATTTTATAAAAATTTTCCCTCAAATTCTGTGACTGTGTAAATTTAACATTCTGAATCCATATTTTTTCCCATGTTTCCATCATAACTGGTTCTGCAAAGTTTTGCGCCCATTTTATCATACAGTCTTTAACCAGTTCATTTTCAGAGTCTCTTTCTAACAAAATATTATAAACCCTCTTAATATGCATTAGGCCTTTCTCTTTTATCTGTCTTACCAATTCCTCTTCATACAACATTAAACCAGTTTTTTGATCTTCCCTCCATCTCAATTGAAGTTGATTATACTGTAACCAAGTTAAATTAATCCCTTCTTCCAACAGAATGTTTAATGTCTTTAATTGCCATCTACCCCATCATTAAAAAGTACCTCTTTATATAAAGTCCCCCCGAGTGACTTTATATTATATTCCGTGTAATATGACCAAGATCCAACCACAAAGGTATTTTGTAATCCAATTTAAGATGGTGCTTCTTCCATACTCTCATCAAAGAATTTCTAAGTATATGACTCTTGAATACTTTATCAACTTTATTTTCATAGAATAAATATGCATGCCAACCAAATTCCAGGTCATGGCCTTCTATATTCAATATTTCAGTCCTTATCATTCCAAACCAATCACTCGCTTGTGTCAACGCTGCTGCTTTGTAATACAATCGTAGGTTTGGAAGTTTAAGGCCACCCCTTTCACGAACATCTTGCATGATTTTCAGTTTAACTCTTGGCTTTTTCTCATTCCAAATAAACTTATTTACTCCTTTTTGCCATTCCATCAGATGTTTATCACTTTTAAGCACCGGAATCATTTGAAACAAAAATAAAAATCTAGGTAGAACATTCATCTTAACTGCTGCTATTCTTCCAAGTAAAGATAGCTGCAGCTTTTTCCAAGTTTCTATATCTTTTTGCACCTTTCGCCATAACACTTCATAATTATTTTGAAAAAGTTTTATATTTGAGGCTGCAACTTGAACTCCTAGATATTTCACCTTTGCTACTATTTCAAAGCCTGCCTTCCTTTCGAGTTCCTTCTTTTGACCTTCTGACATATTTTTAACTATCATCTTGGTTTTTTTCTGATTCAATCTAAATCCTGATACCATACCATATTCTTCTATAATATCTTTCATCTGGATTATTGATTCCATCGGCCGTGTTAGGGTAACAACCAGATAATCTGCAAATGCCCTTGTTCTGTAGTCCTCTTGCCTTATAGCTATTCCATTCAGAGTACTCGAATTCCGTATTGTGTTCAACAAGACTTCTAAAGTTAAAATAAACAGCAATGGGGATAATGGACAACCTTGTCTTGTTCCTTTTTCTATACTAAAATTTGTAGTTAGACTTCCATTAATGATAATTTGTGCTGTTTGCTCTTGGTAAATTGCTGAAACCGCCTGAAAAAACTGGTCCCCAAAGTTCATTTTTGTTAAAGTCTTTAATAGAAAGTTCCAATTGACTCGATCAAAGGCCTTTTCCGCATCCAAAAACACCAGCACTGCAGGGATCTGTTTACTCTTCTCAAGTTGTTCCAATAAGTCTATAATTTGCCTCACATTATCCTTCATGTATCTGCCTTCTATAAATCCAGCTTGATCATGATCATGATGAATCACCTCTTGCATAACTGGCATTAATCTGTTGGCTAATACTTTTGCAAAAACTTTATAATCCGTATTCAGGAGAGATATTGGTCTGAAATTTTCCGGTTTTATAGAACCTTCCTCTTTTGGTATCAATGAAACAAAGGCTGCTTTCCATGAAGGGGGTATTTTACCCCCTTTTTGTATGCTACAAAATAAGTCTTTAAGATGTTCAATCATTTCTGCTTGTAAAGTTTTATAATACACCGCTGTTAAGCCATCTGTCCCTGGAGCTTTGGCTGTTTTCAATTGTTTAATTGCAAAAATAATCTCTTCGGCTGTTATTGGTTGATTCATTCTTTCCTTTTGCTCCCTAGAGATTTTCGTGACTCTCCTATGTTCTAAATATTTATCTATAAGTTCATTCTGTATATGATCTTTGGCATATAGTTTAGAATAATAATCTAAGAAGGCTTCTTTAATTAGACTTTGTTGAAAAACTTCCTTCCCTCCATGCTCAATACTACCAATAACACGAGAACTCTGCTGTTTCCTCAGTGTGTAAACCAGCCACCTGCCTGGTTTATTAGCATTACTAAATGTATTATGTTTTGCAAATTGTAAATTAGTTGCTGCTTGTTCCGCTATAAGCATTTGAAATTGGTCTTTCATAAGTTTTATAATTTCTTGTAGTTTTTTATCTGTCGGATTTTTTATAAGTAATTGTTCTGTTTTCTTTATCTCTCCTTCCATTTCTAATCTTTTCCTTTGTTGATTTAATTTATGTTTAGAATTCATATAAATCAGTACCCCCCGCATATACGCCTTACTCGCATCCCAAACAATTTCAATAGGGGTACCCTTATTCAAGTTCATTTCAAAAAATTCTTTCATTTGTCTTTTAAGTTTATTTATGTTTTTTTTTCATATCTGAACAAATTTTTATTTACTCTCCATGATCTTCTCTCATGCTTTCCCATTTCCATTTCAATCCATACCGGACTATGGTCAGTTAGAGTCCTCGGAAATATCTTTGTTTTCTTTGTTTTTAAAAGTAAATCAGCTGTAATTAAGATGAAATCAATCCTGGAGAAAGATCTGTGTCTATCTAAAAAAAAAGTAAAATCCAGTTCTTTTGGGTTGTGCACTCTCCATATATCTTTCAACTCCAAATCTTCTTTCATATCGAAAAAAATCTGTGGTAGTTTAACCCATGACTTTGCCAAGCTCTTTTTATCTTTTTTGAGATCTATTACTCCATTCCAATCTCCCATAAGTAAAATAGATCTATAATCCCATTGCAATATTTTAGAGTATAATAATTTGTAAAAGCTTTCTTGTTGCTGGTTAGGAGCATAAATGCCAACCACCAAAATTGGACCATTTTGTGTGTTTAATTCGATTGCTATATATCTTCCACAATCATCTGCTTCTATAATTTTAGCTGACAGTCTTTTATTTATGTAAATCACAACACCATTCTTTTTTTCCGAATTTGAAGCTATAAATTGTACACCTAATTTAGAATTTATCAAATATTTTTGGTCCTGTATTCTTATATGGGTTTCTTGCAAACAAATAACATCATTATTAAATTGTCTCAAATAATGAAATATTTTCCTTCTTTTCTGTGGTGAATTCAGTCCATTCACGTTCCAAGATAAACATTTAACTGTCATTTGTAGTCTCATGAAGCGCTAAGAGTATTTGCTGAAGTTTTTGTTCCAGAGTGGTAGTCTTCGGCCTGGCTCCTCCCATGACTTCAGTTTTCTGTGGTTTACCATTGGCACTCTTCTTCTCCTTTGGTGGCATAGGCCTCTGCTGCTGTTGTTTCTCTAAAATTTGCTTGTAGGTTGCTCGAGTTATACGCTGATCTTTAGGTTCATGCAACAACAGTTCAAGGTCCAATGCCACCTCTCTTGTATTTCTTGGTGGCCCACTTCTGGCCTGTGAGGAAAAATCCAGCAATGGTTCATCCAAAAAGCCCCCTGTTGCTCCTTGCGTTTCCGTTGCCTCCACCTCCATCTGTTTCCGCTGTTCTTCAGACTCTTGTTCAAATTCCTTCTCTTTATCGCCCTCCTCTATAGCTAACACTGAAGATGTACATGGAGATGCTGCACCAGTTTTAAGAACACTAAAATAAAATTCTTCCGCTTTTTCAACAGTATTTAATCGATATCTCTCTCCTTGGTATCTCAGTATTATACCAACTGGGGCATCCCATCTAAATGGAATCTGTTGTTTCTTCAATTCAGTCACCAAGAATCCAAAATCCTTTCTATCTCTTAACATCTTAGGCGGCAATTCTTTGTGGATCCCAATCTCCTTTCCATCAACTTGAACAGTAGAAACAAAAGACTTTTGCAAAATATCATTTCTCATTCTTCTATCTGTAAAATAGATCACCACATCTCTAGGCAATTTCCTTTGCCTTGCCACCCGAGAATTCACTCTGTAGACCTTGTCAATCTTGCACAGGACATCTTCAGGGTTGACCTTTAGCATCACAGCCAGGGCATCAGCACAAACCATTCTCAAATCCTCTCTGTTGTTTTCTTTTATTCCTCTCAGTCTTAAAGCAAACTCCATAAATCTGAATTGCATCATGGTCACTTCATTTTCAATTCTTTGGGTTTTGTTATCCACATCAGAAATTTTATTGTCAGCTTCCCTCATTTTAGATTCCAATTCTGAACTAAGTTCACCCACTTTTTTTATCAATCTCTACAACCACTTCTGAAAGACCAGTCACAACTGTCAGTATATCTTGCTTCATTTTATCATACTTTTCTTGAACCACATCCTTAATTTCCTGTTGAGATTTCTCAAATTTCTCAAATTTCTGGTCCATCGCGTCATTTTGGTTCATCAGAGCCACAGCAATAAATTCCTTCAAATCTTTAAATCCAATCTCCTGTTCTTGGCTCTGAGTCTGCAAACTTAATGGCTGCTCTTTTGGTTGGTGAGTAGGGGAACTCCCCCCTGCAGCTTTGGGAGCTGGCTTTGTCTGTTTTGAAGCCATACAACGCAATCTTATTCTTTCTAGGAAGGAAGTCTTCCCCCCCCCCTTTCCACCACAGAATCCTTTAAAGAACTTCCCCAGCTTTAATCCAGTCTCTAAGGGAAGAGGAACAGATGAAAATCTCTTTAAAAAAACTTTTACCTTTATTTCTGACAAGCACTGTCACTTTAAATGCTTTAGAACGCGTTAAAATACTCAGGCATGTCCACTTTCGCTTTCAGCTTTTTTCCTCCACTGAAGCCGGACGCCATTTTAATATACTTTCACTTTTTCTCCTTTCTTAAATCCAAAGACAGGGCTAGCACAAATACTTGCAGTTTTTAATTTTAAGTCCAGATTTCACCCTGCTTGTTTTGAAGAATTCAGTTGGTTTTTGCTGTTACAGTTGGTTGCGCTGTCTGGCTCTGCTAAATGCAGAGTTGTCCCCGGAGTCTGGAGCCTCTGCGAGCTGGATAGGGAGCCTCACCCTGCTTCCTCCCCAGAAGCAAAAAAACAATCTGGGGGTTTCTCAGGGGGGCTCTACCTGTTCTCGCCAGCTCTCCTCACGTTTCTTCAAGAATGGGAGTTTTCAAGCCGCCTCTCAGCTGTAGAGGCGGCTCTTTACGGGCAGCGGGGCTGGAGGTCATAAAAAGACCATCTAGCGATAACGGCGGCACCAACTGGAAGTCCGAAATAAGAAAGTCTTGAGCGTGCGACGGAAGGTGCACAGATCCGGGATCCTCCGTATCTCCAGGGGAGCTCGTTCCAGATAGTAGGTGCCCCCACAGAGAAGGCTCTCCCCTTGGGGGCCGCCAGTCGACATTGTTTGGCCGATGGCACCTGGAGGAGCCCCTCTCTATGGGAGCATACTGGCCAGTGGGAGGCTGTTGGTGGTAGCAGGTGGTCCCGTAGATAACCAGGTCCTAAGCCATGGAGCACTCTAAAGGTGATAACCAAAACCTTGAAGTACACTCGGAAGACCACCGGGAGCCAGTGCAGCTCGCACAGGAGAGGTGTTACATGGGAGCGCCACGTCGCTCCCATAATCACCCACGCGGCCGCACTCTGCGCCAGTTGGAGCCTCCGAGTGCTCCTCAAGGGGAGCCCCATGTAGAGAGCATTACAATAGTCCAGACGGGAGGTGACGAGGGCATGAGTGACTGTGCATAAGGAGTCCCGATCTAGAAAGGGACGCAACTGGCGGATCAGGCGAACCTGATGAAAAATCCTGCGAGCCCTTTCCGTGGGGGCCAATGATTTGCCCCCAATAGTCAGCGATGGCACCAGCTGACTATATGGGGACATCGAAAACCACAGCCACTCGGTCTTGGATGGGTTGAGCCTGAGCCTGTTTCTCCTCATCCAGATCCGTACGGCCTCCAGGCACCAGGACATCACTTCAAGGACATCGTTGGGGTGGTCTGGGGTGGAGATGTACAGCTGGGTGTCATCAGTGTACTGGTGGTACTTCACCCCAAAACCACGGATGATCTCGCCCAGCGGCTTTACATATATGTTGAACAAAAGGGGCGAGAGGACCAACCCTTGTGGCACCCCACATATAAGGGGCCTCGGGGTCGACCTCTGCCCCCGTCAACACGGACTGCGACCGGTCGGAGAGGAAGGAGGAGAACCACCGCAACACAGTGCCCCCCACCCCCAACTCTTCCAACCAGCGCACCATGATACCATGGTCGATGGTATCAAAAGCCGCTGAGAGATCTAACAGGACCAGGACAGAGGAGCACCCCCTGTCCCGAGCCCTCCAGAGATCATCAACCAACGTGACCAATGCCATTTCCGTGCTGTACCAGGCCTGAAACCCAACTGGAACGGATCCAGATAAATCATTTCATCCAGGTACTAGGGAAGCTGTCGCGCAACCACACTCTCAACAACCTTCGCCACAAAGCGAAGGTTGGAGACTGGACGATAATTAGCCAATACTGCCGGGTCCAGGGAAGGCTTCTTGAGGAGAGGTCTCACCACCGCTTCTTTCAAGGCGGCAGGGAAGACACCCTCACCCAATGAAGCATTTATAATCCCCTGGAGCCAGCCTCGCGTCACTTCCCGGGAAGCCAGCACTAACCAGGAGGGACACGGGTCCAACAAACATGTGGTCGTGTTCAGTCTACCCAGAATCCTGTCCACGTCCTCAGGGGTCACAGGCTCAAACTCATCCCAGATAACATTCTCAAGACCTGCCTCCGTCATCCCCACTGGATCTACCCAGTCGGAGTCCAGATCTTCCTGAATCTGAGTGATTTTGTCATACAGATACTGAACAAAATCCTCGGCTCTTCCCTCCAAGGGGTCCTCCCACCCTTCCTGGTGGAGCAGGGAGAGGGTCACCCTAAACAGGGCGGCCAGGCGATTATCTGATGATGCAATAAGAGCAGCAAAATGGGAACATTTTGCTGTTTTTATCACCACTAGGTAATTCTTAATATGAGATCTTACCAGCGTCCGGTCAGATTCAGAAAGACTGGCCCTCCAACTACTCTCTAGGTGTCTTTTCCAGCGCTTCATCTCCCTTAGATCCTCGGTGAACCAAGGAGCCAGGTGAGATCGGCGCCGGGTCAGAGGCTGCAAAGGCAGGACTTGATCCAGAGCTCCAGCATCCACCCTATCCCAGGTGGCCACTAGGTCTCCAGTCGAGGCGTGAGCCAGAACCTCGGGTATTGACCCAAGCTCCATCTGGAACCTGCCAGGTTCCATCAGGCACCTGGGGCGGTACCATCTTGTCGGTTCCGCCTCCCTGCAGCGGGGTGCAGCGGTTCGAAGGTCAAGGCGAAGGAGAAAGTGATCCGACCATGACAAGGGCTCGATGACTATATCCCCTATCTCGAGATCACTCAGCCACTGTCCAGAGACAAAAACCAAGTCCAGCGTGTTTCCCCCCGCATGTGTAGGGCCATGAATTAGCTGGATCAGGTCCATAGCCGTCATGGAAGCCATGAACTCCCAAGCCACCTCAGACGCCTCACCCACGGACGGCAGGTTGAAATCCCCCATGACCATAAGTCTGGGGGTATCAACCGCCACCGCGGCGATAACGTTGAGTAGCTCGGGCAGGGCTGCTGCCACGTGGCAGGGAGCCAGGTACGTGATCAGCAAACCCATCTGAACCCCATGACCCCACTTCACAAGGAGGGACTCACAGCTGGCCGTCTGAGGAACAGTGGCCTCCCTCGGCCTAAGGCCTTCTCTAATAATAACCGCTACTCCCCCGCCCCTCTCCTGTGACCTCGACTGATGGAATGCGTGGAAGCCTGGTGGGCACATTTCTACCAGAGGGACCCCTCCCTCCGGGCCCAACCAGGTCTCCGTAATACCAGCCAGGTCTGCTCCCCCCTCCTGAACAAGATCACAAATGAGGGGGGCTTTATTTACTACAGACCTGGCGTTGCACAACATCAGTCGCAGGCCCGGGTCCTGAGGGTCTGTGCAACCTGGAGAACGAGTGGAGCCTTGGGGGCCGGAGCGTGCCACCGCTTGAAGACAGCGGGCGCTTGCTCCCTTGATATGGCCCCCTGCTCCCGCCATATCTACCCCTCCCTCTCACAGTACCAATGGTGAAAACACAATCCAGACAAGCTCGGCCCCCTATTGCCCCTGAATCCCCCACCACCCCGCTGCACATCATGGCCAGGCCCGACCCTCCCCTTAGTGGGTTATCCCCCAAACCCACAGCCCTAGTTCCAATCCTACCCTCCCCCCTGGGACCCCTTAAAAGTTTAACCAAAAATTTACATAGAAAACCCCTCAACTCCCTCTTCGCCACATGCCACCTCTCTGGGTTCCAAAACCTGTCATTGAGGTAGGCCCTCGATAACGTGGAGGGCCAGGCTTGCGAGAGGGGGGAGTCTCGCAGTGCAAGAAGCTGAGAACTTAAGTACATCTAAAGCTCTGAGGTAGTAATAAGGTATGGCCAAGGGCTCCATATGATAGTCCAAAATGTCCTGGAAAACAAGGCAGGTTGACCATAAACAAGAGAGTCTCCACTGTCCTCTCACGGCAGTGGCGGAGTCCAATGTTCCAACCAGCTCGGGGGTAGTCCTCCAACCAGCCTCTCATGATGGTTGGCCAACTGGCCATGGGGAAGATGGTACAGTGATAGATACCGGCTCCGTTCAACCTCCCATAAGCGGCCATTTTCCATACAGCCAGCATACTGGATGACAAACAGAGCCAGGTCCAAAGTCTCTGGAAAGGAATAAGCTGTCCACAATGTTCGTACAGGCAGCGTACACATGGATAGTACAGGCAAGTGGGTAGATGGAAAACAGGTGGGAACCACCTCCATCGAGCAGAAACCGGCAGGGCAAGCATGTTAGTCATAGGACCTAATAATGGCCCAGCTAGGGAAAGGGGAGGAGGGTTTTCCGAGGCGATGAAGTAGCCACTCTGACAGCCTCTCAACCCTCCTTAGCCCCCCCAGGTCTCCAGCCACCCTATCTATGCCCAGTCTTAGCCTCCCAAGATGATTATAAATGGGGGCCTCACCATAGAGACTTTAAAGGTTTAAAGATTTCAGCGATGGAGGCTCCCACTTCATGTTCTTTCTCGGCTACACGACTCCAGTCCTCCCAGCAACTAGCTGCTGCAACGGCGTCGGCGGAGGCATCACCGCTGGCACTACCAACAGCCATGTCTTCAATTCGTCCTCGCCTCCTTTGACGCCCACTTCCTTCCCCCCAATGTCCAACTCCGCTGCTCCGACGCGGGGGGGAATGCAGTCCACGACAACGCCAGCGCCTCCACCGCAGCCACCACCCCAGCCATCATGCCGGCGGGCTTAACATGAAAGCTGACCATTTCATTGTCTCCACCACTGCCGCCGCCGCCGCCCATAACTCGCAAACACCGCCCTTCTCACGGCGACCGCGGAACAGCTGTTCTTTGGAGCGTCGGTGCCACGCTGTTATCGGCACCTTAGAGAACACGAAAGCTCTCAATCTGCTGTTCACAAGTAGCGCTTGCTGGGCAGGAGGTCTAGATGGTCAAAACGACCCCCAGAGCCCCCCACAAGCCAAAATACCCCATCTCTACCCCAGCGAACCTAGAGCCGGGTCGCCATCTTGGAGCATGCACAGATTAATCTTTTGAATGTATTCCTTCTCTTGTAGTATCTGTGGGTTTAATGTCCATCTTCTGATTTTCTTTTTTTGACCGTTCCATATTATTTTCAGGGGGTTATGATCTGCCCAAATGTTTGGGAGAATCTCTACATTTTCTACCTCTTTACTTAATTCTTTATTTGCCCATATCATACCTATTCTTGAGAAGGACATCTTGGGCCCATGCCAATCTTGCAGCTGTTGTTATATGCAGCAGCAGGTACCATGCCGGCATGCCAAATACTTTGTTTTGTTCACTTTGACAGTTCCAATTGTTATGCATATGGGAGTCTCTCAGCAGTGGAAATGAGCACAGTCTGCTGTTTCCTCTTCCAATTCTATTGTGTGCTGTCACGGCCTCGGGTCTGCCATGTCAAGATGAGATGACAGGACACATTCGCATCGGGTTAAAGAGGGTTTCCCTCGTTCCAGCAGGTGGTTGCACACCACCTCGCTGACCCTCGGGCTTCCCCTCTGCTTCGTGTAGCTCTCAAAGCCTTCAACACGCCTTCAAAGGGTCCCCCAACATGAAAGAAACAGAGTCAAATAGCAAAGCTCACTCTTTTCCCTCTATGCTGCCCTGACAGCATCACCAGAAGTTCCTCAACAGTTCTTCTATGGCTGCTAAGCAATGGGAAATGTATTTGTGTTATTTATGTTGTGGTTCACCAGCAGCCTGCAGAGCTGCTAGCAGAGTCGGACAGTGAGGAGGCTGGGGAGGAACATGGGCCAGTCCTGGAGTCTGGGGAAGGCTCGGATGAGGGCTCTGCATCGGAGGCAGAGAAAGGGCCATCTGGGAGGTACGTGCCGCCTCCAGAGCCTCCAGAGTCAGACCTCAGTGAGGCAGAGGAACAGGGGGAGCCTGTTCCCTGTGCATGCATGCGCAGAGATGCCAGAAGGCAAGAACAGTTAAAACAAAAGGGATGACTTGGGAGTAGGGCTTGGAGATGATTGGCCCCTCCCATAAGACTTAAAAGAGGAGCAAAGGCACGTGGGCCTTTGCAGGAAGCGACATTATTAATTCTGTGCAGTTTAAAGTCTGAAGCTCTGTTTCATTCTGGACTCTGTGTGGCTTTGCCAATTAGGTCTTTGGCAGCGTGTCAAGGGAGATAAAGGTGGGTGATTATCAGCCTTATCCCAAAGAACTCTTTACAACTATTCGGGACTCATCTGTGAATGAACAGAATTCACAGCTGTTAAAATAAAACAGGTTTTTGGGACTACTCGTATGTTTTACTGACTCAGGAAGCCTAGGTCAGAACAATTTATTGCAAGTTTTATCTTTATTAATTTTTAGCCCCGCTACCTCCCCATATTCATCTAATTTAGTAAGTAATTTTGGTCCCGTAATAAGGGGATCTTCTAATATGAAAACCAAATCGTCGGCAAATGCTTGGAGTTTATATTCTTCCCCTTTAACTTTTAAGCCCTTAATTTCCGAATCCTGTCTAATCGTCTTAAGAAGTGGTTCAAGTGTTAAAATAAATAGGAGCGGTGAAAGAGGGCATCCTTGTCTGGTACCTTTATAAATCTGTATCTCATCTGATACTGATCCATTAAGCAGTAGCCTTGCCGACTGTTTAGAATAAATAGCTTGTATTGCCCTTGTAAATTGAGGCCCAAAACCCATCACTTCCAATTGTTGTATTATAAAATTCCAGCTGACTCTGTCAAAAGCCTTTTGGGCATCCAAAAAGATCATTACCATTGGTTTATCAGAGTGTGTCTCATAATATTCTAAGGCATTCAATACCACCCTTACATTATCTCTTAGATGCCTATGAGGTAAGAAACCATTCTGGTCTTGGTGGATAAATTGGGACAGGAACACCCGGAGTCTCTCAGCTAGTATTGTCGCAAAAATCTTATAGTCCACATTCAGGAGCGAGATTAGTCTATAGTTCTGGATCAGAGTTTTGTCTGTTTCAGGTTTTGGGATTAGGGAAATGTAGGCTTCCATCCAGGACCGGGGTATTTTAGAGTGTAGTAAAACCTCATCAAATAAATATTTAATATACAAACTAAGTAAGTCAAAGACTCCTTTATAAAATTCACTAGGAATCCCATCTGGTCCCGGAGTTTTGCCATTAGCTTGTTTCTTTATAGCTACTGCTATTTCCCCAACTGTGATTTCTGCATTTAAAATTTCTTTACAGTGATCCGGAATCATCTCCAATTGTAGATTCTGGAGATAGCTCTTTAGTTTATCTTCCTGATAAATTTCCTGGCTATATAGGGAGGTATAAAAATCTTGGGCCACCTTTGCTTTTTGCTCTGTAGTACCTACCAAATTTCCCATAGAGTCCTGTAAAAATTCAACCTTTCTAGATTCTGCCTCTTTCCTTAATCTATATGACAACCACCGGCCCGGCTTATTAGCATGCTCAAATTGATTTTGTCGACATTTCCGAATTTTATTCGCTAAATCGTTTTGATCTAGGGTAGATAACTCATGCCTAATCAAGTCAATTTTCTCCTTAATCAAATTATTATATGGATTTAAACGCAGCTCTTCTTCAGCTTTCTCCAATTCAGCCATTAACTCAATCCGTTTGGCTTTCTCCTTTCTCCATTTGGTAGCTGCATATTTTATTACCAATCCTCTAACTACTGCTTTAACAGTATCCCAAGTATTTTGAAGGGAAGTATCTTCTCTCTTATTTTCAGTAAAGAAATGATCTAATTCTTTTTTAATCATATTTATAAATCCCTTGTCTTTCATGATCTCAGCCCTCATAGACCATCTCGCTCTTCTAGTGGACCCTTTCCATTTTATTACCAGGGGGTGGTGGTCTGCCCATATATTCATCCCTATTTCAACCGAATTTATGCTTTCTTTCAGTTCTGAGGTTGACCAAACCATATCTATCCTAGACCACGATCTGTGCCTGGGAGAGAAATATGTGAAGTGCTTTTGCATAGGATGGAAATCTCGCCATACGTCTCTTAACCCTATTTCTGTTCTTAGGTTATCCCAAGTTTTAGGGAGTTCCTTCCTATGCCGTTTTTTATATTTAGGAGAACCCTTTCCTGGATCATAATCAATTGAAGTATCAGTAATCGCGTTGAAGTCACCTACTATACATACATGCTCGTAATTTAATTCATTAATTTTCTTATACAAATCTTTAAAGAAACCCATTTGGTTAATGTTAGGGGCATATATATTTACTAACAATACTTTTTTTTGGTCAATACTAATCTCTAACATGAGTATCCTACCCTCTATATCTGCATATATTTGACGTTTCACCAGGCCTCTCCGATCGTAAACAACAACTCCCCTCTTCTTCTGGTCGGCCAAGGATACATACAACTTCCCCAGTTTAGGATAAGTTAAAATCTTAGAGTGGTCTTTCCTTATGTGGGCCTCCTGTAAACATATAATATCATAGTTATCTTTTTGAAGTTTAGCCCAGACCTTTTTCCTCTTAGTGGGAGCATTCAGGCCATTGATGTTAACAGAAAACAGGTTAAGCACCTCATCCATACCTCTACTTACCTGCGTTCTTGAGTTTCTGGGATCTAGTCTCGATTTGGAAAATTGTTCCTCCTTCTTCTCCAGATTGGGCTGTGCCTTTGTCATTATGTCCATTATGCTCTGTAGTTGTTGTTTCTTGGGTTACCTCTTCTTGATTCTTACCTAGGTTACCACCTTCACTCTCTTGGTCACTTGAATTAATATAGGCTTCCGCGAAGTCTTGCGCTTCCTGTACGGATTCCAATCGTAGCCTCTGTTCTTGCCAGGTAAACATCAAGCCTTCCGGTAGAAGCCAACGATAACGTATCCCTTGCTTCCTCAGCCATGTTGTCAAAAAGTCATATTTCCTCCGAATGTCTCGTACACGTCTCGGGAGCTGGGGCAGTACTGTTAGTCGGTTATTTTTATAGGTAAAAGCTTGGTCCCTCGTTTTCCGAAACACTTCATCTCTTAGTGCTGTTCTAGTAAATCGAACATGAATCTCTTTAGGGAGCTTGTTGCGCCGAGCATAGCTGGTATATACTCGGTACACATCGTCAATATCTCTTGAGACTTCTGCGAAATCTCTTCCAGTAATTCCTGCAACAATCTCTCCCATTAGTACATCCAAGCGCTCACCTTTCTCTTCAGGGACATTCTGAAACCGTAAGAAGTAGCCAGATCGATCCATTTCGAGGAAGATAATCTCTTCCTCCATTTTTTTATTAGCCATGGCTTGCCGGAGTTCGAGCCGCTCCATCCTACATGTCACCTTCTCGGTCTTTATCTCGGAAGCTTGAATCCATTCCTCATGGTTAGTCAAAGTATTTTGGACCTCCTCAAACTTTGCATGAAACAACCTTGTCTCCATAGTTAACGTTTCTACATTCCTCTTCAGCTCTTCCAAAATTTTAGACGTTGAGTCTTGATTTTTGATCAATGTTTCCTGTATAGACTGGAGAATATCTTGTGTCGATGCTTTTCCCAGAGTAGCCACGTCTTCAGATGATCTTTGTAGTGTCACAGAGGCACAGAGGCACAGAGACACTCCTTCTTGTTCAGTGGAGACAGCAGTCGGGCATGGGTAGTTTTCGCCTATCAGATTGAAGGATTGAGTCTATTGAAAGTTGTTAAGTCCCACCTTCCTTGCTAGGGGCGTCCAGCTTTTTATGAAGATGAAGATACAGACTCGACGTGATGGGAGACAAAAAACAAAGGATTAACAAAAACACATGAGGCCAGACTGCCTACAGGTGGGGCTGGCTGCTGTCTCCACTGAACGAGAAGGAGCGTCTCAGGTAAGCCAACACCCCTTTTCCGTATTGGTGGAGACAGCAGCCAGGCATGGGACATACCAAAGCTTATTGTCCCTAAGAGTGGGTGGGCCCAGTCTGGCCAGAGGACTCCCCACCATCAAGAACTCTCTGTAACACCCACCGTCCAAAAGCTGCCTTAGCCAAGGCAAATTTGTCAATTTTGTAGTGTTTAATAAACAGGGAAGGGGAAGTCCACATTGCCGCCCTACAGATCTCCAGCAAGGATGCCTGACTGGCCCATGCTGCCAAAGTGGTGGCACTACAAGTAGAATGTGCCATCAAACCCGACGGTTGAGGCAAAGATCATAGTTCATAGGCCTTTGCAATTGTTCGACAAATCCATCTGTCTATGGTAGAAGGAGTCACTCTGGCACCTAGTGAAACTGGAAAGAAGGAAACAAATAACGACACCGTACGCTATACGACAGCTGTCCTCTTAAGGTAGATACGGAGAGCCCTCCGAACATCCAGAGAATGCCAGAGTCTCTCCAGAGAATGGGATGGATTAGGGCAGAAATCCGGCAGGATCAATTCTTGCATCCGATGAAACGGAGTATTAATCTTAGGAATGAACGAGGGATTGAGTCTAAGAACCACTTGATCAGCATGAAAAACACAGAGATCACTCCGCACTGAGAGAGCAGCAATTTCTGAAATGTGCCTGGCCAAGGTAATAGCCACAAGAAAGGCAACCTTACATGTCAAAAGGCAGAGACTGGTGGTCCTCAACGGTTCATACGGAGCCCCGGTGAGAGAGTTCAGCACAATTGACAGATCCCAAGTGGGATATCTGTGGAGAACTGGAGGACATAAATTCTTGGCACCTGTCAAAAACCTCCAAAAGTCAGGATGTTGAGACAAGGAAGTGAACGGTGCACATGTTAAAACCGTCGAAAGAGCGGCCACCTGTCATCTAACAGTATTTGACAAGAGTCCTCTATCCAGGCCATCCTGAAGAAATTCTAGAACTTGAGCAATGGAGATTTGTAGTGGAGAAAAACTCTTACAATAACACCAAGAACAAAAGGCCCGCCAAGTGGCCTAATAAATGCGTTCTGTTGAAGGTCGGTAAGCAGCTTGCATGGTTTTGATGACCCTGGAAGAATAGTTATTGCCCTTCAGAGCATGCCGCTCAAGCGCCAAGTGGTCAATTGGAGCCACTGAGGATCCGGGTGTAGTAACGCCCCCTGGCTGAGTATGGCTACATCCTGGGGAATCCGCCATGGTGGAGCTACCGACAGGGCCTTGAGGTCTGCAAACCAAGCACGCCGGGGCCAATGGGGTGCCAGGAGAATCACTTCGGCTCTCTCATCCAGGAGTTTTTGGATAACTCTTGGAATGAGCAGTAGAGGCAGAAAGGCATATAGGAGCCCTGACGGCCATGGGCATCGGAGCGTGTCCACCCCCTCTGCCCAAGGATCTGGAAATCGGGTGTAAAACCAAGGAAGCTGAGCATTCTGGTACGTTGCAAACAAATCCACCTCCGGGTGACCGAAACAGATCGCCAGATCCCTGAAGAAGGAGGGGTGAAGCTGCCACTCCACATGATCGATAGCCTTCCTGCTCAGCCAATCTGCTTGCACATTGGATACCCCAGAGATGTGTTCCGCTGTCAAGGAATGCAGATGATGTTCTGCCCATAGGCCCAGTCTCTTGGCCTCCATCATCAGACTCGCTGATCTGGTGCCCCCTTGACGGTTGATGTGGGCCTTCGTGGCCACATTGTCTGTAAGTACAATGACCACATTGTACTTACATTGTACTTCGTGGCCACATTCTCTGTAACACATGGGTGTTCGAAACCAGATGCCAAAAGTGTCAAATGAACTGCTTGCAACTCCAGCCAATTGATGTTCCATTTCTGTTCTCAAACCGACCATCTGCCTTGCGACATCTGAGACTGAATATGGGCTCCCCAGCCGAGGAGACTGGCGTCTGTCATCAGCACCATGCCTTCCTCTGGCAATCGCCGGGGTCCTCCACCAGGTGAGAGACCTTTTCACGCAGGGTGTCAACTGGACTGTGGCTGGAAAATTTCCCCTGCCTGCCTTCTGAAAGGGTAAAAGAAACCATTGAAAGTCCCTGGCATGAGCCGAGGTGGTGCAGTGGTTAGAGTACTGTACTGCAGCTACTTCAGCTAACTGCTAGTTCAGCAGATCAGTGGATCAAATCTCACCGGCTCAAGGTTGACTCAGCCTTCCATCCTTTCAAGGTGGGTAAAATGAGGACCCAGATTGTTGGGGGTAATATGCTATTTAGTATACTGTTGGTTGTTGTAAGCCACCCAGAGTCTTCGGAGAGTGGGCAGCATAGAAATATGATTAATAATAATAATAATAATGTAATCTGGCCGAAGGAGTGACATGAATAGCCGAGACCATCTTGCCTAAGAGCGTAGACAACAAGGCCAAATGTACCCGATGACTCGCAAGAACCTTATTGACTACCTCACAAAGGTTGTCCTGACGCTCCTGAGACAGAAAAACTTTACCCTCCACCGAATCTATGATGGCCCCAAGGTGAACCAGACGGGTAGAGGGAGTGAATTTGCTTTTATCCATGTTAATGGAAAAACCATGAGTCGTCAAACAAGTAACTGTAACCTGAAGGTCTAACTGTAACCTTAAGGGGTAACAATTCCGAAGATGATTGAATTAAAATATCATCTAAATAGCACTGTACTCGGACTGGAACCACCCTGAGATGAGCCGCCAACGCAGCTAGCACCTTGGTAAAGGCACGGGGCACGGAGGAAAGGCCGAAAGGCAGAGCCCGGTACTGATAGTGAATACCTCCATAACAAAATCTAAGGAACCTACAATGAGGAGGAAAAATGGGAATATGCAAATATGCCTCTGTAAGATCAATGGAGGTGAGGAAGTCACCCTTCCTGATGCCAGTCAAAATAGATTGCAAAGATTGCATCTTAAACTGTTTATACACTACGTAATGGTTCAACCTTTTTAGGTCCAGAATAGGTCTCCACCCCCCTGAGGACTTTGGAACCAAAAATAATAAGGAATAAAAGCCTGTCCCTGCCTGGGCCTCTGGAGCCTTCTGGATAGCCCTAATATTCAACAGGTGTTGCACTGCTGAAACCATGCAAAACTTCTTTTGAGCATCTTTAGAAACAGGACAGCTAATAAAGAACCTTGGAGGTGTGGAGACAAATTCAAGGGATAAACCAGATCTAATTGTATCCCGGACCCAAGAATCTGACGTAATAGAGTCCCAACAGTTGGTGAAATAAGCTAACCTGCCACCGATGGGAAGATCGGATTTGACATTAACGTTGGCAGCAGAAAGAATGACTTCCTCCCCCTCGAAAGGGCCACTTCCCTGAAAAGGCCCTACCTCGGGATGACCTGTCTTGGAACCCTCTCTGCCTAGCCCCAAAGGAGCCTTGAGAACGGGAAGGACCCCCACCCCACTTGGATCCCCGAAAGGAAGGTCTGCGAGGGAAAGGAGAAAAACGCTGATCAGCTCTGAGTTGAGAAGAATGTAGAATCATTTGTACTTGGTTTCCACTAACAGGGGTTCCAAGTAAGGTCCAAATAAGGATGATCCCACAAAGGGAGCTGATGCCAGACGCCACTTGTGATGAGCGTCCCCTTGCCAATGACGAAGCCAAACCATGTGTCGCGCTGCCACTGCCAAAGCCAAAGATCTGGAAGCAAAGCGAACAGAATACAAGGTAGCATCCGCAGAAAACTGAACCGCTGCTATAATCTTGTTCAGATCTTGGCAAAGTCTGGTATCATCAGGTGAAAGCTTGTCCTGAAGTTGGCGAAGCCATATAAGTGTAGATCGATTGAAAAAGGACGCTTCTGTAGCTGACCTGATCGCCCAGGCCATCCCCTGATGCATCTGTTGGAGAACCAAATCGGAATGACGTTCCTCTGGTCTCAAACCTTCTTCAGATGTACCTGGAATGGCAGAGTTCGGTAACAAGGCAGCTATAGGAGAATCCACTGATGGTACTTGAAGCAGCGAAGACATCTCTGGAGCCACGTTGAAATATCGTATGTCCGCCGCTGATGGAGTCAGGGCCGCACCTGGGGAGGACCATTGACATTGAAGCACATCGAGAAATAGATGAGGTGAAGGAATAGCTTCCACCGGCTTAGCTGGTTCAGAAAACAGAGGGTTAATCCCTTTGTGAGAAGCCACGGATGGGGCATCTCCTGATGAGGAAGGTCCCAATTGAGCCGCATTGATAGCTTTGAAAAGCAATGACTTGAAAATGGCCGGTGGAAAAAGTCCAGTGAAGGCAGGCTGTTCTGGTAACAGGCCTTCATCATCTGAAAGATCAGGATCCTGTTGTTCAGCTCTTTCGAAAGGAGATGGCCCACCTTCGCAGGAATGAGGTAAAGAGCCCGAATCTCAGAGAGACTGTAAATCATCCTGGAACTCATGAGCTGTTGATTCAGACACTACTGAGAATGTTGAAGCATCTCTCTGGAAGTGATGATAACCTGCAGAAAAAGATTGTTGAACAGTAGCAGAAATAAGAAGTTGAATATTCTCAGGCAATCCAAAGTACTGTCTTTGTGGAAGAGAAGAAACAGCTTCAGGAAGGATTGGAGCAGGCTGATCTGACCCCTGGACCTGAACAGAAGCCTCCACCTGTTCAGATGGAATAGGAGAAGAAGCAGATGGTCCCCACAAGGCAGTTGTAGAGATAGATAAAGGGCAATCTTGCAAGGAGACCTGATCCGGAGTCACTTCGGGAGGAACCTCCTCAGCAGGAGGCCTGACAGGAGTATCAAATTTGTCTTTGTCATGCAAAGCAGAAGAAGGAAAATTACCAGCCTTATCACAGATCTTCTGTAAGATCTGGTGCCTTCTTTGTTCACCCTGGCTAGAAGCCGAAACTGGATGGCTAGATTTGTGCTGGGAACAAGATTCCTTACCAGCTATGGCCTCTTCAAGAGGCAGAGAGGGCAGGGAAGACCCTGGACCAGCATGAACAGGGTTCTTATCAGCTTGCTTAGCTGCTGCTGCTGCAATTGCTTTACACCCATGCTTAGATTTATTCTGTGACTTAGGCATAATGCTGAGCACAATCAGCGTAATCCCTAATAAGAGAATAAACAGTATAAATTAGGGAACAAAAACCCACTCCCTCTAGTGTATATAGAACATATAGTCATAAATATATGTATTTAAGTGCCTCTACCTGTGTTGTATTAATTTATTTCATGTATATAATAAAATAGCCGAAGAGGTTGTAGAAAAATGGTTTTAAAAGTAAAGAAAAAGTGTTGGCCACACCCACTCAGTCATATTACCCCCCCAAGCCACGCCCACAGAACCGGTAGTAACAAAATTTACATTTCACCACTGGGTAGGTTGATCTGGTCAGAGAAAGGAGGTATGTTCAGGTTTCAATAAGCTAATATGAAACACAGGGTGAATCCTTCTAAGGGTTTTTGGTAACTCTAGCTGATCTGTTACTAGGTTGACAATCCTGACAATAGGGAAGGGACCCACATACTTAGGCCCCAGTTTCTTTGACTTCTGGGTAGTCTGTAAGTACTTAGTGGACAAGAAAACCTTATCCTCAACCTGGTAATCTTTCAGCATAGCTCTTTTCTTGTCAGCATATTTCTTATGTGCTTGATGAGCCTCCTCTAACGCCTTACGAGCAACAGGCCAGATAAGCTGAAGCTGCTCGATCCATTCCACTAGTGAAGGGATGTGTGGCTTCTCTTGTGGCAGCTCTGGAATGGGTACAAAGTCCTGAGCAGAAGCCACTTTGAACAGGGCTCAGGGGAGGGGCGGAGGGGTAGCAGTGATTATTAAGGAAGACCTTGATCCGAGGGAGGCCACTGTTCCTCAGGTTGCTGGCTGTGAGTCCCTCCTTGTGAAGTGGGGTCGTGGGGTGCAGATGGGCTTGCTGATCACGTACCTGGCTCCCTGCCGCGTGGCAGCAGCCCTGCCTGAGTTGCTTGACATAATAGCTGGGGTGGCGGTTGGTACCCCCAGACTTATGGTTATGGGGGATTTCAACCTGCCGTCCATCGGCGAAACGTCAGAGGCGGCTCAGGAGTTCATGGCTTCCATGACGGCCATGGACCTGACCCAGTTAGTTCATGGCCCCACCCACACGGGGGGACACACGCTAGACTTGGTTTTTACCTCTGGTCAGTGGCTGAATGATCTTGATTTAGGGGAACTAGTCATCAATCCCTTGTCATGGACAGATCATTCGCTCCTTCGTCTAGACTTCCATACCGCTTCCCTTCATCGCAGGGAGACGGAACCGACTAGGTGGTTCCGTCCCAGGCGCCTGATGGACCCAGACAGGTTCCTGACGGAGCTTGGGCCTTTCCCAGAGACTCTGGCTCACGGCTCGACTGAAGAACTGGTAGCCGCCTGGGATAGGGCGGCTGCTGGGGCTTTGGACCGCGTCGTACCTTTGCGGCCTCTGACCCGGTGCCGACCTCGATTAGCTCCTTGGTTTTCCGAGGAGCTGAGAGAGATGAAGCGCCGGAAAAGACGCCTAGAGAGCGATTGGAGGGCCAGTCGCACTGAATCTGACCGGACACTGGTAAGAGCTCATATTAAGACTTACCTAGTGGCAATAAGAGTGGCGAAACGTAATCATTTCTCCACCCTTATTGCATCAGCAGATAATCGCCCAGCCGCCCTGTTTAGGGTGACCCGCTCCCTCCTACAGTTGGGAGCGCGGGAGGACCTCTTGCAGGGGAGAGCTGAGGAATTTGTGCAATATCTGCATGATAAAGTTGCTCAGATTCGGGACGGTCTGGACTCCAATTGGGTAGTTCTGGATGGGATGATGGGAGTGGATCTTGAGAATGTTATCTGGGATGAGTTTGACACTGTGACTCCCGAGGACGTGGACAGGATTCTAGGGAGGCTGAACGCTACCACATGTTTATTGGACCCGTGTCCCTCTTGGCTGGTACTGGCCTCCCGGGAGGTTACACGAGGCTGGCTCCAGGGCATTATTAATGCTTCTCTGAGTGAGGGTGTCTTCCCGGCCGCCTTGAAAGAGGCGGTGGTGAGGCCCCTCCTCAAGAAGCCTTCCCTGGACCCGGCTATATTAGGTAACTATCGTCCGGTCTCCAACCTTCGCTTCACGGCGAAGGTTGTTGAGAGTGTGGTGGCGCAACAGCTCCCTTGTTACCTGGATGAAGCTGTCTATCTGGATCCGTGCCAGTCGGGTTTCAGGGCGGGTTACAGCACGGAAACGGCATTGATCGCGTTGGTTGATGATCTCTGGAGGGCTCGGGACAGAGGATCTTCCTCGGTCCTGGTCCTTCTTGATCTCTCAGCGGCTTTTGATACCATCGATCATGGTATCATGCTGCGTCAGTTAGGGGGTTTGGGAGTGGGAGGCACCGTTATGCGGTGGTTCTCCTCCTTTCTCGCTGACCGTACGCAGTCTGTGTTGGCAGGGGGGCAGAGGTTGACCTCGAGACACCTCACTTGTGGGGTGCCACAGGGGTCTGTCCTCTCGCCCCTCCTGTTCAACATTTATGCGAAGCCGCTGGGTGAGATCATCCGTGGTTTTGGGGTGAAGTGTCAACTGTATGCTGACGACACGCAGTTGTACATTTCTACCCCGGATCACCCCAATGATGCCCTTGCCGTGATGTCCCGCTGCCTGGAAGCCGTACGGATCTGGATGGGGAGGAACAGGCTCAGACTCAATCCCTCCAAGACAGAGTGGCTGTGGCTGCCGGCGCCCCGATATAGCCAGTTGGTGCCATCACTGGCTATTGGGGATGAGATCTTGCCCCCCTCAGAGAGGGTTCGCAACTTGGGCGTCCTCCTGGATGCACGGCTGTCTTTAGACGATCATATGACGGCCGTGGCCAGGGGGGCTTTTTATCAGGTCCGCCTGATTGCCCAGTTGCGTCCCTTTCTGGATCGGGACGCCCTACACACAGTCACTCACGCTCTCGTCACTTCCCGTTTGGACTACTGTAATGCTCTCTACATGGGGCTCCCCTTGAGGAGCACCCGGAGACTTCAGCTGGTCCAGAATGCGGCCGCGCGAGTGGTTATGGGAGCGACTCGTCGCTCCTGGGTAACTCCCCTCTTGCGCGAGCTGCACTGGCTTCCAGTGGTCTTCTGGGTGCGTTTCAAGGTGTTAGTTACCATCTTCAAAGCGCTCCATGGCTTAGGACCGGGATATTTACAGGACCGTCTTCTGCCAATGAATACCTCCCACCGCCCGATACGCTCTCACAGAGAGGGCCTCCTCAGAGTGCCGTCTGTCAGACAATGCCGGCGGGCGGCCCCCAGGGGGAGAGCATTCTCTGTGGGAGCCCCAGCCCTATGGAATGAACTACCCCCGGATATAAGAAAGATTCCTGACCTCCGTGCCTTCCGACGAGCCCTGAAGACCCTACTATTTCATCAAGCCGGTCTGACTTAAATTAGTGTTAATTTTAATAGGGGTTTTTAGGGGTTTTAAATTTTACGGCCAAATAGTTTAATTATTTTATTAGTTTTAATTTTTATACGTGATTGTTTTAATATGGCTGTAAACCGCCCTGAGTCCCCTCGGGGAGAAGGGCGGTATATAAATGCAATAAAACTAAACTAAACTAAGGGTGAAACCAGTGCTACTATGGATGGAATTATTATAAGCAACCTCTGCAAAAGGCAATAAGTCGGCCCAGTTGTCTTGTTGATAATTTACATAACATCTGAGGTACTGCTCTAGAACTGAGTTAGTGCATTCACAAGCCCTGTTAGTTTGAGGGTGGTGGGCGGAGCTTAGGCCTTGGGCAGAGCCTAACATCTTCAGGAACTCCCTCCAGAAGAGGGAGGTGAATTGTACCCCCCCTATCTGAAAAAATGTGTTCGGGAACCCCGTGTAACCTATACATGTTGAATAAACAGTTTAGCTAGCGTTTTTGCAGATGGAATCTTGGAACAGGGTACAAAATGCACTTGCTTGGAAAATAAGTCGGTGATCACCCAAATGACTGTATTTCCCCCACTCTCAGGCAGCTCAACGATAAAGTTCATGGATATTTCCTTCCATGGAGCACTAGGGCTAGCAACATTCTGGAGTAATCCAGGTGGCTTTCCAGGTGGCCTCTTTGCAGAAGCACACACAGGACAGCTAGCGACATAGGACTCTATGTCCTTTTTCAAAGATGGACACCAGAACTGCCGTTTAACAAACTGTAATGTTTTCACGAACCCAAAGTGTCCAGCGGCTTTCAAATCGTGAGCCTGTTGTAATACAGCTCCCCTAAGTCTGGCGGGGACGTACAACTTAGCCCCCACCCACGCGAGGCCATCATGAACAGTATGAGTGGGATATGAACCAGTCATCAGTTTTTAGCGCTTCCTTTAGCCACTCACTTAAATGAGTAGATAGATCCAGGTCCACCTTCCCCTGGGTTCTGGTTCTGGTGACCATGGGAGCAGCCAATTGCTTGGAGAGGATAACCGGGTGGATTATTTCCGGCCATGTGCTATTATACTGGGGCAATCTAGATAGAGCATCTGCCATAAAGTTCTTCCCTCCAGGAAGGTAGCGTAGAGAGAAGTTAAACCGATTAAAGTGTTGTGCCCAACGGACTTGCTGTTATGGTCTACCAGTGGCCAGCAGAGCTGGCAGCAGATTCAGACAGTGAGGAGGTTGGGGAGGAATGTGGGCCAGTCCTGGAGTCTGGGGAAGGCTCAGATGAGGGCTGTGCATCAGAGGCAGAGAGGGGGCCAGGGCCATGTGGTAGTTATGTGCTGCTTCCAGAGCCTCCAGAATCTGACATCAGCAAGGCAGAAGAACAGGGGGAGCCTGTTTCCAGTGCACGCATGCGCAGAGCTGCCAGGAGGCAAGAACAGTTAAGACAAAAGGGGCAACTCGGGAGTAAGGCTTGGAGATGATTGGCCCTTTCCATAAGACATAAGAGAGGAGCAAATGGTTGTGAGCCTTTGCAGGAAGCAATTTGTTCATTCTGGTTGGTTCAAACTCTGAGAAGCTCCGTTTGACTCTGTGCTCCGTTTGGCCTTGCAAACCTAATTGGCAATTATGTCTCTGGCAGTGTTGCAAGGAAGATAAAGGTGGGTGCTTATCAACATTACCTTGAAAGACTGTGGCAGACATCTGTCGGACTCTTCACAGAATGTTTGTGAATGACCATAATTCACAGCTGTTTAAATAAAAGAGGGTTTTTTGGGACTAGCGTGTGATTTAAGCTTTCTCAGGGAGCCTAGGTCAGAACACTTGCTTGGGCGACAACTTCCAGGGTGATTTTAAGGCCTCTAGGTTCTTATGGTCTGTCCACACCTCAAAAGGGTGTTTTGCCCCTTTGAGGAAATGCCTCCAGGTTAACAGGGCCCATTGGACAGCAAAAGCTTCCTTCTCCCAAATTGCCCACCTCCTTTCAGTTTCAGTTAATTTACGGGAGGTGTAGGTGCACGGTTGTAAAGTTCCAGCAGCATTACCTTGAAGTAGTACTGCCCCCCCCCGCCCCCGCTACGTCACTGGTGTAGGCTTGGACTACGAAAGGAGCATCCATGTTGGGATGTTTAAGGACAGGCTCAGCCGCAAACAATCGTTTCAGCTTCTCAAAGCTGCCTGGCACTCCATGGTCCACTCAAGGGGGCGGCTAGGCCTTGGTTTAGCTTCTCCATTTGTCTTTAGGAGATTAGTAATGGGCAGTGCAATTTTAGCAAAAGAGGGAATGAATTGTTGATAAAAGTTAGCAAAACCTAGGAAGCTTTGCAGCTGCTTGCAGGTGCGTGGGGCCGCACACTCCATGACTGCCCGGACTTTCTCCAGGTCCATTTCAATACCCTCATGCGATATGCGGTAACCCAAATAGTCAATTTTAGTCTGGTGAAGTTTGCACTTTGACAACTTGGCATACAGTTCAGCAGCCCTGAGTTTTTTCAGGACTGAACACACTATTTTCACATGTTCGTCCATGGTTTCAGTGTAAATAAGAATGTCATCTAGGTAAACCAGGACCCCCTTGTAAAGATGTTCATGCAGCATATCATTAATCAATTGCATGAACACAGCCGGTGCCCCCTGTAACCCAAACAGGAGCACTCTAAACTGGAAACACCCCAAAGGGTAATTGAAGACAGTTTTCCACTCGTCCCCTTCTTTAATTCAAACTCTGTAGTAAGCCTCTCTCAAGTCCAGCTTAGTGAAAATCTTCCCTTTGGCCAGATGAGCTAACATGTCCTTCATCAGGGGTAATGGGTAAACATTTTCTACGCAAATGGCATTGAGATTTTTGTAATCCACACAACGACGAAGAGAGCCATCTTTTTTCTCATGGAACAACACCGAGGCAGCCACTCGTGGCTTAGCTGGTTGGATGAAACCATGTTTTAGGTTTTTATCAATAAAGTTTCACAATTCCTCCAGCTCACGAGGGGTCATGGAGTAAATCTTTGGTTTAGGGAGTTTCACCCCTGGGAGAATTTCTATGCTGCAGTCTGTGGGGCAATGGGGTGGGAGCACACTTGAAGCCCTCTCGCTGAATGCCTCCCTGAGGTCCCAATATCCCTTAGGGATTTTCTCTTCCCCAGCAATGCGTTCACTCACTGCCGCTGCCAGCTCCTTCACAGCATTGGCTATGCAGAGGGTTTTTTCCCCCTCCTTTCCCTGCTGGGTGGAGCGGATGCGCAACAAACCCTTCCTCCAGTTCACATGAGGGTTCCATTTCTGGAGCCAGGGTAGTCTGAGCAAGAGGGGCTGTTCCATTCAGGGGGCTACAATAAAACTCAAAGTCTCTCAGTGGTCCCCCATCCACATCTCAACCAGCTTGGTCACAAAGTGGGCTGCCCCCCCCCCCCCAGGTACTGACCAATCCAACTGGCAAAACGCTATGGGCACTTTCATTGTCCTCAGTCTCAGTCCCATTTTTCCACCATGTATGGGCTGATTATGCACCTGGTACACCCAGTCAGTGGTGGAATTCAAATTTTTTTACTACCGGTTCTGTGAGCATGGCTTGGTGGGCGTGGCATGGCTTGGTAGGCGTGGCATGGCTTGGTGGGCTCATCCAAGGATGATGTGGTGATGCGCCAGCAGCCTGTGCAGCTGGCACTCAAGTCAGACAATAAGGAGGCTGAAGAAGATGTGGTGCCAGAGGTGGAGATTCAGCCAGGGCCTTCAGAACCTTCAGAAGCTCCCTTAAGTGAAGAGGAGGAAGAGGAGGAACCTCTTCTCAATGCACGGGTGCGCAGAGCTGCCAAAAGGCAGGAGTGGCTCCTCAGGAGGTCTCCTCAAGAGTAAGACTTGGGGCTAATTGGCCAGTCCCTTAGCCTATTAAGGAGGAACACCGACTGAAGCAATTTGCAGGGAACAACTTAGTTCACATACCTTTGTGTCTTGTCTTGCTTATCTTATCAGCTTCCTGCAAATTGCTTCTGGGCATTCTGCCAACCATAGTAAGTTTTCAGTTATTATTCTTTGACTTCTTGGCGGCTGTTAATGCAATTAATTAACAGCCGTTGTTGTAAAAGACTGGTTTATTCATTAAATTAAGGTTTGAATGGACTTTGTGTGTGCTGTGTTCTTTGGGGTCCATAGCTGGGGCAGAACAGTATCTGCTGAATACCACCTCTGCCCAGAGTCCAAAAGGGCTAGCATCTTCCCATGGGCACCAGATGAAGGCACCTGTTGTGACCCAGGCCCAAGTAGGTATTATCAGACGCAATCAGTTCGAAAACAAACAGACTTTATTAGAACAGCTGAGAATTAACTCATTCCCAGCGTAGTCCAAACTAATTCAAAACAAATTCTTCATTGCACAATTCTTCAGCCTTATCACCAACCTTGGTCTAATTAGGCAACCTGCCAAAGGCTTTTCTTGGCAAAAGTTCAGAAGCAGAAGACGCCGACAAGAAATAAATGCAGCAAGACAAGAAACAAATCAACGTTGTTTTCCGACAAAGAGCCCAAGAGCCGTTGCTGGTCTTTTAAGCCTTATGGGAGGGGCCAATCATCTCTTGGCCTTACTTCCAAGTCATCCTTTTTGCTTTAGCTGCTCTTGCCTTCTGGCAGGTCTTCTCATGTGTGCACTAGGAACAGGCTCCTCCTGTTCCTCTGCCTCTCTGATGTCAGCCTCTGGAGGCTCCAGTGTCCGCACATCACTCCCAGATGGCCCTGGCCCCATCTCTGCCTCTGACGCAGAGCCCTCATCCGGGCCTTCCCCAGCCTCCAGGACTGGCCCATGTTCTTCTTCAGCCTCCTCACTGTTTGACTCTGCTGCCAGCTCCACAGGCTGCTGGCAGACCACAACAGCACCCTTACCTTCACTGGAATGGTCATGGGGCCCACGTGCTGACTTACCAGGGGGTCATCGTTCGAGTCGGTTTCACTGTCCCCCGGGGTGGTTGGAGCTCCCAACTCTTCCAGGCCTGGAGGAGTGAACTCTATGACTTCCACAACTTTCAGAGCTGTTTCGCGGTTCTTTGCTGGCAGCTTCTCGGTTTTCTTCCCTCCAGCTGAGGTTGGTTTGGTGCCAGGTTTGGTGAAATAATCAGCAGCTTGGTGCCCCTCCTTCCCACATCTGAAGCATGCTGTGGACCTAGGCTTGGATGCTAGCCCCTCTTTGGCAGCTCTAGGGGCCTCTTTTGGGGTGGAAGGGGAAACCTCGTTCCAGCTGCGGCCCCCACAGTATTGATCTCAGGCCAGGTCCATTTCCACCTTGGCTGCCAGCACATACCAGCACTGAAGGTCTCAGGGGGGCCCTCGGGAACAACAGCTTTGGTAGACATCCTCATTGATGCTGTCCTTGTAACATTCCATCAGGGCCTCCTTGTAACATTCTTCCAGGGCCGCATATGGCAAACCAGCTCGCAAAACTCCTGGGTGTATTTGGCCACTGATCTCCACCCCTGGTTTAGGGTTTTCATCCTGGTTCTAGCCTTTCGTTCAGCTAAGGCATGGGTCCTCAAAATACAGCCCGCGGGTTGCATGCGGTCAGCCGAAGCCATTAATCTGGCCCGCACAGGACCATGAGGCTGCCCCACCCACATCATCCCGCCCACCCTTCAGCCAAGCACAGGACTTACCTTCACGAGCCCCGCAGGCTGGAACTGGAAGGTAAGGCCAATAATGTTTCCCTGCAGAATGCTGCTGGACATGGGGGAAGTGAAAAATTGGGTGTACAGAAGCCCCAGGAGGCAAAAAACTGAGCAAAAATGGCCCTTTTTGGCCCAAAAATGGGCCATTTTTGCTTGTTTTCCGCCTGCAGAATGCTGCTGGAGGTGGGGGAGGTGAAAAATGGGGTGCACAGGTGCTCCAGGGGCCCAGAAAATGGGTGAAAACTGCCTGTTTTTCACCTCCCTCACCTCCAGAAGAGACAGAGAGACAGACAGAGAGAGAGAGAGAGAAAGAGGGAGAGACAAGACACACACACACACACACACACACAGACTTGATTGTAAGCTCCTTGGAGCTGAGAAGAATTGCTGCAAAAAGATTTGAGAACCCCTGAGCTAAGAGGTCATCAAAATGCACTCTGAGGGCCATCATAAACATGTCATAATCCCTCAGCAGTGGGGAATCCTCATTATGGAGGGCAACCATCCACTCAACTGTGGTCCCCTCCAGGGCCATGGTGACACACCACACCCTTGCCGCTTCCGAAGTAAAATCCTCCCCATACTCCTTGCATGTGATTCCAAACTTGGGCTAGGAAGAATCCCAAAGCCTTGGGATCTCCTCTGTATTTTACTCCTAGCAGTGGAAGATTTGGAATTTGGCGCCTCCGGGGGATTACCCTCCCCAGTGGGGGGTCTGGGCTGCGGCCGCCACTTGAATTCCTGCAGCCTGAGCTGGCTCTGGCCGAGCTCTAGGAATCTCTTCTGGGTTTGCAAGGGCTTCTGCTCCCCCCACCCTGGTTGCTCAGCCTCCTCATGTGCAGGTAAGGCATACCTTTCACATGCTCTCCAACTTTCAAGAGTCTCTTGCAGGAGATGCAGGGCCTGAGTCAGCAGGAGGTCTTCTTTGTCAGCTTCCTGCCAGGCAGCCTATCCATGCCGGCGTCTGGCAACTGTTTTCCCAGGGGGAATCTC
The DNA here is from genome assembly GCA_038048745.1 of Coluber constrictor foxii. NCBI lineage: Eukaryota > Metazoa > Chordata > Lepidosauria > Squamata > Colubridae > Coluber > Coluber constrictor. The sequence continues at coordinate 69,873,580 of CM075966.1, read as the reverse complement.
CTCCGGAGCCTCCATCCGTCCTACACCCATCGACCGTTTGGCTCAGACCAGCTTTTCCTCAATCTGCAGTTCAGACATCCACTCTGACGCTTCCTAGCTGTGGTGGAACTGGGAGGGAGTCAACCCAGCAGCTCCCATGTCCTTGTGGTCGCTGCCTTGGTTAGACATTCTTTGCTCAACTCCCATGGTAGAATTTTCTACGGGATTGATCTGTCCCCCTCTACAGATACCCACAAAAACACAGCCAGTCGAGGGTTAAAGAAGCACTTGGCACACACCCCAGTTCTTATCTCTAACTTGGCAGCGATATGCACACCGTCTGCCAAGTGCTTTAATAGTTCACAAAAAGAAAATCACAACAAATATTCAGCAAAGTCTCTGATCAGCTTCAGCTTTTAGCTCCAATGACTACCAGATTGAGTTTTTGTTCGTCACAGAGATCATTTACCACCACCCTGTCTTATATAGTCTCTGGGTGTGGTCCAGTGACTCATTGGTCCTGTGACTCAAGTCCAGTGACTCAGGTCTATTCCCTCATACGTCTCCTCAGCTGCTGTAAGCGCTTATCTCGCCTTCTTTGACGTGCGTCCAGGAATGACGTCTCTCCCTCACTCTCATCTGAGACACCTGTTTCCCCACTACTTTGCTCTCTTTCAGCTGGGAGATCTGGCTGGCTCCTCTTCCTCATGCTCAGAGCTTCCTTCCTCCAATGGGATAGGCTTAGAGGACGGGGCCACAACAGGGATGGCCTATAATGGCCTATAAAGCAGATCTTGCTTAATGTCAGGCGTGCATCCGTTCAAAACCCAAGAAAGGAAAACCCCAACTCCATGTTTGTAGAGAAAGGTACTTTTACTGAGTTTGAACTGATAGCAATGAAAGAAAAGCAAGATCTGAAGCAAAAGCCACGAAAGTTACATATTGAAAGTATCCCCAAATCCCTCCCCCAAAGACCCAGGGTAAATGTCCAATCCCCATCCCAATTCGTGTCATGTGGGTAGCATCTTCAGCTGTTTTCATCCATCTGGTATTCTGGGATGGTTGACCTTGACTGGGCATAAACAAATTCATACAACTGCACAGTCGAACATAGGAGCAATCCTCCCTAATAGTTCACATAGGGCATCTCTCTCCAGCTCACATCCCCCACCCAAATGCCAACCTTCCCCCTCCCCATTACTGTGGCAGCCGATAGCAAGCAAGCATCATAAAGGCTGACAGCCGGCTTCATGGAAGTGGCCCAACAAGCAGAAGCGCTGCACCCAGAAAGAGAAGGGCAAAAGCGGTATTTGCGCTGCCCCAAGTGGCCAGCGGGCTACAGAGGCAAAGGTGAGTTCCAGGGCGGCAGCAGCGCTTCGGGAGGGTCGGCGGATGTCCCAGGGCTGCACATGTAGCAGTTGGTAGGCCTGGGCAAAGTCTATCTTAGCAAAAATACAGCCTCCCTGGAGCGAGGCGAGGATGTGGTTTACCACTGGTACAGGGTAAGCATGCTGCTGTAGTGCCTTATTTTTTGGTGCACTTGTAGTCTGCGCAAATGTGAATGTCCCCGTTAGGCTTAACTGGGGTCACTATGGGAGTCTCTCAATGGCTACAGTCCATGGGTTGGAGCACTCCCTGCTGTACCGGCTTGTCTAGTTCTGCATCAATTTTAGGCTTCAATGCAAAGGGAACCCTGCATGGTTTTAATCGGATTGGAGTTACTGCTGGATCAAGGTTGAGTGCAATGGGTGCCCCTTTGTATTGTCCCAGTTCAGTGCTGAATATGTCAGCGTATTGTTGGCATACCACTTCTAGATTTGCTATTTGAGTTCGATGGATGCCCATTACCCTAATGCCCAGGGCCTCGAACTAGTCCAGTCCTATGAGGCTGGTGCATGGCCCCTCCATGACTACTATGCTGAGGGAACCCTTGAAGTCTCTGAATTGTACCCTAATAGTAGCTTCGCCCCTTATGGGAACATGGCGATTCTGGAAGTCAGTTAGCACTAAGCTCAATGATTTGAGCAGGATCTGCCATTGGCTACATTTGCGAATGTGGTCAAAAGTCATGGAGGAGATAATGGACAGGGCCAATCCAGTATCTAGCTCCATGGACCATGGGACCCCTTGAAGTTTTAGTTGGAGTCTTTTCTTTGATGGGGCGTTGGGCCCCTGTGCGTTGGATGCTACGCCTTCCCGAACAGTATTCAACTCTGTTCTGTCCTGGGGGTCTTTCCCCATTGTACTGCTGTGTTGCAGGTTTCGTTTCCCGCTGCTGACCTCTGCAAACTTACTAGTTATTAGTAAGTTTAATTTACTAAACTTATAATTAAACTTATTAGTTTAATTTATATGCCGCCTTTCTCCAAAGACTTAGGGCGGCTTACAATGCATTTTTGTGCCTCCAGTGTGTCTTACCGGCAGGCAGGGTGGGGAGCGTGGTCCCACCAGGGCTCTTTACCCAGTCCGACACCCAGTGATTTCAGTCTCTTTGTTAGCAGCAGCTCTCTCCTCTGTAGCATCGCATCCTTGTCGCCACTGTTATGTTGTCGGCTGCGGTAGGCAAGAACAGACAGCATGGATACAACAGCATTTATTGACTCAACTGGAACTGCTGAACAACAGGCAAATTCCTGTAATTTATACTCTGGGCCCACAGGGCCTCAACCAATCATAATACTTGAAAAAGCCTGCCCAAATATGAATGTTCTAAGTTTCCCTCCCAAACAGTTGAAGGTAACAGTTAGGGTCATCTAAAGGTTGGTTTCACTTTAGCAGGGCTTAACACAACTATATGTATTCGATACATAACAAAAATCATATTAAGAATATTATGAGAAGCTATGAGGGAGACTTCCGGTTGGCGCCGTGGTGAGTGCCGGTTGGCGCCGCGGTGAATTCAAGAGTTTGTAAAAATAAGAATGTAAAGGCAAATGACTTCCACGTGTTTGTCAAGAGCACCAAAAATTGACCTTGACAGCCAAGTCTTCTGTTGTGGCTTTCCATCAGTGCTACCAATCATGCTAAGCTCCAGGTATTGACTGAACAAATTGTGGCTAGTTGGGTTGGCAAAGAAGGTGCATTTGGAGGTTTGCACTGTCATTATTCATTACATTTCATAAGTTTCATTTTGCCTTTATAAATAAAAAAAGTGTTCCCTTGGGGGCATTCTGCATATGCTCAGAGTGTAATTCCTCATAAATCTATCTATATTAGATGTTATACAGGTGAAACTCAAAAAATTAGAATATTGTGCAAAAGTTCATTTATTTCAGTAATGCAACTTAAAAGGTGAAACTAATATATGAGATAGACTCATTACATGCAAAGCAAGATAGTTCAAGCCTTGATTTGTCATAATTTTGATGATTATGGCTTACAGCTCATGAAAACCCCAAATTCACAATCTCAGAAAATTAGAATATTGTGAAAAGGTTCAATATTCTAGGCTCAAAGTGTCCCACTCTAATCAGCTAATTAAGCCATAACACCTGCAAAGGGTTCCTGAGCCTTTGAATGGTCTCTCAATCTGGTTCAGTAGGAATCACATTCATGGGAAAGACTGCTGACCTGACAGTTGTGCAGAAAACCATCACTGACACCCTCCATAAGGAGGGAAAGCCTCAAAAGGTAATTGCAAAAGAAGTTGGATGTTCCCAAAGTGCTGTATCGAAGCACTTCAATAGAAAGTTATGTGGAAGGGAAAAGGGTGGAAGAAAAGGTGCACAAGCAGCAGGGATGACCGCAGCCTGGAGAGGATTGTCAGGAAAAGGCCATTCAAAAGTGTTGGGGACTTTCACAAGGAGTGGACTGAGGCTGGAGTCAGTGCATCAAGAGCCACCACACACAGATGGATCCTGGACATGGGCTTCAAACGTCATATTCCTCTTGTCAAGCAGCTCCTGAACAACAAATGTCGTCAGAAGCGTCTTACCTGGGCTAAAGACAAAAAGAACTGGTCTGTTGCTGAGTGGTCCAAAGTCCTCTTTTCTGATGAGAGCAACTTTTGCATCTCATTTGGAAACCAAGGACCCAGAGTCTGGAGGAAGAATGGAGAGGCACACACTGCAAGATGCTTGAAGTCCAGTGTGAAGTTTCCACAGTCTGTGTTGATTTGGGGAGCCATGTCATCTGCTGGTGTTGGTCCACTGTGCTTCATTAAGTCCAGGGTCAACACAGCCATCTACCAGGAGATTTTGGAGCACTTCATGCTTCCTTCTGCAGATGAGCTTTATGGGGATGCTGACTTCATTTCCCAGCAGGACTTGGCACCTGCCCACACTGCCAAAAGTACCAAAACCTGGTTCAATGACTGAAGTGGCTGGGCAATAACGAGCAGCACAGGCAGGATAGTGACAACAGCTCTTTATTGTATGGTGAGACTTCAGCGAAGCTATGCAGGCAGCAGCACTCTTATATACAGTTTGGCTGCTGGTCAGTAACCAATCAGAAACAACCCCTAGTTTGAAATTCCCACTCAAAACAGTAACAACATAACACCCCTCCCCTCCCAGAATGCATTTTATCACAATTATTTACATATTTACAAATGTAGTTGCGCAGGTGACCTGGGCGTGTCTTAGTCCGAGTCGACCTGCGCAGTTCAGTTGCAGGCGGGGCCTTGAGCCGGTCAGAGGGACCTCCCGTCTCTCCTGGCTCCGCCAATGGAACCTCCGGGAACCTTTCGGAGGTGTGACTTTCCCCGGCTGGGAGGAGTGGCTCACTGAGGCAGCGCTGGAACTCTGGCTTGCCAGATAAGTATTCTGGCTCACTCGGGGTTGAGGTAGCTGTATTGGAAGGACTTTGGTAGTTAGGGACTGGCTTGTACTCGAGGTCTGAGTTTTCACTGACTAGTCTTTTTCTTAACTGGTCGATGTGACGCCTCCAAATTCTACCTTGGCCAATATCGATCGTATACGATTTCGGCCCAGACATCCCTGTTACAATGCCCTCTACCCATAAGGGACCAGTGGCATAATTTCTCGCATAGACTGTTGTGCCAATTGGGAAATGCCTGAGGCCTCCCTCTTCCCCCTTAAAAGTATCGGCCAAATAATTAGGATGCAAGTGGTCGAGGACACATCTGAGTTTACGGCCCATCAGAAGTTCAGCCGGACTGTGGCCAGTGGCCGTGCAGGGAATGGCATGTTGCACCGCCAGGAATTGATCTATCTTGGCCTGCCAATCACCCGAATCTAGTCGGGACAAAGCCTCCTTGGTGGTCCGAACGAATCGTTCGGCCTGACCATTCGAGGCCGGATGGAAAGGGGCCGAGAGGGCATGCCGAATGCCCAGTTCGGCAAGGTAGCTTTCGAATTGGACTGAGGTGAATTGTGGCCCGTTGTCCGAAACTAACGTGTCGGGCAGGCCGTGCGTGGCAAAAAGGCGGAGGAGGACTCTAATTACCGCCTCCAAAGTGGTCGATGGCATGAGAAAAACCTCCAACCACTTAGAGAATGCATCTACCACTATTAGGAAAGACTGTCCGTGGAATGGCCCAGCGAAATCTATGTGGAGTCGTCCCCATGGGCCCTTGGGTTTCTCCCATTCCCTGGCAGGGGCGACTAGGGGATCTGGACGGGACTCCTGGCAGGGTCTGCACTTCCCCACCCACTCAGCAATGTCTTGGTCTAAATGTGGCCACCACACGTAACTTCGGGTGAGACCCTTCATTCTAACCATGCCCGGGTGACCCACATGTAACATCTCTAACACTCCATGTCTTAGACTTTCAGGTACAACAACACGATCTCCCCACAGTAAACACCCCCCCAACATAGATAATTCGTTGCGTTTAGTACAAAACGGTTTGAATACAACAGAGTCAGTTTGTGTAGGCCAGCCTCGCAGGACCCAGCCCATTACAGTTCTGATAGTAGCGTCTCTTTTAGAAGCTTTGGCCACCTCAGCCGAAGATAGAGGCCCTGGCGGCACAGCGTCCAGCAAAAGAATTGGGGCCTCGGGAGTCGGGTTGTCTAAAATGTCAGGCAGGGGACACCTGCTAAGGGCGTCTGCATGGCCCATGGCTTTTCCAGGTCGATGGATTAGTTTGTAAGAGTATGCGGCCAAAAAAATTGACCACCTAGTCATTCGTGGAGAAAGGGCGGCAGGGGTGGGCCTGTCGCCGGCAAGGAGGCCCAGTAACGGTTGGTGGTCAGTAACTAAGTCAAATGATCGGCCAAACAGGTACTCGTGGAATTTTTTTACGCCGGCAATAGCAGCTAAAGCTTCCCTGTCAAGTTGGCTATAGTTGCGCTCTGCACATGACAGAGTCTGGGAGTAGTAAGCAATGGGCGCCTCTAGGCCATTTGGTAGTCTATGGCTGAGCACGGCGCCGACGCCAAACGGAGAGGCGTCACAAACCAAGACCAACGGCAGTTCAGAGCTATATTTCATTAGAAAACTGTCCTCGGAGAGGAGCTTCTTTACAGCGTTAAATGCTGCCGCTTCTGCTTTGCCCCAAACCCATGGAGTGTTCTTTCCTAAGAGTCTATGACGTGGCTCGGCTACCGTTGCCTTGTCTTTTAAAAACATGGTGTAGAAGTTAAGAAGGCCTAGGAAAGCCTGCAGCTCGGTCTTGGTTTTGGGTGTGGGAGCGCTCTTAATGGCTCTCACCTTGCTTTCGGTGGGGTGGATCCCCGATCCGTCAATCTTATATCCTAAAAACTCAACTGAGGGAACCCCAATTTTGCATTTCGACCTCTTGAGCTTTAGGCCAGCTTCACAGAACCTCGACAGGGTTAACCTGATTCTTTCTGCCAGTTGCTTTTCGTTATGGCCACTAATTAGCACGTCGTCGAAATACGGGATGACTCCGGGTAGGCCTTGTAAAAGGCGCTCCATTGTGCTTTGAAATAATCCCGGGGCGATGCTGACCCCGAATTGCAACCGACTGCATTTAAAAGCCCCTCTGTGTGTCACAATAGTTTGCGCTTCTGCCGTGGCGTCGTCTACCGGCAGCTGCTGATAAGCTTGCGCAAGATCTAATTTTGCGAATATTTTCCCTGGGCCAAGGGAATGCAGTAGGTGGTGAACTACTGGGACAGGATAGGCCCTTTGCTGCAACGCCTTGTTGATAGAACATTTGTAATCGGCGCAGATCCTGATAGACCCATCTGCCTTAATTGGGGTCACTATCGGGGTTTCCCATTTAGCATGGTCTACCGGCACTAAGATGCCCTGGCTAATCAGCTTATCTAATTCGGCATCGATCTTGGGTTTCAGGGCGAAGGGGACTCTCCTAGCCTTAAGCCTAATTGGGGCTACCCCTGGGTCCAAATTAAACGAAATCGGGGTCCCCACGTACTTGCCCAGGCTGTCCTTGAACACGTCTCGGAACTCGTGCAGGAATTGTTCTTTGAGCGACGGTCCGCTGAGGCTGTGGACCCCCGTAAAGCCCATGCCAAGGGCTCGGAACCAGCGTAGACCTAAAAGGCTTGGTAGCGGATCTCTAATGATGGTTAGCGGTAGTCTCTCCTCGAAGTCGCCGTAGGAGATGGTGAAGGTGTCGACGCCTTCGACTGGAACTCGGTTCCCCTGGTAGTCTAGCAGGCGGACTTGTTGTCTCGATAGCTGGCTCTTTCTGTAGTTCGGAAGCAGGGACTGTAATGTAGCCCACGACATGATGGAGAGTGCAGATCCGGTGTCGATCTCCATGCTGCAGGGTTGACCGTTGATCTTGACGGTAGTGAAGACTTTTTCCTCGGTTGAGGTGCTGGCTTGGCCGACTCTCGTGCTGTAAGTTTGAATCTCGCGCCGCTTTTTGGTGCCCTTGTTCTGGATTGGTCGTTTTGAAGGTGGCAGCGGTTGTGATTGGCTGCCTTGGTCACGTGGTCTGGAAGAACGCGGAAGCTGCGCTCGGCATACTCGGGCTAAGTGACCTCTCTTCTTGCAGCACCTGCAAATGGCATTGCGATATTTGCAGGCTTGTCTTTCGTGTTGTCCGCCGCTGTTGTGGCCCCGTCCTCTGAGCCTATCCCATTGGAGGAAGGAAGCTCTGAGCAGGAGGAAGAGGAGCCAGCCAGATCTCCCAGCCCCCCCCCCCCCGGCACTGTCTCAGGTGCCAGCTGAAAGAGAGCCAAGTAGTGGGGAAACAGGTGTCTCAGATGAGAGTGAGGAAGAGACGTCATTCCTGGACGCACGCCAAAGAAGGCGAGAGAAAAGATTACTGCAGCTGCGGCGTATGAGGAAATAGATCTGAGTCACTGATTGGAGTCACAGGATCAGTGAGTCACTGGACCACACCCAGAAGCCTATCTATATAAGACAGGACAGTGGGTCAAGAAGTTGTGACGAACAAAGCTAAACAAACATAGCAACCTCGTAGTCTTGGAAGCTAGATGAACGGCAAAGCTACGTAGGTGATTTTCTTGTTTGTGTAAACTAATAAAGTCCTTGGCAGACGGTGTGCATATCGCTGCCAAGGTTGAGATAAGAACTGTGGAGTGTGCCAAGTGATTCTTAACCCTCGGCTGGCTGTGTTTTTGTGGGTCTCTGAAGGGGGGGGACAGATCAGCCGCAACTCAGGCAGCTCTCTCGGCGGCGGCTAGGCTTGCCTTTTCTTTTTTCGGTTCGGAAGACGTCTTCGTCTGATTCTTCTTCCGAACTTGTTCTAGCCTCCTCGCGGTGAACTGGAACCGCTTTAGGACCGCTCTTCTCAGGCTGAGGACGCTGTAAAGCCTCCGACGCCTTCGTTGATGCCTTGTGTGCCCTGGCCTCATCTAAGGCACTGGCAAGAGTCAAACCCGGCTTTGCGAGCGCACGAACGCCGCAGATTAACTGTTCTAGCAGCGCGTCATCCAGGTCGCGGTAGTCACAGTGTGTCGCGGCTCTACGAAGCGCTGCCACATATGCGGTCACCGGTTCCCCCTCTTTCTGTACTCATTGCCTCAGCTGATAGCGCTGGACGAACTTGGATGGTGCAGGGGCGTAGTGTGCCCTTAGGGTTGCTTGGAGTGTATCCCAAGGAACCGTTTGCACTGGGGTCGGCTCACACAACGACTCGGCCATTTCGAAGACATCCAGTCCACAATGGCTCAGGAACAGGGATCGTTTGCAGTTTGCAGTTTGCAGATAGCCCGTGCATGTTGCTGGCTTCAAGCAAGGATTCAAATCGAGTCATGTAGGACCCCCATTTTTCTCGACCTGGATCAAACGGCGTAGGTGGAACGTACGCTGCCATGGCTGAAGTCTACGGTCCTGGTGGGCACCGTGTCTTATCGTTAGCTCTTTTTGATCCTCCTGTGTGCTATCCCACCTTCGTTGCCAAATGAAGTGGCTGGGCAATAACAAGCAGCACAGGCAGGATAGTGACAACAGCTCTTTATTGTATGGTGAGACTTCAGCGAAGCTATGCAGGCAGCAGCACTCTTATATACAGTTTGGCTGCTGGTCAGTAACCAATCAGAAACATCCCCTAGTTTGAAATTCCCGCTCAAAACAGTAACAACATAACAATGACCATGGGATTACTGTGCTTGATTGGCCAGCAAACTCGCCTGACCTGAACTCCATAGAGAATCTATGGGGCAAAGATGAGAGACATGAGACCGAACAATGCAGAAGAGCTGAAGGCCGCTATTGAAGCCTCCTGGTCTTCCATAACACCTCAGCAGTGCCACAGGCTGATAGCATCCATGCCACGCCGCATTGAGGCAGTAATTGATGCAAAAGGGGCCCAAACCAAGTACTGAGTACATATGCATGCTTATACTTTTCAGAGGTCCAATATTGTTCTATATACAATCCTTGTTTTATTGATTTCATGTAATATTCTAATTTTCTGAGATTGTGAATTTGGGGTTTTCGTGAGCTGTAAGCCATAATCATCAAAATTATGACAAATCAAGGCTTGAACTATCTCGCTTTGCATGTAATGAGTCTATCTCATATATTAGTTTCACCTTTTAAGTTGCATTACTGAAATAAATGAACATTTGCATGATATTCTAATTTTTTGAGCTTCACCTGTATATCTCATATATTTATTTTTCTTTATCATTCCTCTAGAACAGTATTTCTAGAACAGTATTTCAGAAACTCAGCAGCATTAAGATGTATGGACTTCAACCAGAATTCCACATCCAGCAAATATCTTCAAGTTGCTAAGGTTGAAAAACACTTATCTTGAAGACTAAAAAATTAAGTCTTAGAACTAGGAATAAAACAATGTAAAATAATGAACAATTGTTTATTAAAAGAAAATAACCCAGCTCTAAGGGAAAGGATTTGATGCAAGAGTCATTAGAGTTCTTGCATGATTTGTATCTCTAGTTCAGTGGTGGGATTCAAATAATTTAACAACCGGTTCTCTGCCCTAATGACTAGCTGGGTAGGCGTGGCCAGGTGGTCATGTGACTGAGTGGGCGTGGCCAACTCAACATCACTCATCACACCCAGCCCCACCTCCCGGCCACTCTCCCTTTCCCCAGGCCTTGGGCCTATACACAACACCTCCAGAAATAAAAGGGTTAACCAACCCTCAGTTTCCTGGTGCAAATGCCACCTCCCCAGTGAAAGGATGGGGAGAGACCAGCAAAGCATTCTGCTCCCATCAACAAGGAAGGTAAGACATTGGAGGCTGAGCTTATTAAAAAGTAATATATTGTGTCATAACAGCTAAGATTTCACACCTGAGGTGGCAGAGGCAATAAATCCCACTGACTCCTCAGAAGCAATTTACAATTAAAGCCTATTTGCACCCCAAAAATAATAAATAAATAGCAGAAGAAGGATTGACAATACTTCTGTGCAGGCAATTCTGAAAGAGACTAAGCTAAAACTGGATTAACCCCTTCCTTCTATCCTTCCTTCCTTCTTTTCCTTTCTTCTCTCCTTCCTTCCTTCTTTCTCTCTTTCCTTCTCCTCATTCCCATCACCTACCTTCCTTCCTTCTGTAGAAAGTGAGCACCAACCCTTCTCCTAGAAGAATGAAATATTCTAGGAAATATTAAAAAGGCAGAATATTATACCTCCCTGGATGAGAAAAGCAGGTACATGCTCTTGGAAAGCAGCCCCCCACCTTTGCTAATAGCCCCAGAAAGGCTGGGCCAGCTTATCTACAACACAATAGACTTTCACCCACCTGGGAAGATTACATCACCCAGTAAGATTCAACCAAGCCTCTCTCTCTCTTCCATGGGGTCAGCTACCCAGGACTTCAAACCTATCTGGTCCTGTCCACCATTAAAACCATCCTTCCAAGCAGTCTCTATGTTTCCAGTGTCTTTCTCCCCACTTGGAACTGAACCCAGATGGTCATTTCTTCCAACAATTCTTTCCTGCCTGCCTGCCTTTTTTGGCCTGTTTTTGGCTGTTTTCCAGGCTGTTTGGTTTGGTGAAAAATGCCTGGAAAATGGGCTAAAAAGTTGTCCCAAAATGGCCGTTTTCCAGCCCATTTTCCAGCCCTTTTCAGGCCATTTTTGAGCCATTTTCACCTGAAAAATGGCCAATAACAGTCCAGAAAATGGCTTGAAAATGGCCAAAAATGGCCTGAAAAATGGGTGAGGGTGGGGCCAGCCAGTGCTGGGATTAGCCAATTCTTCGAACTGGGAAGAATTTTAACAACCAGTTAGCCCGTACCAGACTGAACCGGCTGAATCCCACCTCTGCTCTATTTATTATGTTTTTCAAACTTGGCAACTTTAAACTGTGTGGACTTCAACATTTGTGCTGAATTCCACACAACTTAAAGTTGCCAAGGTTGAAAAACAGTGCTCTAGGGCAGGGGTGTCAAACTCGTGGCCTGTGGGCCGCATGCATCACATGCTGGCCATGCCCACCCCGATACGTCACGTTATGACGTGTCCTTGTGAGTTTGACACCCCTGCTTTAGGGAATCAGTGCACTCAACTCTCATTAACTCAACCTCTCAGGGTGAAGGCATTTAATTAGCTATAAAGGAAGAGAAAGGAAGCTATAAATGAGAAAGCTATAAACTGTTGTCCTGCTTTCTGCCTCCAGGAAAGATGGAAGATTTGTTGATCAGGGAGAAAAATTTGTTCTTCCCATGTTTCTTTCCCCTACAGCTGAGCCACATTTTGCTATATAGGCAGACTTTTCAATGTGACACAGTTGAACTGTAGCCAGAAAACCGGTTAAAGTGTTCTCACAAATACTTTTTCCCCTATAAATTAACAAGTTGCCACATCATTGAAGGAATATTATACCCCAGCTCCCTTACTGAACATTAATGTTTTTGTTTGCCAGAATTATTATTCTATAGCTCTTCTATAGCTTTCAGCTCTGTCTTATTCAGTTGAAAAGCAAAGCTATTTAGGGATGGAGCTCTGTAATATTATTAAAAGATGCCTAGCAATCGTATCTCATTGTTTTTAAGTAGAGGTAGCACTACTGGCTTACAAAAGTTTTGGGTGACCACTAGAGGGCAGAAAAGGGTTAGAGTTTTCAATATCTTTTTACTGGCATCTACTGTAGTGATCCTCTAGATCAGGGGTGTCAAACTCACATCACGGCGGTGTCGCGTGACGTATTGGGACTTCCCCCCCCTTTGCTAAACTGGGTGTGGGCGTGGCCAGCGCGTGATGCCTCTAGCCAGCAGGCCGGGGGTTTGATAGCCCTGCTCTAGATTTTTGCAATAGAATAGATACTTGGAGACCAGATGTAAGTGATTTTCTCCAAATAAGCCTCGTTCATTCTACTGAAGTGAATGAAAATGCTACTCCAAGAACCAGAGCACAGTAAACTGTGTCTGAGGGGAGGAAAGAGATTTTAATTCCCTACACCAGGGGTGGGATCCTACTGGTTTAACAACCGGTTCGCTAAGCGTGCAGGCACACAATTTCAAAAAAACTCACCTTCTGCATTGCTGCCGGCAAGGAAAACAGCTGAGCCACGGCAATCCACTCTGCCACGCCGATCAGATGTGCTTCAGAAATGGAAATATAGGTGAGTATAACACAGGGGCGGGTGGGTGGGCAGGTCCACTTCAAAATCAGAGCGAACCGGTTCGCTCACAGCTGAAAGTCAGAGCTAACAGTTTGCCCGAACTGGTCCGAACCGGTAGAATCCCACCACTGCCCTACACTGCAGAGTTTTATTTTCAATAATACTTTGCTGTCCCCATGACAAACAGTTGCCTCTTTATGTCTCATCTGGCATTTTGTGAGAGGCTGGAAAAGTAGTCTCAAAATGGATTATGAGCATATAAATTGGAATCTATCTCTTTTTGTCATGTGATAATGTATTGAATAATAAAAGTCAGCTCATCTCACAAAAGGGACTAATCTGAGAGGCAACCTGTTTAATAAGCAGCTACAGAGGACAAAAGTGTTATATATGCTGTAGGGAATGACTCTTCAGCTCTGGGCACTTGGAACCTGCAAATGGACAAATGTTCTTGACTTTCATACTTTGTTGAGGATAAAAATACAGTTTAGAAGGCATAACACAAGAGTTTTAGGTTGGGCTAAAACTGGGATGGAATACAGTTCAACCATATACCAGATCCCTACTCTTTGCTTGCTGAGGTTCAGGCACCATGGCACCAAGTTAATTTTCCTGTCTTCTTTCTAAAAGGAGTAGATAACTGACAAGCTCCCCACCACCACTCAGATGTTATTTTTAATCCATGGGATACTGATAAAGTAGGAGGACAAAAGGAGATTTCAGTGCTGGTTCATTTCTATGTTTCCCCCTGTCCCTTGGTTAGATACATATGAGCTGGGGGCTCATGTCAAAAACTACAGGTATTCCTTGGAGAAAGAACGTAAAGACCATTAGTGATTAAATGAGCCCAGAAAGACAAAATAACACAACAAACTAAAGATTGACTTTCTTTGATATAAGAGGAAGGGAAGTCAAAACTTTGTCAGGCTTTCTAGACCAGTGTTTGTCAACCTTCACAACTTTTAAGATATATGGATATTGGCTCTCAGAATTCCCCAGCAAGCACTGGCTGGGGATTTCTGGGAACTGAAGTCCATATATCTTAAAGTTGGCAAGATTGAGAAACAGTGGTCTAGAAAGCCTGACAAAGACTGGTGGTCAGCCCTCCAAAAGTAGGCAAGACTGCAAAATCTATAAGAAATCCTGGAACACTATTTTATTGATATAGGCACTGGTAACAGACTCTTGAAATCTTATTTCAAAGAGAATCATGGTGGGATTAACTTTAATTTTATACAATCGATCAATTAATCGAATATGTTACTTCAGCTTGGCCACCATTCTGATTTCTTCAGATTAGCTAAGAGTCCTCTGCTTAACAGTTGTTAGTAAAAGTAAAGTCGCTTCAGGGACCTTTAAACATGTTCGCACATGTTCTTAGTCACCCAGAAATACTTAAGTGTGGTCAATAACAACCTATTGCATTTCCCTTCCTTGGAGGGCATCCATTCCACCTGCCCCCCTCATGCTTGCTGTTTCCCACACAATCTGTCTGCTCTTTTCTTGGCCAGCATCCTTGTCCAGACCGGTGCTGAAGGACCTGTGCATCTCTGACACAGAGATAGGGATTTGGAAAGCAGCCAGTTCTCTTTTCCTGCCAGCCTCTTTGCTAACCACTAAGGCAGTGGTGGGTTGCTACAGGTTCGCCCCGGTTTGGGCAAACCAGTAGCAGCGGTGGCAGGAGGCTCCGCCCACCTGCCTGGATGTCATCAAATACGATCTGCGCATGCGCAGAAGTGGCACGCACATGAGCAAAGCAAGCAAACTGGTAGCAAAGGTAAGTGAAACCCACCCCTGCACTGAGGCATCAAAATCCCATCAGGGCTCCGTGAAAGGACACAGAGTCCATTTAACAGGGGTGCTGATTCATTAAGGCATAAAACAAGCTGACTCTGGAACAAGAAGAGACAACAGATTTGCCTTCCATCACACAAAGATGCCATGTGAGGATAAATTGCTGGTTGGTCAAAGGGACATTTAAGTAGTCTTCCCATCTCCAACTGCAGTCTTTCCTGAGAAGCACTCGTATCTCCACCCTGCAGGAGGTGCCACTGGCCAATACCATGGTGGGCAGAGTATGAATGACAATGAAACCGAAGCCTACTTGTCCAAACCAAGGGGCAGACATCCATGAATGCTATCAATTTAGATATGCGGGAGTAGGAGTAAGTAGGAAGTGAGCTTGACTTGAAATAGGCAATTGGAGGGTAGAAAGACTGGCTGGAACACTTGAAAGTAGTTTCTGATCCTGGAACTGGACTAATCCTAGCCTTGTCTCATCAGAAACCTAGTTATCATGTGCCACACATCATGCAAATACAGGTAGACCTTGACTTAAAACAGTTCATTTGGTGACTGTTCTAAGTTACAACTGGATTGAAAAAAGTGATTTATGACCATTTTTCACACTTATGACCGTTGCAGCATTCCCATGGTCACATGATCAAAATTCAGATGCTTGGCAACTGGTTCATATCTATGAAGATTGCAGTGTCCGTGTCCGTGTCCGTGTCCGTGTGTGTGTGTGTCACATGATCACCTTCTGACACACAAAGTTAATGGGGAAGCCAGTCACTTAACAACCGTGTTACTAACTTAACAACTTCAGTGTTTCACTCAACAACTGTGGCAAGAAAAGTTGTGAAATGGGGCAAAGTTCACTTAACAAATGTTTCACTTAACAACAGAAATGTTGGGCTCAATTGTGGTCATAAATCGAGGACTGCCTATAGTAAGGCCTGTGTTGGGAGGAGATGGAAAGAACACTTGAATTTCAGTTTAGAAAAACATAAAGTTAGTTAGCCTTCTGGGGGAGGGGGAGGGGGTGGGGGGGCTGAAAGGGATTTTATGTCAGGTAGGCATGTCCTTCAAGGACGGTTATCCAAGCAACCTCAAATGGAAATTAGTGGGATGTGCAGATGTATCCCAAAGACTCTTCCATATTTTCACCAAATTATGTATCTCAGAAGTCTGTGATGGTGGTGGAAAGGGGTAACACCAATTAAAGCAACTGATCATATATTTATGGGTGCAGCCTCAGATGGCAGACAATTTAGTTTGTTCCTGATCAGTAGGAAGCAGGAATAAGTAGTTATAGAGCTATAGACAGGTTGCAGGGTAACAAAGGCAGGAACAATTGGAACAGAATATTCATTTAAAGAATATTAGTAATGTCAGATGCTTAACAGTCATGGTAAATAAGAAGAGTAGATCTCATTTCTTTCATAAAACGTCTTATCAGCTTTCTACGCGAGCCAAAGAAAACACTAGTAAGAAGGATTTCTGGCTTTTTTTCATTGCACAGCTCAGCAATCAAGCTAGACGGTACAAAACCAGCCTGATTTGGAACTTCACAATTATGTGCAATCAGTCAGCTGAAAGTGACATAGAGATGAGGTAAGAGCTATTTGTAGTTTTATCAATCATAACTGATTGAAAGCTATTCATTCCCTCCAGACATGTGTTATGGCCTGCTAGCTTCTTGACAACCTCTGGGCTCTCCTGCCATAAACTCCACAAAGGAGGTGTATTGAGTTCATAACCAGCCATCCATGGCTAAGGGCTGGGTTTTTTTTTATATAAGTAGGACCATGTTCTGCTATACGTATTTGATGACAATTCAGATCAACAGTCTTGGGAGCAGCTGTCCGATTTCTGCCATTTGTAGACCTCTCAAATTTAGGGGTAGGATGGTATCGTTAAAAATACATGCGTGCACTTTTTCAGGCCTGCTTAGCATTTCTCTACAATATCCTAGTGAGGATATTGGTCAAGTGGTTAACCTCACACTCCTCCTTTCTCAATCTGGACAAGCTTCTTTCTGGAATTTTTTTTGTAAACCAGCTAGGCTGCCTGGGTCAGAGTGCAGAATTGAAATATTTTCAATCCAAGGGGCACATGGGATAATCCTAGATCAGTGATGGCTAACCTTTTTTCTGTCGTGTGCCAAAAGTAGGGATCATGCGGGGGGGGGGTTGCGCATGCATGTGCCCATACCCGTAATTCAATGCGCCCCACCCCCCACACATGCACGTGACTCCCTCTGCGCTACCCCCACTTTTGGCGCGCAATGGCACGGTGGGCACGGTAGGCCCGTTTTCTGCCCTCCCCAGGCTCCAGAGGCTTTCTTGGAGCCTGGGGAGGACGAAAATGGCCTTCCGTCCTCCACCTGGGAGGCCCTCTGGAGGCCAGAAACAGAACATTTCCTGACTTCAGGTGGGCCCGGAAGGCCTGAAAATTAGCTGGCCGGCACGCATACCCACAGATATGGCTCTGCATGCCACCTGTGGCACCCGTGCCATAGGTTCGCCATCACGGTCCTAGATCCTCAAATACAGATAGTCCTCAACTTAGGATCACAATTGAGCCCCAAATTTCTGTTTTTAAGTGAGACATTTGTTAAGTGAGTTTTGCCCCATTTTATGACCTTTCTTGCCACACTTAAGTGACTCACTGTAGTTGTTAAGTTATGTTGTGGCCCGTCAGCGGCCTGTGCAGCTAGTAGCTGATTCCGACTGCGAGGAGGCTGGTGTGCAGCCTGTGAAGCTGGCACTCGAGTCAGACAATGAGGAGGCTGGAGAAGATGTGGTGCCAGAGGCGGAGATTCAGCCAGGGCCTTCAGAACCTCCCATAAGTGAAGAGGAAGAAGAGGAGCCTCTTCTTGATGCACGAGCATGCAGAGCTGCCAAAAGGCAGGAGTGGCTCCTCAGGAGGAGGTCTCCTCAAGAGTAAGGCTTGGGGCTAATTGGCCACTCCCCTAGCCTATTTAAGGAAGGACGACTGATGCAATTTGCAGGAAAAACCTTCGTTCATATTCCTTCGCGTCTTGATTCCAGAAACATTTGATCGGCTCTTGCTTCTCTTGTCAGTTTTCCTGCAAATTGCTTCTGGGCATTCTGCCAACCACAGAAAGATTACGGTTATCTGAAATACTGTGCCTCAGAATTGAGTTATTATTCTTTGGATTGTTGTCGGCTGTTAATGAAGTTAAATTAACAGCTCTTGTTCAGAAAAGACTAATTTAAACTGTACTTGTGTTCGAACAACTACTAAGAAAGCTTATTAGTAGTCCTTAATTAGTAAACTAAGGTTTGTACAGACTTTGTGTGTGCTGCGTTCTTTGGGGTCCGTAGCTGGCGCAGAACAAGTTAGGAACACAGTTGTTACATGAATCTGGCTTCTCCATTGACTTTGTTTGTCAGTGGGTTGCAAAAGGTGATCCACATGTCATAAATATAAGTTAGTTCACATGAGTTAGATCACATGACCATGGGGATGCTGCAAAAATGACAAAAAAGTCACTATTTTCAGTGCCGTTGAAACTTTGAATCATCACTCAATGAACTGTTGTAATTCGAGGACTACCTGTATCACAAATGCTGTGTGGAAACAAGGACAGAAAGTTTCACTGAAATTTCAATGTGGGTGGTGTCAAAATATGTTGGAATCCTGTTCAAACAAGCCAGCTTGGTCACCATTCATTTACACATGAGCTGGAGCTCTTGTGCATTGTTTGAATCAATTATTGTCAGTTCTAGTTCAGTGTTTCTCAACTTTAAGATGTGTGGACTTCAACTCCTAGCAAGGCTGGCTAGGGAATTCTGGGAGTTGAAGTCCAGACATCTTAAAGCTTGAGAAACACTGATCTAAATACGTACTAGTGACATTTTTGAGACGTTATGGTGGAGAAAAACCCAACCATGAGAAAGGCAGAGCTAATGTTATATGTTCCAGACTCAAAGCACATTTACATATGGCATATGTGCTGTTCCCAGATTGTATCAGTGCTCATGTAGCCGCATAACATAATCTTTCCTTCATAATGGAGCCAAATGGTTTCCTAGTTCCCTTGCTGTTCCACAGATAATATACCGATTTCAGTTTCCTAGTAAAAACGCTGAAATTCTGTGAATCTTGGAGATGGGGCATTTTGCATAGTCAAGAAGTTTGCTCTATCTGCTCCTGATTTTGGACTTTTTTACAGATTACAGACTAACAGAGTTGGAAGTGACCATGTAGGTCATCTAGTCCAACCCCCCCGCCCAAGCAGGAGACCCTACACCAGTGATGGCTAACCTTTTTGCTGTAGCGTGCCAAAAGCGGGGGGAGCACGGGGAGGTTGCGCGCACATGTGCCCACACCCATAATTCAAAGCGCCACACTCCCCCCGCTTTTGGCACGCAAAGGCCCGGTAGGCCCGTTTTTCACCATCCCCAGGCTCCAGAGGCTTTCTAGGAGCCTGGAGAGGGCGAAAATGGCCTTTCCCACCCCATCCCCCCAAGGCTGTCCGGAGGCTGGAAATGGCTCGTTTCCCGACTTCTGGTGGGCCCAGAAGGCCCAAAAATCAGGTGGCCGGAATGCACAGGCGTGCTGGAGCTGAGCTAGAGCAATGCTCACATGCCCACAGATATGGCTCTGTTTTCCACCTGTGGCACGTGTGCCATAGGTTCGCCATGATGGCCCTACATTTCTGACAAATGGCAGTTCATTCTCTTCTTGAAAGCCTCCAATGATGAAGCTCCCACAACTTCCGAAGGCAAGCTGTTCTATTGGTTGATTGTTGTCAGAAAATGTCTCCTTATTTCTAGGTTGAATCTCTCCTTGATCAGTTTCCATCCATTATTCCTTGTCTGGCCTTCAGGTGCCTTGGAAAATAGCTTGACCCCCTTCCTCTCTGTGGCAGCCCCTCAAATATTGGAACACTGCTATCATGTCTCCCCTGGTCCTTCTCTTCACTAGACTAGCCATGCTCAGTTCTTGTAACCGTTCTTCATACGTTTTAGTCTCCAGTCCCCTAATCATCTTGGTTGCTCTTCTCTGCACTTTTTCTAGAGTCTCAAAATCTTTTTGATAGTGTGGTGACCAAATCTGGATGCAGTAGTCTAGGTGTGGTCTTACTAAGGCTTTATAGAGTGGTATTAGTACCTCACTTGATCTTGATTGTATCCCCCTGTTAATGCAACTTAAGGTTGCATTGGCTTCTTTGGCTGCCGCTGCACACTGCTGGCTCATATTTAACTGGTTGTCCATTAAGACTCCAAGATCCCTCTCAGTTACTGCTATTAAGCCTGGTTTCACCCACTCTATATGTGTACTTTTGGTTTTTCTTGCCTAAATGTAAGACTTTACTTTTCTCTACATTGAATTTCATTTTGTTAGATAGGGCCCAGTGTTCAAGTCTGTCAAGATCCATCTGGATCTTGAGCCTATCATCTAGGGTGTTAGCTATTCCTGCTAGCTTAATATCATCTGCAAATTTGGTAAGTTCCCCTTCTATTCCCTCATCTAAGTCGTTTATGAAGTTATTGAAGAGTACTGGTCTTAAGACGGAACCTTGTGGTACCCCAATGCTTACTTCTCTCCATGTAGACGTAGACCCATTAAGGGCTACTCGTTGAGTACAGTTTGTCAGCCAGTTACAAATCCATCTGGTGGTGATGCTATCTATCCCACTTTTTTCTAGCATCAAGCAGAAAAAATATATGTCCTTTTTGCTAATCAACTAACAAATATATATAGGAAACACACTACAATAGTAATGGGGGACTTCAATTACCCTGACATTAATTGGAAGACTAACTCTGCACCAAGTGAGAAATCAAATAGGTTCCCAACCAACCTAGCTGACAACTTTGTTGTCCAAAAGGTAGAGGAGAGAAGTAGAGGGACAGCCATACTGAACTTAATTCTTACAAACATAGAAGAAGTGATAGAGGGAGTTGAAACTGCAGGAACCTTGGGTGAGAGTGACCATGTCATACTAGAATTCAACATAACGCAAACACAAGCAATAGAACATAATGATACCAGAGTCTTAGATTTTAAAAGAGCTGATTTTAACAAACTCAGAGAGAACTTGGGAAAGATTGAGAACACCTGTCTGATCTTGATGAATACAAATCACCGGGACCTGACGGATTACATCCCTAAAGCTTCTAAAGGAGCTGGCAGATGTCATCTCAGAACCACTGTACCACATCTTTCAAAAATCCTAGAGCACCGGGGAACTACCAGAGGACTGGAAAAGAGCTGATGTGGTTCCCATTTTCAAAAAAGGAAAAAAACAAAAAACAAAAAACAAAAACCCCCAGACCCAGGAAACTACAGACCAATCAGCCTAACATCAGTACCTGGGAAGATACTGGAAAAGATAATTAAAAAACCAGATGTGCTAACATCTAGAAACGAGTAAAGTAATAACTAGCAGTCAGCATGGGTTTGTTAAAAACAGATCATGCCAAACCAATCTTTTTTTCTGCTTGATTGGGTGGCCTATAGTATACACCCATGACGTCATTCTTTTTTTCTTTTATATTGACCCATATGCATTCTAGGTGGTTTTCGCCTTTGGTTTCATGCATTTCTGTAGCAATATAGTGGTCCTTTACATACAGTGAAACTCCACCTCCTCTTTTAGGGGGTCTGGGTTTTTTTTGAACAGTTTGTATCCTTCTATCAGTATGTTCCAGTCATGGGTTTCATCCCATCAAGTTTCTGTTATTCCAACTATATCATATCTACCTTCATGTATTAATAGTTCACGTTCACCCTGTTTGTTCCCCAGATTTGTGCATTTGTATATAGGCACTTGAGAACTTTATGTCTGACTGTGGTTATGCTTCCTATGTCTCTTATTTGGTGTTTGAGTTTGTCTTCCTTCCCATCCCTCACTTCATCATTTGCCTTGCTTTCTAGGGGTTTTTGCTTGGAATTAGGTCCTGAAGATCCTAAAGACTGGTCGCCCTCCCCCCTCAATTTTAGTTTAAAGTCCTCCTGATAAGTTGAGCCAGTCATTTTCTGAAAATATTCTTCCCAGTCTTTGTGAAGTGCAGCCCATCCCTTGCTAAAAGACCACCATGGAGATAGTACAGAACATGGTACAGGAATCCATGGTACAGGAAGTTTTTTGGTGACACCAACCCTTTAGCCAGTGCTTCACTTCTGGAATTCTTTGTTCTCTTGCCGGATGTTGTCCTTTCGTTGGCAGTACACATGAAAAAACTACTTGTGCGCCTAAGTCCTTGACTTTCTTGCCTAGCTGCTCATAATCACTCAATATTGTTTTCAAGTCCTTTTTTGTGTCATTCGTTCCTACATGTAGTAGTAGAAAGGGGTAATAGTATGTTGGTTTTATTATTTTTATACCTCTCTGGATTGACTGTCTGGTCTACAGACAGCTGGTTCTGTTCCCTTGAGAATTGAATCTCCTATCACCAATACTTGCCTTTTTTTTTCCTAGGGAGGTTTGGGGTGTTTTTCCATCTATCACAGAAGCATTTGATGGTGCTACTTTTTAAGGGACATTTGATGATGGTTTTTTTCTATGTGTCTGCATGTTTTCTTCCAGGGAGAGTCCATGAAATCAATTGCTTAGCACCAGTGGGGCTGCATCAGAGTGGGTTGGGTTGGACAGGGGTTTTGTACTAGGTTTGTGTTTTTTTCTATGAGTGACATGTTTCCATCTGTCTTCTTCTTTCTAAGGGGCCAAATCTTTCAGAAGTTGTTTGATCATTATGATGTTCAATTTGGGCACATTCTTCTTGCTAGGTTTGGGGTTTCTCATTTTGTAGGTTGAGTTTCAGAGTGGTGACTTTGTCTTTTCCCCTCAGAGGTTAAGTTACAGGTAGTCCTTGATTTACAACAGTTCATTTAGTGACCGTTCAAAGTTACAACAGCACTGAAAAAAGTGAGTTATGACCATTTTTCACACTTATGACTGTTGCAACATCCCCATGGTCACGTGATCAAAATTCAGGTGCTTGACAACTGATTCATACTTATGATGGCTGCAATGTCCCTGGATTATGTGATCACCTTTTGCTTTTGACAAGCAAAGTCAATGCTTGTCAAGCATTGAAGCCAGAGTCACTTAACAACTGTGTTACTAATTTAAGAACTGTAGTGATTCACTTAACAACTGTGGTAAAAAAAGGTTGTAAAATGGGGCAAATTTCACTTAACAAATGTCTCAGTAACAGAAATGTTGGGCTCAGTTGTGGTTGTAAGTCAAAGACTACCTGCATTATAGCTTCATGGGATTTACCCCTTTACTGTTTTAATAAATGGGGCCTAAAAATACTACCTTAGTAGCTTTGTTGCTGACTCTGAATGTGAAACCTCAGACCTTTTAAATGCCAATCAAAAGAGAGGGAGGAGGGCAGCAATAACTGGATGCTGTTTTTTGTGTTTTTCTATTTAGGGTCAGAAAGGGGCACTGATTGTCTCCCGGGGCATCCTCTGGATTTTAAAGTCAGCAGCACTGAGATGAGAGCAGCTTAGCTTGAATCTCTTTTGCTGTGTCCTTGGAGAAAAAATACAGTGGTCCTATGGAAAGTCTACTTTCTCAAAATGTCCTGTTTTCCATGTCTGGCTCAATTCTCCTGGTATGAGTTGGCTGAATTCTCTGGCTTTGCACTTGCTTTGCAAACTGGTATAGGAAAACCTTCCATCATAGTTTGCCGATTTGGTCAGATCAAAAAAGTAAGAAAGGAACAGAGCTGCCACTTTCCCTTTTGCTTTCCTTACAGCACCCCCCCCCCCCTTCTACAAACACAATTTGGTCTCCCCAGCAGCATCATTAAGATTTGTATAATGCCACTGATATTGAATTGGTAATTGATGTAACACAGGGGTGGAATGCTCCCAGATCGGACCGGACGGCTTGGTCTGGTAGTGATCTTGGCTGTTGGTTCGGTGATCCGGTAGTGATGGCGGAGCAAAGCTCCGCTCACCCGCCCGGGTGTCATTACTTCCTGGTTTTAACCAGGAAGTAATGTGTTTTTTACCTTCTGCACATGTGCAGGTTTTGCGCATGCACAGGTCTGCGTGTGCACATGACACACACGCTTGCCTCGCTTGCATGTGCGCGGCACACTTCCAAACCAGTAAGGAAGGTAAGTAGATTTCACCCCTGATGTAACAGCACACAACAAACATTTTACCCCTGCCCAGAAGGGCCTCAAGACTCATAGCAAGTGCAGTCCAACTCCATTTTATAATCCTACTGATAAAAGGGCCTTTCCTTCTAATAGCATTTGTTTCAAATATGCTCATAATATCCAGCCTCTTCCTGAAGGTAGCCTGAGCATCATCACTAGAGCAAGAAGATTTAGGATTAAGATTAAGGAGCCTGGATAGCTCAGCAGACTAAAGCATTGTAATTAACATCCAGCTGTCTGCAATTACACCAGTTCGAATCTCCCCAGGCTCAAGGTTGACTCAGCCTTCCATCCTTTCTAAGGTAGGTAAATTGAGGACCCAGTTTGTGGGGGCAATAAGCTGACTTTGTATAAATATACAGAAGTATGAAGGCTATTGCTTAACGCATTGTAAACCGCCCTGAGTCTCCGGAGAAGGGCGGCATATAAATCAAAATTAAAAAAAAAAGATTTAATGATGACACCTGTTGACATCAACTCTTTTGCTCCTTTTTCTTGGCTTCCTAGAGAATGCTCTCCAAGATAATGCCCGCGTTCTAGAGAAATGGCTGGATACAATGATGCATGTTATCCTCTGTGGACAACAGAAATGGGAGAAGCAGATAGTCAGCAATTCCAGCTGCTTAAGATTTGTTGCTTGAGTTGGAGAGTAGCTTCACTGTTCCATCAGGTGAGCCCAGTGTCCCTCCCTCCCACCTTCAGCCAATGAATAACACTCCGAATGCATCTGTTGGTTGGTGTTTTTTTAAAAAAAGTTTTAAATGAAAAGGAAGTAATTTTATTACATGCAGTAACCTTGGCACGTCAGCTCATGCAGACACTACTATGTCCCAGAGATTGAAGACTAGAAGACATGGGAGACATGGGAGGAGAGACTGGTGTGCTGAGAGGGGAGAAAGCAGAGTGAGTGGAACAGAACAATGAGGAACATAAGGTCTTCGCAAAATTAACAAGAATCTGAACTGCACCTCCTTCTTAATGACCCTCAAGGGGAGATGCAAAGGAATGGGAGTAGGGCCAGATCTTAAGGAGTTTTCAGAAGAATCTAGCCCCAATTCTCATCCAGGAGTCCCTTGTAGCACTGGAGTTGTGTGGCAATGAAAAGATGGAAGGATCGGTGGTGATGGCAAGCAGCTAAAACCAAGTGGCCCAATGGTTTCTTCTTTCAAGAGGTCTGGATTTTGCTGGTTAATCTCTCCTCCCTCTCTGGGCAAACTGAAGTTCAAGACCAATGAGGCATCCTGGTGGGAAGGGGCAGAAGGTGATGAAAAATCAGAAAGGCGGAAAAAGAAGAATGGATCTTTTACACTGTATACATTATACAGTAGATGGGTTATTACTTCATGCTGGCATCACAGGCTGACGAAGCAGGATGGAAAAGAGCATAGTGGAAACATAAATAAATGTTGATCTGCCCTGCATGTCCATCAATATCTGGATTTGGAGATCAGAAACTGATAAGCTTTGAAGAATATTAGCATGGATGGATAGAAATCATGACCTGCATTTCTGAAATAATGTGGTAAATTAACAAACATTACCCTCATGGCCTTCCTAGGGTACTTAATTAGTGATATCTGCATCTCTTACTATTGCTTATTAGGTACATTTCATCTTAAGATGTTGGTGTTTGTTAACTTCTAACAAACACCAACATCTTAAGATGAAATGTACCTAATAAGCAATAGTAAGAGATGCAGAGCACTGTTATGAAAAATAGATGGGATTGATAGAGAATGAAATTTTGGACTGATTGGTCACCTAGATAGAGGGAAATGTGTTTGTTGGAATGAAAGGAAAGAAGAAAATAAGGACTGATTTTGACTTAGAATGAGTAACTTCTCTGGTTTTAAATTACAATGGAGGGAGAGAAATAGGAAGAGAGTTGGCTAAGGTGAAAGAGGATTAGCTGGCTTTTGAAGGATTGGCATCCTGTGTGCCCTGTCACCACAAGGCAAAACATGTAAATTCACATTTGCGTTCCAAAAGCTTCTCTGTTATTTGGAGGGGCTGGTGATGGGGACTGATTTTATTGCTTTCTGTATGAGATTGACCTGGAGGTATTTCTCCAATTAAGAGAGCAAGTGCAGAGCTTGGTGAACAGGCTGTATAAATGTCTTTGAAAGAGGGCCAAAAGCAACCTCTTGAAGTCCAACCATGGGTGGGTTCTAAAATTTTTACTACCGGTTCTGTGGGTGTGGCTTATTTTGTGGGCGTGGCTTGATGGTCATGTGACAATTATTTAGGATTTAGCAGAGGTACTGGTCTACCAGGCTTTTAACTGCTTGCAGAGCTGTACCGATCTACCCATTTATTTTTTGCAGGTACTAGTCTACCCATTTATTTTTGCAGGCACTGATCTACTCATGTATTTTGCAGGCACTGATCTACTTATGTATTTTTGCAGGCACCAGTCTACTCATTTGTTTTCTTTTAACACTGATCAGCTGTAAACAGTTTTTTCCCCTCTAGCCATCAGCTGGGACTCAGGAGGCAGCAATAGATTGGGGGTGGGGCCAAATAAAAGGTAAGAATAATGCGGGGGGGGGGGCACAGGGGGGCAGAACCGGTTCGGTGACGTCATATCGTCACCGCTACTGGCTCGGAAGAACCGGGCCAAACCAGGAGGAACCCACCACTGAGTGAAACCCAAAATGGCTGCCTTCCTGTCCTTATAGTTCAGCAGCCAGAACATTAAATGGTTGATGACAACTGCAAAATAGGGAACTGATGGCCTGAATCATATGAATGTGCATCCCCTTATATAATTTACATTTTGAGCATGTGTGCTGTTGGTAAGCTCAGAGCTCAGTGATTGAGCACAACATTGTGATGCAGGAAAGTCCATATTCACTTCCTACAGCTATAGGCAGGGTGAGCAACAACCCTTGCTGCAAATTCTGGGTATCATTCAAGGTCAACAACACTGATTGAGAAGGATTAATGGACAAAGTCAGTATAAGATAGCTTCCTATTCTGTTTGATTTTTACTCTGTGTATACATACTGTACAGATTCACATACATGTCCATACCTCCATTTGGTCGTGTATGTGTGGAACCAGGGCATTGTCAACATCAGAGAACTGAAGCCTGGTTCAATAGTCATTATTTTTCTCTAGAGAAATCGGAGAATGGTAGTCCTAGGAGTTGAAAATGGGAGATTTTAAACAAAGCTGTCTTAGCATCCTTATAAGGTCGTAACTCCCAGAATTCTTTGAAAGATGCCATGACAGCAAAACTCTGTATAACCCAGGTTAAGTTTAGAGTGTGAATAGGTCCTGATGATGTAATTCAATATTATGTGGGCAAATGTATGAGTCATCTTTGCATAGATGTATTGAACTGTGCATAAATGCATGGGCTATCCACCTCTGGGTATTGTCCCAAGTTTGAGTAGTGATTATGGAACAATGACTGGAATAATTAATGTTACCCAGACATTAATGCACCATAAACCCAAGCCTCTTAATGTGTTAAGAGCCATGGCTTCTCCTAAGGAGCTCCAAGAAGTTGAATTTGGCTGTTTTAGACTCTCTTTTGCTATGCTTGAACTGTAATTCCCAGCACTATTTTATACTGTGGGAAGCTATGGAAGAACCATCAGTGCGCTGATGATCTTACCTAGTTGGGTAATGAAATGTCTGCAAGCAAAAAGCCAAGCTCAGAGAGCACCAAGAAGTTGTTATTAAGAGGCCTCTTGCAGGCAATGGTACTAAACACATGGGGAAGATTCTTAGAAGGAGCTAAATTGACTCAGTTTGAATGTGGCAGAAGATAGATATGTTCTTAGTCCGATGAAACATGTTTTGCTTCTCTGATATATCTTCTGGGAAGTATATTCTTTTAAATGAATTGGACTGAAGCGGCTGCATAGTATCTAACTGGATCCCATCAAATGACTATGGATAACATTTCAGTCCTTAGAAAGTCTCCTCAAGAAGCTGAGAGAAGCTGAGAATAGGTGGTAAGGACTTGTGTACAGCAACGATGGAAATTGTTCACCTGACACCCTGAAGGTTAAACAGTTTTATTGAAGTGATAATCTACTACCCCTGAAAGCCACTGCTACAATAACATTGTTTGATCATATCCAAATCAGATATTTAAACAAGTTAAATATTTAGCAGGGAATCTGTAATCCTCTAAAAGGGGAAGCATACAATCTTCACCAAACTATAATACATTTGGAGAAGCCATCCTTGTAAATCACCATAAATATAACCAATATGAATTTGCAATGATCTTCACTTTAGATGATATGATTTTAAAGGCATAAAAATGAGATTGTCTGGCAAAAAAAAAAAAAGAATATTGTTACTTTTTTAGGATGAAGAAGAATGGATACTGGGGTATGTTTAGTTGTGGTGATTCCTGTGAGGGGTGAACAGATAATAGGATGAGGGGGACAAAACAGAGGATCCAATACATTAATACAAACTTGAATTTTGTTCCTTTGACTTGCCAACCCCCTCCCCAACACTTAATAATTTAACATTTAATAATTCTAAACATTTTTGGCACATCAATTCTATGTGAAGGAAGAAAATACCATGGGATATCAAGGAGACATTTGCATCTCTAGAAGAAAAACATTAATTGTCCCAATTAACTATCCCCCTTGACATATTTAATATTTTCCCGCCCGCTTTCTTTTTAGAATAATCAAAGAAATTCTTTTTTTAAAAGGTTGACATTTCTGGAAATTGAATGATTGGAACATGATTTATTTTGGAGTTTCTGTATCACCTACAATGAATAAGAAAGTAAAATGTACATTCAAGTTTCAAGGCATTAAAATAGAGCTTTCTGTATTAAAGCTTCTGATAGGGAATGAAACATAGATATTATTTAAATTGTATATTTTTAGGGAGTAAAAGTTAACAGTTTCATTTTTTTTCTTGAATTAGAAAAACTATAAAACATTTTTGTGTTGACTGCCTCCATGGGAAATCCTTTTGCCTCCATTACAGGGTTGTTTTTTAAACATTTCTCTGGCAACTGGACCGGGGGAAAAGGGATTTATGAAAAAATAGCATCAATTTCCATTTCTAAAAATTATAATCACTATAATACATCTGTTTTGAAAAAATAGTTCTGTGTTCCTCCCCCATCATCCCTGAGCCCACCCATCATCAACAACTTTTGGCACCAACATTTGCCAAACCTAAGCATCACCGCCATACCAGCAGTGGGGCAAAAATCACATTTCCACTCCCCACCCACCCAAACCCAATCTTTCCTGAGTCAAAAATCACCTGTCTTTCCTCCACCTTTTTTCCACCCTTGCTCCTAATTTCATACAACACAGGGGAGACACATTGCTGGAAAGACAGTGCTAGAATACAACAAATTTCTTCTAAACATATCCTCTATTCTTCCTTCTCCTTTTAAGACTTCAAATTGCCCCTAAACATTGCAAGAGCAGGGCATTCGACACTTAACATCTACCTCCTACTATCCGCTTTGTGGGAATGCATCAAAAGGCAGGCATCTAGCAAAGATGAGGAGGAGATTGGACGTTGCTCACCTGAACGTCCTTTTTCGTAGCGTTGCAGGTCAATTCATCTGTTGGGCTTTCACTGTCTGCTTGTCAAACGACTGAGCGTGGTGTTTCTTTAAATTCTTTTAACCACGCCTCCCTTTCTCCTCAGAAGTCCAGATGTTTCGCGAAGACTGCAGTCTCCAATCTATTCTGAGAAGAAAACGCAATCAATCTCCCCGGCCAACCCAGGCAGCCGAAAGGGTGGGATGAATTGACCTGCAGCGCTATGAAAAAGGACATTCAGGTGAGCAACGTCCATTTTCCATAGCGCTGCCCAGTCAATTCATCTGTTGGGATATACCCAAGCCTCAGACATCAAAGGGGGGAAGGCTGACTGGAGGTACCCAGCGAGTCATAACAGACCCTCTGCAACACTCGACGGCCGAAGGACGCCTCAGCAGACGCAAAGCTGTCCAACTTGTAATGTCTTACGAATGGCGTCAACTATGTCCATGTGGCCGCCCTGCAAATCTCTAATACAGATGCCTGGGTCGACCAAGCTGCCGATGTTGCTGTGCTTCTCATGGAATGAGCCCACACTTTACCTGGAACCGGTGTCCCCTTGGAGCTATACGCCAACGAAATGCAGGCTTTAATCCAGCCTGCGACTGTGTGAGAAGAAACCTTCTTCCCCAGAGATGCAGGGTGAAACGACACCAAGAGCGCCTCGGTTTTACGAAACGAGGATGTCCGTGTGATGTACCTTCGTAGCGCTCGTCGCACATCTAGAGTATGCCACTGCACTTCTAACCTATGCTTTGGAGAAGGGCAGAAGTCAGGCAAAATAATCACTTGGGTCCTATGAAAAGTGGAGTTTATTTTCAGCAGGAACGATGGGTCTAAACGTAACGTAACTGTGTTGGGCCGAAATATACATAAATCTTGGTGAATAGATAAGGCAGCCAGTTCAGACATCCTCCTGGCCGAGGTGATAGCCAGGAGAAATGCCAGTTTAAAGGTGAGTAATCTCAGGCTGATCAATGCCAGAGGCTTGGGTTTCCGGTTCCGGTCATCGTGCTAGCAAGATGGTCTCAGAGTTAGCTCCTGTCACGATCTTGCCAACTTCCTAGCCTGGGCGGCTTTGCTTTGCCGGCGGCGGCCCCGGAGAGGCAGCTGCAAGCAGAGAGGAGCTAGGAGCGTGTCAGGAGTGGCAATCCGGCACGCGAAAGCGAATCTCTCCTGTCCCAGGCTGAGAAGGCAGCGCCAGTAATGGCGGCTCCGTAGCGATGACTGCCCATATTGGAAGGGAAACCTGATCGTGACAGACAAGGCGTCCTACACCTTCAATTAAATAAGAGCTAATGGAGATGGTGTTTTGTCTCCTCTGAGAGCCCCACTGGATATGCTGAGGTGGTGAGATCTATGAAAAGTGCCCTGTGTGTGGTTGGAGCAAAGATAGCGGCTATGTGTGTCCCACTCCTTACTTGTGGAGCCAATTTTGAACTGTGCTGGCTGAATGGAAAATGTGAAAAGGATCGAGTTGTGAGCTGTATCCGGTGGAGGGTGTGATTGATTTTGAGTTGATCTCCTGCCCCCTTCTTATATTTTCTATAGAGGATTTGGGAGGATTTGTGACTGAACAAACAGCTATACTTTTTGCTAGAAATCTATTACCCTTTCCCCACCCACTTTTCCTCTCAACGTGTTTATTAAAGAGTGTGTGTGCAGAATAGCGATATACCCCCATCTAGTGGAGATCTTTATTATAACCTGTGTATAGCAACTCCAGGAAGAGAAGAATTTTGCCGTGTAATATTTTATGGATTTTTTTTCTTTTTTTTCTCCTTACTTTTCTTTCCTCGCTGAACTATGTATTGAACATTACCTCTACTACCAATTAGACTGCTCACCTGATTAATTTAATTTCTGTCTACCCTTGATTACCCCCTTTTTTGGAATTGATCGGATAAAATCTTTTCAATCAAAATGTCAACGGCAACATCAGTGGTAACCACAAAAACTGGGAAAAGAAGTCTTGACATTCCCTATGGTCACTGCTACGGCTACCACGGCTACACCCACCTCATCGTCTTCGTCTGCTAGGTCACTGGATGATATGGTTGCTGCTGGGAAACCACCATCGTTATCAAGCTTACAGAACATGCTGCAGGCAATGTACGAAGTGATGACCAAAAATCAAGAAGTTATTTCTAAAAATTTAGAGGACTTAACATCAGATATTAAAGGGGAGCTGGGAGCCGTTAGAAATGATATTAAAATGTTGAATGAGAGCTTGGAAGGTGTTCAGGGGGTGTTGACACAACAGGAGAGTAAAATACAAGATATTGAAAGGAGGATGGGACGATGTGAGGAAAGACAAGATGGAGAGGAAAGAGAACAAATAGCGGTGAACAGGGTCCTTGAAGAGGAAATTATTTTTCTGGAAATGGAACGATCATCTTTCTATCTAAGGATTCAAAATGTGGTGGAAGAAAGGGGGGAGCCGTTAAGAGATATAGTAGCAGAAATATTGGCTGGGACTTTGGAGATCACAAAGGAAGAGGTTTTGAGGGATATAGGCGATGTGTTTCGGGTTCACACGAGTTATGCCAGGAGACAGAAACTCCCGACTGAGGTTCATATCAGACTATCTAAGAAAGCCCTTAGGGAAGATGTGATTGCGAAGGCCAGAGATAAAACAGTAACTTATAAGGATAAACAATTGATATTCTTAAGGCAACTCCCTAGGCGGGTTCGGGAAATACGGCGCAATTATCACTTTTTAACGGCCCAACTGAGAAAGCATAAAATATTATATAGGTGGCTACTCCCGGAAGGGTTATTATTTACTTGGGCAGAAAAAAGGGTGAGAATCGACAACCTTAGAGACGCTAGAGATTTCTTTATTAGACATTTGAACCCCTCAGAATCAGATGTGGGAGAAGAGTTAGAGAGCAAGAGCGGGGAAGAAGTACTAGAGGAGGAAGAGAGAAGGGAAATAGAACAAGTAGGTGAAAGGAAGAAAGGGAAAGGGCAAACGCAGACTCAGGTAGAGAGGGGTGTCGAAACAAGACAATAAAAAAAGAAACTTCAAGCAGAAGGCAAGTAGGGGTAATAAGGAAGACGGGATGGGGGAAGAGATGCGTTTAATGTCTGTTAATATCAATGGATTGAATAATCCAAATAAAAGGAAAAAGGTTTTTACTAAATTAATGAAAGCACGTTTGAATATAGTATGCCTCCAAGAGGTACATATAAAAAGAGATCACCTCTATTTATTGAATTATAATAAATTGGGTCAATTATATACATCCCTAGCAGAAACAAACAAAAAAAAAGGAGTAGCTATTTATGTACAAAAACATATAAAGTCGAGGCTGATTTTTGCAGACGAAGACGGGAGACTGCTGATGGTTGAGGTAGAAATATGTGATAAAAAATGTCTATTGGTCTGTATATGGACCCAATGGAAATCAGAAAGTTTTTTTCCAGAATCTATATTCCAGATTGATAGAACATGACTATCCACACATTTGTGTAGTGGGAGACTTTAACGCCATAAAGGATGTAGAGAAAGACTACACATCTGGAAAGAGGAAGCAGGAAGGGAAAAAGTTCAGGGCAAAGAAAAGGTTGCCCCATATTTGGCATCAAATTCAAGAGGAATTCGGACTTAAGGATATTTGGAGGGAAAAACACCCAGAAGATAAACAATATACATATTTCTCCGCCAGGCATTCATCTTGGTCACGGATAGACACAGCATGGCTGTCAGGGGAATTGAGTCAGGGAATACAGAAAATAGAAATAGGTGCTAATGAGTGGGCAGACCATAACCCTCTTTGGATAACATGGGGTAGATTGAAAATAAGACCTAAGTGGAGATTAGATGTAAGGATTTTTAAAGATGAAGTATTCTTAAATCATTTAAAGAAGGAGATGGGGTTTTTTTCCCCAAGAAAATAGTAAGGAGGGGGCAAATTTCTTCAATGTCTGGGATACAGTGAAGGCAGTGTTCCGTGGTTTGGTGATAAATTATTCTGCGGGGATAAGGAAAAAGGCAAGGGCCAAACGGAATAGATTATTGGCTGATTTGGCAAGGTGGGAGGCTATGCTACAACAGGACCCAAATAATATAGGATGTAAAATGAATTTGAAATCAGTAAGACACCAAATAAATTTATTAGACCAACAGGATTTGGAGAAAAAAATGAGGTGGATGAAACAAAGACAATTTGAATACGCAAATAAACAAGGGAGGTGGCTTACATATCGACTAAACAAAGAAAAGGAAAAGAATAGAATTCATAACCTGAAAGATGGGGATGGCAATTAGATTACAGGGGAAGAAGGGAAGAAAATAATAGCACAGGAGTTCTTTACTAACCTTTATTATAAGGAAGACGAATCAGAGCAGGAAATAATAAAATACCTTGAGGAATCTGACCTACCCAAAATACCAGCTATATCTAAAGAAATATTGGACAAGGAAATTACGGAAGAGGAAATTGAAAGGGTTATGGGAAAATAAAAGATAGGGAAAACCCCTGGTATGGACGGTCTTCCGATCGAATACTATAAGGCACTTTGGGAGGTTCTAGGTACACACATGTCTGAGCTATTTAACGGGGTGATTCGGGTGGGACAGACCCCCAAATCCTGGTCAGAGGCATTAATAATTCTTTTGCCGAAGGATGATAGTGACCTATCCCAAATTCAGAATCACAGGCCCATTTCGCTTCTCAATGCAGATTATAAATTATTTGCAGCAGTTTTAGCAGAGAGACTGAAGGGTCTCCTTAATCAATTTATCCATGAAGACCAAAATGGTTTTCTGCCAGGCCGACAGATTAGAGATAATGTAAGGATAGTTATGAATGTCATGGAATACTATGAAACCCATATTGACAAACAAATGGCCTTGATCTTTATGGATGCCCACAAAGCCTTTGATCGTGTGAGCTGGAGCTTTCTAATAAACCTATTACAATATATGCAATTCGGAGAAAGGTTCATTCGAGCAATCCGCACTATCTATTCGAAACGGACTGCTAAAATATCAATTAATGGGGACGTTTCTGGCCAAATTGTAATTGAGAAAGGGACCAGACAAGGATGCCCGCTCTCTCCACTGCTTTTTATTCTCTCATTAGAACCACTATTAAGGGAAGTTAGACAAAATATGGGAATAAAAGGCCTCTGTATTCAAAAACAACACTATAAGGTACAAGCCTACGCGGATGATTTAGTATTCATATTAGAAAATCCCCTGGTATCGGGCCCATGTCTCCTCCAGGAAATAGATAGATATGGTAAGGTGGCGGGATTAAAAGTAAATAGGGAAAAAACCAAAATCATTACCAAAAACTTGCCATTAACACATAGGAAAGAATTAGAAATGAATCTGGGGTTTCAAATTGTCAACAAATTAAAATATTTGGGTATTATTTTATCATCTAAGTGCTCTACAATTAAAGAAGACAACTATTTGAAGTTACTCCAGAAAACAGGACAAGATCTAGAGAAGTGGAAGAATATGCAGATATCTTTTTTAGGTAGGATAGCAATTATAAAAACATATGTACTTCCAAAATGGATATATCTCTTTTACACTGCACCAGCTAGATTGGAAAATAAGTTCTTCCAAAAGTTAAACCAACTTGTCTCAAAATTTATTTGGCAAAATAAAAAACCTAGGATCAAACTTAAAATGCTTCAAGAGCTGAAAGAAAGAGGGGGATTCGGCGTCCCAAAATGGGAATACTATTATCAGGCTGCAAATCTAGTCTGGGTTAGGGAATGGATACTGCTGCGTAGAAGGAGACTGCTTATTTTGGAAGGTGAGGGATTACACCAAGGCTGGCATTACTTCCTTTGGCAGAATAAAATAGCAAAATACAGGAGCTTCGCAGGGCACTATCTGAGGAACATATTAATTGATTCCTGGAGGAAAATTAAGTTTAAATTCTATTCTGCTATTCCTCTGTGGTTGGTCCCACTTGAAGCCATTACGCATAGGCCCCTATACAACAATGAAAACCACCTCCCCTACCGGGAACTGCTGGACCCTCAAGGCTACTTGAAAACTAGAAAAGAGTTGGAATTACAAGGAAGGCAACTGGATTGGTGGGCATATGCCCAAATCTCCTCTAAATATAAAAAAGATAATCAGGAAGGCATTAACTTAAATAAGCACGACTTAGACAATATTATTTTAGGGAAGGAAGACAAACTGCTATCAAGAATATATAAATTTTTGATCGAATACTGGATAGGAGATGAAATAATAAAAGATTCAATGATTGCCTGGGGGAGAAATATTGGCTACTCAATCGATTTGGTTAAATGGGAAGAAATTTGGCTTAAATATATTAAACTTTTGTGGGCAACCTCGTACAAAGAAAATGTATATAAGATGTTATATAGATGGCACCTCCCTCCTGCCCGCCTAGCCAAAATGTATCCAAATCTCTCCCCAAACTGTTGGAGGTGTGGGGAGTTTGGTAGCTACTTTCATGTGTGGTGGACCTGTCCTAAGATATCTGAATTCTGGAAAACTATACAGACGTGGATTCTGGAAATTACTGGGTACAAACTATCTCTGAAAGCAGAACATTACTTATTGAATATTAGGCCAGATAACGTAGGCATAAATATATGGTGTTTATGCATATTCATTATCACATCAGCAAGAATTTGTGTAGCCCAGCTTTGGAAGGGGAAAGATCTGCCAGCGGAAGACATTGTTTTAGAGAAAATTATGGAGTATGCGGAAGCGGACAGATTAACCAAAGCACTGAGAGACCAAAAAGATTCCGCTTTCTTTCAATGCTGGGACAAATGGTATATTTGGTTTAATCATAAATTCTCAAAAGGTCAAAGATAATTTGAACTAGTGTATGTTAAATTTGCCTAAAACCTGAACGTTGTAAATACTTTGTAAAGTCTCTGTTGCGATCCTTTTTCAGGTTTATTTGCTTTGTTGTACTGTTTTAAATAATCAATAAAATTATATAAAAAAAAACACGCCAGCGGCTTAAACGGGGCCCTCGTAAGGGCTTGCAACACCAACGATAAGTCCCAAGAGGGGTACCTATGGACCGTAGGTGGCCTGATATTAGTTGCGCCTCGTAAGAACCCCCTAACCCTGGGATCCTGAGTCAATGGGTGAGAAGCATCCCTGGATAGAACTGTCGATAATGCCGCCACCTGCCTCCTCAAGGTGGCTGGGGCCAGCCCCTTGTGGAAACCATCCTGTAAGAAAATTAAAATGTCAGTAATAGTGGCAGAAGTGGGGTCGACGTGGTGCAGACGGCACCAAGAGCAGAACGCTCGCCAAGACGCCTCGTAGATTCTTGTAGTGGAGGGTCACCTGGCAGCCTGGATGGTACGGATAACCTTCCCTGGGACCCCGCTCTTCCTCAGGAGGATCCTCTCAAGTGCCACACGGTTAGGTGTAACCAAAGAGGGTCTGGATGTTGAACGGCCCCCTGGGAGAGAGAGATCCGGTCCTGAGGTATTTCCCAGGGAGGAGATACTGAGAAGTCCACCAGGTCGGCGAACCACAGACGTCTTGACCAATGAGGTGCCACCAGCAGAATCTCTGCACCTTCTGCCATCAATTTTCTTACCACTCTCGGAATAAGAAGCAGAGGGGGGAAAGCATAAAGGAGACCTCGCGGCCAACAGCAACGAAGGGTGTTGTAATCCACTGCCCCCGGGCACGGGAACCTCGAAATGAACTTTGGGAGCTGAGCATTCTCTGGTCGGGCGAAGAGATCAACCTCTGGTTGGCCGAACCTCCTCACGATGTCCTTGAACAAATCTCTGGGAATCATCCACTCGGATGGATCCAGCTGAGTCCGACTGAGCCAGTCGGCCTGAACATTCGAGGAC
Organism: Coluber constrictor foxii; assembly: GCA_038048745.1. Taxonomy (NCBI): domain Eukaryota; kingdom Metazoa; phylum Chordata; class Lepidosauria; order Squamata; family Colubridae; genus Coluber; species Coluber constrictor. The sequence goes on along the minus strand of CM075966.1, from coordinate 69,836,379 downwards.
ATGAGTCTCCGCCCAGCTCAACAGCCTGTCAGTCTCTATCATCAGCAATTGAGAGCGCGTGCCCCCCTCACGGTTTATATGGGCCTTTGTGGCCATGTTGTCCGTCAGGACCAGGACATGGCAGTGAATTAACCTTTCCTGGAAGTGACGAAGGGCGCGACGGATGGCCCTCAGTTCCAGCCAGTTTATAGGGTTCTTGGCTTCTGCCGTGGACCATCGCCCCTGAACCACTAGATGTTCTAGGTGAGCCCCCCAGCCCACCAGACTCGCGTCCGTCGTTACGACGATTCTCTCTGGTTCCTGGAACACACATCCCCTGCTGATGGCTCCAGAATTCCACCACCGGAGGGATGCCTGTACCTTGGGAGGTAATCTGGTCTTGGTGGAAGATGTACTGTGGCCTGCTCTCTGAGCTGGAAGAAGGAACCACTGGAGTTGTCTTGCGTGTCTGCGTGCCCAGGGAACCACTGAAATACAAGAAATGAATTTGCCGAGCAATTGCGACAATGTGAGAAATGTTACCTGTCTCTGGTTGAGAACCTTGCAGACCAAGTCTCGAATGTCGTGTTGTCTCTCCACCGAAAGGAAAACTTGACCCCTGTGCGAATCTATCGACACCCCTAGGTGAGAGATACAAGTGGTCGGTTGGAGGTGACTCTTTGCACAATTGATGGAGAATCTGTGCAGAGTCAGCACGTTGCAAACTGACTCTAGGTCTTGAAGAGCCTGTTGGTGGGAATGAGAGAGAAGCAGTATGTCATCTAAATAACAAAGTATTCTTATTGGAATCCGCCTGACCGTAGCCACCACCGCTGCCAGAATCTTTGTAAAAGTTCGTGGCGCCGAGGATAGCCCAAACGATATTGCACGGTATTGAAAGTGTTTCCCTGCATGTACAAATCTCAGAAACCTGCGATGGTCCGGGTGTATTGGCACATGCAGGTATGCCTCCTGCAGGTCCAGGGATGTCATCCAGTCGCCCTTCCTGACACAATCTAAAATAGTTTTGAGGGACTGCATCTTGAACTTTTTGACTTGAAGGAATTTGTTGACAAATTTTAGGTTCAAAATGCCCCTCTAGCCGCCTGAAGACTTGGGGACAAGAAAGAGAACTGAATAAACCCCCAAGCCCTCCTGTCCAGCCGGAACAGGCTCTATCGCACCAATGTCCAGTAGATGGTGAATCTCCAGAGACATCAGGCGACTCTTTTCTGGGTGCATGGGTATAGGACAAGTAACGAAACTGTCGGGAGGCTGAGCCCTGAACTCTAGTTGAAGTCCCAGGGGCACAGTCTGAAGAATCCATCGCCCTTAAGATGGGCTGCCGCTAAGTTCCATTTAGCTTTTAACTCAGCTCGTCAAGGGTGGAGCCAGAGTAGTCTACGGGAAGTGGCTGTAGAAGCCATAGCCCTGGCGGCAAACTTTGCTGCATCTAAGGACGCGTCTGCCGAAAACTCAGCTGCGGCTACCATTTTATTAATATCCTGCTGAAGCCTTAAATCGTCAGGCGGAAGACAATTCCTTAATTGCTTCAACCAAATAAGATTGGCCCTATTAAAGAATGAAGCCGAGGTGGCGGATTTAATCGCCCAGGCAGCCGCCTGGTGGGTCTTGCAGAAAGCAATCTCCGCCTTTTTATCCTCTGACCTAAGCACGTCCACTACATCATTAGATAATACTGTATTGGAAGTCAGATTTACTACAGGTGAATCTATGGAGGGGAGAGCCAGTAACTCTTCTAGATTGGGGTCCACACAGTACATCTTTTTATCATGGCTCGATGGACCAGAAAAAGAACCAGGGTGATCCCACTGCTTTTTAATTACGTCGGAAAATAATTCCGGACAGGGAATAAAATCCTGATCCTGAGTTGGGACTGCAAAAAACTCACTTTGGGGTTTATTTGCCTCCTGATCTGAAGGGGTCGTAAGGGAACCCATATTGGTTGCTAACTTAGCCTTTTGTAACAAGGTTTTAAAAACAGATGGTCGAAACAGATGTGTGAATGCAGGCTTATCTGGTGTTGCGCCCTTGTCATCCAAAAATTTTGGATCCTCAGGTTCCTCCTCTTGATGCCATGACTCCTCCCCCTCGAGTGGATCCTGCTGGTTGGTAAACATTGGTCGAGAAACAGGCTGTGTGGAATGAACCTGACACGCAGCCGACATGAAAGGCATCTGCATCTGCTGAGAAAAACCCAAAGCCAATGCTTGGGCCAAAGCGTTAGTAAGAAGCGTTTGAAAATTAAAAGGTTGAGAAATGTCATGCCCCTCCCCCACTCTGAGTCCCGCAGCTGTCGGGGTAAAGGTAGACTCTGATGTCGGCCTGCTCCTGAGCTGAGATGCCCTCAGCTCTCTATGAGTCTCTTGTCCATTGTCCTGTACTCGTTGAGGATGTAACTCTGAAACTGAGGAATTATGGTCAAAATCCTGCTGAGGCAAACCTTCTGCCTCCTCTGAAGGAGGAGAAGCAGGGGGCACAGATAATTGGGCTCTTTTTTGAGCCTTTTCACATTGTTTCTCCAGTGCATTGTGCCTTCTCAGGGCATCTCTGTCCAGCGTGGCCTGCTTAGATGCAGTTAGCCCTTGTTCCTTGCTAGCAGAAGGAACCACAGATTTAGACCTAGATTTAGAGGCCTTTTTTTGGTCTTGGAGGGGTTTGAGGCTGGTCAGGATCTGAAGAGAATTCCTGGTCCGCCATATCAATATGTCTGTAAAGATGCAAACAATCAATTATCAAGTCAAATAAATTCAAAGGAATAAACTTCCTTGCAAACGGTCCCTATAACCAGGGTCCACATAAAAAGTATAAATCAGTTAATTACATTCGTATCACAGTCAGCAAGGTAGAATTGTGAACAACTGTTAGAAGAAAAATATCTCCTCACGTCTCTCCAACTGATAGCTGGCCGTTGAAAAAGGTGCAAAAATTTGGCGCCTTTTTTTCAGTAGCTCCTAGCGGCTTCTGCTGCCTCTGCAGCAACTCTGCTATAATTTACATTCACTTTTCTTGTTGAACCAGTCCCAAAAGGTAACTGCACCATAAAAAGCTTCTCCAAGCGATCCACAACAGTTTATATATACCTCGGAGTTTGTCTCCTCATGGAGCAGTGACTCCGGAGCCGCCCTCACTAAGCGGAGCCCTAAATGGCAGCTGCTGTTCTCCCGGCTCACTGGAGATCAGCAAGCTCACTGGTGGCTAAACAAACGGCTCAAGGCCGATGAGAACTGCCCAGCCGGGTCAGTCTCTTGTTGCTGCTGCTATAAAGCCAGGAGTGGGGAGGTTCTGAGGCCCCAGAAACACTCACCCACCAACGAGCATCAGGGAACAGCAGCAGCCGCAAGCTGCCCCTTCAGGATCTTCGGCTCCTCTAAATGTCGTGAATAATAATAAAACCTAACAACTAACTAAAAATAAATGCAGTAACAGCTAAATTAGAAGTAAAACTGCTACAGCAGTTCAAAAATCAGTCTTGACAGCCAGACTGAGCGAAATATCTGGACTCCTGAGAAAGGGAGGTGTGGTTAAAAGAATTTAAAGAAACACCACGCTCAGTCGTTTGACAAGCAGACAGTGAAAGCCCAACAGATGAATTGACTGGGCAGCGCTATGGAAAATAACTTGTAGCAGACACAGCCAGTCAGTCACCTCCACAGACATACAAATACAAGGGTTTTTTTCCATGTAGCAGGGGATTAACAGAGCTAAAGAAAACATTTGCTAAAAAAACCAACCTGACTTTTACTGTAGAGATTCTGATTGTGACTTTAATTTACTACTAGGCAAAATGTTATCCATCAGGTAGAATGAAAGCTAGGGCTAATCTAACTACAAAGAGATGGAATTTAGCAAAACCCTTCCATTCTTAGATGGCATATATATCTAAGACATTCATAAATATTGATTTGTATGGAAAATGTAGTCATTCATGGCCAGCTATTGCGTCCTAGAAGGTTTGACTTTACCTTACATTTTATCAGATGGCTGAAGCCCCTTTCTCCGGCAGCACATTCAAGCACACAATAAAGATCAGTATAATAGACTTCTGTTCTGCCTCAACACCAATAGATCTTGGACTGGGTGGGAAATGGCTAGAAATGCATGGATTCAGAGGTATTTTTTTTTTATTGAAAAAGTTTTACATTACAGTTTATTTTTTAAAAAAAACCCTTCCGCACCCCACCCCCCTACCACCCTCACCCTATCCCCCCCATCCCTCCCCCCCTTGACTTCCGCTATTAAACAAACATTAACAATCAATATTTAACAATTTTTTAAGGTGAGATCCAACTAAAAAAAAGGTATAACCTTATTTTATAAGTGATAAAAAAGTTTTCTTTTAAACCAATATATAACAATATAAATCAAGTATAAAAAAACTCTTAAGTCTTAACAATCTCTTTAAAAAAGCCTAGTAAAATAATTTTGAGCATCATAAGATTTAAATTAAAATATCATATAAGTAATGAATATATATAACATTAACTATAATTCCCACTATTCCATATATCAAAATCAAAATCAAACAATACTTAGTACATTTCTCTTTAAAATATGTCTAAATATTAAAAATATAAGTTCAATTACATAAAATATAATAAAAATTGAAAGTTATCAAATTCAATACATTTCTCCTTTAAATTAATTCTAAATATGAAAAATATAAATTCAGTTAAGTGTTAAACAACATAAATCAAATATAGAAAACTCTTAAGTCTTAACGATCTCTTTAAAAAAACCTAGTAAAGTAATTTTGAGCATCATAAGATTTAAATTGAAACATCATATAAGTAATGAAAATATATAACATTGACTATAATTCCCACTATTCCATATATCAAAATCAAAATCAAACAATACTTAGTACTTTTCTCTTTAAAATATGTCTAAATATTAAAAATATAAGTTCAATTACATAAAATATAATAAAAATTAAAAGTTATCAAATTCAATACATTTCTCCTTTAAATTAATTCTAAATATGAAAAATATAAATTCAGTTAAGAGCTAATTGAAACTTCTTACTCTGATATTTATTCTTCATGTATTCTACCCATTTCTTCCACTCCTTAACAAAAACTTCATGGGTCCTTTCTTTTAGGTATGCAGAAATTTTAGCCATCTCTACAAAATTAGACATCTTCAGTACCCATTCCTCTATTGTGGGTACGTTATCCTTCTTCCAATATTGACCGATCAGTAATCTAGCTGCAGTAATCATGTGTAAAATTAATCTAGTGTCAGTTGTTGAACAACCCTTAACTATTCCCAACAAAAAAAAACTGAGGAAAAAACTCCAGCTTCCTCTTCAAAATATTCTGCATTACCCACCAAAGTTTAATCCAAAATGCTTTCAATTTTCTGCACGTCCACCAAATATGAAAATATGTTGCATCCAAACAATCACACCTCCAACATTTAGGTTGAACATTTGGATACATACACGATAACTTTTTAGGATCTAGATGCCACCTGTAAAACATCTTATAAAAATTCTCCCTCAAGTTCTGTGCTTGTGTAAATTTAACATTCTGGACCCAAATCTTCTCCCATGTTTCTAACATTACTGGTTCTGCAAAATTCTGTGCCCATTTTATCATACAGTCTTTAACTAATTCACCCTCTGAGTCTCTTTCTAACAGTAAATTATACACTCGTTTAATATGCATCGGCCCTTTACATTTTATCTGAGTCACCAAATCTTCTTCATGTAACATTAGTCCAATTTTCTGATCTTCTCTCCATCTTGCTTGAAGTTGAAAATACTGCAACCAAGTTAAGTTCACTCCTTCTTCCAACAGGATATTCAAAGATTTCAAACTCCATCTGCCCCCATCATTAAAAAGTATCTCTTTATACAACAACCCCCCGAGTGACTTTATATTTGGCATAATCTGCCCAAGATCCAACCACAAAGGTATTTTGTAATCCAATTGAAGCTGGTGCTTCTTCCAAACTCTCATCAAAGCTTGTCTTAAAATATGGTTATTAAATACACTGTCTCTCTTTTCTTCATAAAGTAAATATGCATGCCATCCAAATTGCAAATCATGGCCTTCTATATTCAAAATTTCTGTTTTAGTTGTTCCGATCCAATCTCCAACTTGTATCAGCACTGCGGCCTCATAATATAAACGTAGATTTGGAACTTTAAGGCCACCTCTTTCACGAACATCTTGCATAATTTTAAGTTTGACTCTTGGTTTTTTCCCATTCCAGATGAATTTATTTAAACCTGCTTGCCATTCCATCAAAAACTTATCATTTTTAAGCACCGGAATCATTTGAAACAAAAACAAAAATCTAGGTAGAACATTCATCTTAACAGCTGCTATTCTACCAAGCAAAGAAAGTTGCAGCTTCTTCCATGTGTCAAGATCCTTTTGAATCTTATGCCAAAGTTCCTCATAATTATTTTGAAAAAGTTTCATATTAGATGCTGCAACTTGAACCCCTAGATATTTCACCTTTGTTGCTATTTCAAAGCCTGCCACCCTTTCAAGTTCCTTCCTTTGTGGTTCCAGCATATTTTTGACTATCATCTTAGTCTTTTTCTGGTTCAGGCTAAAACCTGAGACCAGACCATATTCCTCTATGATGTTTTTCATCTGGATGATTGATTCCAAAGGTCGTGTTAGGGTAACAACCAGATCATCTGCGAATGCCTTTGTTCTGTAATCTTTTTGCCTTACAACTATTCCATTCAGATTGTCCGAGTCCCGTAGAGCATTCAACAGCACTTCTAACGTCAAAATAAACAATAATGGGGATAATGGACAGCCTTGTCTTGTTCCTTTCTGTATGTTAAAATTGGGAGTTAAACTACCGTTAATAATAATTTGTGCCGTCTGTTCCTGATAGATTGCCGAAATCGCTTGTATAAACTGTTCCCCAAAGTCCATTTTGTGCAAAGTCTTTTTTAAAAAGTCCCAGTTGACTCGATCAAAGGCCTTCTCCGCATCCAAAAACACCAGCACCGCAGAGGTCTGTTTATTTTTCTCTAGATATTCCAACAAATCTATGAGTTGCCTGACATTGTCCTTCATGTATCTACCTTCTATAAAACCTGCTTGGTCTTCATGAATCACCTCTTGAATAACTGGCATCAGTCTGTTGGCTAATACTTTAGCATAAATTTTATAATCCGTATTCAGGAGAGATATTGGTCTAAAATTTTCAGGTTTTACAGATTCTTCCTCTTTAGGTATCAGTGAGATGAAAGCCGTCTTCCATGAGGGGGGTATTTTACCCCCCCGCTGGATATTACAAAACAAGTCCTTAAGATGCTCAACCAATTCCACTTGTAAAGTCTTATAATATACTGCTGTCAAACCATCTGTCCCAGGAGCTTTAGATACTTTCAATTGTTTTATTGCAAATAAGATCTCCTCCGATGTTATAGGTCGATTCAATCTATCACTTTGTGTACTTGAAATTTTTGTAACTCTCATTTTCTGCAAATAATCATCAATAAAGTCCTCTTTGATTTTATCAGCTTGGTACAATTTAGAATAATAAGCTAGAAAGGCTTGGTATATTAAGCTCTGTTGATGCACTTGCTTCCCTTTATACTCAATAGTGTTTATTATACGAGAACTCTGTTGTTTCCTCAAGGTATAAGCCAACCATCTGCCAGGTTTATTAGCGTTGCAAAAAGTGTTATGTTTAGCGTACTGCAGATTAGTTGCTGTTTGATCAGCCATCAATATTTGAAATTGATCTTTCAAGAGTTTTATCGTTAATTGTACCTTCTCATCAGTCGGATTCTTAATAAGCAATTGCTCTTTCTCCTTTATCTCTGTCTCCAATTCTATTCTTGACTTCTGACGTATTAATCTGTATTTAGAGTTCATGTGAATCAGTACACCCCTCATATAAGCCTTACATGCATCCCATACAATCTCAATCGGTGTACCTTTGTTCAAGTTAATATCAAAAAATTCTTTAACATATTTCTTAAGGTCCATAATGTTCTTTTCATATCTAAATAAATTTTCATTCATACACCAAGATCTCCTTTCTCTTTTACCCAAATTTATCTCCATCCACACCGGACTATGATCCGTCAAAGTTCTGGGAAATATTTTTGTCTTAGTCACTATAGTAAGTAAGTCAGTAGTAACCAGCATAAAGTCAATTCTCGAGAAAGATTTATGTCTATCAGAAAAAAAGGTAAAATCCAATTCCTTGGGATGATGAATTCTCCATACGTCCTTCAAATCCAATTCTTCTTTCAGTGCGAAAAAAGTCGGTGGTAACTTGTTCCCTTTCTTGGCCGTCGTCTTTTTATCAAGCGTTGCATCAATCACCCCGTTCCAGTCACCCATAATCAAAAAGGATTTATAATTCCACTGCAATATTTTATTATTCAACAATTTGTAGAAAATTTCCTGCTGCTGGTTCAGGGCGTAAATGCCAATTAGAAGTATCAAAACATTCTGTATATTTATTTCCACTGCAATATATCTCCCCTCATCATCCGCCTCTATCAGTTTAGCTGGTATTCTTTTGGAAATATAAAAAACAAGTCCATTCCTTTTCACGGAACTAGAAGATATAAAATGTGATCCAAGTTTTGAAATTAAAAATTTTTGGTCCTGGGTTCTAATATGAGTTTCTTGCAAACAAACAACATCATTTTTATATTGCTTCAAATAATGAAATATTTTCCTTCTTTTCTGTGGTGAGTTCAAACCATTCACATTCCATGATAATAATCTGAGTGTCATTCTGAAAATGAGTGAAGCCCTTTGAGCATTTGACGAAGACTCTCTCCAACAGCCGATGTCTTCGATCTCGCTCCTCCCACAGCTTCAGAGTGTGATTTTTTCCCTTTAGTGCCATTCTCTTCCTGTGGTATCTTTACCCCCTGATATTTCTCTAATCTTTGCTTTTCTGCAGCTCGGGTTATACGTTGATCTTTTGGTTCTTGCATCAATAAATCCAGATCAGGCTCCACCTCTCTTGTAGCTCTAGATTGCTTTGGTTTAGCCTCCAGAAGTTCTATTAATGAATCCTCTGACAAACCTCCTACAGCTCCTAGAAATTCCTCCCTTGCTGCTTCTTGAGTTGCCTGGCCTTCTTTTAGCAAAATCACTTCTTGACTCCCCTCCTCAGGCAACTTCCCAACTGAGATGTCTTCAATAGGTAAAAGTGTAGATGAATGAGGTGATATTGAATTTTTTTTAAGAACATTATTATAAAACTGTTCCGCCTTTTCCACCAAGTTAATGCAATATCTTACATCATCATGTCGCAAAATGATACCAACAGGAGCATCCCATCTAAATGGGATCTGTCGCTTTTTCAACTCATTTACTAGAAAACCATAATCTTTCCAGTCTCTTAACATTTTTGGTGGCAGCTCTTTATAAACACCAATTTGGTTACCATCATGTTGAACAGTTGTATGGAAAGAGCTTTGCAAAATGTCATTTCTCAATCTTCTCTCAGTGAAATAAATGAACACATCTCTTGGCAAATTCCTCAATCTCGCAATACGTGAGTTGACTCTATACAGCTTATCAATTCTGTTAGCAATCACATCAGGTTCAACTTTTAAGATCCTGGCCAAAACTTCCACACAAGTTGCCCTTAAATTCTATTATTCTTAAACTCTATTATTCTCTCTTAAACCTCTTAGTCTTATGGCATATTCCATATTCCGAAATTGTAACATTGTGATCTCCTCTTCGAGCCTCTGGTTCTGCGCCACCACCTTAAACATCTGCTCCTTTGTTTCCTTCTTGTTGGCTTCTACTTCAGAATTTAAGTCTTCCACTTTTTTCTCAACTGCCAGTAGGGCGTCCGTGAGAACTGTAGCTACTTTAGTTACACTCTGATGTAATCCTTCAGTTTTTTCCTCCACCAACTCCTTCACTTCCCCCACCATTTCCTTCATTTCTCTTTGATTTTTCCCCATCCTTTCATCCATTTTACTCATTTTTCCAGAGAGCTCTCCCAAGGATTTGTGTATATTTAGTATAAATGCTTTCAAATCCTCTGTCTCGCTGTCCTGTGCCTGTTTTGAAGCTGAAGCTAGCTTTCCCTTTGTCTGATGTGTGGGGGAATCCCCCCCCCCGCTTTCTTTGAAGCCATGCCTGAGCAAAGTTTAAGTCTTTAAAAAACAGAGAAAAATCTTCCTCCTTTTCCTATCCTCAGTTTACAGAAAAAGAGTCCAATCCTTAGTATTTTACAGTTGAAAGAAGCTATAAAAGTCAATACAAGTACAGGCAGGCACACTTTTGCTTTCTTGCTGCGCTTTCTCCTTTCACTAGCTCAGTGTTAATCCGCCATTTTCAAACACTTCACACAGAGACAGTTTACTTTCCAAAATTAAAAAAAGTCCATTTAAAGTAGATATAACTTTATAAAAAATTCCAGGTCTCACCAAATTCGTTGTATTTCATTTCAAAGTATGTTCTAACAGTTGGTGTTGCCTCCTCCGTCTCGCTCTGTCTTGCAGAGGTCCCACGCCGCTCAGAGATTCAGCAGCTTGAAGAGGGAGCCCAAACACGGAGCGCTTGCCAGGGCTTAAAAATCCACCCTGGCAGCGCTTCTGGGGCTCAACCAAAAGCTGCCCACTCTAGCCCCCCCTTAGATCCAAAGGGGAGCTTTCTGAGCCACTTTTGGATCGTTAAAGCGGCTCTACAGGCGGCGGGGGCGGCGACCGATCAAACGAGCCGCCCGGCGACGGAGGGAACGCCAACCGGAAGCGGATTCAGAGGTATTGAAGGAAGGAGATGCGCTTCGCTGACCATGAGGAATCCGTAAATTCCTTGTTAGGTCCGAAGCAAGCTCTCCCTGAACGACAGCAGGCACGGCCACCATTGCTGGCAGTCACGAAGCCAGGACAATCAGAAACCAAGATTGTGCAAGAGCGGTGTATGGGCAGAACATTGAAATTGGGTGAGATATTTACCAACTTTTACTTTAATGACTTGCAATAACAAAAAGAATAGGGAGGAACTGGAAGCGTCGCAGCGAGACTGGCTGGAAAATAGCGGGCTCTGACGAGCCTCGCAAAAATCCAGCACACAATCTGCTGTTGGGGGGGTCTTCGGACCAGAACCATCTTGTAGGGACAGTGAAGAAGGAGAGGCACCTCGGATGACCAAGAGGAACAGGGAAGTTCCTCAAAGGGTCGGAGGCAGCTCTCTGAACCGGTGGTGGGGGTAGCGGCCATTAAAATGACTGCTCTGAAGCTGGGGCAACCAGACTAAGATTTTGTGCAGGAGCAATGTTTGAATGGAGTATTGGTACCGGGTGAGTGATTGGCTAACTCACAGGTAAAAAAGGATTTTTTTTTAAATCTTAAAAGAGATCCCGGCGTGGAAATAAGTGGCTAATTGGCACTTGGGAATTTTAATTGGAGGGAGAAGAACAAAGAGCCTGGTGGCGCGGCAGACTAAAGCACTGTAATTAATATTCAGCTGCCTGCAATTACTGCAAGTTCATATCTCACCAGGCTCGAGATTGACTTAGCCTTCCATCCTTTCTAAGGTAGGTAAAATGAGGACCCAGATTGTGGGGGCAATAAGCTGAACAGCAATGACCTTGACTACTGTGAGACTTTAAGGAGTATTTGTATCTTTTTAAACAGCTGGGTCTTGACTTTGAAAGGAGGTGAAAAATAACGAAGCTTCAAATTGGAGTGGACTAGATAAATATTTGAACTGGATATTATTTGGAAATTTTAAAAAAGAGACTACATGGACTTGAACCTTAATTAAACATAAATTAAAATATTTAAAAAAATTGAATTGACAATATGGAGCATGTTTAATTAAGGTTCAAGTCCATGAATTAATGGAGATACTTAAAAATGTGTGTGAAGCATTCAAGGGTAATAAAGAAGCAGAAGCCTGGTTAGAATACACAAAAAAGGAAAAAGGAAATATAAATGAGAAGCAAGAATACAATGTTGAAGGGAAAACAATGGAAGATAAAAAGATAATTACACTGGGATTGACAGTGACAAAAAAAGAATGGATAAGGGGGAATATCCCCCAAAAAAGAAGAGAAGAGAAGGAAATGGGAAAAGACTGGGTAAAAACGGGGGGAGAATTATGAGAGTAACAGTCTTAAAAGTTAATGAAAGGATTCAGGGAAAAAGATACAATAAATATAAAAAGAAAAAGAAGAAGACGAGAATGGGAGAAAGGGAGAAAAATATTAAGAAGTGGAATTTTGGAGAGACCAAAAGAAAATGGTTAAAAGGGGAAGAGTAATGGAGAGAAGGAAGGGAAATAAAGCATATATCAGTTGATTTAAGGGAACTGTGTTAATAGTAGAAATTGTATGTAAGAAGCAAACAAGATGAAGTATATTGTTTATTGTAAAATGGATCAGCAGATGTAATATGTAATGTAATCTGGTTTAACTATGAAAATAACTGAAATTAAGATATAAAATTCATCATGTTAAAAAGCATGATGGGGACTTTGAAAAAATATATTGTAAATGATGAAATAAAATAACTGATTGATGTTGGAATAAGAAATATGTTGTAAATGATGAAATAAAATAATTAATTGATGTTAGAATAAGAAATTAGGAATTAAGGAACATAAGAGGTGGAAGGTTAATTAAGTTAAAAGGTTTCAATGTAAGAAAGGAATAATATGAAACACATTGTTAATAACCAAAAAATGTGATGGGGATTTTGAGAAATATATTCAATAAATGGAGAAAAAAATCGGGGTTGCTTGGATACCATTTTGGAAAATATTAAATTGAAAAATACAAGAATGGAGAGAAAATGGAAAGAAGAGTAGAGGGATAGAAAGGAGGGGAGAAGAGAGGAAGGAGAGAGAGGAATTGAAGAAAGGGAAAAGGAGAGGAAGAAAGAGAGAGGAAACAAGAGTAGAAGAGAAGGTTAGAAAGAGAGGAAGAAAGGAGGAGTGGGGGAAAGGAAAGGGGAGAGAAGGGGAAGGAGAGGAATAAAAAAAGTAGAAAAAGGAGGAGGGAGGAGGGAGGGAAGGGAAAGAGAGGAGAAGAAGGAGGATTGTTGTAAAATAAGGGAGATGGAATGGTAGAAGGGCAACCCCGAGCATACTCAAACTTATTAGGATGAAGAATGAACTAATATGAAAGTTAAAAGAGAATAAGTATGATTAACAATGGATAAGATAAGATAATTAATTGAAATAATGTTAAGAAATTAGGATTTGAAGGGATACTGGATTTGATTTGAAATTAGGATTTGAAGGGATATTATATAAACAGTGATACTGTTTATATAATAAGTATAGAAGGTATTAAGACAAGATAAAAAAGTAGGGAAAATATTTTGGCAGAAATTGAAATATATAAATTGTATTTGGATGTGACAAGTTGTATAAGATATGATTCGGTCAATACTCTGTTCATAAAATATGTATGTGAAAGAAAAAATCAATAAAACTTGTTTAAAAAGAAAAGGATATGAAAACTCCTAAGCTTAAAATAGTGGCAAATTGACACACGGAGGGGGAAAAAAATGGAAACGAAAAGGCGAAAAAAAGCCCAAGAGAAGCTATAAAAAATACAGACAGCGTGGAAAAAAGTCCAAATAATTTGAAAGCAACTTTAGGGAGAAATTATTTATTTGAATTTCTAAACCCCTTGGATTTATTGGACAATCAGCTGGTTTTGACAGATTGCTTACCTTGGATCGGGGCATAAGAGAGCCATCTACTGGAGAAAGAGAAGTACTACAACACTATAGCCGCAGTATATTTAATGAAAGCTAATCTAATACACACAAAGTCTAATACACAGAACAGAAGTAACAACATCTGGTGAATGGCCTGACCTTGATTCTGTTGTTATAAGATGACTGGGAAAATTCAAGAACATTGAATAGTGGGGTTTTTTTTCCCTTTTGAAGAGTTACAAAAGGAACTAATTTGCAAATCACTAAATTTTTATTAAAATTGACTGTTGGATTATCGATTGGAAAGACTGGAAGAATTTAGTGGACTAATATGGACAAATTTGGACTTGGACTATTAATGTTATTTAATAGAATATTCTAAGAGGCAAAAGAAGAAAAGGTCAGAAGAAAAGAGAGAAGAAGGAAATAAGACTTTAAAATTTGGACAATTGGGGAACTATAAGGATGTCAACTATTATGAAATAAAATGTGGGGTTTTGGAGGTATAACTATGGAATTGATGTAACTTGATTAAATAGAAGTTTCTTAAATATTGAGATATTGGAATAATAGAAATATACTTTTTATAAGCTGTATTAAATCACTATAAAATGGAGCTAGAGAAGAATGAAGAAATATTGTGCATGTTAAAAAGTCTGCATGGATCCTTAATAAATGACAAAGAGACAAAGGAATTGTTTAAAGATACAGAAATGAATGTAGAAGCTATTCAACAATTGGGGGGAAAAGAGGAACATGATATTCAAGAAGTAGATGAGAAACTAGAAAAAGCAGGGGAAGGGGAGAATAAAAATGAGAAGCAAGAAGTTAGGAACAAAGAGAAGAGACTAATAAGTAGAAGACAAATATATAACATCATTTATAAGGGTACAGAGAGAAGAGAGGAAAACCCTTTTAAAAAACAAAAACAAAAGGAAGTTTTGTGAATGGATGGTGTTCCAAAAATGCAGCAGAAAGAGGCAAAAGGCACCCAGAAGGGAAAGTTTAGTAGACACAAAAAAATTAAAAAGAGATACAAGATTCCAAGAGAGAGAGAGATAAAAGACTGACCAAAAAATCAATAAACGATGGAATTTTAGAAAGATTAAGAGATGATGGATAATGAGAAAATATATTAATAAAATGGGAAAACACCAAAACACCAATAGGTTTTAGGTTAGTAGATGGTAATTTAAGACTAGACAATTTAACTGAAGTATTAATATTAACAGTGTGTTAAAAGATATTGTGAATTTAAAATATTAAGGATTAGAAATGGTGGGGACTTTGAGATATACTCCCGTGATGGATTGAATATTGTTAATAATTGGTGTTACTAGTAGTCCTATACATTTGGAATATTGATGTTATGGTGGAATAATGAGTGATTTTTAAAATATTGAATGACAACATTTACTAAGGGATAATAAACACAGGGTGCGAAGAAATGTTATTTATGCTTAAATGAATTAAAGGGAAAATGTAAAAGGAATATGAAATGAGACTAGTATTGTTTGAAGTTGGAATATTAGAATTCTACATACTAGTTGTATTATTGTTAACGCTGTATAAAAAAGACCTGACCCAATCAATGTACTGTCCACAAAACATGTAAGTTTATATTGGAAATTCTTTCTTTACTCGCCTCAGTGATAGTGAATTAAGCAACAAGTGTTCTCATTTAAAAGACATCCAAACATTTGAGCCTTCTCAAAATGTTTCAGTTGACATATAAGTGACCAATGACTTCTCAAGAACAACCAAAAAGACCACAAGCAAGAAAATTATTCCAATGACAATATCTGAAATGGAAAAGCAAGGCAATGTTTATGTAGCTAACATAATTTGTCATACAATGGGTATTTTTTCATCTCGTCTAGGAAGAAAGTTCTGCAAAGGAAGAGTGAAAAGAAATGACATAAGAGAAAGTGATATTGGTCTTTAAATGGTACTATAATTCACCCATATCAATTCTACAAATGTTATCTCAAGCAAATTATTCAGAGCCAATTAATTACTTGCAAAAGACAGATATTATGACTCTCCTGGGCTGATCCCAGTTCTGAATACAAAGAGGACTACAGAATTCTTGGCTGCAATAAGAACTTTGTCTTTCTTATGTCAAGCTTATACAGAATATCGTGCAAAAATTCATTTATTTCAGTAATGCAACTTAAAAGGTGAAACTAATATATGAGATAGACTCATTACATGCAAAGCGAGATAGTTCAAGCCTTGATTTGTCATAATTTTGATGATTATGGCTTACAGCTCATGAAAACCCCAAATTCACAATCTCAGAAAATTAGAATATTGTGAAAAGGTTCAATATTCTAGGCTCAAATTGTCCCACTCTAATCAGCTAATTAAGCCATAACACCTGCAAAGGGTTCCTGTGCTGTTACAGTTAGTGAGTTGTGGTGAGTTAGTTACCTTAAGGATTAAGAGCTGTCTCCTTAAGAGCTTGCATTATGGGAAATGTAGTCCATGACATGTTACCATATCTGTGTACCTGATTGGTCACTGAGGCTTTCTGCTGGGGTTTTAGAACAAAGACCTGGCCACATGTTGAATCACCTCAGAAGAGAGAACATGCTTTCTGAACAGGGGGGGGACAAACTACCATCCTTTTACACTAGGAAATGGGATAGATTATGAAATATTGGATGAACCTCACCATGACTCATCATAATTGTAAGTCTAAGTGTTCAAGGATTCCCAAATAAACATAATCTGCATGAAAACCTGTTTGCTAGAGTTTATCTGCCTGTTCCCAGTGGAGCCAAATGCCTGGGGAACAAAACAGTAAAAGGATGTAGAAGCCTGATCCCCTCCCTTTCTTTCTCTGGGAGCATTGATGGACATTCTGTTTGAGTGAAAATGCATCTCTTCTCTGCGCAAAACCTATAAAAAGACTTTGTTTGCATCTAATTGAGACCTTTGTTTAGCCACAAAAGTGACAAACTTGCTTTCCTTCTCTTTGCCTGAGTGAAGTATTATGCTCAGCGGTAAAAGGCAGAAAGAGAAAGACAGTTCTTCTGCTAGCTAAGAAGATTGCACTGCCATAAAGGGGCCCAGGGCTGCATGTTTGAATCACCTTTGGCAGTAAAAGGACAGAAAGAGAAAGACAGATTTGTGCTAGCTAAGAAGATTGCCCTGCCATAAAGGGTCCCAGGGCTGCATGTTTCAATCACCTTCGCAAAGTTTGTGCTTTAGAAGTTCGCCTTGTCAGTAAAACGAAAAAGCCTTATTTTAACACAAAGCAATCCGAGCCACCTAGGCTTTTGGAGATTGATTTTGCATGATACAAGTTGCTTTCCCAGCCTGGCCACTCAATGTGCATTTGAAAAGAAACAATCCAACCACAGCATGCTGCTGCTTTGAATCTTGCTTGAATAAAATACTGGAAAGCTAAATCTCCTTTTTGCAGAGCAAGCAACTGAAGCCCAAAGGAACCCAAGTCGAGGAAAGCCTCTTAGGGTCTCCAAATCGGACAGTTGCTTTGCAGCTCTATACAAAGGAACACGCGAAAACCAGTTTAACCCAAGCATTGGTTAGGTAACAGCTCCCTAGTGGCCAAAGGTGTACTGCATCCATCACTCCAGTGGCCAAAAGGCGAACTGCAACAAAGTCTCCCAGAGCTTGCAACACACCCCAGTGGTCAACCGGTGAACTGCAACAACGTCTCCTAGAGTTTGCAACGCACCCCAGTGGTCAACTGGCGAACTGCAGCGATGTCTCCTAGAGTTTGCAACGCACCCCAGTGGTCAACCGGCGAACTGCAACGACGTCTCCTAGAGTTTGCAGGAAATCTCCTGAGTTTCCAAGTCATGGCTGAGACCTCTAATGAGTCAGCAGAGTTGATCCTCCCAGCTAATCCTGACATGCCTAAAGTATTGGATGCCATGGATTCTGGTCCAATCATGGCAGAAGCATATGATTCATCAGGAATGATGACTCTTCCTTCACCCAACCTCGACACAATCCCAGAGGTGGATGTCTAAAATTCAAAAGAGGCTGAAGCACATCAGAGAACCTATGATCTCAGGCAGCATAGGAAGCTCACTGATGTTATGCAGTCAAGCTTGAGGAAA
Source organism: Coluber constrictor foxii (assembly GCA_038048745.1). Lineage (NCBI taxonomy): Eukaryota > Metazoa > Chordata > Lepidosauria > Squamata > Colubridae > Coluber > Coluber constrictor. The sequence continues at coordinate 69,818,649 of CM075966.1, read as the reverse complement.
GATTGAGACAAGCATTATCGTCGCAACAAAAAGTATTGGGAGAAGTTGCAACAGATCTGCAACAGGCCCCTGGGTGAGCTTTCACACAACTGCATCCGCACCTTGGTGAATGAAATGGAGGAACTTTATAAACAATGGAAAAATTCTGAAAGCCATTTTGTCAAGATTCAGCAGCAGCTAGAAGACCCAGAACTCGTGGGGGACATGCAACACTTAGAGATGTTGCGTGCAGAACGTGGGAAGATATTTCAAGGTTGTAAGGACTCCTTCCACACGGCGCTCCAGGCGAAAAGCACATCAAGGGAGAAAGCCTCCTCGCCCCAACGCTCACATGCATCTGCTGCTCATTCTTCCAAGAAAGCTGTGAGCAAGAAGGCTGAGTCCAAAGCAACCCATCGCTCACACGTGTCATCTCATTGGTCACAAGTGGTTCCCCCTTACAAGTCATCCAGGTCTTGGCTGGGTAGCAGCGTCACACAACAATCTTCTGCCTCAGACTCCTTCCGTCCTTCCAAAGCATCTTCCCGTCACAGCGAGTCTTCCAGAGCCGCTTCAGCAAGGAGTCTTGCTGCCTGGGCTGCAGAGGCACGAGCCAAAGCTGCAGCGGCCAAAGCAACCTTGAGTATGGCAAAGGAAGAACAATTGCAGAAGGAAAAAGTAGCCAGACTACAGGAAGAAATGGCCAAAGCTGACTTCCGGGTGGCACCTCCGTCGTTGTCGGCGGTCTTTTCATGACCGCCAGCCTCCCGGCGCATAAAGAGCCGCCTCACAGCTGGCAGGCGGCTCGAAATTCCCGCTCTTCAATCGGAAGAGTGGGTAGAGCTTCTGGGGGTGCGGTTGAGCCCCCTGAGTTGCCCCCAGGACCTTTTTTCTGTCCTGGAGAGGGCTCAGGGTGATGGCTCCCTATTCACCCCCAGAGAGGCTCCGCGCCGAGAGGGATCTCTGCTGCTTTTAGCAGCGGAGCCAGACGTCGTGAGCAACACCACGCTCGATGGAAAACTTAGACAAGCTGAATAAGGAGAACCCAAAAAGGAAAAATGCAAGTATTGTTTTTTATTGATTTTCTAGAAGAAAAAAAGGAAAAAAAGAAAAAAGAGAGCGACTAGAGAAAGTGCTTTGAAAATGGCGACTGGCTTTGCTCGGAGAAAATGGAGAGTGGAAAGTGAAAGTAGAGCTTAGCCAGCACTGAGGTATTTTAAAAGAAATATTTTAGTAGGGAAAAGAAATAAAGAAATAAAGACTGATTTAAACATAATTTTTTTGTTTTCTTTGAAAAAAGAAGAATTTTTCTGCTTCTTTGGAAAAATAAAAGCTAAAACCCCTCTTTTTTTAGAAGTATGACTCCTAAACCAAAAGGAAGGGGGGGCTCCCTTACAACTCAGATAAAGGAGAAAGCAGAAACGACTCATTTGCAGGGAACTGCAGATGGGGATTTAAAAGATTTCATAACTAAGTCTCTAGGGAGTGTTGTTGAGAAGATAAAAAGCTCACAGAAGAATCTTGAGGCGCTGGTACAGGGAAAATATGACCAATTGAATCAAACTATCACCAAAGTAGTTTCTGATCTGTCAAGTGCAGTGGTGGAAATGGGGAGGAAAGTGACTGAAATCAGTAGTAAGTTTGACTCCCAGATGAAAGAAATACAAGAAAAATTTGTGGAAGCTGATGCTAAAAACCAGAATATAGAGAATGATGTGATTATGCTTCAAATTAAAGCTATGGAATCAGCAATTAGATTAAGAGGCATAAGAGAAAATAAGAGAGAAAATTTAAGAACAGTTTGTGCAAAGGCTTTTGCGGAGTTATTAAAGTTGGAAGATGAGCTAATTCTTGGTTGTATGGAGAAAGTTTATAGTCAACTCACGTGTAGCTAAACAAAGGAATTTGCCTAGAGATGTCGTTGTTTACTTTACTGATAGAAGATTGAGAGATGATATTTTACAAAAATCCTATTCTGCTATTGTGCAGGTAGAAGGTATACAAATTAGTGTTTTTAAAGAGTTACCACCGAAGATTTTAAGGGACAGAAAAGATTTTGGTTTTTTGGTCAAGGAATTGAAGAGAAGTAGCATCCCTTTCAGATGGGACCTACCAGTTGGTGTAACTTTCAGATACCATGGCGTGAGACATTGTTTGAATACTATTGAAAAAGCGGAACATTTTTACAATAATATTTTTAAGGGAGCCCCTGAAGGTGTTAAGAATAAAAAACCTGAAAGAGAGTCTGTGAAAAGTAAGCAAATGGAAGAAATCCAAAGTGTATCAGAAGAAAAAGGAACACTAGGTGGTTGTTCAGAGGATTCTATTATGGATTTTCCAGATGAGAAAATTAAGCATCCCAGAGATCCAAGAGGGGGAGTACTGGACCTTGAACTGTTCGAGCAAGGATCAAAAAATAAAATTACAACTCGAGATAAGAAACAGCAGAGGTCTAGTACTTTACAAGAGAAGGGGGGTGATTCCAACCAACAGGAAGTAGAAGATAAGGAGGAAACTCGACTGAACACCACTGATGTGCAACACAAGGAGATTTATGAAATGTTCAAATCTTTTGCAGAAAGGATCGAAAAAATCTGATTAACTGAATAGTATAAAAGATAACTTTGACTATATTTGATTTATATACGAAAATGGATTATAAATTTTTTACAAAGTTCATCCTGAGTTGGATTTATATTTGACTTATATATTAAAATGGATTATAAAAATTTTATACAAAGTTTATCCTGAGTTGGACTTAACATCCTGAGAAAGGTAAACAGATTGCTGCAATATATGCAAGCGATCTGTAGTTACCCTATTATAATTTTTTTTTTGGAATTTACTATCCAGAAGAAGAGAATAAAGATGAAAACATCTTGGGACTTCCGGTGGTGCCTTCCTCGTCGGCGGCGGGCTCCTTCATGCCCGCCGGCTTCTTGGCGTGTACAGAGCCGCCTTACAGCTGGCAGGCGGCTCAAACAACCTGCTCCTCAGCGGGAGGAGCAGGGAGAGCCTCTGGGGGTGAGGCTGGGCCCCCTGAGTCGCCCCAGGAATGCTTCGTTTGTCCTGGGGAGGGCTCAGAAGGATGGCCCCCTCCATACCCTCCAGAGGATGCTCCGCGTCGAGACAGTCCTCCGCTAATTAGCTAATTAGCGGAGCTAGATGCTGGAAGCAACACCACAGCTGAAGCGTTTATGGAGCAAGCTGAAAAAGAAAGAAGAAAAGTCGAAGCAAGTATGGATTTTTTTTACTGATTTTTTATTGATTTTCTGGAAGAGGAATGAGGGGAAGGGGGAAGGAGAGGAAGAGAAGTGAAAGTTCCTAAGAAAGTCTTTTAAGATGGCGACTGGTCTTAATTGAAGAAATGCCAGAGCGATTGAAAATGGAGGTTTTGAAATGAATACTCTGCTATGGGAAAGGCACTTAAAGTAAGAAGAATTTTTTTTGGATATTTTTTAAAAAAAAATTAAAGTAAAGTAAAGTAAAATAAAGTAAAGCAAAGTAAAGCAATTTAAAGTAAAGTAAAGATGACTAAAGGAAGGGGGGGCTCCCCCATGAGCCAGCTGAAGAATAAAGCTGAGATGATGCAATTGTCTGGATTGGCAGAAGGGGACTTAAAAGAATTTATAACAATTTCCCTACCGAGCGTAGTTGACAAAATTAAAAATTCACAGAAGAATCTTGTGGACTTGATTGCTGGAAAGCATGACCAATTAAGTCAAACTATTGTTAAAGTAATTTCAGATCTTTCAAATGTGGTGATTGAAATGGAGGAGAAAGTAACCGAAATTAGCAGTAAATTTGACTCCCAGATTCAAGAAATACAAGAAAAGTTTGTGGAAGCTGAGATTCGAAATCAGACTACACAGAATGATATTATCATGCTTCAAATCAAAACTATGGCATCAGCAATCAGAGTAAGAGGTATTAAAGAAAACCAGAGAGATTTAAAAGCAATTTCTGCAAAGGTCTTTGCTGAATTACTAGAACTAGAAGATGAGATAATTCTTGGTTGTATAGAGAAAGTTTATAGAGTCAACTCACAAGTAGCCAAACAAAGGAATTTACCCAGAGATGTTGTTGTTTATTTTACTGATAAAAGGCTGAGAGATGACATCTTACAAAGGTCCTACTCTGCCAGAGTGCAAGTAGAAGGTGCACAAATTAATATCTTTAAAGAGTTACCATCGAAGGTTCTAAAGGATAGGAAAGAATTTGCTTTTTTAACTAAGGAACTGAAGAAAAGTAATATCCCATTTAGGTGGGACTTACCAGTTGGCATAATTTTTAGATATCATGGTGTGAGATATTGTTTGAATACTATTGGAAAAGCGGAACATTTTTATAAAAATATCTTTAAGGGAGCTTCGGAATATCTTAAGAATAAGAAACAAGAAAGAGAGTTTGCAAAAGGTAAACAGAAGGATGAAACTCAAAGAATGAATCAAAGAATGTTAAAAGTACAAGGAGTACAATCTGGTTTTTCGGAGGATTTTACTATGGATCTTTCAGATGGAAAAATAGAGCATACCAGTGAACCTAGACTAGGAGCACCGGACCTTGAACCGCTGGAGCAAGATTTAAAAAATATTATAACTCAAGATGAACAGCAGCAGAGGTCCAATGCTCCGCAAGAAAAGGATGGTGATATCGAGCAGCAGGTACCAGAATTTAACGAGGAAATTCAAGTGGTAACTAATGAGTGTCGTGAAGTCCTCCACCAGTTACAGCTGTTATCAGAAAGCATGGAAAATTTTGGAAAATGGTTATAAAATTCTCAAAGTTTATACTGAGTTGGATTTATGGATTATTAAGTCTTCATCCTGACTTGGAGATTCTTTTATTATTTTGAATTGGATTTAACATCTTGAGCAAGTTTAACAGATTGCTGCAATAGTAGCAGCGTTCTGTGATTATCTTATCATAGTTTTTTTTGGAATTTATCATCCAAGAGGAAAGAATGGAAATGAAAACATCTCACAACCAGAAGGAGTGAACGACAAAGGGTGGCAGGATTTGAAACAGCTTTACAAGAACATCTGGGAATGCAGTTTCTAGGATTTTCTTCTTTTTTTGATTTTTTTGTTCTCAAGGTTTGGTGGAGCTGCATTGGGTTTCTTCTTGTTGTAATAGAATACGTTAGTTTGAATGACTCTACCTAGAGGAGTGAATATCTTCGTGGTTGGATGCTATCTATATAGTAGCAGCGTCTTGTGATTACCCTATCATAGTTTTTTTTTGGAATTTATCATCCAAGAGGAAAGAATGGAAATGAAAACGTCTTACAACCAGAAGGAGTGAACGACAAAGGGTGGCAGGATTTGAAACAGCTTTACAAGAACATCTGGGAATGCAGTTTCTAGGATTTTCTTCTTTTTTTTTGATTTTTTTGTTCTCAAGGTTTGGTGGAGCTGCATTGGGTTTCTTCTTGTTGAAATAGAATACGTTAGTTTGAATGACTCTACCTAGAGGAGTGAATATCTTCGTGGTTGGATGCTATCTATATAAAGTCACACGGGGGGTTTATGTGGAATGCTTTATTTTATTGATGGGGGCAGATAGAAGATGAAGCTTATTGGAATTGGACATATGTGAAGAAAGAAGAATTAACTTCAATCAGGATGAAGAGAAGATTGTAATTCGAGCTATGGAAAATTATAACAATATATGCATAATTATATTATACTGTATGTTTTATGTTCTTTTCTTCGAGGGGGGTTTTTGTGTTCTTGAATTAAGGGGAGTATGGCATATGATTAGTAATGTTAGTAATGTTTCTTTTTCTTTTTTTTTTGTTTTTAAATTGGGTTAAATATTATAATGGCTATTTTTTCTGGTGTTTTTCTTATTACAATATTGTTAATTTTAGATAAATATCTATGTTTATGGGCTTTTTTTAAAATTTATTTTCTTATTTTCTTAATTCTTTTCTTTCTTTCTTTTCTCTTCCTCTCAATTTAGAATTGAATATATAATAGTATTTGCTTTTCTTGTCGTTATAAATTCTTGCTTTTTTCTTTTTTTAAGAAATGTGTAGCGGAAGTCAGGGGTGGGATGGGGAGGGAGGGGGTGGGGTTGGGGGGAGGTTGGGGGGGATGGGAGGGTGGGGGTGGGGTGAAAAAGGGGGAAAAAATTTTGTATTGTAAAACTTTTTCAATAAAAAAAAAAAAGATGAAAACATCTTGGAACCCGAAGGAAGGAAGTGGAAAGGGTGACAGGATTTGAAAGAGTTTTAAAGGAACATCTGGGAATGCGGTTTGTAGTTTTTTTTATATATAAGGCTTGAAATTTAGGAGGAGCTGCATTTGTTTTTTCCTTTTTTTAGGTGGTATAGCATTAGCTAGTGTGAATGTTCTACCTAGAGGATTACAAAATACCTTCGTGGTTGGATATTATCAATATAAAGTCACTCGGGGGGATTTTATATGGAGTGATTTTTCTTGCTGATGGGGGCAGCTGGAAGATGAAGCTTATTGGAACTACGTTGGAAGAAAGTATATTTAACTTCAATCAAGATGAAGAGAAGATTGAAACATGGATTATTGAGATAGAAATTTTTTTTGGATATAATTGTATAATTATAATTTCATGTGTATAATCATATATTATATTCTATTAGAATAGAGATATGTTTTATGTTTTTGTTTTTTAGTTGAGGGGTGTAGTTGGGATAAAATTATTTGATATGGATATGGATGTGATATATTATATTTTATTATAAGGGGGATCGATTTTGGTATATAATTAGTAATGTTAATATCAATGGATTAGAGAAAGGTATGATATTTTTTAATTGGGTTTAAATATTATAAGTATCTTATTGATTGATAAATGAATATTGATGGTTGATGGTTGATTAATGAGGTAAATTTTATTATTATTAGTTCTTTTTATTGCAATATTGCTAATTTTAGAAAAATTTTATTACTTATAGGTTTATTTGTTATATTACTTTGTTATATGTATTGGGTTTTTTTTCTTTTTCCTTAATTTTCTTTTTTAAAAAAATTTTTTAAGGGGGGGTTGGGGGGGAAATGAAAAAAATTTGTATTGTAAAACTTTTTCAATTAAAAAAAAAAAAGAAATGGCCAAAGCTCAGGCCAGACAACAGGAAGAAATGGCCAGACTAGACTATTTGAAGTATGAAAGGGAGACACTGGGAAAGTTAGCACTGGCTGAACATTTAGAGGCGGAGGCTGAACACGCTTCACTCAGCTTCAATCCTGGACAGTTAGAGGAGGAGGACTCAAATGAGCATGTCAAAGTCTATGTTGAGGACCAGAACTCCCTACAGCAAGGACAAGGAGGAGAACCTCACCCACTGGCTCTACGAACTACTCAGACAGCAGATATTGTAAGATCTGGACCACAAGACTCCTCCTTTGAAAGTGCATGACCTATCCTGACAAACGAAGAAATACAGGACAACCAGAGTGCTCCTTCAGCAGCAGTGGAGGCGTCTCAGGAGCTAAGCATGCAAACAACCGCGAGACACCACCTCAGAGTGGAGGCTAAGGAGTTCCAGCCAAACCTGCCAGGCATTCCAAGTGCAGACGTCCAGCCCAATGGAGGTACTCCACTTGCCTGCCAGGAAAAAGACCTATCATCACCTGTGGCATGGGAAGACAAAATTGTCCGTAAATACTCTACAGGGAACTACCAGCCGGCGTTGGCAGTTAATCCTGCTCTAGCCAATGTATTAGGGCGCACCTTGCCACCACCCCCATCGTATAACTCTCCTGAAGTCCAAAAGGATACTGCGACATCCTGGAGAAGGATGGACCTGGCATATAGGGGAGTGCACAAGTTCTCCGACAAGCCAGGCATAGATTACATGCTATGGAAGCTTCTTTTTGTAAATGCCATTAAGGGCGAATGATTGGAGCCAGCCGAGGAACTCGGTCATATGATCACATGGCTAGGCTCACGATCAATACAAACAGTAAAGGAGGTCTATGCAACAAAATTGTACGAGCCAGTTGAAGACCTCAAACTATCATGGGAAATACTTGATGAGCGGTATGGGGCACCTACGATGACAGAATCCTCATTCCTAGAGCAGGTCGACAACTTCCCTGCCATGGACCTCAGTAACCCTCAAGAACTATGGCACTTCTCCGGTCTTCTTACACAGTTGCAGTCAGCACAAATGGATCCCACCTTGCCGGGACTTAGCTGTCTCGACCTGCATAGGACACAAAGGTCTATCGTTAAAAAACTACCAAAGAAACTGATTGATGCATGGATCAACCTAGCTGACAATTACAGGGCAAAGAACTTCGGCAGAGAACCACCCTTCACTGCCCTTCAAGAATTTGTTGCCCACATGTCGAAGAAGTACAACGATCCACGAAATAAAGACTTTACAACACAAAGGACATATGCCAGCAGAAAAACCAACCAAAGCCTTGGTCCGATCGAGAGCCCAGCGCAGGCAGCAAGAGGAACAGCCTCCGTGTCAGTGCATAGCATAGAGGTCGTTCCCCTGTCAACGAGGAACTCCGATGTAAAGCTGTCTAAGAGTGCTCTACATCGACCTCAGAAAGCAAAGGAAGAACCCGTCTGTCGACTGCACAAGACTTCACACACTCTGAATAAGTGCAGAGAATTCCGAAAGAAGTCCTTGGACGAAAGAAAGGCGTTGATCAGGAAGTACAAAGTCTGCTTCAAATGCTGTGAGTCTACAGACCACATGGCCAAAATTTGCACAGTTAAGGTGCTATGTTATCTATGCAAAAGTGACCAGCACCCAACTGCCTTGCATCTAGACCGCGAGTCGACACCACGACCAATTCCTGCTCCACATTCAGCTTACTTTATGGCGGACTCCTACCCCCACTCCAACTAATGAGTCTCAGAATGACAATGAAACGCACCCAGAAACAACAAGTGTCAACTGCACTTCGGTATGCGGAGACTCACCGTCACCTCGTTCATGCCACCCGATCTGCCTAGCTAAAGTCTATCCAGCTGGACACCCAGAAGAAGCAGTGAAAATGTATGTGGTAGTGGATGCACAAAGCAGCCAATCATTAGCCAAATCAGCTTTCTTCGACCGCTTTGACGTTCAATCCAAAGCAACACATTTCACAATGTCGACTTGTATGGGGGTACAGCGCACAGCAGGGAGGAAAGCTACCAGATTCTGCATAGAATCAATTGATGGGAATGCTAAATTCACATTGCCACCTCTGCTAGAATGTGATGCTTTACTAGACAACCGCAGTCAAATCGTGACACCAGAGGTAGTAAGCAATATACCTCACCTGAGACACATGGCTAATCTCTTCCCTGCCCTAGACCCTGAAGCCGAAATCCTGCTCCTGTTGGGTGCAGATGCCCCCGAAGCCTTCCCTCCCCAGGCAGTGGTCAAAGGTCCAGCTGGCTCTCCATGTGCCCTCAAGACAGAACTTGGATGGGCCATCATAGGACCTGTTTGTATCAACCAGCTACGAGACCCCCCCCCACCCCCCACCCTCTATCAAGTAGTTCTAGACCAGTCACTGACCTGGAACTGCTGCGAAAAAGACCTTCAAGACTGAACCTCAAGCTTTGCATGAATTGTGTCTACCCCACAACCTGCATTGTTTGATGATATAACCTTGTTTATCTTAGTCAATTAGATAGTTACATTGCATTGTTTTCTGATATGCCTTTGTTTATCTTAGTTAAGTAGTTGGTTAGTAGTGGAATTTATAATTCCAGGTGGGGAGTGTGCTGTTACAGTTAGTGAGTTGTGGTGAGTTAGTTACCTTAAGGATTAAGAGCTTGCATTATGGGAAATGTAGTCCATGACATGTTACCATATCTGTGTACCTGATTGGTCACTGAGGCTTTCTGCTGGGGTTTTAGAACAAAGACCTGGCCACATGTTGAATCACCTCAGAAGAGAGAACATGCTTTCTGAACAGGGGGGGACAAACTACCATCCTTCTACACTAGGAAATGGGATAGATTATGAAATATTGGATGAACCTCACCATGACTCATCATAATTGTAAGTCTAAGTGTTCAAGGATTCCCAAATAAACATAATCTGCATGAAAACCTGTTTGCTAGAGTTTATCTGCCTGTTCCCAGTGGAGCCAAATGCCTGGAGAACAGAACAGTTCCTGAGCCTTTAAATGGTCTCTCAGTCTGGTTCAGTAGGAATCGCATTCATGGGAAAGACTGCTCACCTGACAGTTGTGCAGAAAACCATCATTGACACCCTCCATAAGGAGGGAAAGCCTCAAAAGGTAATTGCAAAAGAAGTTGGATGTTCCCAAAGTGCTGTATCGAAGCACTTCAATAGAAAGTTATGTGGAAGGGAAAAGGGTGGAAGAAAAGGTGCACAAGCAGCAGGGATGACCACATCCTGGAGAGGATTGTCAGGAAAAGGCCATTCAAAAGTGTTGGGGACTTTCACAAGGAGTGGACTGAGGCTGAGGTCAGTGCATCAAGAGCCACCACACACAGACGGATCCTGGACATGGGCTTCAAACGTCGTATTCCTCTTGTCAAGCCGCTCCTGAACAACAAACATCGTCAGAAATGTCTTACCTGGGCTAAAGACAAAAAGAACTGGTCTGTTGCTGAGTGGTCCAAAGTCCTCTTTTCTGATGAGAGCAACTTTTGCATCTCATTTGGAAACCAAGGACCCAGAGTCTGGAGGAAGAATGGAGAGGCACACACTGCAAGATGCTTGAAGTCCAGTGTGAAGTTTCCACAGTCTGTGTTGATTTGGGGAGCCATGCCATCTGCTGGTGTTGGTCCACTGTGCTTCATTAAGTCCAGGGTCAACGCAGCCGTCTACCAGGAGATTTTGGGGCACTTCATGCTTCCTTCCGCAGACTAGCTTTATGGGGATGCTGACTTCATTTTCCAGCAGGACTTGGCACCTGCCCACACTGCCAAAAGTACCAAAACCTGGTTCAATGACCATGGGATTACTGTGCTTGATCGGCCAGCAAACTCGCCTGACCTGAACCCCATAGACACTTTGAGCCTAGAATATTGAACCTTTTCACAATATTCTAATTTTCTGAGATCGTGAATTTGGGGTTTTCATGAGCTGTAAGCCATAATCATCAAAATTATGACAAATCAAGGCTTGAACTATCTCGCTTTGCATGTAATGAGTCTATCTCATATATTAATTTCACCTTTTAAGTTGCATTACTGAAATAAATGAACTTTTGCACGATATTCTAATTTTTCGAGTTTCACCTGTACAATGAGAGCATATGCACCAGGACAAATTCCTTGTGTGTCCAATCATACATGGCCAATAAAATTCAATTCAAGTCAAGTCAAGTCAATTCAAATCAAGTCTCATCAAATGCAATTCTGGGTATTTTTACTAGCTGTGATTCTGTGCTACAGAATTACTCCTTACAGGAACAAACATTGTCAAACAAGTCCCTGCAAATAAAAAAACTAAGATGTGCAAAATGATAGTTGACCTGGAATCCTTCTGCTTTAAATTTTTTTGGGTGCTAAACCTTCTTTGGTCTTTTTTTTTTCCTGTAGTCCTAAAGAGTCTAAACTGGGATGCTACAGACATAGTCTATAGCCTCAGTATAACCTAGGTTTTATATGTCATTGCTGGTATTTAATATTGTGAGAAAGCCTCTATGGATTTTAAGGGCAATTTTCATTGCCAGAACAATTTTTGTGACATTTTTAGCCATACTGGAAGACACAAACCCTCTTTTTCTGATAGAAGAAGAAACACTCTGGCTCCCTCAAACTCCAATTTCCCAGGTAGACAGAGGATACTCATATAGGTGCAGTCATATTTATCTGAACCTAGTTGCATTCTTTTGGGAAGCTAATCAGTGGTGGGATTCAAATTTTTTAACAACAGGTTCTGTGGGCATGGCTTGGTGGGTGTGGCCAGGTGGTCATGCGACTGGGTGGGCGTGGCCGGGTGGTCATGTGACTGGGTGGACGTGGCCAACTCGACATCACTCACGTCAAGGGGCGCTTTGCCCAGCCCCTCCCCTCCTAGCCACTCCTTGTCACCTCCGACCTCAACGTATCTATAGTTCTGTAAAATGTTGTTCACTTTTTTCGACTTTATTATCTGCATCTACATACTATAGATATACTTTCATGGACCACTGAAAGGAGGAAATGGCTCACATGCTTTGCCCAAGAGTGTGATAGGCAGGTCACAAAACAGGGTTTTGAGGGGCTGCCACAAAGAAGGGGGGGCAATGTATTTTCCAAAGCAGCAGAAGGCAAAACAAGAAGCAATGGATGGAAACAACAAAGAGAAGCAACCGAAAACTAAAGAGAAATTTCCTGACAGTGAGAACAAATAACCAATGGAATTGCTTGTCTTCAGACGTTCTGGGTGCTCCAACACTGGAGGTTTTCAAGAAGGTCCCTTCTAAGTATTATTCTGACACCTTTCCCAGGCCCTCCACTCAGATTTGGCATCCTGAGCAGGGGGTTGGACTAGAACAGAGGTCTTCAAACTTGGGAGCTTTAGGACTTGTGGACTTCAACTCCCAGAATTCCCCAGCCAACCATTTCTGGGAAATTCTGGGAGTTGAAGTCCACAAGTCTTAAAGCTCCCAAGTTTGGGGGCCCCTGGACTAGAAGACCCCCAAAGTCCCTTTAAACTCTGTTATTCCTAAACTAAATAGCTAAGACCAGTGGTGGGTTGCTACCAGTTCTCCCCAGTTCGGGGAGATCACACGCAAAGCACGTGCACGAAGCGAACCGGTGGTAATACTGGTTAGAACCCACCACTGGCTAAGACACTCATTGGGACCCTATCTCTTTTGCTCCCTGTGGACTAATGAGTTAAAGAGCTGCCTCTAGACAATCTTTTTAATAAGATTTATAGAAACCTGCAGTTGAAAGTTCTTCATGTCTCCTTACCCTGAAGACCCAATTCCATTTGGAATTTAATCCCAAACTGATTGTCCTTTTAGCATTTCTCTTGACACTTCTCCAAAATGCACCCCCAAGAAGCCACATCTCTCTCCCTCTCCCACACAGAGGTTGGATTGGATGTCTCTCTCCCACCTTCCTTCCCTCTCTGCTTTAGGCTTAGAAAGTCTGCCAGTGCTGCTCCTCATTTGGCAATGCTTAAGGAGAATTAGGGGCTAGAGACAGTTGACATTCTCATCTCTGCTACAGGTGAGGCTGTCAGGCACGCAATGCCTTCTCCTCAACCTCTCAGCACTAATGAGAGATGCAACTCTTACTGCCCAGGGGAGGCAAAGCATTTCATTTTGTACAAACCATTTGCAGGGTTTTAAAAAAAAAATTCCGGGGGGGGGGGCTACCGAAATGGTCAGTGTGCCTCTGCCTAGGGGGAGACTCTCCACCCCGCAAAAACCAATGGCTTGAAAGCGGCTCCTCTGCCCCCTTCCCTTCCCCAAACACCTCCCCCCATTGCAAATACGGCGTGCCGTTCGGGTGGAAAATGCCTGGAACGCAATAAAGCCCACCAATTCACCTCCTGCTGGCAGGCTGGCTAATGGGGTGAGAGGAGAGGCAGGGGAGCCGGAGGGGAGCTGATTGGAGCCCTCCGAAAGAAGGGGGCTGAGGGAAAGTGCATGTGCTGCAGCATGCTGCGGATGCCCTCGCTCGCCCTTTGCCTGGCTTCCCGCCTCCCGCGGTCTCCTCAGTGCTCGATCGTGTTCCCCCTCTCCAGTCTAGCATGATTGCAGGCGGAGCCACATTGCCTTTTGTAAGCCCGCTGCCGGAGAAGCCGGTGAGGGCTGGCTTTTTGCAGTTTTGTCCAGCTGTCGGGGGAGCATGGCTTCCTCCCCAGGCCCCCGTCCATCCCCCCCCCCCCAAACAGCCGGACAAAGCTAGGCACCGGTGCCCAGCTTCTCCGACAGCGGCCTTGGAAAGGGAAATGTGAGCTTCTGCCTGCATCAACCTAGACTGGGGAGGGAGAGAGCACGAGCGAGCCAGAGGCCCTTTCCTCTGTTGCAGCAAAAAGATAGAGACCAGGCCAAGCTCTTCAATGCAGGAAAGAGTTTATTGTGCACGGTTCAAACCGCCCTAAGGCAAACAAAAGTCTGAACCCCGAAGAGTTCCTCGGGACTAGTATTTATATCATTTCAACTACATATACATATCAGAGAACTTTGCTTCTAACACGTAGAAACTAACCTTCATCAATTTACACGGATCAAAGAGGAAAGGAAATAATAAACACCCCCTGACACATTCATGTTATCTGGGAAGTGTCTTAAGACAAAACATAAGAAGATTAGGGACAGGAAGACGCCTCTAGGGCAATAAAGGAAGCGTCAGTTGTTATCTGGGCATATACATGACATTTGGGGTGCAATAAACAGTAAATCACAGGATGCATTTATTTTGGGTCAAGACACCCTTTACAGATAAGGACCTCTGTCAAATACCTTGGTCAAGCCAGCAACCTTTTATGACTCGGGAGAGGAAAGTTACCCAGGGCCAAAATGTCAAGACCCTAATATTTGGGGTATAATCCAATATCAGAATTTGTGCTGCCTTATATCCCCCCTTTGTGACTCATCTGATTTATCCAGAAGAGTCACACACTCAGGTTCCTCTCCCGGCTGGAGCCGTTCATATTCCCACAAAGCCATTACCTGAGCAGTTGTCTTTCGCTCCACCAGCAAGGATAGACTTCGAGAGATAGTTTTAACAAAAAGAGGCAATATACATGGGAGAAAAATACATCCTGCAGCTATTAATCCAACAAGGCCCATGATGGCTTGAAGACCTGGTAATTTTGGCCACCAACCTGAAAACATATCTCCCCAATGCGGACCCTTCCAGGTTTGGACGGGTACATGAGCTATTTTGACCATTTTGTCTGTGATTTCCTTAATAATCCTTCCGCTGTCATCTATCTCTATACAACAATTAGTCAAATTAAACTTTCCACATACCCCCCCTTCTTTGGCCAATAGGTAGTCCAGAGCTAGTCTATTCTGCATGATATATGTCCTTGATTTAACACTCTCCCTAGCTAATTGAGTAAGCCCTTTTACAGTTTCATTGGTGATAATCTCAACTACTGCCTGTAAACGAATTAGACGATTCAGCATGTACACGGGGGTACGATAGCCAAACATGCCATCTTCCGCCCATGTAGCCGGTCCATAAACTTCTATAATTCGTTCTGCAGGCCATTCTTCGTTATCCCAACGGTGATTACCTCCTACTCTAACTTTACTTATAGCAGAAGTATCCACATGTCGTTTTCTTCGTTGATTCCCCACCTCATCGTATACTGGCACGCCTAAAACCTGTCGTGTTTTAAGGGGAAGTAAAAAGAATCCTGGTCTGATGATCCCCAGGACACAGGCTCCACACCAATTCTTAGGTAGATACCCATATGCCATCTTACCACAAATCCAATATAGCCCGTCAGGAGCCAGCCATCCAAGGGTTTGGTTGTCCGGATCCTTGAGAAAGATTAATCCGTTTACTTCGAACAGAGCTGTTTCGTCAATACCCTCTGTGGCATTACTTCCTGACCACCATATCTTACTCTCCCATTTTCCTGTGCATATGAGGTTTCCTACCTGTTTGCATCCAGGTTGAGCCTTCCTTTGGAAACATACATTTCCTACTAAACTTGTGGTGAGTGTCCAGTCTCCATCTTTTCCTTTATTGTAGGATAGGTTACCTTGCCGATCCATCTCTAATACTGTGGAATAATTTAACTCCTGGGCTTCCCATGGCCATTTTTCTCCCATGTTAGTACCTCCGCATACAAAACAATTTGATACATTCAGAGTATGGGCTATGTCTTCTGCCAATTTGACAAAGGTATTTGTTACATGGCTAGGAATTTCAGGTATATTTCATTTTTCCATTTCCAGATAATACGACCAAAACAGTCCTTTCGTATCTTTGGTTGCCCTCGTGATCTTGGTAACCTGCCATCTAAGGGTCACCAGGGGATCTCTGCCTTTGGCATATATTCCTAGTCCATACTCCTCCCTCCATGTTCGGGTGGGGGTGCAGATGATTTTTATAGGATTACATTTATTCTGTTGACAATCGCTACTCGCTACCCCATTTTCCAGTCTACATTTCTGTGTACCTCCTGGTGGATCTCCAGACCATATGACCGCACAAGACCAGTACGGGCAGTAACTATATGTATCCCTATCATTACATTCCCCCTGTTTTCGACACATATACTTCTTTTCTAACATATAACTCCTTTCCCATTCTAAAGTTCCACACGTCGGCTTCCACACCTCACAATTGCGATTGATAGCAAAACAAGCATCAAATGACAGTTCGACTGGATTACCTAACGTCCTAAATTCTGTTCTATTCACTAACTCCTCCCTCCCACATACTGTTGTGTATATTGCCATCTCATAAGTAGTTATCTGTTTGGCCTCCGCCGGGTTATAACATTGTACCTTGTTATTTAACTTACACATGTGGTATATGGTGTCATTTACCTGGCATGTTGTAGGGACATGTTCCTGGCACCCCTCCGGTTTTTGAGTATGATAGACCAAAGTTTTTGAGACTCTCATGCCCTGTAATGTTGTGTGGATACATGGACTACAGTCCTCCTGACTTGTAGACGGCATTGCTGGAATTCCAAAATCACTCTGAACTCCTACCATCCACACGCTCATCCACATCCACCCAAATCCAACAATCTTCATTCTTGGCATCTTCCCGGTCCCTTTGTTCCCTATACCAGTGTTCCCTTGATATAACTTCAATCGTGGGGCTAGGCTTAAGGGTATAATAGAACCCCTCTGCCTCTATCACCAGGTAGTGTACTAACACGTCTTCTATAATTTGAATGTCACACTCTATCGTACAGCCTATACATAAAACACAATCTATACAGTGAGAACAACAACAACACTCACACCCACAGTTACAAAACCAGCACACTGAAGGAGAGTCCCTTGTTCTGTTCCGGTGGACCGACAGGCAGCTTCCAGCGCGTCTGAACTCCTTTTATCTGTGAGGGATTCACGCTAATCCGCCCGATGGGTTAGAGAGTAGAGCGACTGCAAATTCAAATGTCTTTGGTTCTCCCCAAAGTTTCTGCTTATATCTGTAAAACACAATAACCAGTAGAGCTGATCCCACAATCATCCACAGCGCCCACACCCACGGTTCTTCCCACATAGGCCCGCAGCAGTCTTCAATTTCCTATTGGAACCTGGATTCTGGAACAAAGCAGGGTTGCATATCTTCTGTTAGTTGGCTTGCAGCGGATCCCCGCAGCAGAGACACAGCAGAGTAACCTGAGACGTTTCTACTCCTCCCCTTCCTGGCCAGGAATTTGTTCAGACCACCTTTCCTGCACTGCAGGGTTCTTGGACTCGATCTGAGCACCGTTGGTCCCACAGGGCTGCCGCTGCCGTCTCCCGGAGAGATACCCCCGTGGCGCCTGGAGAATGTTCGGGAGCGACTTCCCGATGGTCCCGAGGGGTTGAACGGTCCTCAGCGAAACATCGCCTCGTGCCTGGTCCCACCAGAGTCGCCAGCTGTTGCAGCAAAAAGATAGAGACCAGGCCAAGCTCTTCAATGCAGGAAAGAGTTTATTGTGCACGGTTCAAACCACCCTAAGGCAAACAAAAGTCTGAACCCCGAAGAGTTCCTCGGGACTAGTATTTATATCATTTCAACTACATATACATATCAGAGAACTTTGCTTCTAACACGTAGAAACTAACCTTCATCAATTTACACGGATCAAAGAGGAAAGGAAATAATAAACACCCCCTGACACATTCATGTTATCTGGGAAGTGTCTTAAGACAAAACATAAGAAGATTAGGGACAGGAAGACGCCTCTAGGGCAATAAAGGAAGCGTCAGTTGTTATCTGGGCATATACATGACATTTGGGGTGCAATAAACAGTAAATCACAGGATGCATTTATTTCGGGTCAAGACACCCTTTACAGATAAGGACCTCTGTCAAATACCTTGGTCAAGCCAGCAACCTTTTATGACTCGGGAGAGGAAAGTTACCCAGGGCCAAAATGTCAAGACCCTAATATTTGGGGTATAATCCAATATCAGAATTTGTGCTGCCTTACCTCCAGCCTTTGCCCAAAGCCCCGGGCCGCACCAGGAGGCTGAAGTTTGAATTTCTTCCCCCGTCTGACGTGCGCGTACCCTTGGCAATGGGACTGTTTCTCTCCGCCCCCTTTTCCAGCTGCTGGATCAGAGGGACGAACCTAGCTTTGCTGCCCATTGCAGCTAGGAATCTCAAAGCCGAGAATGAACGTTTGTGCTATAACCAGCCCCTAGATCGGCCTCCTGCAAACTCTGTCTCTCGAGGAGCCTGGCCGAATTTTTGCGCGCCAGTTGCTGAGGCGGAGGGTGGGGCTGGAGCTAATAGGTAGCCAAACTAAATGCCCAAAGGACCCCATCCCATCATTTATTTATTTATTAGTTCAATTTATATGCCGCCCTCCTCCGAAGACTCAGGGCGGCTTACAATGCACTTATAGTAATAGCCTTCATTCTTTTGCATATACCTGCTTATTAGGGCTTTTGGCCCCCCATAAGCAGTGTTTCTACAAAGTCACCTTATTGCCCCCACAATCCGGGTCATCAGGAGTCCTGGTGCCTCAGCGAGTGAAACTTCGGCTGGGCTCCTCGGAAGACAACGAAGTTTGCAGGCCACCTGCCTAGCTAGCGCCCAGATTGGCTTTATAGTGTTTGTGGGACGACGGGAGAGTGATGCTGCTGCCGTTCCAGACGGCAGGGGGCGGGGGTGCAGCTGGGAGGCCAGGCACTCCCACAACCTGACTGGGCGGGCGGGAGAGGGCCGGCTGGTGGAGGGCGATCGTTCCTTCGCTCTCGGGTTTGGGCTAGGCAGGCAGGCTGGCTGGCTGGCTGGCTGGCTTGCATGAGGGTGGCACGGATCACCGCTCGGTGAGGGGAGTGTGCCCTCACCCGGGTGGCTCCAAAATTAAATGCGGAAAGCGGCATACCACAGGAGGGAGACTTGCTCCAGACCTGCCCGTTCGGCCGAAGGCTCACCTCGGGGGCATCATGGGGGCCTGGATAGCCCAGCAGACTAATGCATTGTAATTTAACTCCAGCTGTTTACCATTAGTAAGATCGAATCTCACCAGGCTCAAGGTTGACTCAGCCTTCCATCCTTTCTAAGGTAGGTAAAATGAGGACCCAGTTTGTGGGGGCAATAAACTGACTTTGTAAAAATATACAAAAGTATGAAGGCTATTGCTTAACGCATTGTAAGCTGCCCTGAGTCTCCGGAGAAGGGCGGCATATAAATCAATTTTTTTTTAAAAAAAGCCATTGTCAGACAGATCAGCCTCACCCGAGGCGAGTGGCTGGGAGGGGCAAGGGGCGTGGCCGGGCGTCATTAGCTACGGGTTCGGGCAAACCGACTGAATCCCACCACTGAAGCTAATTCTAAATTCTCTGGAGCAGTGTTTCTCATCCTTGGCTGCTTGAAGATGTGTGGACTTCAACTCCCAGAATTCTGGCTGGCTGGGGAATTCCGGGAGTTGAAATCCACGCATCTTCAAGCTGCCACGGTTGAGAAACACCACATTTGTAACATACTCACTTACTTACATTCTTACTTATCTGTGAGATTAAATACAGATGATACTCTTTTCTCCCATAGAGAGAGAGACACTGAACCCTGAAGCTGACACATGTGTAGCCATGTTTTATTGTAATCATTTCCTATTTTTTTACTAAGCTTTTTCTAGGCATTCTGTAAGGGGATCTAACAAGGCTTCAGGCTCACCACATTCTAGCAGTAGGAAGGGCGGTTGCAGAGATAAGGCGGGATGTTATGGCTAGGCAGCATTCTTTCCTGTGGGAACTGAGAATGCGCCTGCAGATGGCTGAAAGTGGAATTTGGAGTCACCAGACAGTTGGACTGTGAGCTGATTGGAGAATGTGACTCTGGGGGGGAAGTTTCAAACTTTTGCTTTTTACTCGGTGTAATTCTGGGGTTTGGTCAGAGCCGGAATTACACCAAGACCTTGCCAATTTGATATGTTCCTAATAAATGGACTGATTGAATATGACTACCTTGGATTCATTCAGGGAACTTATTACTTGGAAGGGGGAGGGGGAGAGAGGGAGGGAGAGAGAGATGTAAACTAGTCTGTGGTAGCTCATAAATTATCATAACCACAAGTTCCAAATCACATTATCATGGAATTGTTGATCATCTCTGAAGTTCTTAACAAGCATCCTAAACTACAAAAACCAGGAACTGGATTCTTTCATTGGTTATATTAGAATCAAAACTTTTAAATTAAAATGCACTTGCTATTGGCATGACATTTTGGTGGCATATAATATCACTTGCAGCCTTCAAATATACAGGACTTTGGAACTGACTTTTGATTGATTAAATCAAATTATGATTAAATTATGAATTACTTTGGATTAATTCAGTGATATATTTTTTATGAAATCATGTAATTTAGGGGATGTGCAGGAGACAAATGAATACATGTGGCAGGATTTTTTTTTGTTATTTCATCAACATACTAAAATGCTTTTCATCTTTATTGTCTTTCAGGACAATTTTGTTTCAATTGCCAATATAGGGTAGGTTTTTCATAATTGAGGGATTTTAATATACTATGATGGGCAATACATTTAATTTGATTGTTTTATTATTTATTTATTCTAATTATGCTGAGATATAAATTATGCTGGGAGTTTAAAAATACAGTAATAACTATTTCTACCAAAAATCTTAACTAATTTAATTATTATGCTACCCTGTTTCCACCAAAATAAGACATCCCGATAATAAGACCAATCGGGCTTTTGAGCGCATGGCAATAAGTCCAAGCGCTTATTTCAGGGTTCAAAAAAATATAAGACAGGGTCTTATTTTTGGGGAAACATGGTACATTAATTGACATATATCAAGTCTAGGAACAATAACTATAAATGGATAAGGAACAAATTGTAGAAACTCGATCATATTTAGTGTTTTCTTACTTAGAAATTACAGCCTTATTGAAGCTATGAAAATACACCTAAAATATTTATTTCAATAAAATCCTGCCTGGTTCAGTTGGAATGACAAAATATTTTGTGTACAATGAGATTTGCATTGTTTCTCCTCATTCTGTCTTGTAAATTCTGGGAGTTCTGATCCCTCCTTTTTGAGCAAACCACAATTTCCTATCACATCTAAATTGATCCAATGACTTTTAACAAAGTCTATCTAGACTAGAGCAACTGTGATTTCCAAGTTGAGATATAATGGGGAACCATGGTTAGTTTCAAAAAGTAGGTTAAGGAGGTCCTCATGAGTAGGAAGAGGAAAGGAAATCAGTGAACAAGCCTGAAGATTTTGCAAGTATAAATTTGCAAAGCAAGGTCAAACAGTTTTTATTCCATTTGAGTCTAAATGTTAAAAATATTGTCAATGGGAACAATTTAAAAAATAGACTAAGAAAAAATGCTAGCTATTCTTTTCACTCATACAAACATAGCTTAATAAGCCAAAATATACTTTTAGCCATTTCCGTCTCTACACTAATTTAAGAACCTTTGCCCCATAGAAACTAGTAATTCCTAGTTCAGAGAAAGAGGGAATGAAGGAAGGAAGGAAAGGAAGGAAGGGAAGGAAAGGAAGGAAGGAAGAAAGAAAGATTAAAGACTTCCAAATTTGTATTATGGAACAATAAAAAAGGGGAAAAAAGAATCTACATGTTTGTTATCTCACTAAACAGAGACAGTATTATTCAAATACATTTTTTGTCTCCATTTGTTTTCTGTCCATAAATATTTCAGTCTCACCTTTCATTTTTAGTTTTTTAAAATCATCCTTGTTTTATTCAAAGATTTGCCACTCTGATAGTGAAGGCTAGCACTTTTTTTTTACAAGTGCTGATGTAGATTGGGCATTAGGTCAAGTATTTCAAGAAAACAAGGCCTTTTAAAGGTTCAATTGAAATAATGACATATTAACATAGACCTAGAACATGAATTATTTTGATCTGATGGCACGTCAGAAAAGTCTGCACTGTTTTATTTCAACTGTTCACTATGTTAGTTCCTTTGATCTATTAATATGTGGTAGCCATTAGCTAGAGAGAAAAGCCAGTTTAGATATCCATGGTCTTCTAAGCCAGTGTTTTTCAAACTAAGCAACTTTATTATATATGGATTTCAACTCCCAGATTTGCTGACTGGGGAATTCTGGGAGTTGGAGTCCAAACATCTTAAAATGGCCAAGTTTAAAAAAATGCTGGTCTAATCTAAACATTTTTTTTCTAATACAGCTAACAAAAAAGAAAAGCGCTTTATGTTTTAATTTTTTTTACTACTGGATATTACGATTTGTACCATCACACTTTGTAGGGTGTTTGGAAATGCTATGGAAGAGAAGGAAAGGCAGAGCATCAATATGACCAAACAAACAAACAAGCAAACAAACCTATACTATAAATGCTTCTACAGGGTCCTTCTGATAATTTATTAGCTCTCTGAGAGCTGAATATGCACCCACCATAATGATACGTAGCTACTGGTGCTGGTTATTTTAACCATAAGGTCATAAATAAGGTTATTTAATGGAGATAGCTATCCCTTTGCTAAGAAGCAATTCAGATGCTGAAGATGGTGTGATGCATTTAGTCATGTTCACAGACTTTACATGGACCAATAACATAAAACAGTCAGATCACTGTTGACTAATTGTATTTCACAGAATAGATTGGTTTGTGCCATTCGTTGCTTGTAGCTTGTTAATGAAAAGCCTGCCAACAAGAGGCAACAGAACAATGCATGACAGTGGGACAACTATTGCTTCAGCTACTTGTGATATTTGGCCTTAGAAAGCTACATTTTTAGACTGCCTATGGATTGAGTCATGTTGCTCCAGTTACAAATCTCTCCATTTAATTCACACTCTGATAACATGCCAGATACAGGTGAAACTCGAAAAATTAGAATATCGTGCAAAAGTTCATTTATTTCAGTAATGCAACTTAAAAGGTGAAACTAATATATGAGATAGACTCATTACATGCAAAGCGAGATAGTTCAAGCCTTGATTTGTCATAATTTTGATGATTATGGCTTACAGCTCATAAAAACCCCAAATTCACAATCTCAGAAAATTAGAATATTGTGGAAAGGTTCAATATTCTAGGCTCAAAGTGTCCCACTCTAATCAGCTAATCAAGCCATAACACCTGCAAAGGGCTCCTGAGCCTTTAAATGGTCTCTCAGTCTGATTCAGTAGGAATCACAATCATGGGAAAGACTGCTGACCTGACAGGTGTGCAGAAAACCACCATTGACACCCTCCATAAGGAGGGAAAGCCTCAAAAGGTAATTGCAAAAGAAGTTGGATGTTCCCAAAGTGCTGTATCAAAGAACATATTAATAGAAAGTTATGTGGAAGGGAAAAGTGTGGAAGAAAAAGGTGCACAAGCAGCAGGGATGACCACATCCTGGAGAGGATTGTCAGGAAAAGGCCATTCAAAAGTGTTGGGGACTTTCACAAGGAGTGGCCTGAGGCTGAGGTCAGTGCATCAAGAGCCACCACACACAGACGGATCCTGGACATGGGCTTCAAATGTCATATTCCTCTTGTCAAGCCGCTCCTGAACAACAAACAACATCAGAAGCGTCTTACCTGGGCTAAAGACAAAAAGAACTGGTCTGTTGCTGAGTGGTCCAAAGTCCTCTTTTCTGATGAGAGCAACTTTTGCATCTCATTTGGAAACCAAGGACCCAGAGTCTGGAGGAAGAATGGATAGGCACACACTGCAAGATGCTTGAAGTCCAGTGAGATGTTTCCATTGTCTGTGTTGATTTGGGGAGCCATGTCATCTGCTGGTGTTGGTCCACTGTGCTTCATTACATCCAGGGTCAACATAGCCATCTACCAGGAGATTTTGGAGCACTTCATGCTTCCTTCCACAGACGAGCTTTTTGGGGATGCTGACTTCATTTTCCAGCAGGACTTGGCACCTGCCCACACTGCCAAAAGTACCAAAACCTGGTTCAATGACCATGGGATTACTGTGCTTGATTGGCCAGCAAACTCACCTGACCTGAACCCCATAGAGAATCTATGGGGCATTGCCAAGAGAAAGATGAGAGACATGAGACCGACCAATGCAGAAGAGCTGAAGGCCGCTATAGAAGCATCCTGGTCTTCCATAACACCTCAGCAGTGCCACAGGCTGATAGCATCCGTGCCACGCTGCATTGAAGCAGTAATTGATGCAAAAAGGGGCCAAACCAAGTACTGAGTACATATGCATGCTTATACTTTTCAGAGGTCAGATATTGTTCTATGTACAATCCTTGTTTTATTGATTTCATGTAATATTCTAATTTTCTGAGATTGTGAATTTGGGGTTTTCATGAGCTGTAAGCCATAATCATCAAAATTATGACAAATCAAGGCTTGAACTATCTCACTTTGCATGTAATGAGTCTATCTCATATATTAGTTTCACCTTTTAAGTTGCATTACTGAAATAAATGAACTTTTGCATGATATTCTGATTTTTCGAGTTTCACCTGTATATTTTGCTGCCGAAGTAATCAACCTGCCTGTGACATATGTTGTTGGTACAGTCAACTCCAGAACTATGCCCACAGGATGGGTAGACTTCAGAAATTCTTTTTAAAAACTTTGAAACTAACATGCCGCTAACAGTTCCCTCTTTGGTCCTGAGCATCTTGCAAAACATGGTATTTTGCATTCCTCAAAAGTGTATTCATTGGAAAACTTGAACTGTGCAAATCTGCAAATCTTATCACACGTTTTAAAAAAAACAAAAGGTAACCAGACTGGTTGTATAAATTTTTGAACCACGTTCAGGTGCTTAATTTTTCTCCTACAATTAATTGCTAGGAAAACAGGTTTTGAATGGAAGCTGAGGCACTGAAGATTGGTAGCCTCCAATAAGATAACATCTACAAAAGGAACACGCCGCTTGGAGTATTACACCACTCTGATGAAACAGAATTCCTGTGCAAAAATATATATCAGCTAAAGGTAACGCCTTTATATACAAGGGATTGTAGTACAGCATTTCTCAATGTTTTATTCCCAACTTGACCAAATTCCTGCCTTTTATATTCCCACCAAGCT
Organism: Coluber constrictor foxii; assembly: GCA_038048745.1. Lineage (NCBI taxonomy): Eukaryota > Metazoa > Chordata > Lepidosauria > Squamata > Colubridae > Coluber > Coluber constrictor. Next base: position 69,793,593 of record CM075966.1, on the reverse strand, counting down.
ACTTCCTCAATGTCCACATAATGCCAGCCTTGCTGCCCCCTCACTGTCCTTTCCTCTAGAATTCACTACTTGAATTAGCAATGAGTATAGGCTATTCTTCCCCCTTGCATTACTTCAGATCATATGAACATTTTCTTAACAAACAAGAGGCTCTTGGATTTTGCTCTAGGACATAGGGCTCGCTCTGCCGGTATCGTCATCCGTGATCCATGCTCAGGGAAGGAAAAAGCCCTTTCAGATACATCCACCTCCTACAATGTGCAGTGCTTCTTACCCCCTTGCAGGATGGAAACAGGTCAGGGGGAGGGGGTACTTGCTAAATTTGGTGATGTTTCTTGTTGCACGGGATTGCAAGTCCTGAAAAATATACCTCTTTTTGCTTTTTTGTAGTTCTTTTTTGTCATTTGCTTTTGCATATAACATTAAATATTGTCGCTTACAGTATTACATGCAAATACATGCTGGCTTGGAAAATGCAGGTTCTAAATAGTTTAGCTTGGTGGTGCTATTTCTTATGGGTTTTTTTGTCTGTATCAGCATCATTGCTTTGAAAAAAACAGGTGTCCCATACTCAAGTGCTCAGTGACATGTCCTATATTTTCTTGTTCCAGAAGAAACATAGGGAAGATATCTTTCTCCATGCAGTCGCCAACAAATTCTCTGATCCTGCTGTTAAAATATTCTTTTTTGGTTGAAAAATAGATTTCTTTTTCCTGCATTCTCTTGGTTGTTGTTCTCATATCTCTTTGTTTTCCCCACTCTTGGGGGTTTTTTTGCAATCAGATCAAAAGAGCATCCCATCCCAAATTTGGATGGGAAAGAAACAGGAAAAAAAATCCTGTTTTTTCCTGAAACAGGAAAAAAAATCACAGTGAAAGCACCCACCTCATCAAGTAGTGCTCTGTTGTGCTTTTGTGTGTGTGGAAAAAGAAACAAACAAAAGAGAAGGAGAGAGAGAGAGGCAAAAGGAGGATGGTTCTCTAGCTTCTCCCTCAAACCTAGTCAGATGCTGGAGTTGCCTTCTCCTCGACCCCATCCTGGTCTCTGCGCTTACCCTCAGCTCTTTCATCTGTGGGAACTTGGTTATTCTTGGATTACCTACATCATAGAAAAGTCATTATCATGCATCCAGGCAGAAGGGAGAGTCTGACCTTACTGCTTGTGATTGATGGAAGATCCATGCACAGAACAGAAGAACAATTCCAAGGAAAGACAGAAGACCCAAAGCAGATGAGTGGGTCGCCTTCTTCAGAGGAACGGTGGAGGGTTCATGTGTTTAAAGAACCAGAACCGCTCATTAAGGAAATAAGAGTTAAGAGATGGATAGACTGAAAACATGTTGTTCATGAGGGAAGATTTAACAGATAGATTTTTCTATGGGAAAATTTCAGAAACCAAACGTAGATAACAAGGTGCAAACCGAGAGACACAAAACAGGAAGGAAGGAAGGAAGGGAAGGAGGGAGGGAGGAAAGGAAGGAAGGAAGGAAGGCTCTATGGCTCATTAAAGTCCTGAGTAAGATGATGAAAAGGGAAAGAGCATTAAACAGAGAGAGAAATTGCAAAGCCAGGGCCAGAGAAATACTGTGCAGTCTGGTAAGGTGGATGAAAGGAAGGATGCAGAGAATCCAGACAGGAGGGCCTTGTGCTCTTTTCTGCAATGTTTGCCCTTGACAGATCTCTCCTGCTTTTGGAGTGTTTGGATTTACAGAGCAAACCATCCCTCACCGTTCCTCCCGCATTAAATGCTTAAGCTGTACTCCTGATTCAAAGCTACAGGGATCGAAGGCTTCAGGCCTCAGAATTCTCATGGATGCTCCAGAAAGTGCAAATTTAGTGCAACAGCACATGTACGGGTGTCTCCCGCATTTTGTGTGTTCCAATGCATTTGGCAGAGAGTGTTTTCTTTGCCTTTAATTCTGCCCCCCTATTTTTGGCATTACCTTTTCTTTTTCTTTTTCCTTTTCCTTCTTTTTTTTTAAAGAAACAAACATAGAAGCTAACCCCAAGCATTCCTGGTGTGTCTCTAGAGTATGGAAGGGATGGGTGAGCAAGGATGTCGGATGGAACCAGGTGAGCCAAAGGAAAGGGGTGCTGGAGATGGAGGTAAACCAGCAATGCTGTTCGGGCTGTGGGACTTCTCATAGCCTGTGGGGAGTGCTGTAAGGAAGGAAGGAGAGAGATGAGAGAAGTGAGTGAATGAATAAAATACAAATCCAGTTAAGACTATAAAGGCACTCCGTCAAGCAATCTGAATAGCATACAGAGGGGAAAAAACTACTTTCTGCTATCCTTTGCTGATAACTTTACCCCAATGTTGGCTGCATTTCATAATCATGATTTCTGAAGCAGCAGCTTTTTCTCCTCCATTCCCAATTCCTCATCAGCTGCAGAGTTGCTGGCTGTACGCTCCAAACTGGGGCATTCTGATTTTATTTTGTTTTAATTAAAACAGCTTTTCACTAATATTAAGTCAAACTATGTGGAGATTTAGAGCAGTCTTCACACAATTTGGCATGCTTTAGAAGTTGCATTGTTAACACAAATGGAAGGTGGTTGTCGAGGAAGGCTGGTTTATGGTTTATGAAATCACCCTTGAATACCAGTGTCTATTCTCAACTTTGGCACACTACAAGCGTGGAGATTTCCACTCCTGAAATTTTCAACAATGGCTGTGCAGATTGTGGTCTTCTAAAACCAAACTTCGTGCTGTTTCAGTCCTTCCATACTGCTATCTAGACAGCTATCGGGCAGTTCATAGATCAGCAGAGGTCACTAGATACAACAGCTAACTAGCTGTATAAAACTGCTAAATCTGGTTGAAGATATTTCCAGTGGAGTGATCTACTAAAGCCAGTCAAAAGCATTAGGGCAACCATTCCATCTGCTCTTTCATTCTTTTCTCAGAGTTTTTTTTAAAGTGGATATGTACAAATAGAAAGCAGGGTCATCTGGATTTCTGCTCCTTTAAAATGCTATGAAGAAGGCAGAATAATCGCCCCCTGAAAACATTGTCTGGAAATGCCCCGATTCCTTCACTTTAGACCTTAGCCTGCATGCTTACCAGAATCTTAAACCACCAACTGTGACAAACCCATGCCATATTCTATAACAAAGCTCAACTTTGAACTGTATAATTGATTCCCAAAAACCTTAAGTAATAATTATTTAAATCAAAAGAATATTTGTGATCAGTGATCAGTGCTCAGGCTGGTATGTATTGTTCCATCCGGGCTTCAAATGAATTCTTGCTTCCTTCCCAGTAGTACCATAAATTAATATCTCCTCTAACCCCATTGCAGAACACAGGTTAGCAAAGCAGGTGGTGTGGTTATGAGAATCCTACTGGGCCTGGGTTGTCTGGCTGCTATCATTACAATCAAGGGGACAGCAAATTTGGAAATGGGCTGCCCGACGCTCTCTACCTGAATTGAAAACTATTAGCAGATAATTGCCTTCTGATCAGGATGCCTGTTTAAAATTTAGAGATCCATGAATCCTTGGATTATGGTCTTTTCTGTCCATGTCAGTCTAACCAATTAGCCTAATAACATCGTTTATTGTCAATTCATGCCTATTTTTATCTCCTTTTAAAGTAAGAGTAGAACCGGATAGATGATCTTTGGATAACTTTATATATTCATTATAAAATATATTAAAGGCAACTATATTCTGAAGACAAGAAATATGTGCAGCTGCAGAGAATACAAAGCCAACATGTAATTTCCTTTGACACTCTAAAGAGGCCCCCCTAACTTGTCAGAAGAAAGGAGCATCCCTAACTTGTCAGAAGACAGATGGCTAAAGGTGGTTAGGTCATGGACATCCATATGGGCTAAAACTTGTCCTTCAACAAGAAGAAATTTGTACTTCAGCCAAATTACAAGAAGAATTATGAGTGTTGGATAAAGATAATGTAAAACTTTAATAATTAGGAAAATGACAATTAAAAATGACAAATGTATGTTAACCATATATGGAAAAGTTGCTGTGTTAGCAGAATCCTTTGTTTAGAAAAGTATATAATGTGTCATACAAGCATGGAGACTTTACTCTAAGCCAAGATTGGAACCTGGCTTATGAGTCTTTGCGCAAATAAAACCTCTCTCTCTGACTGACCCATATTGTTTGGTCACTTCATTCCATAACACTTTTTTATTATGTGATTATTCCATCTTTTCTTGATGGAACCATACTTGGTTGAAATGGACCTCTCCCTCTTTTGTTTTAATGGTATCACTCTCTAAGCAGCAATCTGAGCTCTGATTTTCCTGGCTGTGGTCCAGCACTTCAGAAATTATACATTATAGTAGGGTTTCTCAATTTTGGCTGCTTTCAAGATGTGTGGACTTCAACTTCCAGAATTCCTTGTTGGCTGGGGAATTCTGGGAGTTGAAGTTCATGTCCGAATATTCATGAACTGGGATAGGCATAGCAACTGGGTCAGCCAATGAGGGCTGTTTTGGAAACAGAAACTTAGGCTGTTGTGGCCCCGTCCTCTGAGCCTATCCCTTTGGAGGAAGGCAGCTCTGAGCAGGAGGAAGAGGAGCCAGCCAGATCTCCCAGCCCTCCCCCTCTGGCACCGGCTCAGGTGCCAGCTGAAAGAGAGCCAAGTAGTGGGGAAACAGGTGTCTCAGATGAGAGTGAGGGAGAGACGTCATTCCTGGACGCACGCCAAAGAAGGCGAGAGAAAAGGGTACTGCAGCTGCGGTGTATGAGGAAATCCTGAGTCATTGGATTGGAGTCACAGGATCAATGACTCACTGGACCACACCCAGAAGCATATCTATATAAGACAGTACGGTGGGTCACGAAGTTCGTGACGAACAAAGCTAAACAAACGGAGCAACCTCGTAGTCTTGGAAGCTAGATGAACAGCAAAGCTACGTAGGTGATTTTCTTGTTTGTGTAAACCAATAAAGTCCTTGGCAGACGGTGTGCATATCTCTGCCAAGGTTGAGATAAGAACTGCGGAGTGTGCCAAGTGATTATTAACCCTCGGCTGGCTGTGTTTTTGTGGGTCTCTGAAGGGGGGGGACAGATCATCTTGTTCGTCACCCAAAACTCCATCGTTAACCCACGATGGACCAACAGCTGCAGCAGCAGGTACAGCAGATGCTGGAGGCCAATCAACTTCTGCAACAGCAAGTAGCACAGCTAACTGCACAACTTGCTTTGGGAAATGCTCCTGTAGCAGCTCCACCTGCTCCCCTTCCCCGTCCAAGATGCCCAGTGAACATGCCAGATAAGTTTTCTGGACAGCAGGAAATGTTCCCGGCCTTCTTGGGACAGTGCCGGCTGTACATGGCAATGCGGCCGGAGGATTTTCCGGATGACCGGGTTCGGGTGGCTTTTATTATCAGCTCCCTCTCTGGCACTGCCGCCCGATGGGCCACGCCCCTGTTGCTGCAAGACAGCCCCTTGCTTCTGGACTATCAGGGCTTTTTGCAACACCTGCGCACCATGTTTGAGGACCCCCTCCGGGTGCAGACGGCAGCGAGGCGCATCAAAGACCTCCGCCAAGGCAAGCGCCCCCTGCAGGACTATATTGCGGAGTTCCGATTGCTAGGCCAGGATTCGGCCTGGAATGAGGCGGCGCTGATGGATGCCTTCCAGGACGGCCTCTGCGATGAGATGCAGGACGAGCTGGTTCGGGTGGAGGCGCCACAGACCCTGGACGCGCTGGTGACCCAATGCCTGCGCATCGATGCCCGCCTACAACGGCGACGGCCCCGTAGGGCTCTTCCGGAACCACCAACAGTGCCGGCACCCCCGCGTTTCGTACCAACAGCGCCCCGGACCGTACCGCGTTTGGTGGCGACGGCTGAGGAGCCCATGGAGCTCGGAGCAGCCAGACCTCAACTGACGGCCCAGGAGCAGATGCGGAGACGCCAAGGGGGGTTGTGCCTCTATTGCGGCGAGGCTGGACATTTCGCCGCCTCGTGTCCCCGGAAGCGGAGTGGATCGCTCAAGTCTGTTCCGGAGCCTCGGCGTGACCAGCCGGGAAACGGGTCAGGCCTGGCTTAGGGGAAACTCTGGGTCAGGCAGGTGACCATGCCCCGCCGGAGGCGGCGGCTGTGGACTGTGAGCCCCCTCGGCACCTGATTTTGAACACCCGGGTGTTGTTGGCTAACCGGTCGGAGGGGCTCCAGGCGCACGCGCTGGTGGACTCGGGGGCCACCACGAACTTTATGGACCAGGCCTTTGTGGCCCATTACAAGGTTCCCTTGGTTCCAGTGGACCCTCCGTTGAGGGTCGAAACTATTGATGGGCGGGAACTTGTGGCGGGGCCCATCAACTTTGCTACTCAGCCCTTGCGCCTTGCCATTGGGAACCATGAGGAGGCGATCCAGTTTTATGTGACGGCGGACCTGCACTTCCCCTTGGTCCTGGGGATGGCCTGGCTTCGGGCGCACGACCCTCAGGTGGCGTGGTCGAGAAATGCCATCTCGTTCCCCAGCCTGCAGTGTGTCGACCACCTTCGCCACACCTGTGCCGGCCAGGACGTCGCTGCCCCGAACGTCTCCTTGCCTCCGGAGCTGACATCCTTCGCCGACGTGTTCAGCGAGAAGGAGGCGGATCGCTTGCCCCCGCACCGACCCTACGACTGCGCGGTGGACTTGATGCCCAACGCGCCCCTGCCCTCGGGACGCCTGTACTCCATGTCGGAGCCCGAGCTGGCCGCCTTACGGGACTTTCTGGACAAGAACCTGGCCCGTGGGTTCATCCGGCCTTCGACCTCCCCGCTCTCGGCCCCAGTCCTCTTCGTGAAAAAGAAGACGGGGGACTTGCGCCTGTGTTGCGACTACCGGCGCTTGAATGCCATCACGGTACGGAATCGCTATCCCCTGCCGCTGATTCCGGAGCTGATGGAGAGGTTGCGGGAGGCCTCGATTTTCACCAAGCTCGACCTCCGGGGAGCCTACAACCTGGTGCGGATGCGAGAGGGGGACGAGTGGAAGACGGCATTTGGCACCCGATACGGACACTTTGAATATACCGTCATGCCGTTCGGGTTGACCAACGCCCCCGCGGTCTTCCAGCACTTGATGAACGACGTGTTCCGGGACATGCTGGATCGGTTCGTGGTGATCTACCTGGATGATATTTTGATCTATTCCCGGACCCCGGAGAGTCACCTCCAGCATGTCTGCCAGGTCCTGCAGCGCCTGCGGGAGCACCAGCTCTATGCGAAGTTGGAGAAATGTTACTTCTTCCAGACTTCCATAGAGTTCCTCGGGCACATCATCACCCCCGAGGGCATCGCGATGGACCCACACAAGGTGGCGGCCTTGCGCAGTTGGGAACCCCCGCGTCGGGTGAAGGACGTCCAGCGTCTGTTGGGATTCGCCAACTACTACCGGACCTTCATCCCGGGCTTTGCCACCCTGACCGTGCCGTTGACCCAGCTCCTTCGGAAGAAGGTTCCGTTCCAGTGGGGGCCCCCGCAGCAGCAGGCCTTCGAGGTTCTCAAGCAGGCCTTTGTCACGGAGCCGGTCCTGAGGCACCCCGATCCACACCGTCCGTTCGTGGTTGAGACAGACGCGTCCAACGTGGCGATTGGAGCGGTGTTGCTACAGGCTCCGGTGGATGGCGGCACTCTTTTTCCCTGCGCTTACTACTCCCGGAAACTCACTCCTTCCGAGCGCAACTACACCATCTGGGAAAAGGAGTTGCTGGCTATCAAGGCCGCGTTCGAGGCTTGGCGACATCACCTCGAGGGGGCCCGACACCAGGTGGAGGTGCGGACGGACCATCGGAACCTGGAGCACCTCACCACGGCCAGGAATTTGAACCAGCGGCAGATCCAGTGGTCGTTGTTTTTCGCCCGGTTCAACTTCCACGTCACATACATTCTGAGCCACCTCAACCAGAGGGCGGACGCGTTATCCCGTAAGCCGGAATACTTTTGCCCCAAGGACTCCCTTTCCCCCCGGACGGTGCTGCCAGCGGACTCCTTGGCCGCGGTCCAGGAACCGGTGGACCTGCGGACTCAGGTGCTGGAAGCGCAGCGACGGGACGACTGGTCGCAGCAGCGGAGAGCGGACGTCGGCCCCGCGTCCCCATGGACCGTGGAGGAGGGCTTGCTCAGGCACCGGGGTCGGCTGTACGTGCCCACAAGTCCGCTCCGAGCGCTCGTCATGAACCAGTGCCATGACAACCCCGCGGCGGGGCACTTCGGCTTCTTTAAGACCTTGAACCTAGTGACGCGGACTTTTTGGTGGCCTCGGGTACGGCACGATGTGCACGCCTACGTGACGTCCTGTGTGCCATGCCGACAGGCCAAAGCCGCGTCCGGCCCCCCTCCTGGACTCCTCCAGCCGCTGCCGACACCGGAGAGACCGTGGGGAGCCATCTCCATGGACTTCCTGACTGACCTGCCCCTGTCCGCTACATTCACGACCGTCCTCGTGGTGGTGGATGCGCTCACGAAGATGGCACATTTCATCCCGTGCCGCGGCCTGCCCTCGGCTCGTACCACGGCTCGCCTGTTCCTGCAACACATCTTCCGCCTCCACGGTCTGCCGGACCGGGTGGTTTCGGATCGCGGGGCCCAGTTCACGGCCCGCTTCTGGAAAAGCCTGATGGCTGCGCTGGAGGTGCAGGTGTGCCTGTCGTCGTCACACCATCCGGAGACTGACGGGGGCACGGAGAAGGTCATTGGCATACTGGAGCAGTACCTCCGCTGTTTTGTCAACCAGCAGCAGGACAACTGGGCCGAGTACCTTCCCCTGGCGGAGTTCGCTTTTAACAACTCCCAACATACCTCCACCCAGATGACACCGTTCTATGCCAACGTCGCGTACCATCCACGGTTTTTTCCGTTGACCATCATGGACTCCCCTGTTCCTGAGACCCGGGACTTCCTCTCGGAGCTGCAGGCGGTGCAGCAACTGGTGCGGTGGCAGCTGATCCGGGCGAAAGAGGACTATAAACGGTTCGCCGATCGCGGCCGCCGGGCGACGCCACCGCTGGAAGTTGGAGATCGGGTGTGGCTGTCCACGAAACACCTCCCCACGGACCAGCCGGTGAGGAAACTGGCCCACCGCTTTATCGGTCCCTTCCCCATCGAGGCGGTCATCAACCCGGTGGCCTATCGGTTGACTCTACCCCGCTCCATGCGGCTCCACCCCGTTTTTCATCGGTCCCTCCTGGTCCCTGAGACTCCCACTAGCCGTCTCCGCCGCCCGCCGCCGCCTGCCCCCCCAGCCGCAGCCGACGAGGACGACGCCTCGACGTATGAGGTGGACAGTATTCGGGACTCCCGTTGGCTGAAGGGGCGCTTCCAATACCTCATCGCTTGGAAAGGGTACGGGGCCGAGGATTTCACCTGGGTGGACGCATCTGCCGTTCAGGCCCCTGACCTGGTGCGGGCTTTCCACAAACAGTTTCCGTCCCGATCCCATCCCGACCGTCAGACCCGGGGGAAGGGCCCTGCGGTGGGGGATAGTGTTGTGGCCCCGTCCTCTGAGCCTATCCCTTTGGAGGAAGGCAGCTCTGAGCAGGAGGAAGAGGAGCCAGCCAGATCTCCCAGCCCTCCCCTTCTGGCACCGGCTCAGGTGCCAGCTGAAAGAGAGCCAAGTAGTGGGGAAACAGGTGTCTCAGATGAGAGTGAGGGAGAGACGTCATTCCTGGACGCACGCCAAAGAAGGCGAGAGAAAAGGGTACTGCAGCTGCGGCATATGAGGAAATCCTGAGTCATTGGATTGGAGTCACAGGATCAATGACTCACTGGACCACACCCAGAAGCATATCTATATAAGACAGTACGGTGGGTCACGAAGTTCGTGACGAACAAAGCTAAACAAACGGAGCAACCTCGTAGTCTTGGAAGCTAGATGAACGGCAAAGCTACGTAGGTGATTTTCTTGTTTGTGTAAACCAATAAAGTCCTTGGCAGACGGTGTGCATATCTCTGCCAAGGTTGAGATAAGAACTGCGGAGTGTGCCAAGTGATTATTAACCCTCGGCTGGCTGTGTTTTTGTGGGTCTCTGAAGGGGGGGGACAGATCATAGGCAAGAAGTCTGGGCATGGTTTAGCTGTGTTGAGCTCTGATTCTGTGCTGAAAACTAAACAAGTCTGGTCTTGTCTGCTCTGAACTCTGAACTGAAACTGATTTCTCTTTACCACGTTGGAAGAACCACTATTGGTATTGTATATTTACTTCATGTATTATATATTGTAGGAAGTTAGCACCCACCCCTTTCCGAGAAGAATGAAATATTTTAGGAAATATTAAAAAGGCAGAATATATTTCCCTGGATGAGAAATGGAGAAACATGTTTTAAAGACAAAGCAGCACCCACCTTCCTGCCTCCCCCCCTTTTGTCAATGGGCCAGAGGCAGAAACCCAATCCTTTGTCAAAGGACCATCATCTGCAACAAAATAGGACCCATCTAGCAACAGAAACTAACACAATGGGACCCATCTAGCAACGGAAACTCACCACATGGCACCTGGGGAGATTACATTAGCCAGCAAGGCTAGCAAAACCCCCCACCCCCTGGGAGTCTGACAACCAATCAGGATACTCTTTCTAGGCCCCAGGAAGTTCAAAGCCAGGGAGGGCATAAGACCCGGGGACTCGCAGCATCTCGGGCCCTTTTCTGTTCAGGAACTCGAACCATGTGATCCTGTCCACCATTAAACCATCTTTCCAAGCAGTCTCCATGTTTCCAGTGTCTTTTTCCCCACTTGGAGCTGAACCCAGAAAGATATTTCTTCTTACAATATAAAGAGAAGTTTGTGAATCCTGCTGAATCAGTTACCTGTGTGTGCTTTCTGGATTTGATTCTGCAACAAACTCTGACAGTTCATACATCTTAAAATGGCCAAGTTTGAAAAGGACTGCCCTACAGGCTCTCACAGCATTGTTAGAGGGATGAGCAGCAGAGATCATCATTCCCCCTTAGCTTTTCCTATTTATAAAGGACAATCTGTTCTGAGGAAGCAGGAGTACAAGGCCCTCTCCTTTGTTTTATCAATCTGTGGTCCATCATAGGTGTCCCCAGGGGGGTGGTTGAAAAGTCAACATGGTGGCCACAAACATGTGAATTGAAGCCCTGCCCCTTTTAAGTTTTTCTCAGCACATGTGAAAAGGGGATGAGGCTTCAATCATACAGTTCTGGCTACCATCTTGATTTTTTTTTTTTACTTTCCACCTCTGGACACCTCTGCAATGAAGTTGTTACTGTTCCAGATAGGAATGGTTCCCCCCAAATAAGATCCATCTTCATCCAAAATAGAATGCCAGGGGAAAAAAGCCATTAAAAATACTCCCAGACACAGATTTTCCCTAATTCAACTGATTGATAGTTGCTAAACTTTATAATTCTGTTTGGCATTTATATAACTCCCTCCCAACCCTAATCATTCCAGAATATATAAAATGCAGGGAGAAAAAAAATAAAGGGCATATCCTGCATAAGAGCAGGGGGGAAAAGTTTGCAGGTTTAAAAAATGCACTCATCCTCAAGAAAGAAAGGCTGATAATTATAGGGATCACAGATTGTATAGACGAGGAATTTAATCTGAAAAACCCTTTTGCTACCATTTAGCAATTCCCACCATGACTTTCCATTCTGTACCCTCTCCTAAAAACCTGTTTCCCACCTTATTTTAAAGTAGGACGTAAAATGAAATTGAATATAAGAGTGAAATAATACAGGGTCAGCCTGAATGATCTCTAAAGGTCCTTTAGTAATTATAAGAGACAGATGCTGGGTTCAAGAAGTCAAACCGCAGAGTTAACTCACTTTCTACTGTTGCAAAGTACAAGAAGTCAAACCGCAGGCAAAGAGACAGTTGCAGAGTTATCCAGCTTCCTGCCTAAGCAATAAGGGAGGGGGCTAGGCTAAAGAGGAAGATCTCAGATACTTCCTGTTTTTGTTAACAATAAGAATGCATGTCTGAATCAACACGATGTTCAGAATGTAAACAGAATACATGTCTGAACCTTTTGGCCAAAATAAAAGCTTTTTCTGATCTCGAAATTCATCTCCTTTATTTTCTGCAACAATTTTGCACTTATTTATGTAGACGATCCTCACTGTCACCATTTACATACTTGCTACACAACTCACAGCCGCTTGTGCTTGTGCAATACAGAAAAAAACATGCAGGCCACACTGGCATCATACGACAATATACCTGTTGAGATGCATGGGATTTGAACATGTTATTGTTGCAGAAAAATAACGAATAAATTGAATTTCGAGATCAGAAAAAGCTTTTATTTATTTTGGCCAAAAGGTTCAGATAGCATAATATAAATTCTAACATCTGAACAAAGATCCTTCTTTAAGACACATATCTATATAGAACAAAAACAGGAAGTATCTTAGATCTGCCTCTTTAGCTAGCCCCCTCCCCTATTGCTTTAGGCAGGAAACTCCATGTGGGTTAGTTCTGCATTTTGACATAATACCTCTGTGGTCTGACTTCTTGAACTCTCCAACTGTAGAAAGTGTGTTAATTCTGCGGTTTAACTTTTTGAACCCAGTATTTGTACTAGTTAAAGGGGTCCTTCAGAGATCCTCTAGTCTGACCCCGTATTATTTCACTTTTATATCCAATTTCATTTTACGTTCTGCCTTATTATGACTTAAGTGTTTTGTGTATCTCATACAGGCAAGTAGCAACCAGCACACTAAAACCTGCTTTGGCAGGCAGCTTGTCATTACATATTTATTTTTTATTTATAAAATTTATTGGCTGCCCATCTCTGGGTGGCTTACAGTCAAAAGATATATATATTAGATCAAAACATAAATAAATTAAAAGTAAGAATTAAAAACCAAGGACCTGTGAGGAGGGCAGGGGCAGAATGGGGTAGATAGGATCTGTTGTTACTCGATCAACCACCTCCATCGTGCTCTTCTGCCATTGGGGGCCCAGGCCAACTGGCAGAGCCAGGTCTTTAGGCCCTTACAGGTAGCCCTTGACCCACAACCTTAATGGAGCCTGCCCATTATGTTTGCAAATTGTAATGGTCGTTAAGCGAGGCAATCACATGATCATTCTGCTTAACCCCCACGTCTTTTCTTTTTCTGATGTGGTCATTAAATGGAACATGGGGTGCCTCAGGGAGAGGGGAAGCCCTGGGAGGCTAAGAAGGTCTACATGCAGGACCTTCTTAGCTCACATGTGGTGGCCTACCCTGGGCCTCTCAAGGCCTTGCCCACCTCCTGCTTTGCTTCCTGCCCCATTGGGCTCTGCAGGCCTTGGGGCCCGCATCCTACCCCACAGGGCCCCACACCTTTGTCTCCTCCCAATGGAAGGGACATTTCATTGTGCTCATCACATTGGGGAAGGGCCATGATGTATTGTAGCTGCTCTGAAAATGGTGTTTGATGAAGGAATATGTGAAACATAATTTAAATATATGTTCCAAGTTAAACCTGGCTGACACATGTGTCATATAACTGGGGGGGGGGGGTTCAATTTTTTTTCAGGCTGTAGAACCTGTTAAAAAAACGTTGGAATCCCGGATCAAAAAGCAACTTCTAAGGATAAACATTGCCAATAAAACAAAATTTGTGCATATAATTTATTTATGCAACTTTATATATTCAAGTTAGTTGAGGGGCTTTTTTGCTCTTAGTTTCTCAGGGAACCTCATCAAATTCAAACAATTCAGTTTGAAAAACCCTGGTATAATGTATGCTATTGTTAATATGCATGGAATTTGTTTTTAATATTTGTTTTATTAAAAATACTTCTATACTCCTTTCCATTAATAGAAAATAGCGGAGAACACACAACCCATGAATACTATTCTGAGGTGTATACAGTATATTATGAAAGTATAGTATGTATGTTTGTTGGATATTGATCTGTTGGTCTGTCTATTATTCTATCCATCCACCTATCCATCTCCAACCTGATATTCTCTAGATAAACTAATCATGCTCTCTAGGAATTATGAAAGTTTTAATCTTATACATCTGAAGACCACCCAAATATCAGAAGGCTGATCTAGACCAATACAAATGAATACCAGGAGATCCACTGTTGTGCTTGTGTAGCACTTTGGTATACATACTACAATTGGAACTGGATGATTCAAGGTATAGTACAATATACATGTAAAGCATACCACCCCATATACCCGTGATGGCGAACCTATGGCACGTGTGCCAGAAGTGGCACACAGAGCCATGTCGCCCGGCTCATGTGGCATCACCCATTCCTCTTCCGGGTTTCCAGGGCACACATGCACACCAGCCAGTTAGTCTGCTGGTTACTGGTGCTCATGCATGTGCGACGAACAGCTGGCCTTAATGTCTTAGCATGCATGCGCACCGGTCATGCCATCATTGCCTGCATGCAGCCCTGGGACATCCACCCTTTGCCACAGGAGCGCTGCCGCCTGTCGCTCCCCTGAGGCGAGCTGCCCCAGGAGGACTGGAGGAGTGCGTAGCTCCTCACTCATGGAGATCCAGTGGCGGGGAAGCGGTTGCAGTAAGCGATAAGAGGCATGCCAGCCAGGAAGCAGTCATGCTCCCTGGTGGGAGAGGGTTGCACCAACCTTTGCTGGCGTGAATGGCCCGCCTGCCAGCGGTCCTCCTGGGGCAGCTCACCTCCCCACCGGCAGCTTCTCCTTCTCCTGGCTGCTCCAGGAGCAGCCTCTGTCTCTTAGCCAGCACAAACAGTCTGCCGCTGCAGCCTGCCACCTCCCTCTCTGTCCTGCCAGCTGTTACTGCTGCTGCCGGGGAAGTGGCAGCATGAGAACCGCTGTTGCCGGGGGCGAGGGGGTGGCGGTGGCAGGAGCAGCAGGCCGGGGCTTCCCTCCCTCCCTCCAGAGGCCTAGGGCTATGCCAGAAGCCCACTCAGGTGGGGAGACAGGGAAGCCTTGGCCCGCCCATCCTTGCCGCCCCCTCGCAATCTGCTCCTTTCAGAAATTTGCTTTTCTTCCAACGCTAAGACATGGATTCAGAGGACTGCAGACTGCCTCTGAGCACATGCAGAGTGGAAGACCCCGCTACCCTTCAGGGCTGAATGCAAAAAAAGTCACCCCAAGACAAAGTCTGAGTAACAGGAAGAAGCTGCTGCCGGCTCCGGACCTGGTGGCTCACAGGCTCAGCCCGAGCTTTACAAGATGCTGCGGTAACCTCACAGTCTCGCCAGCTCACCAGAAAACCCACCGCGTACAGACACAGCAAGAGTCAGTTGGGCCAAACAGCCCTGCCTTGGAATAACGACTTTCCAGGCTGAAAACGGGGTGCAGGGGCCCCCAAAGCGCATGTGCGGGGACGAGCATGCTCAATGCAGGGAGCATGCACGGTGGAGCATGGGGGGGGGGGGTTGTGTGCACATGTGCATGTGGGGGGGGGTTCGCATTGCATTATGGGTGCTGTCACGTGCACACACACTTCCGGCATGCAACGAGAAAAAGGTTCACCATCACTGCCATATACCAGCGTGCCCTTTGCAGACATACAATGCTTTTGTATGTTTGCATGCAGGTAGTAAGTCATTACATGTCATCCTAGGGACACTCTACAAAGCATGCTCCTATTATCAGATGGTCATGCTTTTACATATTCACAGTGTGTAACAGAGAGGCATTAGCTTTCTGATCAGAACATTGCACTAAACCTATTACAAATCTGGTGCAATTTCTTAGCTTGTAGAAGCCCAACACCATCTCTCTCTCTGTCTCATAATTCAGTACAGATAGTCCTTGACTTATGACTGTAATTGGGACCAGAATCTCCATCGTAACTCGTTGCAGTTTGCCAAGCTGGACCCAATTTTATGACTATTTTTATGACATTATTTATTTATTTATTTATTTGTTCAACTTGTATGCTGCCTTTCTCCGAAGACTCACGGCGGCTTACAATGCATTTAAAAACCATATATAAAACATTAAATGTTAAACCATTAAAAACAATTAAAACCCATTCACACCATTCATGGCCGGATCTCGCCAGATCGCAACAGCGAGATCAACGGTCCCATAAATTAGTCTATGTGGAATCATAAACTAATTTGATTAGTTTGATTCCACAACTGACTTAATAAATTAACCAGAGGGGTCATGCAAACACTTCCAAATAGACCTGGTGTGATGCCCCAACTCAGTCCTCAGCAGGAGAGAGAAAATGGCCCTGACTATAGGCAGAGGACTGTGTCCTAAGGCCTCCCTTCTTATTCGCCAGCAGCCCTGCACCCCACACCAAAAGCAACAAGTGAGATTGGAGTGAAAGCAGAGCAGAACTGACCTCCTCCAGGGAGAGCTGGAGTTCACATGCCAAGCTAGTCTCAGGTGGTAATCAGAGCTAGGAACAAAGGAAAACACCAATAGCTGATCACACGGGCTGGAAATGCTAAGCAGGATAGCTTATGCAAGCAAAGGTTCACTCCTTTGTGTGCAGAAGGAGAGTTTTGCATATAATCAGCATGTGCTCACCCTTTCTTTTGACACGCAGCATGGAGCAAAAGGAATAATAGCACGTGCAAAGTGCAGATTTCCTGCGCTCATCAGTTCATTTTTACCTACACAGGAACAGTTCGCATATTCTAAGATTCACTCACATCAAGTAAACTTTTACTTTTTACTGTACAATTATGTAAAATTGTACAGAATCACTTGAATGAAGCAAAACTTAAGAAGCAAGGAGACTATCCAGTTTATTTTCACGTGCAACTCTTTAAATTAAATGCAACTAAGCAGCAGATTGCACACTTACCCTTTAGATTCACCTGTGGCTCGAACCAGGTATGCATGCAGATGCATTTCATTGTTTCTGTCCCATTAGCACCAGTTTTGCATGTGCAAATGGGAAGCCGAGCTTCCTTGGCATGCAACAATATCCAAACATTTCACCAGCCACTCCGTTTGACACGTACCTGTTTTTGCACATACTGTTGTCTAAATAATAGAATTCAATTTTGCAACCAGGGCAAACCACACCTTTATTTCCTTGGGCATGGTTTGGGGTTTTGCATATGCACATAACACAGATGCATAGGTAAACATATGCAAAACAGTGGACACATGGAAAAAAGAGAGGAGCACTGATATGCACACACAGGAAAACTAAAAAGTGTGAATGGCAAGAATTGTACCAAGGATTTGGATGGACGATATTGTTTGAACCAGTCCAGTTCCAATGGAAAGCATAAAGTGAGAACCATGGTACTGTTGGGCAATGAAATTGTGCAACCAAGACTAGAACCCCTAAGATGTGCATCCAATGCACAGAATCTTAATGACTTAATTTTTTCAATGCTTTGGGGCTACAAATATTGGCATAAGCAATTAGGGCATGACAAGAAGTCTAAAGGCTGCTTGATGGAATTATGTTTTGGATTCTTGTCCTTCTCCACCCAACCCCTGTACCAGAGGCCAGCATAAAGCCCCAGCTTCATCCAGACATCTCTAACCAGCTGCCTGTGAAAAATGGAAAATGCCCCCATTCACCCCCAGGCGTATAAATAAGCAGGCTGAGGTGTATGGCACAAGATACATACCTGGCTCATGCAGTCAGGGCGTTACAGAAATACAGCGTAGACCTTACAAGATGTATGAAATGGGGCATTAATTGGAATCAAATATTGATGCAGCCCACCCCAGGGAAGAACACAAGGGAAGCCCCATCTCTGCCAGGAACAAGAAGCTTTTGTCACCTGATGGATGGTGTTGAGATGCCACCTATCTCTGTGGCCCAGTCAAGCCACAGATTGTCTTTTCTGGTTTTTCACCCCTTCAACAATTCAGCACCTCCCAATTTCACCTCAGCTCTGTACCCATAACCCCATGCTCCATCAATTTGTTCCCCTAATGGTGTCCATCTTCAATGTCCCTTTAAAGGGGTGTTTTTCAAACTTGGCAATTTTAAGATGTGTGGACTTCAACTCCCAGAATTCCCCAGTCAGCCATGCTAGCTGGGGAATTCTGGGAGTTAAAGTGCACATATCTTAAAGTTGCCAGGTTTGAAAAACTCCGCTTTTTAAAGCATTTTCCATTTTCCTCCTCTCTATGCTTTAAGGGCAGGTACTGCTTGACATCCCAACTCTCAGTTCTAGGGCTATGGAGCTCCCCATCATTCTCTTCCATGGACAGGCGCAATATTTGCCCTGAAAACAAAAACAGATAATAATGAAATAAAGCCAAAGCACACAGGACATGGGAGCAGGGGGAATTAGGGAGGTATGTATGAGTCTGTATCTATATATATATGATAGGTGAGAAGAATAAAAATGAAGATATTGGCACCCTACCCAAACTGGCAAAATTTTCAGTGACTTGGCTCAGCTTTGGTGCTGTCTTAATTTTAATAGCCTTCGGGCATTGCAACTGAATGGAAATTCCATGTCCAATACAGTAGCAGTGTATTTTTAATTAACATTGCTAGGGGGCAACAGAGTCTAGAACAGGGCTGTCAAACTCCTGACCCACTGGTCAGATGCGTCACGCACTGGCCACGCCCACGCCCGGTTTAGCAAAGAGGAAAAAAGTCCTGATACGTCATGTGATGCCGCCATGATGCCGTGAGCTTGACATCCATGATCTAGAAAATGGCCTTTGAGGGAAAAAGGCTACTGGATTATATAAGAATAATAATTAGCCTTGTAATTGGACAGTATACATGTAAAATTAAAAAAATAATTAGTGCAATCTACAGGTAGTCCTCAACTTACAACAGTTCATTTAGTGACTGTTCAAAGTTACAATGGTAGTGAAAAAAGTGACCTATGACAATTTTTCACAGTTACAACCTTTGCAGCATCCCCGTGATCATGTGTTCAAAATTCAAATGGTTCATACTTATGACCGTTGCTGTGTCCTAAGGTCACGTGATCACCTTTTGCAACCTTTTGACAAGCAAAATCAATGTGTCAAACCCAGTCCAAGGGCTCACCATACCTGGGGGGCACACAACAGCAAGATCAAAGGCAGCCGGGGCGGCAGGAGCAGCGGCAGACGAAGTGGTGGTGGGTGCGGTGTTCCAGCACTCACGGGCGCGCCACAGATGCACATGGGCCGTGAAAATTGACTTCTGCACCTCGCAGTTGGTTCCCTGTGGCCGCCGAACCGTCGCCTCACAGCTGATGCCTCCGGTGCTAAACTGGGCGGCTCTTTGCAAAGGGGCACTTTTTAAAGGGGCGTCGCCTGGGCGGCCTCCATAGCCACTGGACTAGCCGGATCTTGGACTGTAGGGCCGGATGCTGGCTGCTGGGGTGTGTGGGGCCACTGGGTGATTGAGGGGTGGGGCACATGTTTGAAAAGGAGCCCCAGCCAGATTGGACAATAATTTTTTTAAACAATTAAATCAATGTGTTCTCAAATATATTTGGCAAAATAAAAAACCTAGAATTAAATTTAAAATGCTCCAAGAGGTGAAGGGTAGAGTGGGATTCGGTTTGCCTAAATGGGAGTATTATTACCAGGCTGCAAATTTAATTTGGGTAAGGGACTGGATCTTGTTGAGAAGGAGATGGCTGTTGGTTCTGGAAGGTTTGGGGCTGCAGCAGGGTTGGCATTATTTCCTTTGGCAAGAGAGGGCAAAAAAACACATGTGCTTTGCAGGTCATTATTTGAGGAATACTTTGATCAAAACATGGAGGAAAATTAGAGACAAATTTTATTCTTTGACCCCCTCATGGCTGGTCCCGCTAGAAACCATGACACACACCCCACTATACAATAAAGAAAAACATTACCTTATTGTGAGCTGCTTGATAGTCAAGGCTGTTTAAAAACAAGAACCGAACTAGCTCTGCAGGGAACGGAAGTGGATTGGTGGGCTTATGCTCAAATAAACTCCAAATATAGAAAAGATAAGGAGCAAGGAGGTATTGATAGGACCCTGCAGGAGCTAGATAAGATTATATTAGGGAAGGGAGATGTGATTGCTTAGATGCTACATATTATCATATATGGTGGACTTGCAAGAAAGTGAAGGCTTTTTGGATTAAAATTTGGTCGGTTATGCAAAATGTTTTGAAGAAAAAATTCCAATTTTCTCCTCAATTGTTTTTATTGGGCATAGTTAAGGATTTTTCACTGACTGAAACAAAATTGATACTATATATGGTCACAGCAGCTAGATTACTGATTGGCCAATATTGGAAAAAAGACGTTATGCCTACTATCGAAGAATGGACTTTGAAGGTGGCCAGTTTTGCAGAAATGGCGAAGATATCAGCATATTTAAAAGACCGGACTCAAGAAACTTATGTGTGGGAATGGAAGAAATGGATAGAGTATGTGCAGAATAAATATCAAACAAGGAAGTATCAGATAGCTTTTAGTTGAATGTTATGAAGATATTTATAGTGTAAACAGGGGGTAGAATTGTAGGGGGGTATTGTATGATATGGTATGATTTGGATTTCACCTTGGGAAGTCATGGGGGGGAGGGGAGGGTTGGAGAGCGGAAGGGGGGGAGTGGAAAAATTTGTGTTTGTAAAACTTTTTCAATAATAAAAAACTCCAGCTCAGGAAAAAAAAAAGATTATATTAGGGAAGGAGGAAAAATGTTAGCTAAGATTTATAACTTTTTAATAACCCGTTGGATAGGTGACAAGATCGTCAAAGACTCGATGATTGCCTGGGGGCGGAATATTGGCCACTCAATTGATTTGGCGAAATGAGAAGAAATTTGGTCTAGACAATTGAAATTTTTGATGGCAACTACTTATAAGGAAAACTTATACAAGATGGTATACAGGTGGCACCTTCCTCCTGCCCGACTATCCAAAATGTTTCCTGGACTCTCCCCAAACTGCTGGAAGTGTGGGGAGTTAGGTACCTATTTCCATGTATGGTGGACCTGCCCCAGAGTAACTGAATTTTAGAAACTCGTTCAGAGGTGGTTGTTAGAAATTACTGGTTACAAACTACAACTGAAACCTGAATTTTATTTATTAAACATCAGGCCAGATAAAATAGGCACTAGCACATGGTATTTGATTGTTTATATCACAACTGCGGCTACAATATGCCTCGCCCAAAACCAGAAGGGTAAAGATCTACCGTCTGAAGATATGATTATAGGGAAAATCATGGAATGTGCAGAAGCCGATAGGCTAACTAAACTTTTAAGAGACCAGAAAGACTCTGCATATTTCCAATGTTGGGACCTAGGGTATGTTTGGTTAGATAATAGAATAAAAAGAGGACAATGCTAGATTAGACTTTGATTTTTTATCTGTTTATTTAGATTGAATATGTATTGTGTAATGTTCTCGCCGTGATCTGTTTGTCGATAAATCTTCTGTTTGTATTTTTTTAAAGAAATAAAATTATTTAAAAAAAAAAAGAAAAGCAGCGCTGGAAGGCAGACGCTCCCAGCACTGACTTTACATGGACTTAATTGAAGCCATCTCGCCGCGTTCTGTGGCTGGGCCTGTTTAGTGGAATTAAACTCACAGTTCTGCTGCAATTGTGGTTGACTCGCATTGGCCTCATTTCTTTCCTGCCAGGCCTGCTCTGCCAGGCTGAGAGAAAGTCAGCGCTCCTTCTTTTTCACCCTGCCCTTTGTCTTATTATCAGTATTTGGTGGAGTGGCTGGAATCAGTGATGGCAGAGGGAACCATGCTGGACGCACCGGAGGTGGAGGCCACGGTGGAGGCTGAGAATTCAAAACCTGAGGTACTGGAGGAGTGCTCTCAGCCTGCTGTGAGACCAAAGGTGCAGGAGGAACGTGCCGGGTTGCAGCCAGTGGATGCCCAGGTGGGCTCTGGAACTGGACAGGGAGAGTGGTGGAATAGTTCGGTGGTCACCGGTGGTTCTGGGCAAAGACCTCCAATGCCTCCGCGACCAGGGGCCCCATTGCACGAATGAAGGGAAAGATGCCTAACAGGAGATGAAGATGGCGAGTGGAGTTACTTGACTGCCCTGGACAACTATGGACATGTTGCGGGAGTGTTTCGGGGAGGCTAGCTTCCAGGATGCTCCATCATGGCAACCATGGGAGGCAGGCCCAGAGCAGGTGGCATCATGGCAGGCCCGAAGGCCAGGTACTCAAGCAGACACTCGCTTCCATCTGGCGAGCCCAAAGTTACTACTAGACAACGCCACCAGGCACTCCCATAACCCATCCCAATCCAGGCCATGGGTCCAGGGGTCCTCCTTGGCTAACTTCATGCGATCTCCCTAACACGCCACGCACATTGCACCCACAGCGGGCCCCGCCAGGTCTCAGGGGCAGAGGCTACACTCAGGACTTCAACAGCCAGCCCCTCCCGTGCAAGCCTTGGGGCAATGCCCTGGGGTCCCGGGGCCCACCTAGGCCCCAGGCTGGGGCCCTCCACAGGAGGCATGGGGCCCCCTGCAAGCATCTGTCAGCCTCCGCTTTTCTCTGCTTTGGCTGCCATAGTAATGGAGGGAGGGGGTTATCTAGCCGGGCTATGTATGCTGACCAGGAAAACGAAACTGATTCTTAAGACTTGTTGCTGAACCTTTGAAGCTGCTATCGGGTCAACGGCGACAGCATTCCTGATTGATGACACTGCCAGACATGTGCTCCCACTTGACCTCTGAGAGACCTTTGGATTGGATGATTTACGGTGGACACTGGGAGGGGATGCTTTCTATCTGTAACTTTCATGCTTTTTGCCTTAGATTCTGCTTTCCTTTGGTTGCGTTCACTTGATATCTAGTAAAAGTACCATACCTTATTCTTTAATGGAGTCTGGGTCATCCTTTCCTGGATTTTGAAGGAAGCATACCTGACTTTAAGCAGAATCTCACTCTCAGCCATCCCGGACAAACACCGACGGGGATGAAAATCACAGGATGTCTGATCAAGAAGATGATTTTGATCAGATGGGAGCATCTGGCTCGGCAATGACTTCATGCCAACTGGGGGAAGAGGCTGCGGTGTGGATGGAGAATTTACAGCTGAGAGAGGAGCCAGACGAAGCCAGATGGTCTTTCTGGAGGCATTGAAGGCCCGCTTTGAGGATGGCTCCCGTACACAGCAAGCGGAAGTAGAGTTAATGTCTGTAAAACAATGCGGCTGGCCAGCGAAGGAATATTTCAGTGAGTTCCGCCGGCTTGCTGCTAGGCTACGGGTGTGGCTGGAGCACCTACTGGTTCACCAGTTCCGAGGTGGCCTCGACCGTGATATCTGCTAGGCCTGTGTGTACAGGGGCCTTCTGCCCATACTCCAAGACTGGTTCGGGGCGGCCGTTGAGCTGGGCCACGGGGGAAGGCGGGTCCCGGGCCCCAGAGACCTACTGACAGGCCGATGGCAACAAGTGGAGCACGGTCCAGTGCCGCACTGCTGAGCTCCGCAGCGCAGCCCAGCCGGCTGTTGCTGAGCTGTTTCCGGTGTAACCTTCTGGGACACCGGGCGGCAGAGTGTATGATGCCAGGCCCACAGCAGCCTCCGAAGCCACCATCACTGGCTGGTAACCCTGGCAAGACCACAGGCTGAACTTGGCAGACCCCCGAACGATCCAGGGGAGCAACCAACAGGTGGGCCCGGAGGAAGGAGGTTCTCCCGTGACAGCGTGGGTGCCACTGGTGTCCTATGACAGTGAGGATGATGGGACAGAGGACCTGATGGTAAGCGACTCCATTCAGCCATTTATCATCCTGGTCATAATAAGGAAGGCTCACACAGACAAAGGGGCCCAATATGGTGCATTGATCTACTCCGGTTGTACCCAGTGTCTCATCATTAAGGTGGTTAGCGAGCTAGGCATAAGGACACGGAGGATGACCAAACCCATTGGGTTCGAGCAAGTTGACGGCTCAGTGCTGGGGGGTGGGGGGTGGGTGGGCACCAGCTACCCATATCACGGAGCCAGTGAAACTAGAGATGGGGGAGCATTGGGAGCTCATCAGATTTGTTGTGGTAACAACAATGAAAGTGTCCCTGATATTTGGGTTAGCATGGCTGGACAAATGGGGCCCCACAATATGGCCCACCACCGCACGAACAGGGCTTGGCTGGGGTGATGGACAACCTCGAAAGGAGTGGGTGTCAGGCCGGGGCTGAGCCCACGTTCCCCCAGGTCTATTCCGACCTGGCGGAGGTTTTCAGCAAAGCAGAATGCGAGGTGCTACCCCCCCCAACCCACGGACTGCCATCGAACTAATACATGGGGCGAAATTATCTAAACCCCGGATGTATTCGATGACGCCAACCAAAATGGCGGAATTGAGAAGGTATATTGACAAGAATCGAGTATGACAAGATTCTTGTGTTGACAAGAATCAACACAAGTATGTGTTGACTTCTGGGGCCTGAATGGTGTTGTTGTGATCTAGGCTTGGCATGTCATTGGCAATAAATCTTAACAAAGGAACCAGCATCAGCCTCTTAGCATGGGGAAAGATGCACCTACGTTAATGGGAACAGATTATGAATTGAGCCTCAGATGAATCTCAGCAGTATCGTAAATTATTGCTTGAGAATGCCTGAAAAATAAACTTAATCTGCATGAATTTCCTGTTTTGCATGGAGTTTATCTGCCCGAGAAGAGCGAACCTTCGCTCCAACCAGAACAGTGAAAAGTGGGTATCTTAAACCCCACCTCTTGGAACCAATAGGAAATTAAAGTAGAATAATGAAATTGGATATAAAAAAATGATATAAAACAGGGTCAATCTAGATGATCTTTGAAGGGCCCCTTTCTTTAATATTGGGTTCAAAAGGTAAAACCACAGAAATAACTAACCTTTCACAGCTGTCAAGCTCAGGAAACATTATCAGGAGTAAAATATCACACTTAGCCCAGCAGAGGTAACCACAAAGGTAATGGCAGGAACTAGATAAGGTTTGGAAGAACACCTGTGTTCCTCTTAAAGCGGGAATACACGTTAGTACGCTTGTAGGAATTAGTAACAAGGAAATAAGGGGGTGGGTTTGTTGCGGTGGGCTGTCAGCATTGTAATCAATCATAAGATGTTAGAAGTATGTATAAAAAGCTGTCCTAGGATTCTATTTTTCATTCAGTGTTTTTGCTTTTTATATTGCACTGAATCTGCGCAATAAACCTCTCTGATCACCCACGGAAATCTTGTGAGTCTTGATTTCTATAACATACATGGCGACCACGAAGGGACTCACAGGAAGGAGCCGTTGACTCTCCTGGCGGATTTAGTCCGGCACAGCCCTCACTGTGGTCTGGCTGATCTACCAGGCCGGCCAACCCTCCGTTGAAGGGTTCGGTACATCTACAGCCACAGCGGGGTCCTAGTGCCTGCACTCGAAATCACCCCAAGGATCCTCAGGGTGACAGACCGGTTGCTGAGTGGACGTCCAGGACCAAAAGACATGCAGGCAAGTATGGAATAGGACTGTACCCAATCTGTAGGATTGGAAGCGGGGAAGGAACATCCTCGACTGGACAGGTCGGCGTGCCTAAAGTCCAGATAGGTAGGAAACTGTGTGGGTTGGTTAAACGGTCGCAGTGCTCGAAGATACGAGTCGGCCGTAGTGCTTCCTTAGAATGGGTGGTAGTAGTAGCAAAAGAGGTGTCTCATGGACACCCCTGCAATGCATGCTAGACAACTTCAAAGTAGGATTCCTGAGAGATTATGGAGACCCCCAATGTGACCCTGATACACTACGGGCATTTTGCCGTAATAAGTGGTCTACCTTCGGCGTGAGGTAGCCAGAGGAAGGGTCTTTGGACCCAGGGCTCATTTCGAGAGTCCACCAGAAAGTAACAGGGGATGGACATTGGGACCAGTATCCATATATTGATCAGTGGAAGACTAACATAAAAGAGAGACCACCTTGATTAATCAAATGCCAGGCAGAGTTTGTTAGAGTCTGTTTGATGAAACTAAAAGAGAGGAAAGAAAGAAAACCTTATGCAATAAAAGCTGAACCGGTTCCTGTACCACCAAAAAGAGAGAACCTGATGAAACCTCAATCAAAGAAGAAAATAAAGAGAAGTGCCTCATGGTCTTCAGCAAGCTCTGAAGATTCTGTGTCAAACCATACTAGAAGTAAAACCAAGGCCCGGGGTGAAACTATTGCCCCTCTTAGAGAAATAATTGTACCAGGAATGAATGCCCAGGGACAGCCTCAAAATGTTGCTGCACTTCAGTATGTCCCTTTTACAACCACTGACTTGTTGAATTGGCAACAGCATTATGGGCCATTCTCAGAAAAACCTCAAGAAATCATTGATTTGATGGCTACCATAATAGAAAGTTGAGAAGCCCCACCATACAGTAAGATGATTCAGACATTGGGGCTGACCAAAAAAGATTTATGCTGCAGTGTTATAAAGATTCTGATGATTTACCATTCTTAAAAGAACAAGAGATCTCTGAAAGAACTAAGAATAGAGGAGAAAATTGTTACTGTTCTTCCCACCCGGGGTTTAGCAGGTAATAAAAAGAAAAGCCTGTCTAAATGGGAAGATTCAGATAATTAAATTGATTAAATTTGATATGATTTCTGTAAAAATAATAATAATAATAATTGTTAAGATCTGTGCATTCCCTAATTCAACTAAAATTTACGGCGGGAATGACTAGTGTGTATGTCTAAAGTCTTTGTGTACCTTCTAAGTAACTGCAATTGCCTGATCTCTAAAGATATGAATTTTACTAGCTACAATTGCTGTTTTTCAAACTTGACCACAAACTATCTACCCCCTCCTTTTTCTACTTCTGCAATGCTTTCCTCACCAACCAAGAAGAACGGACCTCGTTCTCATGTCTTTAGCCCTGCACGGAAGACTCTAATCTGTAAAAGCTAGAGAGATTAAGGAAATCAACTTTTATTCAGTTATAAAGAATTATCAACAGTGGAAAAATGATTTTTTTTTAAAAGGACACAAAATAAATATTTAAAATCGTAAAGATAATATGATTATGCAAGCTAAACAGATGATTTGCAAAATGAAATGAACAAGAAAAATTAGAAGCTATGCAATTCAAAAATGATATCTTAATTAATAATAATGATGATGATAATAAGAAGACCTTAAACAAAAAGACTTGCTGAAATAAAAAGTAATCATAATTACCAAGAACTCCAAACAAATTATAGTTCTCTTTTAAAAGTAAAAATTGGACTTAGAAGAAAGTAAGGGCAAATTTTGCTCTCAAGCAAGAAAAAAAGGGAAAAAGAGAAAAATAGTTCTTGTGTTGGCTAAGAAGATTGCCTGTAATAAAAAGTCCCAAGACAGCATGTTGAATCATCTTTGCAAGGTTTGTGCGTATGCTGTTTTAGACAAGTTGCTTCTCAAGCCTAGTGAGCTCAATCTGCATTGAAGAAAAACTACAGAAGCATTCTGTAAAGAAAGAACCATAGGCGAGAACCATAGGCTGCAATAAATGAGAGGCCTGAAGACTGAAGGGGACCAGGGCTCAGTCAAGCCACCCCTGAATCCTTGGTCTGAATGGAAATAGGAGGCAATAATGTAACTTTCTTAGTAGACACTGGGGCATCTAAACAAAGCTGCTAGCTCCCTTTTCTAAAATATCCAAAGGGTTAATGGCTTCATAAATCGTTGCCCTATACTGAAAACCCTGAAATATCCCTTAAATGGAAGAAATATAGATATGCTTGTGTGTCCAGTTTCCCTCCTGGTCCTGATGATGAGAAACCTGGCTCAAGAAGGTAAAATCCCCAAATACCTGGCAGGAGTTGAAGTACAGGCAGAAAAGCTGTCCACTAAGTTGCAATAAGCCAAAGGAAGAGACAGAAGGAAGGAAGTTGTTTGTCGTTGGGAAATTAATCCTTAGGCAGCCAAAAACCATTTACACCAGCCATGCGATTCAAGGAGTTTTAGAGACACAAGCATCAAGCTCTTCTCACTCAGAAACCATGAGTGATCCTGAAACAAACAAATGCTTTAACCCAGCCACTCTTTTGCAAACATCGGGTTATGCAATTGAAACAACGTATGCAGGTCAACACAACAACCAGAGTGGAGCAGACTTTCCCAAGCAGGACTGGCCAACCTTACCTGGATTTTAAGAGAAAAAGGTGACAAAGATGTGCCTTGAAAATCACCTTAAGTGAGTAAATGCATTATCACTAGTACTTTGATCTGTGTGATGTTCTCCACGTAAAGGAATTAGATTATCTCCTTTTGAAATACATGAAAATCATACAGGAGACCTAAGCTAGATAGGAACTAAGTAGATAAATTAGATGGTGGAGTTAAAGAAATCCAACAATATTGTGTGTCCCTTAGCCCACCATTTTTGACTACCTCTAGTTATAATATTCAAATAGTAGTAAGAAATAAATGGAAAAACATGATTGTACAAATGAAATGAATAATAATTGGAGTATTTGTCTTTGTATTTTGAAATCTAGACAATGATAAGTTTTCCTTTTTTTAAAATCTTCCTTTAGAGAAAAAAAATGAATAGTTATAAATTGTAACAATTAAAATATCTTAATGGTATATGGTGGAAAAAGTAAAAAGGATTAAGTTGTAACTTGGATGCCAGCTAGAACAATTCAAAATTTAATTAGGGAAATTGTAATGATTGAAATATTTTAAATTTATATTGTGATGAAAGTAGAAATGATTAAATTGTGATTTGGAGGATTGTATGGGTAAAAACACTGGAAAGAAAGAAAAAAAAAAGTTTAATGCCTAGGTGGAAGGGCCCGTATACTTTGGTCATGTGTTCCCACTTGCAGTAAAAATGCTAGAATCCAAGTCTTGGATTCACTGGACTCAAGTTAAGTCCACAGTTTAGAAATATTGGGAGGCAGACCAGGACTAGGGCCGACCCCTAATAGTACGCTTGAAGAAGCGCCCCCTATAACTGTCCTACCGGCAACGGACAGGCGACATACGGGGCAGAAGAGGCCTTGCTGGTGTCACACCGGAAGCTGACCCTCTACGTACGGCTGAAGATTTGGAATGGGAAGTCAACATTTATAGCCATAAGTACACTATCCCTTATTTTAATAAGCGTGCTTGCTGTTATTATGATTAGTTGTGATTTGCTGTATATAGTATGCTGGAATCACTTCTTCCTTAAAAAAAAAAAAAAGACAGGTGCTGAATCTAAAATCATTGACTGTGACAGACAGCAGTATGAAACTCTTGTAGATATTTAAACCAGGGAATGAGCTCTCTGTGGAAGCTGCTTCAGCTCTTAGAATGTGGATATTGTATTAACAAATAAGAGGTGATTCTGTGAGATACCTAAAACTAATATTGTCTTTTCCAAGTCACATATAACCCTAACCTTCTTTCTGATGTGGTGATTTTGTAGATTAAGGAAATTGTGATTGGATAGGTTCTGTATAGAGGACAATTATGAGTTTTCTGTGGCTTTGGCTATTATTGGCAAACGACCTAATGAGTAATAACACACTGAATAGTAGTTCCCAATGTTGTGAGAATGCCCAAGTGACACCCTTTCCCTTGAGAAAGGATCTGGGGAAGTTGAGAACCCCAAAAGACAAGGCAAGAATGGATCACAAGATGTGAACTCTTTGGAACAGGTCCACTCTCGCCAATGATGTATCATAAATAGGTGAGGTCAGTACCCTGGACCTAAGCCAACTCCAAGGCCTAAAATCCTGAATTTGACAATACAGGGGGGAATAGAACAAAGGTAGAACAAAGGGAGAATGGGCCCCTGTAATAATTGAGAAAAGGGAACTACATGTTAAGAATATTGGAATTGAGTTAAAGCCTGGATAATTAGACTGACCCTATCCTAAGCCAAAAATGCTGGTTCTGTTTGTCTGCTGGTCCTTCATCTTACAATGATCTTTGGGTCAGGACCAGGGCCAAAATAGTCCTTGAGAAAGATATTAATGGTGAACCAAAGCAACAGTAGCCAAATTGCAAGGAGACTTATAATGCATTCAAAAAGCTGGGAATGAATTGTTTCCCCATGGTTAGCCCTATAGCTGTTAGTGTGGAAATCCTAGGGTCACCCTCCTCATGTGTAAAGTGACATCAGGAACCAGATATTCCTGTAGGATCCCTGATGGGAGATCAATGTCTATCAGAAATACACTTGACCCTAGAATGACACTTATAGCTGTAAAAACTAAATAGTGGCATTTCTCCTTATGCCCACTATTATTTCAACAGAAGGTCACTTTCTCAATACCACCATATGTCTATATTAGAGCCAACACAGGCTTATGTGCCCTACTTCCTCTTGGCAATGCAAGCTCCCATCATGTTTTTGAAGGCATTATTCTCAGAGATAAACAAAAGGACTCTACACTAAAAGTCCCATGCAGTCACTGGTGGCATGTTAGTGGCAGGGACTTTAGGGGTCTGGATTAATGAAAAAAAACCAATGAGCCATGCATTTTCCATGAATATAGGTGTGTATGTAAGGAAAATTAGGTTCTTCTTATGTGAGAAAAATGTGTATTTGTGTTTACCTACAAATTGGACTGGAACATGTACATCTTTCCCCAAAATAGGTAGTGTTATCTGGACCAGGCTGGGTTAGACAGATGTTATTTCTGTTGTAATAGGCCTGACTTTTATTCTTTGTTCAGACAACTAACTATGAGAGCAATGAAAGAGATAAGAGTTGAGAAAAAAAATGATGAGTTCATTTTGATGGAAAGCCTTATAGACTGTAAAATTGACCCTGATCTCTTTGATGAAGATAAAGTTTCTGATCCAGGAACATATGTACAACTCTCAACTAGGTAATTAGAGAAAGTGCTTCAGAGAATAAGATTTGAAAATCATATGTATTACTTCTTTCCTTTGCATTACTATGTATCTTATCCTGAACTGATTATGTTATACAAAAATATTATATGCTTGCTTGCTTATTAAGAAGTATAGAATGGTTACCTACTGAAAGCATGAAACAGATGGGAAGCAGTGGAAGTTTTTGGATGGAAAAACTTCCAAAAGAAAAGGGGGGAGTAAAGTAGAATAATGAAATTGGATATAAAAAAAATGATATAAAACAGGGTCAATCTAGATGATCTTTGAAGGGCCCCTTTCTTTAATATTGGGTTCAAAAGGTAAAACCACAGAAATAACTAACCTTTCACAGCTGTCAAGCTCAGGAAACATTATCAGGAGTAAAATATCACACTTAGCCCAGCAGAGGTAACCACAAAGGTAATGGCAGGAACTAGATAAGGTTTGGAAGAACACCTGTGTTCCTCTTAAAGCGGGAATACACGTTAGTACGCTTGTAGGAATTAGTAACAAGGAAATAAGGGGGTGGGTTTGTTGCTGTGGGCTGTCAGCATTGTAATC
Source organism: Coluber constrictor foxii (assembly GCA_038048745.1). Taxonomy (NCBI): domain Eukaryota; kingdom Metazoa; phylum Chordata; class Lepidosauria; order Squamata; family Colubridae; genus Coluber; species Coluber constrictor. The sequence continues at coordinate 69,762,440 of CM075966.1, read as the reverse complement.
AATCATAAGATGTTAGAAGTATGTATAAAAAGCTGTCCTAGGATTCTATTTTTCATTCAGTGTTTTTGCTTTTTATATTGCACTGAATCTGCGCAATAAACCTCTCTGATCACCCACGGAAATCTTGTGAGTCTTGATTTCTATAACAAAATCTCCTTTCAGGGAAAAGAGTTTGGCTGTTTACATCCTCAGCTGTGCAATTAAGAAGAACTATGTTTGCATTTAATTAAGATTTTTGCTTTGTCACCAAAGTGAAGAGAGATTAAATTGCATCCCAAACTCCGTTTGAATTTTAACTGAGAACAGCTGCCTTGGCAGTGAAAAAAGAGCTGATTCTCTCCTTACAAAAGACTTTATTTAAGTGAAGAGTTAGAAGTTCTCCTTGCTCAGAAAGAGGAAAGACTTTGTTGTGTTAACTAAGAAAATTGCCCTGCTAAAGGGGCCGCAGGAAAATGCATGCCTGAATTCCCCTTGCAAAGAACTTTACGTTTATCTAAGTATCTAAACCTGCTAAGAAAGGAAGAGATAAACGCACCCCTCCTTCTCTTTGCACAAAGCAAGATGCTCCCTGTGAGCTTAATTGAGAAGTTGCCCTGGCAAGGAAAGGGAAGAGAGGCCCCAGGATTTGCATAACAAACCCAGCTTTCTGGTGGCCAGCTCAATCTGCGTTTGAAGAGCAAGTTGCTAAAGCCATGTGTTTTGTAAGGGAAAGCTCATGAGGCAAAACAGCAGTCCAACTACAGTGAAAGCTGTTACTTTGAATCTTGCTTGAAAATACTGAGAAAGCAAATTTCTTTTAGAGTTGCAAGGCATCCACAATCCAAATTGGGATCCAATTTCGGGAGAAAGCCCTTAGGAACCCAGAATCAGACACTAAGCATTGTAACCTACAACAAAGGAAAGGCAGTTAAATCCAAGTATTAGTGTAGTTTGCAGTGCACCCTAGTGGCCGAAAGGTGAACTGCACCTATGCCTCATAAAGTCTGCATTGCACCCTAGTGGATGAAAGGTGAACTGCACATATGCCTCATAAAGTCTGCAGTGCACCCTGGTGGCCAAAAAGGTGAATTGCACTGAAAATTCCAGAGTCTTCCCCAGTCATGGCAGAGGCCTCAAGTGTACCAGGAGAACCAATCCCTCTGCCTAACCTCGACACAAACTCAGAAATTGTTGTCCAAAACTCAGAATTGGACGTCCACATTTCAAAGGAGGTAGAGGCACATCAGAGAACCTATGACCTCAGGCAGCATAGAAAGCTTACTGATGTCATGCAGTCAAGGCTGAGGGAGGATTGGGAAAAGCATTATCATTGCAACAAAGGGTACTGGGAGAAGTTGCAACAGATCTGCAACATGCCCAAAGATGAGATTTCACCCAAGCGCAATGAATTTCACTCATTGGTAGATAAAACTTTTCACGCAATGGAAGGGTTCTGAAAGCATCCAGCGGCATCCATCAACATCCAGCGGCAGCTAGAAGACCCAGAGCTCATAGGGGACATGCAACGTTTAGAAATGTTGAGCGCAGAACGTGAGAAGATATTTCAAAGTTGTAAGGACTCCTTCCACGCGCGCTCCAGGCGAAAGATACATGGAGGGAGGAAGCCTCCTCACCCCAACGCTCACGCGCGTCTGCTGCTCATTCTTCTAAGAAAGCTGCGAGCGAGAAGGCAGAGCAGGAAGGAGCGACACAGTTGATCGAAAGACACCCAAAACCAAGCAAATGAGGAGGAGAATCTCAACCACCAGATCTGCAAACTAGTCAGGAAGCAGACCCTCTCCTCGGATCTAGGGAACTTACCCCGACGAACCAAGACAATCAGGGCAATCAGACAAGCCCATCAGCAGCTGTGAAGGCTCCTCAGCAAGCAGACTCACAAGAAGCCGCGAGACCCAAGCTCAATGTTGAAGCTAAGGAATTCCAGCCAAACCTTCAAGGCATCTCGAGTGCGGACGCACGGCCCGATGGACGCGGTCAGTCTGCCTGGCAGCAGGGTGAATGACCCTTCTCCGTATCATGGAAAGATAACCTCATCATGAAGTACTCTGCAGAAAAACACCAGCCATCATTGACACATGCCCCTGTTGACTCCGTGGAGTGCAGGACACCACTTCCAGAATACAACGCCTCTGAAGCCCAGAGGGAATCTATGTCATCCTGGAGAAGAAACAAAGAATATTCACCCCAATGGGGAAAGGTGGATTTGGCATCCAGTGGTGTGCAGAAATTCTCGGACAAACCGGGAGAAGATTATTTGCTATGGAATCACATTTTCACAAGTACCATCCATGACAAAGAGTTGTGGCCAGCCGAAGAAATCAAGCATAAAAATGAGCAATAAAAAAAGCATGTCATTAAAACACACAAGTAGTCCCAAAAACCTCTTTTACTGCAACAGCTGTGAATTACGTTCATTCACAGCTGAGTCCCAATTAGTTGCAAAAAGTCCTTCGGGAGAAGTCCTTCGGGATAATCACCAACCTTTATCTCCCTTGACATGCTGCCAAAGACCTACTTGGCAAAGCCACACGAAGTCCAGAATCAAACAGAGATGCTGACTGGAAACAGAGTTAGCAATGTTGCTTTCCTGCAAAAATGCCCAAGTGCCTTTGTTTCTCTTTTAAGCCTTATGGGAAGGGCCAATCATCTCCAGGCCTTACTCCTGAGTCGTCCCTTTTGTTTTAACTGTTCTTGCCTTCTGGCAGCTCTGCGCATGCGCACACTAGAAACAGGCTCCTCCTGTTCCTCTGCTTCTCTGATGTCTGACTCTGGAGGCTCCGGAGTCCGCACATAACTCTCAGGTGGCCCTGGCCCCAACTCTGCCTCCAACGGAGAACCCTCGTCCAAGCCTTCCCCAAACTCCAGTACTGGCCCATGTTCCTCCCCAGCCTCTTCACTGTCCGACTCCACTACCAGCTCCGCAGGCTGCTGGCGGACCACAACAGGCATTTGCGTGGAACATCTCTACCCCCTGGTAGAGATGAAAGACATGTTAGCAACCCTGGCGAAGGGCTGGTTTTTCACCAGGCTGGATTTATGGGAAGCATATTACCGGGTCTGAATCTGACCAGGAGATGAATGGAAGACCATGTTCAACTGCCCATTGGGGAGCTACCAGTTTCAGGTGATGGCGTTCGGGTTGTAAGGGGCTCCGGTGGTGTTCATGCAGCTCATCAACGAGGTGCTGCATGAACACCTGTATCGGGGGGTCCTTGTCTACCTGTACGACATCCTGAACTACACCACCACCATGGCTGAACACACCCAATTAGTGCGGAAGGTACTCCAGAAGCTCTTAACAGCTAAGTTTTACATGAAGCTTTCCAAGTGTGAGTTTCACCAAACCCGGTTGAATTACCTGGGCTACCATATATCCAGCAACAGGGTGAAGATGGATCCACGCAAGGTCCAGACAGTATTGGAGTGGCAAACCCCTAGGACGAGGAAACAGTTACAAAGTTTCTTGGGCTTTGCCAATTTCTACCGGCAATTCGTCCTGTCGTTTGCATGGGTCGCTTTGCCGTTGACTGATCTGCTGCGAACAAAACATATAAACAACAAACCCTGACCGGGACAACACCTTCCCTGGACAGCAGATTGTCAACAGGTGTTGACAATCTGACTTTGAAGGCCCTCTTTGCGAGGAAACCTGTATTGAAACACCCTGACCCCAGACAACCATTCATCATACAGGCCGATGCCAGCGATGTTGCCGTGGGGGCAGTGTTATTGCAATAACAATTTTTTTTTAATTTACAGCCCTGTGCCTACACATCCCGAAAACTGACACCAACGGAATGGGGTTGGGCAATTTGGGGAAAAGAGACCTTTGCAGTGAGGTGGGCGCTACTCATCTGGTGACATTTGTTGGAAGGGGCCCGGCAGGCATTCGAGGTGAGGACAGACCACAAAAATCTCAAGGCCCTACAAACACCACGACAGCTATCACCAAAGCAGGTCAGGTGGACACAGTATTTCCAACGGTTTCGTTTCAACCTGAAACATTCCCTATCATCCGGGTTATCAACCCCGTGAATGTGGAACTGAAGCTCCCATCCTTACTGGGCCAGGTGCATCCTGTGTTCCACAGTAGCCTCCTAAAACCCATAGATGCCACCAGGATATTACCCCTACCGAACCACCTCAGGCCTGTAGGGCCAGACCGCTGCAAAATAGACAGGGTCCTGGACTCTCAATTACATAGGGGTAAACTCCAGTACATAGTTCGGTGGAAGGGATACCCTACCACCGAAGCATCCTGGGTGCTGGAACGGGATGTGAATGCTGACCGGATGCTGCAAGAGTTTCAGTGGCAGTATCCAGGAAAACTGGGGCGGGGGGATCGAGTGCAGGTCATACTGCAACAGCTGGTTGAGGGGAGCCGCCTGTCGAGCCCAGTCCAAGGGCTCACCATACCTGGGGGGTGCACCGCGGCGAGATCGAAGGCGGCCGGGGCAGCAGGAGCAGCAGCAGATGAAGCGGCGGTGGGTGCCGTGTTCCAGCACTCATGGGTGTGCCGCAGACACACATGGACCACAACAATTGACTCCTGCGCCTCGCAACTGGTTCCCTGTGGCCGCTGAACCGCCGCTGTTTAGTGGAATTAAACTCACAGTTCTGCTGCAATTGTGGTTGACTCGCGTTTGCCTCGTTTATTTCCTGCCAGGCCTGCCCTGCCAGGCTGAGACAATGGAGTAGCCAGATTCACTTAACAACTAGGTTACTAACTTATCAACTGCACTGATTCACTTAACAACTGTGGCAAGAAAAGATGCAAAATGGGGCAAAACTCACTTAACAACTGTCTCACTTAACAAATTTTGGGCTCAATTGTGGACGTAAGTCGAGGACTGCCTGTGTTAGAATTCTTCTTGAAATCTTCTGTAAGGATAGCAGACCTGGGTTGCACATCAGTCAATCAATCAATCAATCATACCCCTATTCAACCACATGAGGGAAGCAAGAATAGGTTTTCTGTACTGTACAGTATCTCTTTGCTGCCATCCTCTGCAGAGCTTTGCAATCCAGATCTTGTATGCCCCTGCTTCAGTCATACTTAGAGTCATATTTTTAAATTATTCCTAAAATTAAGTCATTGCAACCCCCTGAAATCATAACTATCTTGCATTAAGTAGAAGGTTTTACTAATGACCTATGAGATAACTTCACTAAAGTTCTGTGACCCCTAAAAATTACTCCAAGATTTAATGTTATATGTGGTCTGCTGTGCTAAAAAAAGGAATATAATTTTGTCCCATTTTACTTCACACAGGGGAACATCTGCAGGCTGGCTAAAACATGAAACAGAATGAGATGCCAGTGAGTTGAAAAGCTGATACCATTGTATTAGGCTACAGGTAGTCCTTGACTTACAACAATTTGTTTAGTGACTGTTGAAAGTTACAGCGGCACCGAAAAAAAGTGATTTATGGCCAGTTTTCACACATGTTACCATTGTAGCATCTCTATGGTCATGTGATAAAAATTTGGATGCTTGGCAACCAGTATGTATTTACAGCGGTTGCAGTGTCCTGGGGTCATGTACATAAATGGTGAGGAGGTGGAGAGGGTTGGTAGTTTTAAATTTCTGAACATTTATATCTCGAAGGACCTCTCATGGGCTATGAATGTTAACATGCTTGTGAAGAAGGCACAGAAGAGGCTGTACTTTCTGAGAATGCTCAGGAAGATAAATCTATCTCAGCATCTACTTCTGTCCTACTATCACAGCACCATTGAGAGTGTCCTGACATACGGCATTCTTGCATGGTATGGGAGCAGCTCTGTAGCAGACAAAAAAGCTCTATAGAGAATCATTAAAACTGCCCAGAATATCATCGGGCTCCAGCTACTAGTCCTGGACGACATCTTTGAATCTCGCTGTTTGAGGAAGTTGCATAACATTCTCAGAAACTTCCCATCCTGCTTACAATCTTTTTGGACTGTTGCCTTCTGGCAGAAGATACAGAACAATTAAAACTCAGACCACACGTTTTCTGAATAGTTTTTATCCCAGAGCTATAATTTATTTATTTATTTATTAATCAAATTTCTATACCGCCTTTCTCCTTCCGGACTCAGGGCGGTGAACAGCCAATTTAAAACCAATAACAATACAATGAGTTAAAACGTACTAAAATCCATATAAATTTAGGCTGAAAATATATCGAATAAAACACTAAAACTCTAAAAATTTAAATAATTTTAAATAATTTTAAATATTTTAAAATAGGAGGGATCAGGCAAGTCCGGCAAGTTGGAAGAAATGAGTCTTCAACGCCCGACAAAAGGTCCGGAGGTCAGCAATAGTTCTCAGATCTGGAGGGAGATTGTTCCAGAGGGTGGGGGTGGGGGCTACCACAGGGAATGCTCTCCCCCTGGGGGTCGCCAGCCGGCACTGTCTGGCTGACGGCACCCTGAGGAGGCCCTCTCTGTGGGAGCGAACCGGCCGGTGGGAGGCAATAGGTGGCAGAAGGCGGTCCCGTAAGTACCCTGGTCATTATTGCACTCAATAATGAACTAAAGGGCCACCATCAGTGAGCTGTTGGACAGCATTACTTGGTCTGTTGTGTGGATGTTGGGTGGTTTAGGGGTGGGGAATTTGTGGTGGGTGGGAGTGTGTTTGGGGATTGTTATGTGTGTTGGACCTGGTCTTTGGGTGTTAAGTGAATTTTGTTGTATGAGTATACTGTGTATACACATACAATGACAATAAAGTTATTATTATTATTATGTCGGGGTGAAACTCAGCAGGTTCTTACAGGTTCTGGAGAACTGGTAGCGAAAATTTTGAGTAGTTCGGAGAACCAGCAAATGCCACCTGTGGCTGGCCCCAGAGTGGGGTGGGAATGGAGATTTTGCAATATCCTTCCCCCAGGAGTGGGGAGGGAATGGGGATTTTGCAGTATCCTTCCCCTGGAGTGGGGTGAGAATCAGTGGTGGGTTTCAAAACCTGGCGCTACCAGTCCGCTATTGGTAGCGTGCAGGTGCGTGCACTTGCTTTGCGAGCGCATGGCACTTCTGCACATGCACGGATCGTTTTTGATAATGTCTGGACAGGTGGGCAGAGCCTCCCACCGCCACCACTACTGGTTTGCCCAAACCAGGGCGAACCAGGAGCAACCCACCACAGATGGGAATGGAGATTTTGCAATATCCTTCCCCTGCCACGCCCACCAAGCCACGCCCACAGAACCGGTAGTAAAAAAAAATCGAATTCCACCACTGGGTCATGTGATCACCATTTGTAACCTTCTCAGCCAGCTTCCAACAAGCAAAATCAATGTGTGTGTGGGGGGGGGCAGATTCGCTTAACGACTACACTATTCCATTAACAACTGCAGTGATTCACTTAGCAACAGTGGCAAAAAGAGTTGTAAAATGAGGCAGAAATCACTTTACAACTGCCTCACTTAGCAACGGAATTGTAGACTGAATTGTGGTTGTAAGTCAAGGACTACCTGTACAAAGAAGTGATTACATTTGTAATGCTTTCGAATGTCAAAAACCTTTTGCAAAAAGAAAACCAACAAAGAAATGAAAAACAGTGTGCAGAATGATCTAGCCTAGTCTGTTGTTGCTTTTTGTTTCTCCTCAAATGGCTTCCTTCCTGACAATGCAATTATTATGGCCCCTTTTTGCTGTTATTCAACCACCACAGAAGCCTAAATGAAATCAAGAACTTGAGTTGGAGGAGGCGGAGGAAACTTCAGAGTTGATGTCAAATGTTCTTTTGGAGAGGGTTGCAAAGTGTGAGTGGACAAAAGTACTTAGTAGACCAAGGCAGGCAAAGCAGCCATCGAATCCCATCCGCAGATCTCCACTGCAGTCACCAATCCCCAAAGGGCAAACGCCGATCCACACAAGGCAAAACTCCACCGCAAGTCTCTGCTGCTGCTGCCAATCCTCGTTGCTTCTACCGCCGATATCACCACCACTGCAAACTCCCATATCTTCAAACTCTCAACACCTGAACACTCCAGATCTAAAGTGAGCTGTAGCATTGGAATGCATGAGTGAGTGAAGCACAGGAGCAAGTGAGTGAGTGAAGTGCTGGAGCACGTGAGTAAGTGATGGGAAAAGATCATTGAGTGAGGCAAGGATCTCTCTACCGTGAATCTATCATTTTTTTAAAAACTCCCACCAAAATTGGTGTAGAAGAGGACTTTAGACTCCCACACCGGAAAAACTGGCTGCATAGCTAACTTCAAAAGTCACTGGAAATCCTTATGCCAACAGATAAAGGCAGAATGCATCAATTGCCATAGCAAACAAGAGGAAAACTTACTATGCACAAAATCCACCTGGGCCTTTTATAATTTTGTAAACAACAAACTTAAAGACTCAAGATCCATCCCACCACTAAAAGGGCCAAACGGGAAAGACTGTAATGATGAAACTGTTAAGGCCTACCTCTTCAACACATTCTTTGGCTCAGTCTTTGTAAACAGCAATGGATCATGCCCCACATCTCCCAATCGTACCACAACTAATCACAACAATCTACTACATGTCAATTTCACAAAAGATGCTGTTGAAAAGGCATTATGCAACCTAAAACCATCTCTATTGGCCCTGATGGATTATTTCCCTACTTCTTAAAAAAGCTCTCAACCACCATAGTAGAACCTCTTAGCATAATCTATGAAATATCTTTCAGAACCAGCTCCTTGCCTAACTTATGGTCACTAGCCACGGTCATCTCTATCTTCAAAAAGGGTGACCCCAGCCTAGTTGAAAATTACAGACCAATCTCATTATGTTGCATCACATGCAAAGCCATGGAATCAATTATAAACCAATCCATTACCCTCTACTTAGAGACAAACAACCTACTCTCTAACAAGCAGTTTGGCTTCAGAATTTTTTTTTCCTGCAGTCTGCAACTCTTACACTGCAAAAACATATGGACATCACAACTCAACCAGGGTAAAGCAATAGACGCAATTTATATAGATTTCTGTAAAGCCTTTGATACAGTAGTACATGACAAACTACTTCTAAAACTAAAATCTTACGGCATTTCTGGATCCCTGCATAAGTGGATAGCTGTGTTCCTATCAAACAGGCAACAAGTAGTCAAAATAGGGAACACCCTATCAAACCCTGCACCTGTTAACAGCGGTGTCCCCCAAGGAAGCGTTTTAGGACCCACACTCTTTATACTTTACATAAACGACCTTTGCGATCATATTATAAGCAACAGTGTTCTCTTTGCTGATGATGTAAAACTATTCAACACCACTGACAATACTACTACCCTACAAAATGACCGTGACTATCTGTCAGAATGGTCAAACAATTGGCAACTCCAAATCTCAACCAACAAATGCTTTGTCTTACACATTGGCAAAAAAAATCAAAACACAAAATACAAGCTGGGTGGATACGGCCTCATAGATGACCCTCACTCTGTCAAGGACCTTGGAGTACTAGGAGCACTAGGTTGGGAAAGGTAATGCTAGTTAATGCTGTCCCTTGAGCAATATACTGTTATTAAGGTACTAGAATGGAACAAATGGAGACCTTGCTAGTTGCTAGGACATTATTGATCTCAAGATTAGGCTTTTACTTAAGTCAGTTACATATTTGCAACTGTCTTCTTTATCCCTGAAAAGTGGCAGCTCTAACTTTTACTAAGACAAAGGTTATGGTGGTATTAGTGATAAAGGTGGAAAATAACATACTTGGGTACAAGCTTAGAGGATGGAATGCAAGCTTTGCAGAAATAGACAAGGGAAAATGATGATGATGTATGTATACGTACCTTTTCAGATGTTTCCATCAGGTGACTGCCCGAAATCACCTGTGGAGAGGAGGAAGCAGGCTCGGTCATGATTATAGCGCTCTGGGCCACCAGGTGTGACAGGTGACTTCTCTTCAGGTGACAGGGCCTGATCAATTGTGGGGCAGTCTTCATTAGCCAGAGCTGCATTTGCTGCATCTCCATTCTGCTTGGAATCTGGAAAGGGAAAGGGAAAGGGAAAGGGAAAGAAAAAAAATGTAGAGCAGACTTAAGATCACTGAAATGCCTTCTATAACTAAATATCAATCAGTAGGGAATTCAAACAAAATTTGATGCTTATGTTTTACAAATGTCTCAGAAGCTTCTGATAGTCTTTGCAGAAATGGATGCTAATTAAATAGGCTTTTAGTCTAATCCAGGAGAACTCTGGCTCATCTTATGTTTTTAAAAGTACATTATATGTTTTGAAAACCTGGGGGAAAATTTAAACTGTTTTTCAGATTGCTTTGTGAAAATTCCAGTGAATAGTCTCCTAGCCCAAATACTTTATAAACCTTTTTAAAGTAGTACATATTACTGGGAAGTGAGGCATTTAATTCTATTACTTACAAATCCAAGATGTAAATGATTCCTTATAATTATAAGTGACAAGCAACTAACAGTCAAGTTTCAGAGGATTTTGTTCAAACGTAACCTATGTTCAAAAATTAGTGTTGACTATATTTCCCTGTCAGAAAAAGAAGGAGTTCTGTCTTTAACTGCCTTGCTGTTTTAGTTTGGCCTAGGCAGTACTCAGTTCAGTCTATGTACATTAAATACCAATTTAGCCACGATTTTGCACTCCAGCCTGTGGCTCAAAACACTAAAATGAAGGTATTTATCATTTCTTTCAATAGGATTTGTGTGTTGAGAATGGGTTCCCATCCATATTCTACTAAAACTCTTGTGTCTGTGACTGGGAAAAATGGTGCAGCCTTTTCAACCAAAGTACCTCAAATGGGTTAATTTCAGTGGTGGGATTCAGCCAGTTCGCACCACTTTGGGAGAACCGGTTGTTAACTTTCTGAGCAGTTTGGTGAACTAGTTGTTGGAAGTTATCATTAGGGCAGAGAACCGGTTGTTAAATTAATTGACACTGGTTAATTTACAGAATGCATCCCAAAAACCGGTACCCATGACACCCATGGAATAGAAATTTGACCAACTTTATAAAATGTTTAATGACATAAACATTATCTTCCCTGGACCCGGCTGTATTAGCGAACTATCGTCCAGTCTCCAACCTTTGCTTTGTGGTGAAGGTTGTTGAGAGTGTGGTGGTGCAGCAACTCCCCCGGTACTTGGACGAAGCTGTCTATCTAGATCCGTACCAGTCAGGCTTCAGGCCGGGATACAGCACGGAAATGGCATTGGTCGCATTGGTTGATGATCTCTGGAGGGCTCGGGACAGGGGGTATTCCTCTGTCCTATTAGACCTCTCAGCAGCTTTTGATACCATTGACCATGGTATCATGCTGCGCCGGCTGGAGTGGTTAGGAATGGGGGGCACCGTGTTGCGGTGGTTCTCCTCCTTCCTCTCTGGTCGGACGCAGTCTGTGTTGGCAGGGGGACAGAGGTCGACCTCGACACGCCTTGTCTGTTGGGTGCCGCAAGGGTCAGTCCTCTGGCCCATTTTGTTCAACATTTATGTGAAGCCGCTGGGTGAGATCATCCGTGGTTTTGGGGTGAAGTGCCATCAGTACGCTGATGATACTCAGCTGTACATCTCCACCCCGGACCACCCCAATGATGCCCTTGATGTGATGTCCCGATGCCTGGAGGCCATGTGGATCTGGATGGGGAGAAAAAGACTCAGACTCAACCCCTCCAAGACTGAGTGGCTATGGCTCCCGGTGTCCCAGTATAGCCAGCTGGTTCCATTGCTGACTATTGGGGGTGAGACTTTGGCCCCCTCAGAGAGGGTTCGCAATCTGGGTGTCCTCCTGGATGCACAGCTGTCTTTAGAAGATCACATGATGGCTGTGACCAGGGGGGCTTTTTATCAGGTTCGCCTGATTTACCAATTGCGTCCCTTTCTGGACCGGGATGCCCTGCGCACGGTCACTCACGCCCTTGTCACTTCCCGTCTGGACTACTGTAACGCTCTCTACATGGGGCTCCCCTTGAAGAGCACTCGGAGGCTCCAACTGGTCCAGAATGCGGCCGAGCGGGTGATTATGGGAGTGACATGGCACACCCATGTAACACCTCTCCTGCGCAAGCTGCACTGGCACCCGGTGGTCTTCCGGGTTCGATTCAAGGTGCTGGTTACCATCTTTAAAGCGCTCCATGGCTTAGGACCTGGATACCTACAGGATCGCCTTCTGCCACCGATGGCCTCCCACCAACCAACATGCTCCCACAGAGGGACTCCTCAGGGTGCCGTTGGTCAAACAATGTCGACTGGTGACCCCCAGGGGGAGAGCCTTCTCTGTGGGGGCACCTGCCCTCTGGAATGAACTGCCCCTGGGGATATGTATGATTCCCAACCTGCGCACCTTTCACCGTGCCCTTAAGACCTTACTGTTCCAACAGGCTGGGCTGGCTTAATAAGAAATTGGATTGGGTGTTTTAAAATTTGGGTTTTTAATTGTGGGGCCAAATTATTTAATTTGTTTTTAAACTGCTTTTAAATTTTGTATTTTATGTTGTTTTATTGTGGCTGTACACCGCCCTGAGTCTGGGAGAATGGCGGTATAAAAGTATAATAAATCATCATCATCATCATCATCATCATCATAAAGCAGTTTATCACATAATACAAAATGTCAGAAAACATTTCCTGTGCTGATGTTTGACTGTGCTATATGGTTCAACATGGGCTACCTTTAAGGCAGATACACCCATGAATATTTTCCTGACTTTTTAAGAACTTTTCAAGTACGGTATTTTTCAGAGTATAAGATGCACCTTTTCCCCCCCAAAAAGAGGGTGAAAATCTGGGTGCGTCTTATACTCCGAATGTAGCCCCGCCCAGCTTCTCAAACTGAGGTTTCAGAGGCTGAAAAAAGCATCAGAAACAGAGCTTCAGAAAAGAAGCCCCCAAACAGAGCTTCAGAATAAAAGCCCCCAAACAGAGCTTCAAAGGCTTTTTTTCTGAAACTCTGTTTCGGAGGCTTTCAGAGGCAGGAAAAAAAGTTTTTTCTGAAATGCAGTTTCAGAAGTTTTAGAGGCTGAAAAAAAAGCAAGGCACAGAGCTCACAACCAGGGAATCTTTTGCTAAAATTCACCTCTGGGAACAGCTGATTGGGGGTATTCCGGGAGGCCAATCCACCTGCCAATCAGCTTTTTTCTTATTTTCCTCCCCAAAAACTAAGGTGTGTCAAATACTCCGGTGCGTCTTATACTCTGAAAAAATACGGTATATTAGAAACTCTGCCATTGTTGAAGGCATTGAGGACTCTCATAAGGAAATATCACTGAAGCAATGATCCAATAGGTCACAGCTCTTCTAATATTTATTTGAAACTAGCTGATAACCAGGCGTTGCCCATGTATTTATTTATCCTAATCCTGTATTAGACAGGAAGAGCAACTTCACCCTGAGCCCTGATTTCGGCAAGAATTAAATTAGTTAAAAATGTTTTCCCTGTGCCCCCAGAAGCATCAAGTAAAATGATACCACCTTGTTTTTTTGCTAGCTGATCCATGTTCGTTTGGTATGCTTTTTTCTGATCTTGATTTAGAAGTGGCTTCTTGTCCGTGATATATGCACTAAGCTGTTTGACATTGTAGTTTTTTCTCGTATGTAATCTGTGTGATGTACGTCGTGTTGGTCTAGTAGTGGTGCAGGCAGGCCAAGTTGCAGTAATGTTTTATTGATCATGGCCATACATTTGTCCTCAAGAATATTCACAGCCTTGTTGAAAATGTGCGGACCAAACGTAATTTCTAATGTTGGATTTTTCCCCTTACCAGAGGGAGCCCCCTTGTGGAGTACTGTGAAGCCGTTACCATGGCAACTCCACTGTGCTGTATAGTAGAAGCCATTTTAAGGCACGACAGGCTGTATCTTAACAGAACACACACCCCGAGGGGTGTTAGGGGTGTCTTACCCCCATAGTATTTCTTTCCAGAGAGTAAGTCATCTGTGTACCAAGTTTGGTTGAAATTGCTTGAGGCGTTCCAGAATTATGCTGGAACATACATACACGCACACACACACACACACACACACAGCCATTTTTATATATATAGAAGAAGATAATGATTAGGTCCCCAAGGAATCTACCTCAGGAATTGCAGTCTAGTGTTAGGTCCTGTAGTGGAAATTATGACAGATAGACTTCTGTCCAACTGTCCAATCGATTAAAATCTGTACTGGAGAAGGTTCCCTGAAAACAAGCAAGCCCAAAAGACCATTTTTAGTATAATTCACTAATCAATTTCGAAAGAGTCAAAACAATCCGCCTGAAATTGTTAGAGCTACCAAATTTAAAAAATGTACAAATAAAAGTATCCATAGGTAGGATGCAAATAAAACATGCATAATGATGTCATTATACAAATGCTGTGACTTATGTACTTGAATCAGACATTGTGACTCAAGTAAGTCACATTTGTGCGATGACATCACCACACACATAGCGTCACTGCAGTTTGCTGCAAAGCACATACCTGTATATAAGAGATTTTGGGTTTCCTCAGGAATTATCATAGTCTGAAATAGAAATTTTATTTTATTTAGAGACAATGTTCTAAATAAAATTTGGCCTTCATAGCTGCATTCTCATATCTTGTCCTGATCTTTAATATCAGCTACATACAGTACATCAGGCCCTTAGGTATGATCAAGCGATCCTGTGGAGGAATTTTTTGCTGGTTTTATTTTTAACCTGATAATATCATTTGACATTTGAATGGATGAGGCTATCAGAGGTTACTTGTCATATATCATTATGTTGTATCTTGTGAGGGAATTATTCTAGAAAGATCCAAGGCTGTTAGAACAATTTTTCTTAGGAGAGGGGGTAAAGTTTGTTGAAATGTTGAGACACTGTTGAAGTGGAAGGGCATTGCTTTGTACAAAATTAGGAGCTAGGTGATGCACCCTTGTTCAAGTGGTATGGTCTCTGATTTTGATGGACATAATGGGGTATAGCCTATGACCCTTATGCAGTCACATTTTACACAACAATTGAAATAGCAACTGAAATGCTAGCTAAAGTTCCCATTTACCCAGTGACAAAATACATGTTTGAGCACTAGCAAGCTCTTCGTGCTGAAGGAGATACACTTCTTTGAGCAAAGATCTATGGAAGGCTTTCGGGCCCCAATCAGCAACTGTATGTATTCTGCACGTTCATCCACACTGACATGAAACCTCTGTCATTCCTAAATTTAATCTTATTGCCTTTCCCTACTCTTTTAGCAGATAGGATGAATAATTTTTCCATTCTTCCTCACATGAACAATTGTCTCATCTATGCTTCTCCTCCAGGCTTTCCCCCCAAACTAATGGATTTCATAGTTCTTGCCCTCCAGAAATCTTTCTGTAGCCTGCATTGATTTGTCAGCTGAGTAAATGTTGCATGTTATGTCCTTATAAGGACATTCGCCGGGGATTGGCTAGAAAATCCTCCGGCGGGAGTTTTGAATTGCTGTCTAGTGGGCGGTGCGGCTGCCGGAGCGAATATAAGGAGAGCTCCGGCAGCGCAGCGCCGGTCTTGTTCCTGTTTAAATAAACTTGTTCAAGTACTCCGCTGGTCACGTCTTCTTTCCTGCGCCAATCTTACACTGGCGACGAAGGACTAGAGAAGGAACTGACCGCGTGGCACGATCGCCATTCAGAGCTGAAGTCACTTGCCGCTGATCCCGAAGATGGCAACGCTGCAAGCGCCCTTCGCCTCACTCGCTCCATTCAACCCCGGCCGGGAGAAATGGAGCTCCTATATGATCCGTTTTCGCCAGTTCCTACGGGGAAACGGATACAGCAATTTGGACGACGAGAGGAAGAGGGCTCTCTTCCTAGCTCACTGTGGACCCGATGTCCTGGAGCTGGCCGTGAACCTCGTCGCGCCCAGGGACATGGAAGAAATGTCCTGGATAGATCTGCAAGCTGCCCTGCAGGAACATTACGCACCCACGGGCACCCCCATTGCAAACCGATTCACCTTCCAGCAGAGGAGTCAACGGGAAGGTGAATCCATCAAAGAGTTTGTCGCCGCACTCCACCAAATCGCAGCGAACTGCGAATTTCATAACGTGGACAACGCGCTGAGGGACCGCATAGTCTTCGGGATGCGGGCCTCCAGAAGAAGTTCTTGAGCAGAAAACACATCACGCTCAAGGACGTACTCGAAGAGGCCACAGCAGCTGAAACCTCGGAGCAAGTGGCCGCAGAAATGCTGAAGGCGAGGGGGATCCATAAGATCCACCAATCGATCCCGGATTCCTCAGACGACTCTGCCACACCATCCGACTCCGATGGGGAAATGGCCATCCACAAAGTTTCCCACCCGTCCAGGCGGGAAAACTCACAAAATGGCCACTGGGGTGAACGCTGCGGCAGCTGCAGAGGCGATCACCCCAGAACCTCCTGCAGATGGCGAGATGCGACCTGCTGACGCTGCCTGAAGAGGGGGCACATTGCTGAGGCATGCAGAGCCACTGACCCAGCCCCCAAACTGCCCAGACCCAAGAATCGTGAAAACCGCCGCGACAACCAGAGGACATCCAAACGGTCCTCGTACCAGCCCAGACGCGACGGTTACGACGATTCCCGGAATGGCGCGGTCAATCAGACAACCATAGCCCACACCAGCAACAACAGCGCCACCAAATTCCACGTGATGCTGTTGGCCGAGGGCTCCCCTTGCAAGATGGAGGTAGACTCCGGCTCCGTCCATCATAGATTGGCACCAACTGAAGAAGCTCAAGCCGGCAGTCACCAAGAGCCAACTCAAGCCCCTGCACTCCAGACTGGTGGATTTCGGCGGGAATCCCATCGGCGTCCTGGGGAGAACCAACATCCACATTGCCTTCAAGCAGTTCCAGGGACAGCTTCCAGTCACCGTCGTGGAGCACAGCCGCCCAAACCTGCTCGGCGTGGAGTGGTTTCAGCCATTGGGGCTTTCCATAGGAGGCATCCACCAGATTAGGGCAGATGAACTCGACTCACTCATCGAAGAATTCCAGGAAGTCTTTGATGAAAGCCACAGTTGCTGAGCCGCTACATCGCTTGCTGGGGAAAGCGGTTTCCTGGAAGTGGGACAACGAGGAGGAAACAGCTTTCCGGGCCATCAAGGGACTATTGACATCCAAAAGCGTCCTCATCCAGTACAGCGAGACGCTACCCATCCGGCTAACCTGTGACGCATCGCCATATGGGGTCGGGGCAGTGCTCAGCCACGAGCTGCCCAACGGCTCGGAAGCCCCCATCGCCTACTTCTCGAAGACAATGTCCAGCGCTGAACGAAACTACAGCCAACTGGACAAAGAGGCGTTGGCGATCGTCGCAGGGGTGAAACGCTTCCATGAGTACCTCTACGGAAGAAGCTTCACCATAGTCACGGACCACAAACCGCTCCTGGGCTTACTCGCAGGCGACAAGCAAACCCCAATCTTCATGTTGCCGCAGATGACTCGATGGGCCATCTTCCTCGCCGGCTACTCGTATAGACTTATCCACCAGCCAGGAAAGTCTATTGCTAACGCCAACGCCTTGAGCAGATGCCCATCCTTAGATGCCGTAGAAGACCCGGCCCCCACACTCGAACTCCTACACATCGACCACGACAACAGCTGCCCGGTCACATCTGCAGACGTGGCTACGCACACCAAGAAGGACCCCACACTCCGCCAAGTGCAGTCCTGGATCCTCAGAGGGTGGCCAGCGCAGATAACTGGGGAAGAATACAGCCCGTTCAGCCGCAAACAAAAGGAGCTGTCCACCATGAAAGGCTGTCTGCTATGGGGAGACAGAGTGCTGATTCCCAGCATTCTGCAACGGAAGACGCTCGAGACATTGCATAACGGACACCCGGGCATCGTCCGCATGAAGGCCCTGGCACGGAGCTACATCTGGTGGCCATCACTAGACAAGGACATTGAACAATGGGTCGCCAGATGTGGCCCGTGCCAAGAAGTTCGAGCAGCACCGCCCCAAGCAGAACCAACGCCATGGGAGACGCCCAGCAGTCCCTGGTCTCGGATCCACATCGACTTCGCGGGTCTGATGCAGGGGCGCCACCTCCTAATTGTGGTTGATACCTTCTCCAAATGGCTCGAGGTGGTACCTATGACATCGACCACATCGGAAGCGAGCATTCACGCCCTCCTCCGGCTCTTCGCAACCCATGGGCTCCCGGACGTATTGGTTTCCGACAACGGTCCCCAACTTACGTCCGTGCCCATGGAAGCTTTCCTGGCCGGACTGGGCATCCACCATGCCCTCTCCGCGCCCTACAGACCGGCCGGAAATGGTCAAGCTGAATGGATGGTGAGGCTCACCAAGGAGGCACTCACCAAGATGGGCCCGGGTGATTGGCAGGAGCGCATCGACACCTTCCTCCTCACCTAACACATAACTCCGCACGCCACCACAAAGAAATGCCCATATGAGCTGCTGATGGGCAGAAGACTCCGGTCACCTCTGGACAGACTTCACCCCCAGTACGACTCAGAGGTGCCCGCAACCGCCAGCTGCCAACTCCAGTGTTTTGCCGTGGGAGATCCCGTCTTCACGCTGAACTTCCACAGCTCACCAAAATGGCTAAAAGGCAAGATTCACAGCACAACCGGCCCGAAATCCTATCGGGTAGAGCTGGAAGATGGACAGGTCGCAAGACGTCACATCAACCAGCTCTGCAAAAGGTGGAAGGGATCGGACGGAAACCAACCAAATGAGGTAGGCCTACAACACCCCGAAGAGGTAGGCCTGCCCCACCCCGATGAGGTAGGCCTACAACACCCCGGGGGAGAGGGACCGCCGTTTCCCATCAAAAGAGAACCACCACCCGCCAGGGCCAGCGCCGGCAATGAAACAGCGCTAGTAGACCGGGGACAATGCCTAAGGGGAACCCCGAAGCACCCCGGGCTGGACAGCAGGCGACACCCCAACACCCAAGACCTACACGCCAATGACCGCAGCCAGGAGGACCGAAGTTCAGATGGCCACCGCGCACAACAACACCCCGGCGAGGTCGGACGGCACCAGTCTGAAAGCGAGAGCCACCGCCAGAAGAGCCCGGTAGACCGGGACCAACCGAGCAGGGGAAGCCAACATCAACCCTGCGAGGTCGGCACCCGACACACCCGTGAGGGAGACCTCCATCTGCCACACCAGAGGGGCCCCCAACAACCACCCGACCAAGAAGCAGACCAACCCTGCAAGGAGGGCCTCCACCACCCCAGCAAGGGAGGCCTGCACCAGCCAGACCGAGACGACCGCAAACAACAACACCCCAGCGGCGAGTATCGGCGACCGCCTCAACAACGCCAACCCAGCAGAGAGGGCCTACGCCACCCCTGCGAAGGAGGCCGTGAGAATCGTCAACCGTCCCAACAACGCCAACCCAGCAGAGTGGGCCTACGCCACCCCTGCGAAGGAGGCCGCGAGAATCGTCGACTGCCCCAGCAGCGCCAACCCAGCAGAGAGGGCCTGCACCACCCCGGCGAGGTCAACCCGACACCAACCCGGACCGCCTGCCACCCCGGGAGTGGACCGGACTCAACCAGGGACCCCCGGGGCCAGACCCAGACGCTGCCGCAGGATCTGCACCCATGACCGGACCCGACCAACCCCGACCCAGTAGGAACCGTAGGGAAACCCGAGGACTTACCGAGGTTCAGGAGTTCCGGACCAGTTGAGAGCGAGGATCCGCGACAGCGATTCCAAGATCCAAGCGGGGAAGAAGGCCAGCATCGCCCGCAGGCGGAGGTCCACGACCCGGCCGGAGGTATGGGAGCACCGCCTGCGTCCTCGACGGCCGGATCCAGCCCGGCTCCAGGGAGGGAGCCAGGAGCCGCAGGAGCACCCTCCGACCAGGAGGGCTGCCAGCCAACTAATGGTCTGCGCAGGTCTAGCCGAACGTGTAGATGGCCTGCGTACCTACGGGACTATATTGTTGATGGACAGACTAAGAACTAGGGGGGAGGAGTGTTATGTCCTTATAAGGACATCCGCCGGGGATTGGCTAGAAAATCCTCCGGCGGGAGTTTTGAATTGCTGTCTAGTGGGCGGTGCGGCTGCCGGAGCGAATATAAGGAGAGCTCTGGCAGCACAGCGCCAGTCTTGTTCCTGTTTAAATAAACTTGTTCAAGTACTCCGCTGGTCACGTCTTCTTTCCTGCGCCAATCTTACATTGCACATCTCCATGGAATTCCCTAATGTCAGAGAAAAGGTCCTGGAACAGTTTGAAAACTGGAAGGAGCCCTAAAGATACCCTGTTCTCTCACCTTTTTTTCATATATTTGTCTTCTTGACCCTTTTAGCATCTGTATAGCTATTCTTAGAATTTCTTGTCAACAACCTATGCTCCTGTGCCCAAAGTTAAATAAGCTATCCCAACTGAATGATAACTAAGCCAAAATAAAATACATTATCTTTCTCTGTAACAAGATGTACCGTGTTTTCCCCAAAATAGGACATGTCCTGAAAATAAGGCCAAGCCTGATTTTTGGGGTGAGCGTAAATATACGCCCTCCCCCCAAAATAAATCCTAGTGATGGGGTGGGTGTGGCCAGCACAGGAGGCAGCTCTTCCCTTCCCCGGTCACCTCAGGGCTTCTCAGCCCCTTAATCGGATCAACTGAGCCGCTCAGGCCGCCGTCTCCAGCAAGCGCTGCCGCTTTTGCAGCCAATTGCGGCTGCAAAAGAAGCCGGAGGCCAAGCGACGCACCCCACATGTCTCACACCCTCCTTACCTAATGGTAACAGTCACAGCAGGCAATTCCGTCCATGGAACATCTGCTTCATGGGTGCCACTCCGGCTGGTGCCTCCAGCAAGCACGGCTGTTTTTGCCATGGATTGTGGCCACTTCTGCAGCAGGAGGCCAAGCGATGTGCCCCATGTACCTTGCGCCAGCCTTCCAAAGGGTACTGTAGCAGCAGCTATCCACAATTTTTTCACCCTTATTTCGTCCTGACCGTCCTGGGCCATGTGGCTTGGGACGAAATAAGGGTTAAAAAATTGTGGATAGCTGCTGCTATGGTACCCTTTGGAAGGCTGGCGTGAGACGCGAGTCTCCTGCTGCAGAAGTGGCTGCACCCAAGGAGCACTTTTGGGAGAGAAGGCAAAGGGGAAATGATTGCTTGCAAACTCCCACCCCGCTCCCGCCTCTCCACCAAAGCCCGCACCCACCCGCCTCCCTTTTCCACAGTGCCTGGCTCTTTATCGAGGGGGGTGGCAGGTGGGGTGAGGGAGAAGCGAGACGCATGGAGTGAGACAGGGCTCGCTCCTCTTGCCATCTTTTCTCCCCCTCTTGCCGGGCATGGCAGGGCTTCCTGCCCCTGCCCAAATTGGATGCAATTTGGGGGTGACAGGTGGGGAGGGGTGGGGCTGGGGAGTCATGAGATGTGTCTTACCTGCCTTATAGCTTCGTCGCGTGTCTCGCCATTGTCTGCAGGCAAACACGTTGTAGAGTAAAAAAAACCTCGCGAGTTCAATCAAACTTCTCAAACTCGCGAGAAGTTTGGTTTTACCCTACAACGTGTTTGCCTGCAGACAACGGCAAGACACACGACAGAGCTGCAAGGCAGGTAAGACGTGCATCTTGTGTCTCCCCGGAGGCCTTATGTGACAGAGAGGAGGAAGATCTCCTGAACAAGGGAAGAGGGACATTATATATGTTTATGGGTGGGAAGAGATTATTTACGTTTTGGGATAATATGTGTACTGTGTAGTTTTAGTTTTGTAAGATTTATGTTAGAGCATGTATGGAGACCAAAGGGAATGTGTAATATGAGGAATAGATGAGGAAATCATTGAAGGTAGCTACATGGAATGTACATGGTTTGGGGGAAAAATATAAACGAGCAAGAACTGAAAAATCAATTAACAAAGAGAAAATAGGTATTGTATTTTTACAAGAAACACCTCAAAAGAAAGAAGGGGTGAATGAACTGAAGTTATACTGGGCTGATGTATATGAAAAGGCATTTGGTACATCAAAAACAAGAGGGGTAGCAATCATTGTAGCTAAAAGATGTGAATTTATGATAAAAGCCATAAAAAGGGATGATATGGGAAGATTTCTTATAATTCAAGACATAGTAAGAAGGGTATTAAATATAGGTTACTATATAAAGAATAAAAAATTGAAGGCAGGTGTATTAGCATTAGATGTATTTAAGGCCTTTGATTGTGTGGAATGGCCTACATTGAAGATACTAATAGAGAAGTTAGGTTTTGGAAAAAAATTTAGACAAGTGATAAATCAACTATATTCGGAGAATAAAGTGAGTATAGCCATAAATGATGGTGTTACAGAGACAATATCCTTAAGCCGAGGTACAAGACAGGGTTGCCCTTTATCCCCAGTTTTATTTGCATTATTGATGGAGGTTTTGGCAAATGCAATTAGGGAAGACTCATTGATCGAAGGAATTGGTATACAGAAGAAAACTAAAATAAATTTATTTGCAGATGATACATTATTAACATTTCAAAATCCCATAGTTAATATAGAGAGGATATATTTACATCTGAATGAATTTGGGAAATATAGTGGATTATAAATAAACTGGAAAAAATCAGAAATGATGTTATATAATCATAGTAAAGAAGAAGTGGATGTATTGAAAGGAAAATACAAATTAAAAATAGTAGATAGTATTAAATATTTAGGTATTGATATCCCAAAAGATATTCAAGAGTTAAAGAAAATAAATTATGAAAAGTTAAAGAAAGATATAAAAGATAAAATAGATAAATATGAGAAAGTAAAATTATCATGGTTCGGAAGAATTGCAATGATAAAAATTATTTTTTTTGTTTTGGATGATCCCAGTTAAATTTTCGGATCAAGAATTGAAGCAAATACAGAGGTTGCTGGAGGTGTATTGTAATGGAGGTAAGAGAGCAAGAATAGGAAAAGCACTGTGGTATGAACCATTAAAAAAGGGTGGTCTAGGTCTTCCAAATGTTAGAAATTATTGGGTAGCTAATCAATTAAAGGTGGTCCCAGATATTATAGCAGTAACTAGAGATTTAATATGGAGGGATATAGAGTTGAAAGAATTAAGGGAAAAAGGTGATCCTATAGAAACATATTGGTTTAAAAAGGATATTAAAAAATTGCTAGGAGGATTCAAAATCCCTTTTTTAAAAAATTGATAGAATTATGGAATAAATGGAGATACCATTAATGCCAGGAGTTTCTCCTTTAACACCGGTGGTGGAAATGGAGAAATTCCCTAAGATTGAATTGAAGGAATGGATTAGTAAACTAAAAGAAAATCAGATATATAAATGGGAAGACTGGAAGAACAAGATAAAGAATATAACACAACTAAAGAACGTTTTAGCAGATGTTAAAGTAAATTGGTTGAATTTAATACAATTAGAGAAATGGATAAAAGTGGAAGAAAGATTAGAGGAGAAAGATAGACAGCTAACAAAATTTGAAATGATTATAAAAGAATGTGAGGTGAATGAAGAATATACAGGTAAAGGAAGAATTGGGAAAATATATAGAATATTAACTGAATTAGAAGAGCAGGCAAAAGGTTTAAAATTAATTTGGGAATCAGATTTAAGAGAAATAAATGACGATTGGAAAAATATTTGGAATAGAAGAGTATCTAAGAATATGTCAGTTAGAGTTAAGGAAAATGGATATAAAGTGATATGGAGGTGGTACTTAACACCACGTAAACTAAATCAAATAGATGGTAAATATACAAATATATGTTGGAGGTGCAAGAAAGAGGTCAGAACATATAAACACATGTGGTGGGATTGTGATAGTGCACAAAAAATATGGGACATGGTGTTTAAAGAAATTAGAGCACTTTTGAATGTAAATTTAGATATGTCACCAAGAATTGTATTATTGTTGCTGGTGGAACAACGGGATATAAATGAAACAAAAAAAGAAATAATTGTAAATTTGATAATGGCAGCTAGATTAGTGATGGCAAAATACTGGGGACGAAATTGGGATATTCAAAGAAATCAATGGTATAATGAAATTTGGAGCATGGCAACAAACAATAAATTGACAACAGAAATTAAATTTAAAAAAGGGATGATTAAAACAAACAATTACAATGAAATATGGAGGGATTTTATAAAATCAGTGTTGGTGGAAGGCAAAGGGAATAAACCTACTCAAGAAAATATGCTGTTTTGGAGGGAATAAGGGTACAATTAGAATATATTGTATATTTTTTAGCTGTTGTAGAAGAAGAAATATAAGGGGGGGAATGGTCTTCGGGGTGGGGGTGCACTGTATTATTTGTATTTTTTTTCTTTTTCTTTTTTTGTATTTAGATGTGTATGTATATGTTCGTATTGTTTGCATTACTTGTATTTAAAATAAAATTAAAAAATTAAAACAACAACAACATACATTTTGGGCTCAGTTGTGGACTACCTGTACGCAGCCCCAAACTAGCATATACACCTGTGGGCAATTTTGGTATCCCAGACACTGTTGGGCTATAACCCTCTTCACCTCCAGCCAGTTTGAGAAAGGCTGGGAAACAGGAATAATTCTTGGATGTACTCCACTGTTCCCAAGACGTACAAACGTGAGACTCGGCATAGGTAAAAGCCCACGTGAATTGAAAACATGTTTCTTTAAGATTCTTAGGAATCCTCCTCAATCTACCTGGTTCTGTGTACAGGTAGTCCTCGTCTTACAACCATTCATTTAGCAACTATTTGAACTTACGATTCAGGAAAAAAATGAGTTATAACAGGTCCTCACACTTAGGACCACTGCAGCATCCCCACAGACACATGATCAAAATTCAAGGGTTTGGCAACCGACATGTATTTACAATGGTTGCAACTTCTTGGGATCATGTGATTGTCAATTGTGACTTTTCCAGTCAGCTTCTGACAAGCAAAGTTGAGGGGGAGGGGGGAAAGAACTGAATTTGCTTAAAGACCACTTAACAACTGTAGCAATTTGCTTAACCATGGCAAAGAAGGTTGTAAAATTGGGCACGACTCACTTAATAACCACCTTGCTTAGCAACAGAAATTCTGGCCACAATTGTGGTTGTAAGTCGAGGACTACCTGTGTCTCTTTCCCTATAGTATTAGTTTCTTAGCAGGAAGAGAATCTTTAGATGCCAGAATTTTTGAAAATCACAAACAGCGTATAGATCTGACTCACATAGATGTCATTTTTAACTATTTCTGCCCATTTTGTCTCCACCTTACCTGCCCGAATAATCTCGATTATCTCCTCTTGAGCCAAGGGGCATGAGTCACCCTGATTGCTGCGATGCGGGGACAGCATGTCCGGTTTGCAGTAGTTGGGTGAGCCGGGTTGGGGGGCTCGTGGGATGTGCTTGTTCTTTTTCTTGGGTAGTTTCTGCTTGGCCATAGCCAGCGAATAATACATGCCAAAGTTGTTGACGATGACTGGCACAGGCATGGCAATGGTCAACACACCAGCCAAGGCACACAGTGCTCCCACCAACATGCCTGACCAAGTCTCAGGATACATGTCACCATAGCCCAAAGTCGTCATGGTCACTACAGCCCACCAAAACCCAATGGGGATGTTCTTGAAGACGGTGTGCTTGCTGCCCGTTATATCGTCTGGGTCAGCACCGATCCTTTCAGCATAATAGATCATGGTGGCAAAGATCAAGACCCCTAGGGCCAAGAAGATGATGAGGAGCAAGAACTCATTGGTGCTGGCCCTCAGCGTGTGACCTAGGACTCTCAGTCCTACGAAATGCCGAGTCAGCTTGAAGATCCTTAGGATCCGGACAAATCTTACCACCCTCAAGAAGCCTAACACATCCTTGGCTGCTTTGGATGAGAGGCCACTGAGGCCCACTTCCAGGTAGAAGGGCAGGATGGCCACAAAGTCGATGATGTTGAGGGTGCTCTTGATGAATTCCAGTTTGTCTGGGCAAAAGATGACCCGGATGAGGAACTCAAAGGTGAACCAGATGACACACATCCCTTCCACGTAGGTGAGGAAGGGTTCTGTTTCCATTTCATAGTCTACCTTTATGCTGGTACTGTTCCCCGTCTTGATTATTTCTGTCTTGTTTTTGAAGTGGTTGAAAGTCTCATGGGTCTCTAAGCAGAAAGTGGTGATGGAGATGAGGATGAAGAAGAGGGAGGCAAAGGCCACATACTGGAGAGATGCAGAAGGACAAACGTACAGGGAAGAAGCAGACATAGGAACAGCAGGGAGACGAGAATGTCAAACAGGAAAGGACAGGGAAGTAAAACATTAGTGCTAACTCATAATTGTAAAAGAACAAACTCTTCCAGAAAAGGAACAACCTACCCTACAAAAATCAGTCCCTTCCCAATAATTGTCCCCTCCTCAATAAATAGCTGTTGAGTATATTCCAAGAGACAGCAAATACCCCACTTTTTCTTCCTCTTCATCCCAATGTTAGTGAGGGAAAACTGAGATATAGGATAAGAGGGAAGGACATATTTCATTTTTTAAAATGTGGCCCACTTTAAAAAAAAATTTCATACTATATTAGATACTGATGTGTTAGCCTACTTTTCTTATGCAAAAGGGATTTTTTTAGCAAATGGAGGGATCTGCATTTAAAAATGGTATCCTATCCCCTGCAGTTGTTTCTACCATCTTAAAATATCTAAGATAGGTCTAATAACTGTTGGAAGGAAAAAAAATACAAAATGATGTAGCAATGAGTAATTATTATTTTTTCTATCATTTCTCTGTTTTATTCTATATCAGGGGTGTCAAACTCAAGGCCCACGGGCCAAATCCGGCCCGCGGGGTGCTTAGATCTGACCCATGGGGCCGGCCTGGAAATAGCAAGGGACTGGCCCGCGGTGCCTCTGCTAGCGAAAATAGGGCAGGGGGGCATACACAGCCCCCTCGCACCCCATTTTTGGCCTGGACAGCCTCCTGCAAAATCCTCCCCCCTCCATCCCAGAGCAACCACAATTCCCTCACTAACCTGCTTTCCAGCTCCGTTCTCCTGCATGCAGGGCAACAAAAGAAGACCACGGGACTTCTAACTTCTGTTAGAAGGCCTGATTGAACTTTTTTTAAACTGGTAGTCCCATGGTCTTCTTTTGTTGCCCTGCATGCAGGAGAATGGAGCTGGAAAGCAGGTTAGTGAGGGAATTGTGGTTGCTCTGGGATGGGGTGGGGAGGGGAGGATTTTGCATTATGATTGCTCTGGGGTGGGTTGGGAGTGAGGATTTTGCAAGAGGCCATTCAGGCCAAAAACGGGGTGCGAGGGGACTCCCCGTTTTGGCCAGCAGAAGGGAGAGAATCACAAACTTGAAGTAAGAACCAGTAAAAGAGGAATGGAAAAATCCCTATCAGTGTTTCTCAGTCTTGGCAAGTTTAAGATAGGCGAACTTCATGCTGCCTGGGGAATTCTGGGACTTGAAGTCCATGCACCTTAAAGTTGCCAAAGTTGAGAAGCATGGGTCTAGACTAGAATTTTGGATTTTCCATTCCTGTTTTATTTAGAGTTTGGTGCAATTAAATAAATCAGTTGAGGTTTCCTTAACAAATAGTGATTAAAGCGATACGAACCATTACTGGACTTTTTGTGAGAAACTGAAATTAAAAGTTGATCTGGGGCTTTGATGATTAGATATGGGATTATGGAAATAATGTAGACAAATGTTAATCTTAGAGTAAGAGTTTGATATATTTTTTACTTATATCTGTACCAAAGAAAGTTGGAAGTCATTCTTTTTCGGTTTTCCTTCTTTTCCTCTTTCTTTCTTACACTTTCACTCTTTTTCTTTCCTGAGCCTTTTCTTTTTTCAAAACTGTTCTTTATTTGTTTATCCCTTAGCTTTGTATTTTTTTGATGTATGAAGGATCAAAGACTCAGCCATTATAATTCTACATTCCTTATTTGCAGAAATCATATCAAAATTTAGAATGAAATCCACTGGGAGCCATCACATATAAAGCAGGCTCTGAGTCCCTCTAACCAAAAAGTGTTTATTGATAGAAGAGAATATTTGTAGCTCAGGGTTGAACTGTGAGGTCCTTGGTGCTCTCTGAGCTTGATGGTTTTCTTGCAGATGTTTCATTACCAAACTACTGTAGGTAACAATCAATACTAGAAGGGAGTGGAATTTGCTCTTATTTTCATATATTAGTGGCTTACCCTGTCAGTGTTGATCAGTTGCTTCACAAAAAGTGTTGATTGGTGCCAGGTCTCTACAGCCTCAGGCAAAGAAGGGCTATTCTGCACCCCTCCCTCAAATGTTCTTTAAAATACAGTTTCCCAGCATTTCTGTAGGAACCTCCAACATGCAAACTGTGGTTACTCATCTTAAAATGAATCCTCTTTACCTGGACCTTCAAAATTTGCTGTTTGCTGAGAAGGTGTGCAGCTAAAAGTCAGTCTACATTTAGTCTACATCTGACTTTGGGGATATTTCTTCATAATCAAACAAAAGTGTATTTTCTGTGCAGTTCACACCCCTTGCTCGCTGGATCTGGATGTCACAAAGCAAAGCCCACATTTTGTAATTAACCCCCGTGCCCCATTTTCGCTGGCAGAGTGCTGCAGGAGGCTGAGTGCTGTCATGCCCCTGGCCTCCGAGGTCAAACACAACCCTGATGCGGCCCTCAATGAAATTGAGTTGGACACCCCTGTTCTATATCAACCCCTACATTTCAGAGATTTATTCTATTTTATTTTAAGTAGTATCCTGATACGGTGGCTTATCTGCTTATTGCACTCCATTCATTACACTCTATTGTCTATTAAATTGATTGATCTGCATCTGATTATTGATGGGGGTGTTAACCATGTTTGTGTATGTGTGTTGCATGCATATGCTTTCTTGTTGCTGTTATTAAAGTCAAAAACTCTTACTGATCTATTGTATGTCTATAAAGATCTACCAATAAATCCAGATTGTTTTCCAATCCCAGTTCTAGCTTGTTAGTGTCTGCCCTTTTTTGGATCATGGTTCCTTGATGGGACTTGTTTCCCAATGTTTTCTTTCCATTTGACTGGACCAGGAGTTTCGGCAAATCTCCACTCTAAACAATGCCTCCTCCCTGAATTCACAATAACTGGTCATCATGTTTAATAGCCATCAATTGAATGTTTGTTTAAAGCAGCCTTTTTCAATAAGGTACCCTTCAGCTAGGTTAAAATGGAATTCCCACAATTCTGGCTATCATGGCTGAAGTATTTAGGGGCCCCAATTTGATTTAAAGCCATCAGAGACCAGAGGAATCCCAACATCTTGTAGGGTTAGCCAGGCCTGTCTCTGCATGCCTCATGAGAGAGGATGGGCAATTCTTCCTTGAAGGAAACTTTTCTTGGAACTATAGTATGACCATTCCCCAATATCCTCAACTTTTTTTTTCATTTTTGTCTTATCGTTACTCCAAAGAAACTGAGGTGAGTCCACATTCCTCTATGCTTTATGTACAACAGTTTTGAGAAACTCTGAAATTACAAGTCCAAGATCACCCAGGGAATTTTATAGCAAACAAAGGATTCATAAATATGCTTCCCCAATCATAGCCTAATACTCTAGCCCAGAGGTATCCACCCTTGACAACTTTAAGACTTATGGACTTCAACACCCAGAATTCTCCAACATGGCTCCAAACTCGATTGCAGAAAATATGACTTCAGTAACAGAGTGGTCAATGCCTGGAATGCACTACCTGACTGTGGTTTCTTCCCCCAACCCTCAAAACTTTAACCTTAAACTGTCTACTGTTGACCTCACCCCATTCCTAAGAGGTCTGTAAGGGGCGTGCATAAGTGCACCAGCATGCCTACCGTCCCTGTCCTAATATTCCTTTTTACTCTTACTCTTTTCATGTATTCAAATTAAGTTTATACTTTTACCTGTTATCTTATATATGCTTGACTAACTAACTAACTAACTAACTAACTAAATAAATGGCTGGCTGGGGAATTCTGGGAGTTGAAGTCCACAAGTCTTAAAGTTGCCAAGGTTGGACGCTTCTGGGCTAGCCATTCATTGTGCATTAATTCTCAGCTGACGGTGGACTAGAGAAAAAATGGATTCCATTTATGAAATTATGAAATTCATTCCATGATTTTGGGCCAATTATTCTTTTTTCAGTCCAACCTACCTTGTAAAACTGATGCAATAAATGACTCGGGGGGACGGACAGACCAAAAAGAACCTGCTTTATTCCTTAGAGGAACAAGAATCTATTATTACAATATAACACCTATTTAGCATTCACTCACTGACAGTTGCATTATACAGGTACATAATTTGCTTAGGTGACACAAAAGTCAACATTTTGATTTGAGACTCTGAGCCTGAATTAAAAAAAAACAACAACCAAGGAAGTGAATGCAGGTTGCAGATCTCTTCCCTTGGTGTGAGTTTTGGTTTACTTTTGGGCAGAATTGCAGTGATCCTGTCATTTTGAGGTCACTTTTCTTCCATTTTTTGGTTTCTTTTTCAGACCAGGAATTATAGGTTGTAAAAGAACAGGAACCATGCAACTTGCCCATAAACCATCGTGCCATTTAGGGAACAAGCTAGGGATTTGAAACCCCCTTACAAGGGAAATGTCTATGGAGATTCTCAGTCATCCAGGTAATGGTTGTCCTAAAGGTGCTTTTTCAAGAGGCAACTGGACTTTCTGGTTTTTCTTTGAAGACATTTTGCTTCTCATCCAAGAAGCTTCTTCAGCTCTGTCTGGATGAACCATCCAGTCAGAGCTGAAGAAGCTTCTTGGATGAGAAGCAAAACGTCTTCAAAGAAAAACCAGAAAGTCCAGTTGCCTCTTGAAAAAGCATGTTTGGGACCCTTACAAGGGAATTTTGAGATGGTAAAACTTTTCCTTCCTCCCTCTTGAATTTCTGCTCTTTTTCAGCAGAATGTTGAATGTTTTAACTATCCTTACATCAGTAATTCGGATGAATAAATAAAGAGCCCAGACTGTTACTGTTACTGAAAGGATTCTGTTGAGGTTTCAGGCTTGGCATTCACGCACCTTCTGTTACACCATTCTCCTATTTTAGTCCCTTGCACATTTACTAAGCACTTCACATTCATTTACATTCCCCCATTGGTATGCACACAACTCACACAAGCTCTGATTGTCCAGGAGTTTTAGCTGCTACATCATTACCAAATGCTTTGTCACCACGTGGGATCTGACACTGTCCTCCGAGGTATGTCCCATGTACCATCATGTACAAGTAAATATTTGCATGCAATATTTAACTTACTTTCCCCCAGGCTTTCAATTAATGCTCATGTGTAGAAGTGTACAGAAAACACTTTCTCACTTCAACTTCATCTGCATGCATACACCCCCTAATCCCTTCCCCCCACAAATTAGGTTTCTCCCAGCCATAGTCAGCCTACCACTATTTAACACATTCATCTCAGTACAGTATGCAGCTTTATAGGCCTATATGAAAATGGGCTCTGGGGAGATTATACCTATTTATGCATTCCTCCCACAACTCCCTTTGAAAATTACAGATCTCTCTGCGGTTCTACACACGCACCACCATGCCAATCTGCCTACAGTACAAATAAGGTTATTGTTGAATGAAATTGTATTTGCCAATTTCAATTAATTTTAAGTTGGTTTAACTGCAGACTGAGATGCAAACAAAGTTTTGCATATATCTGCACTTAAAGACAACTACCGTACACACTGCCTTTCATTGATATTAGCACATTCTATATAAA
Source organism: Coluber constrictor foxii (assembly GCA_038048745.1). Lineage (NCBI taxonomy): Eukaryota > Metazoa > Chordata > Lepidosauria > Squamata > Colubridae > Coluber > Coluber constrictor. The sequence continues at coordinate 69,730,845 of CM075966.1, read as the reverse complement.
ATGTTTGTTGGTACACTCAAACTTTTTCGGGGTGCATGTTTATATATTAATGTGTGTGTGTGTATACATACATACATACATACATACACACACTATATTTCATACAAAGATGAATTTATATCCCCATACACTGTTTTCTCTAATGCATCCAGAAAAGCTCTAGGCTATGCACCAAATATGCCTTTATAAATGCATGGAACGAAATCTTCCTTGGCAGCACAATTCTGTCTGAGGCTATGCACATAATTGAGCTTGCTACACACACCACAGATGCGTACATGTCATAATACAGTGCAAGCATGATTGCCCTTGCTTATACAACTATGTACATAGATTCCCCATTCATGCTTACGCTTGTGTGCAAAACTCTCTTTCACTCTGTACTCTCATCTCCTTTCTTGCAGAGCAAAATCTTGCTGCTTGCTCTCTGCACTGCATAGAATTCCCATCCCGTCAGCACTTTCTACAAACAAATCCTAGAATCCTTTTTGAAGTGCAGTGCAGTGCCCAGGAACTGGAGGGGAGTGAGAGCAGGAGGAGGAAAAGATGAAGGGGAAAGCCAAGGAATTCAAGGGAAGGGAGACAGTTGAGGAAAATGAGAAAACCGAGGATTAGATTGATGCTTCTACTGTAGAGAAACTATTTGGGTAGAACCTTGTTTTTAAGAATGGCATTCTCCATGGAAGGAAGGGAAGGAAGGACAGATCTTTTGAAATCCCAAAGGAGTGCTTTTCCCAGAAACAAACTAGTGGTTCTGACCCACTTCCAGAGCTGTGTATATCACATACAGATTTTCCAGCTGCTGGAGGTTTGGGAAAGCAGGTTGACGGTGCCCTCATCCCTTAATGCTACACATTATAGTCTACATTCATTGCACCTGTAAAAAGTAATGAATAGTCTATATGGGACCTTCAGGCAGCGCTGGGAGTCCCAAATCGTTCAGATGGAAATAATGAGTTCTGTCTCCTGGTAACCATGGCATGGTTGGGGACAGAGTATGTGGGAAAGAGAATAGGTATTACTCATGTAACTGTTCTCAGAAGGTGTTTGTGAGGCAGGAAGGAGACCAACACAATGTCACACAGCAAATGCTCAAAAAGACATAGTCAGCTCACCATCATCTTTTTAACTTCTCTTCTTCCAGAGACCTCCCCAATTTTTGGTCTTAATGCATTCCCTCCAACCCATTAGGACCTTACTAGGGAACTCAGGATTCCCGTCACTTGCGACTGTCATTGGCCCTGCTGCCTTGGCTAGTCAATCCCCACCTTCTATCTATCTTCCAGTGCTTTGACTGCCCTTCTGTCAGCACAGGAATAGTCCTTCTTTTTTTGAAATAAATGAAGGAACATATCGCAGTAGCAGATGGAAGATCCAGCAGGGGTGGAAAGAAGGAAAGGAAAAAATAAACATATATGTGTGTGCATTTGGTATAGGGCGCACAAGGTCAAAAAAATAGGACTTTATTCTGAAATCTCTGAAAAAAGCCTGACTTAGCCAGCATTATTCCCTGAGATGACATTATCTTTAATTTAGCTGTTCAAAGCTTCCATTCTACAACTTGTGCGGAGAGGAGAGGGAGAGGAAGAAAAACCTAAGCATAGATCCAACGAATATTGTGAGATATTCTTTGTGTATTAGGCAAGGTGTAAGCACTACCCAGTCAATTATTTTTATATGAGAACCAAAATGGGAACTCACTCTCTTTAGACACCTCTTTTCCGTCTTGCAGTTTCTTGCCACGTGGATGCAGAGTGTGGAGCTTGAAATATATTATTTTTTGTGTGTGCAATTGTTTGGTTTCTAGGAAAGAGAAACTAATGAGAAAGAATAAGGCTAAATGTCCCCCTTGGCTTTTAAATATGATGTGGAAATAGGTACATGTTCCAAAAAATAATGGCCAGGACCAAAAGATATATTTGCCTTGATGTCACTTACATTTAAATTAACCATGTTTGGAAGTCCGTGAATGTACCTAAGGCTTTTTGGGCAGCCCGTGGTTTTAGACTGTTCTCCTTGGGATTAAAATATGAGTCAGTTAGAGGAAAAGTGTTGATATAGTGTAAGTAGGAAATGAATATTCCTAAATATTCAGGAAAAGGCTGGGACCTGTTTTATTTATTATTATTTATTTATTTATTAAATTTCTATACCGCCCTTCTCCTGGCGGACCCAGGGCGGTGTACAGCCAATTAAAAACCAGTACATAAACAATTAAAAACATCCTAAAATCAATATAAGTTAGGGCTGAAGGTATAAGAACCGACTAAAAACTCTAAAAAGTTTAAAATTTAAAAATGTGTAAAAATATTTAAAAATAGAAGGGATCAGGCAAGTCCGGCGAGTTGAAAAAGGTGCGTCTTTAGAGCCTGACGAAAAGTCCGGAGGTCAGCAATAGTTCTCAGTTCTGGAGGCAGATCGTTCCAGAGGGTGGGGGCTACCACAGAGAACGCTCTCCCCCTGGGGGTCGCCAGCCGGCATTGTCTGGCTGACGGCACCCTGAGGAGGCCCTCTCTGTGGGAGCGAACCGGTCGGTGGGAGGCAATTGGTGGCAGAAGGCGGTCCCGTAAGTACCCTGGTCCTAAGCCATGGAGCGCTTTAAAGGTGATTACCAACACCTTGAAACGCACCCGGAAGTCAACCAGCAACCAATGCAGCTCACGCAGGAGAGGTGTCACGTGGGAGCGCCCTGTCGCTCCCATAATCCCCCGCGCGGCCGCATTCTGCACCAGCTGAAGCCTCCGGGTGCATCCCAAGGGGAGCCCCATGTAGAGAGCATTACAGTAGTCCAGGCGAGACGTGACGAGCGCCTGAGTGACTGTGCGTAGGGAGTCCCGATCTAGAAAGGGCCGCAACTGGCGTATCAGGCGAACCTGATAGAAAGCCCCCCTGGCCACGGCTGTCGTATGATCCTCTAAAGACAGCCGTGGATCCAGGAGGACGCCCAAGTTGCCCACCCTTTCCGTGGGGGCCAATGATTCGCCCCCAATAACCAACGATGGAGTCAGTTGGCTATATCGGGACGCCGGTAGCCACAGCCACTCGGTCTTGGAGGGGTTGAGTCGAAGCCTGTTTCTCCCCATCCAGACCCGCACAGCTTCAAGGCACTGGGACATCACCTCCACGGCATCGTTGGGGTGGTCTGGGGTGGAAATGTACAGCTGAGTGTCATCAGCGTACTGATGGAATTCCACCCCAAAACCACGGATGATCTCACCCAGCGGCTTTACATAAATGTTGAACAGAAGGGGCGAGAGGACCGACCCTTGTGGCACCCCACACACTAGGCGCCTCGGGGTCGACCGCTGCCCCCCTGTCAACACAGATTGCGACCGGTCGGAGAGGTAGGAGGAGAACCACCGAAGAACGGTGCCCCCCACCCCCAATCCCTCCAACCGGCGCAACATGATACCATGGTCGATGGTATCAAAAGCCACTGAGAGGTCTAACAGCACCAGGATAGAGGAGTACCCCCTACCCCGGGCCCTCCAGAGATCATCCATTTAAAGATGGGTAGCAGGCCTCAGGTTTTGCAGATTAACCAAAGAAATCTCTCAGCCCAAGTTCAATTCAGAGTTTGTTTTTATCCCTGAATCATCACACTTTCAACTCATGCATCCTTCAGTTTCAGATTTAAAATGGAGGAACCTTCTTATTATAATTGGGAATCAGAAACTCTTTCTAAACTACCACTCATTTTAGCTTTCTCTCTGTTTACTTGGAGATTAATTGAGGACTGAGAGGTATTGCAGACTGCTTGAGAAGAATCTACTTAGGTCATTAAGCTTGAATGCCTGGATGTATGAGTACCTGAACTGATGTTGGCTGAAAATACAGTTTTGGAAAGCCTACAGTAGGTATGATGGTTTCTCTAAAGTGGAGAGAAAGACCAACAAGGGTATACAGATGGATAGATCATATTGGAAGGCTTGTAAGATTCCTTGAAACAGGCAAATAAGCACAGACCTGTCAGAGATGAGCAGGTAACATTGCTTGGAAAGACAGTCTCTCCCCCTAGCCACTTTGAGGTAAATTTGGATAATAGCGACTGGAAATAATATAATGAAGTAGTGTTATGACTTTAAATCTCTATTGTAGGCAATGGTTGATCCTAAAAGATGTACCTTCCATTCTTCAAGAAGATCTCTTTTAATGGGGAGATAGGAAACAAAGTAAGTAGATGAATAAAATGAGTAGGAGGGGGGGAGGAAGATAGTGAAATATGTAAACATCAAATGCAGTGCAGAGGAAGGATATTTATTTATTTTATTTATTTATTTATTAAATTTATATACCGCCCTTCTCCTTACGGACTCAGGGCGGTGAACAGCAGAATAAAAAAACAGTACATAAAAGTTAAAAATTATAAAACACATATAAATATTGATGGCAATTAAACTATAATCCCTCTCCGGTGATTTATTTGCAGTGCCTCTTATTTTTTCCCCCAGAGGAATAGTCTATGGCTGTTAAAAAACCATCCTGAGCCTTGTGGCACCTAATTAATTTATTATGGCTTGATAAGATCAATGCTGCAAAAGGAGAGGAAGTGAAAGGTAGCAAACAAAGCTTTGGAAACACAGGATAGTTTCCATCTAGATGGGGTGAGGAACGATGGCCCTTTTATGACTTGTGGACTTCAACTCCCAGAATTCTTGAGCCAGCCATGCATGCCCAAAAGTCATAAAAGGGCCATTGTTCCCCAATTCTTGGGGCCTTGGTGGTGCAGCAGACTAAAGTGCTGTTAAGTAGCACCAGCTGCCTGCAATTACTGCAAATTCAAATCTCACCAGGCTCAACGTTGACTCAGCCTTCCATCCTTTCGAGGTAGGTAAAATGAGGACCTGGTTTGTGGAGGCAATAAGCTGACTTTGTATAAAAAAGAACACCGCTTGAGGGGGAGGGTGGGGCAAAAGCCTTACTAAGCAGGTATATACAAAAGTATGAAGGCTATTGCTTAACTCATTGTAAGCCGCCCTGAGTCTCTGGAAAAGGGCGGCATATAAATCGAACCAATAAATAAATAAATAAATTCTGATCTAGACAAACAAGGGACCACTTTGTTCTTGCTGAAACAGGAGTGGCTCTTGTTTGGGTAGGAATGAGAGACAACCTCTCCCACTTCTTACTTCTCCAAATGCTCTAGGACTCTCCCACTCTTTCCACAAAGTTTGCTATACAGGTAGTCCTTGACTTACAACAGTTCATTTAGTGACTGTAGGAAGTTAAAACCCACCCCTCTCTTAGAAAATGAAATATTTTAGGAAATATTAAAAGGGCAGAATATTTCTCCCTAAAATGGAGGCAGAAACTCATTCCCCCACCTTTGTCAATGGGCCATTAAGGCCTGAGCTAGCTCATCTGCAACACAAAAGACATAATAGGACCCATCTACCAACAGAAACTCAGCACATGGCACCTGGGAAGATTACATCAGCCAGCACTCAAACAAGCCTGGGACACAGACAAAGCCTACAAAGTTAGCTAAGACCCCCGCCCCCTGGGAGTCTGACAGCCAATGGGATACATTTCTTACACAGGAACAGGAAACACTAAGGTGGGGCCCAACAGAGGGTATAAAACTCAGGCACTCTCAGCATCTTGGCCCTTCTTTTTTTCTTCACCCAACATCTTGAAGCATGTGATCGCCTTTTCTGTTCAGGAACTCAAGCCATGTGATCCTGTCCATCATTAAACCATCTTTCCAAGCAGTCTCCATGTTTCCAGTGTCTTTTTCCCCACTTGGAACTGAACCCAGAAGGACATTTCTTCCAACATGACCATTGAAAGTTTCAATGGCACTGAAAAAAGTGACTTATGATCAAGTGTTTTTAATCAGGGCAACCTGGTCTACCCAAATATGGGATGGAGCATACTGCTTCCGCTTTTGCCTTTCAACCCCAATCCAGGAGCCTTCGCAGGCAGTTGCTTTCGCAATGAACTATTTTTGTGTTAAATTTATATGACTTATGATCATTTTTCACACTTATGACCATTGCAGCATCCCCATGGTCACGTGATCAAAATTAAGATGCTTGGCAATTGCTTCATATTTATGACAGTTGCAGTGTCCTGGAGTCATGTGATCATCTTTTGCAACCTTCCGACAAGCAAAGTCAATGGGGAAGCCAGATTCACTTAACAACTGTGTTGCTAATTTAACACCTGCAGTGATTCACTTAACAAATGTGGCAAGAAAAGTCATAAAATGGGGCAAACTTCACTTAACAAATTTCTCACTTAGCAACATAAATGTTGGGCTTAGTTGTGGTCGTAAGTTGAGGACTGCCTGTACATCCTTTTGCCACAGCAAAAGAAAGAGCTCAGGAGCTAGAAAAGTAGGGTAAGAATGAGGTTCATATCTTTTATCATTCTCCTTTTTTTTCGTGTGCCATCATCCAGTTTGGTTTCACTCTATTGTCCTATCTTTGTTCTTCTTTTTTTTTAATGAAAAAGTATTACAAATACAAATTTTTCATTCCCCCCCCCAATTTCCCCACCCCACCCCCCTATCCCCCCTCCCCTCCCATCCCACCCTTGGCTTCCCTTACAAAAAATATTATTCTTATACAATCTACAAATATTAAACCAAAAGAAAAGGTGAAATCCAAATAAGGTAACATATCAAACACTTCTCTCATCTAGTCTACCCACTACCAATAGTAAAATTTTTCTAAATAACATCCAAATAATAATAGTAATTATCTGCGTTTATCAATCCCCCTTACTACATAATAAAGTTCAAAACATTATTTCCCCCACTTACTCATCCCCAAATTTTAACTATTCCCTAGATAACATATTCTATATAACATTCTATATCATTCTATATCAATATATCAATCTCTATTCCAACTCTTAATTACCTCCAGTTACTTTACCCCCTATATGCTATAACTCTCAACACAATATAACCTTCTTCAACTAAATACTAACTGATACTTCTTTGTTTGATATTTATTCTGCACATAATCTATCCATTTCTTCCATTCCCAGACAAAAGTTTCTTGGGTCCTATCTTTTAAATACGCTGAAATCTTTGCCATTTCTGCAAAACTAGCCATCTTCAAAGTCCATTCTTCAATAGTAGGTAAAATGTCTTTTTTCCAGTATTGTCCAATCAGTAACCTAGCTGCAGTAATCATATATAATATCAGTCTTGCTTCACTCGATGAAAAGTCCTTAACTATACCCAATAAAAACAGTTGTGGAGAAAATTGAAGCTTCTTCTTCAAGACATTTTGCATAACCCACCAGAGTTTAATCCAAAAAGCTTTCACTTTTCTACAAGTCCACCATATATGATAATATGTAGCATCTGAACATTCACATCTCCAACATCTTGGTTGAACATTAGGATACATACATGACAGTTTCTTAGGATCTAAATGCCATCTATAAAACATTTTATAAAAATTTTCCCTCAAATTCTGTGACTGAGTAAATTTAACATTCTGAACCCATATCTTTTCCCATGTTTCCATCATGACTGGTTCTGCAAAATTTTGTGCCCATTTTATCATACAATCTTTAACCAATTTGCTTTCAGAGTCTCTTTCTAACAATATATTATAAACCCTTTTAATATGCATCAGCCCTTTCTGTTTTATCTGTATCACCAAATCTTCTTCATGCAACATTAAACCAGTTTTTTGATCTTCTCTCCATCTTGATTGCAGTTGACTATACTGTAACCAAGGTAAATTAATCCCTTCTTCCATCAGAGTTTTTAATGATTTCAAGTTCCAGCTGCCCCCATCATTAAAAAGTATCTCTTTATATAAAATCCCCCCGAGTGACGTTATATTCCGTATGATGTGCCCAAGATCCAACCACGAAGGTATTTTGTAATCCAATTTAGACTGGTGCTTCTTCCAAACTCTCATCAAAGAATTTCTGAGTATGTGACTTCTAAATACATTGTCCACTTTGTTTTTGTAAAATAAGTATGCATGCCAACCAAATTCCAAGTCGTGGCCTTCTATATTTAAAATTTCAGTCCTCGTTGTTCCAAACCAATCACTTGCTTGTGTCAACGCTGCTGCTTCATAATATAGCTGTAGGTTTGGAACTTTAAGGCCACCCCTTTCCCGAACATCTTGTATAATTTTCAGTTTTACTCTTGGCTTTTTCTCATTCCAAATAAATTTGTTCAACCCTGATTGCCACTCAGTCAAGTTTTTATCACTTTTGAGCACTGGAATCATTTGAAACAGAAACAAGAATCTAGGTAGAACGTTCATCTTAACTGCTGCTATTCTGCCAAGTAGAGATAGTTGCAGTTTTTTCCAAGTTTCCAGGTCTTTTTGCACCTTTCGCCACAAGACTTCATAATTATTTTGAAAAAGTTTTATATTGGAAGCTGCAACCTGCACTCCTAGATATTTCACCTTTGAAACTATTTCAAAGCCTGCCAACCTTTCAAGTTCCTTCTTTTGAGCTTCCAACATATTTTTGACTATCATCTTGGTTTTTTTCTGATTCAGTCTAAATCCTGAGACCGAACCATATTCTTCTATATTGTGTTTCATCTGGATAATTGATTCCAAAGGTCGTGTTAGGGTAACCACCAGATCGTCTGCAAATGCCCTTGTTCTGTAATCCTTTTGCCTTATAACTATTCCATTCAAAGTGTTCAAATCCCGTATTGAGTTCAACAAGACTTCTAAAGTTAAAATAAACAACAGTGGGGATAACGGACATCCTTGTCTTGTTCCCTTTTGTATATTAATATTTGTTGTTAAACTCCCATTGATAATAATTTGAGCTGTTTGCTCTTGATAAATTGCTGATATCGCCTGAACAAACTGGTCCCCAAAGTTCATTTTAGACAAAGTCTTTAGTAGAAAATTCCAATTGACCCGATCAAAGGCCTTTTCCGCATCCAAAAACACCAGCACTGCAGGGATCTGTTTACTTTTCTCAAGATGTTCCAATAAGTCTATGAGTTGCCTCACATTATCATTCATATATCTGCCCTCTATAAATCCAGCTTGATCATGATGAATCACCTCTTGGATAACTGGCATCAATCTGTTGGCTAATACTTTTGCAAAGATTTTATAATCCGTATTCAAGAGAGATATTGGTCTAAAGTTTTCTGGTTTTGTAGAACCATCCTCTTTTGGTATCAATGAAATAAAGGCCGTCTTCCACGAAGGGGGTATTTTACCCCCCTGTTGTATACTGCAAAATAAGTCTTTAAGATGTTCAATCAATTCTGTTTGTAAAGTTTTGTAATATACTGCTGTCAAACCATCCGTCCCTGGAGCTTTTGCTGTTTTCAATTGTTTAATTGCAAATACAATCTCTTCGGATGTTATTCCTTGATTCATTCTTTCCTTTTGCTCTCTAGAAATTTTTGTAATTCTAGTTCCTTCGAGGTATTCATCTATATGCTCGTTCTTTATGTTATCTTTATGATATAGTTTGGAGTAATAATCTAAAAAGGCTTGTTTTATTAAATTTTGTTGGAAAACTTCCTTCCCTCCATATTCAATAGTATCAATAATACAAGAGCACCGCTGTTTTCTCAATGTATAGGCCAACCATCTGCCTGGTTTATTAGCATTACGGAATGTGTTATGTTTTGCAAATTGTAAGTTAGTTGCCGTTTGTTCTGCTATAAGCATTTGAAATTGGTCTTTCAGAAGTTTTATAGTTTCTTGTAGTTTTTTATCTAGCGGATTTTTAATGTGTAATTGTTCCTTTTTCTTTATCTCTAATTCCAATTCTGTCCTTTTCCTTTGTTGAGTTGACTTATGTTTAGAGTTCATATGAATCAGTACACCTCGCATATATGCCTTGCTCGCATCCCAAACAATTTCAATGGGTGTACCCTTATTCGAATTCATTTGAAAAAATTCCTTCACATGTTTTTTAAGTTCAATTATATTCTTTTCATATCTAAACAAATTCTCATTCAATCTCCAGGATCTTCTCTCCTTCTTCCCCAATTCTATTTCTGTCCATATCGGGCTATGATCTGTTAAAGTCCTAGGAAATATTTTGGTCTTTATTGTTTTAGTAAGTAAATCAGGTGTAACCAGAATGAAATCAATCCTAGAAAAAGATCTATGTCGATCTGAAAAAAATGTGAAGTCCAATTCCATCGGGTTCTGGACTCTCCATACATCTTTCAATTCCAAGTCCTCTTTCATAACAAAAAAAGTCTGTGGCAATTTAACCCCTGATTTTGCCAAGCTCTTTTTGTCAATTTTAGTGTCAATCACCCCATTCCAATCTCCCATAATCAAAATAGATCTGTAATTCCATTGTAATATTTTAGCATATAATAATTTATAAAAAAATTCCTGCTGTTGGTTGGGAGCATAGATTCCAATCAAAAGCAATGGATCATTCTGTAGATTTAGTTCAATTGCAATATATCTTCCATAATCATCTGTTTCTATGACTTTAGCTGGTAATCTTTTAGAAATATACAACACTACTCCATTCTTTTTTTCCGGGCTTGAAGATATAAAGTGTGGTCCTAATTTAGAATTTATCAAATATTTTTGATCCTGAGTTCTAATATGAGTTTCTTGCAAACAAACAACATCATTATTAAATTGTCTCAAATAATGAAATATTTTCCTTCTTTTCTGTGGAGAGTTCAGACCATTCACGTTCCAAGATAGAAATTTAACTGTCATTTGTAGTTTCACGAAGCAAATCAACCATTTGCCAAAGTCTCTGTTCCAGAGCAGTAGTCTTCGGTCTGGCTCCTCCCATGGCTTCAGATTTCTGTGATTTACCATTGGCCCCCTTCTCTTCTTGTGATGTAGTGGACCTCTGCTGTTTCTGCTTCTCTAACATTTGCTTCTCAGCTGCTCGAGTTATACGTTTATCTTTAGGTTCCTGCATCAACAGTTCAAGGTCCAATGCCACCTCTCTTGTACTTCTAAGTGGCCTTTTTTTAGGCTCTGGAAGATCCATGAGAAGATCATCTGAAAAGCCACCTACTGCTCCTTGAGTTTCCTCTACTGCTCTTTGAGTTTCTATTGCCTCTAATTCCGTCTGCTTGCACTGTTCCTCAGCCTCTCTTTCAAATTCTTTATCTTTAACACCTTCTTCTATAGTTAACACCGTAGATGAACGTGGAGATGTTGCAGCCCTTTTAAAAATATGGTAATAGAAATGTTCTGCTTTTTCAATGGTGTTTAGATGGTATCTCTCACCTTCATATCTCAAAATTATGCAAACTGGGGCATCCCATCTAAATGGGATCTGACATCTCTTCAATTCAGTCACCAAAAATCCAAAATCCTTTCTTTCTCTTAACATCTTGGGTGGTAACTCTTTGTAAACACCAATCTGATTTCCTTCTACCTGGATAGTAGCAAGGAAGGACTTCTGCAAAATATCATTCCTCAATCTTCTGTCAGTAAAATAAACTATTACATCTCTAGGCAAATTCCTTTGCCTTGCCACTCAAGAATTCACCCTGTAACCCTTGTCAATCCTGCTAAAAATTTGATCAGGTTCTACCTTTAACAACACAGCTAGTGCATCAGCACAAACTATTCTTAGATCTTCTCTGTTGTTCTCTTTTATTTCTGTCAATCTTATAGCAAACTCCATAGATCTGAACTGAATCATTGTCACTTCATTTTCAATCCTTTGAGTTCTGACATCCGCATTAAAAAAATTTTCCTCCGTTACTGTCATCTTAGATTCAACTTCTGAGCTAAGTTCACCCACTTTTTTCTCAATCTCCACCACCACATCTGAAAGACCAGAAACTACTTTAATTATGTTTTGGTTCAGTATATCATATTTTTCTTGTACCAACTCTTTAATTTCCTTTTGGGATTTTTCCATTGTTTCAACAAAATTTCCTAAAGTCTTAGCTATAAACTCTTTCAAATCCTCATGTCCAGTTTCCTGTTTGTGACTCTGAGTCTGCATTTGTGGCTTTTCTGACTTTTCCTTTGTCTGATGAGTGGGGGAGCCCCCCACCCCGGTTTAGTTTGTTTTGAAGCCATGCCTCTACACAATCTTAGCCTTTCCAGAAAAGAGGATTTCCCTCCTTTCCCACCTTTTCTCCCCAGTTTTATAAAGAAAGAGGTTGAATAATAAGCTTTTCTATTTTCTTATATATTGAAATGTTCCTTTAGGCAATTTAGGTGCTTCGAGGCAAGCAGACTCTAATACTTTCGTTTTTAACTTTTCCTTCTTCCGTTAGAGACAGTCGTCATTTTAAGTTACTTTAAATCACTTTCTCCCGTTTCAGTCCTTCTTTTAAGAAATTATTAACAGGGCTAGCCAAAGTACTTGCGCTTTGTGGAATCCGGATTTCACCCTGTTTTGCTTGGAAACTTCTGTTGTTTTTTCGCTGGCGTTGCTCCACCGTCTGGCTCTGTTTAAACAGAGGTCCCCCGCTGTCCGGAGCCTCGGCGAGCTGGAAAGGGAGCCTTCACCCTGAGTCCTCCCCAGGACAAAGTAGATAGCCTGGGGGCTTCTCAGGGGGCTCTACCTGATCTCGCCGGCTCTCCTCCCAATTCCTCAGGAACACGGAGTTTTTCAAGCCGCCTCTCAGCTGTAGAGGCTGCTCTTTACCGGCGGCGGGGCTGGCGGTCCCAAAGAGACAGCCAGCAACGAGGGCAGCGCCAACCGGAAGCCTCTATCTTTGTTCTTCTTTAAACCATATTTTTATTTGTAAACTCCTATGGAAAAAAGTAATTATGCTAAAATTACAATGTCCCCTGATTCCCACACACATTTTTCAACAGTGGTTTAAAAATACACATACACACACAAATACCACTTTCCAGAACCTCATTGGCCTTATTTCTTTTTTGTCCTTCTTCTCTGTAATAGCTGAGTGGGATATTGTATTTATCATCCCCATGTGACACCTTATGCAAAATCATTAATATTATCTTATTTTTAATGCAAAGCACGATAGAGTAACAAGATCTGGAAGTAGAACATTTCTGCTGCTGTTTGTTTTCCTGTGTATTCTTTCCATCAGCTACTACTGCTGGATTCAATACTGCAGTTCAGTACCACGGAGATCAACACAAAGAAGCCTGGATTAAAACCACAATAGCCCAATTTTAGCTCCACAAAAAGGGTTGTTTTCCTATGTTCACCAGTGGGAGAGATGAAAAGGAAAATATTTGCTTGGTATTGAAAGCCTTAGAGTAAAGGGACACTAGTTACTAAGTCCTTCAGCAAGAAGTTGGAACAAAAGACAATCAAATAAAATTGAAGAGTGGAGCGGTACAAAGTTCTTGAAATGTCTATGAGAGCTGTCTAAGGTCAAGCAAGTTTCTGGATGGCTGGAATCACATGCCATACTGGTCTCTAAACCCAGATTAGAGAGTTTAACACGTTTTAACATTATGCAATGGTTCCTACAACATGCTAAAGTGGGTCTATGACAAATTTGCCATGGCCAACTCACCACGACTAACTCGCCACAGCCAACTTGCCATGGCCAACTTGCTGCAGGACAACTTGCCATGGCCCTCGTGCCCAGTGGTGGTATTCAAATTTTTTCCCTACCGGTTCTGTGGGCGTGGCTTGGTGGTGGTGGGGTCATGTGACTGAGTGGGTGTGTCCAACTATCTCTATCTCTATCTCTATCTCTATCTCTATCTCTATCTCTATCTCTATCTCTATCTCTATCTCTATCTCTATCTCTATCTCTATCTCTATCTCTATCTCTATCTCTATCTCTATCTCTATCTCTATCTCTATATAATCTTTATTCAACCTTTTTTAGTTTTAAAATCACATTTCCACTTTTACAGCATTCAGTTATCTGTATCAGTTCTAATTACATATTTCCATTTACGGCCTATTGTATTATACATTTATGTAATTTTTTGTATTTATACATCTAAATACATAAAAGCTTTTGCTATGTTATACAATTGTTCACCTTTAGTATACGTTTTGTAAATTCTTTATATATTAAATATACTTACATATACTTACATAATCCCTTTAACCTTTAACATCCTTTATCATATTCATAAATATATACAGTTTTCACTTTAACATGATTTTCCATGGTTAATTTATCCATTTCTGCGCAGTCGAGCACCTTTTTAATTATCATTGCGTTTGATGGCATGTCTTCCTGTTTCCAGCTCTGAGCAAATGTAATTCTGGCTGCTGTTATGATGTGGAGTATGATGTATTGAGTCTTTTTACTTATATTTCCTTTTATGATACCCAATAAGAACAGTTCTGGTTTCATCTAAATTTTTTGTTCTGTAATTTCTTCTAACCATTTTTTAATTTTCATCCAATACCTATTAGCTTTCAGGCATGTCCACCACATGTGATAGAATGTCCCTTGTTCATGGTTACATCTCCAACAATTTGCCAGTTTATTAGGGAACATTTTCGCCAGCCTTGCCAGAGGTAGATGCCAACGATTTATTAATTTTGTACATGTTTTCCTTATAAGCTGTCAACGTTGTTAATTTATATCCCCCCCCCCCCCCAATATTCCAATTCAATATTATATCCAAAATTTTTGGCCCAGTGTCAGCCTCTGCTTTTCCCTGCTTTGGCTGCCATAGTAACGGGGGGAAGGGGGAAGTTAGGTTGGGTTATAAGAGCACTGGAGGAAGGAATCGAAAGTGATACTTAAGACTTATTGCTGCATCTTTGAAGCTGTTATCGGGTCAATGGCCTCGGCATTCTTGATTGATGACACTGTCAGCTGTGTGTTTTCACCTGACCCCTGGGAGACCTTTGGATTGGATGATTTACATTGGACAGTGGGAGGGGATGCTTTCTGTCTGTAACTTTCGTGCTTTTTGCCTCAGATTCTGCTTTTCCTTGGTTGCGATCTCTTCATTTTCTAGTAAAAGTACTGTACTCTATATTCAATGGAGTCTGGGTCATTCTTTCCTGGACTTTGAAGGAAGCATATCTGACACCCAGATTATCATTGTCTCTTTCACTGTTTCTTCCTCCATTTTGAATCTTAAAAAACAGTTGTAAGTTTTGGTTATCATTTTTTCTTCTGTCCCTAATAATATTTTGTCCAAATCTTGCAGTTCTCTTTGGAAGCCAAAATTTTCTAAATCTTTTTTATACCTTGTCTGAATTTGTAAATATGGCTGCCAATCTATTTCTATTCCTTGGTTAGTCTTGGTTAGATTTAAGTTTTTCTTGCCCATCCAATAACTCTTTGTATGTCACTACCTTATTCCAGTCTAATACACTGGGGTAAATCATTGCTTCCATGGTTGATAGCCACCTCAGGATTTTTCTTTAATAATTTCTCTTGATTTTCCCCCACACATCTAACAAGTCATGTCTTACCTGATGTCTCTGAAAATACGTATGAAATTTATTTTTTCCCTCCCAGATGAATGCGTGCCAGCCAATTTGTAGATCATGGCCTTCTATTGTTAGTACCCGTTTATTTTTAAGAGTTATCCAATCCTTAAGCCATGTTACGGCTGCCGCTTGATGATAAAGTTCCCAATCTGGGAGTCCAAATCCTCCCTTACTACTACTATCCTGTAAGAGTTTAAGTTTTATTCAGGCTTTCTTCCCTAACCAAATAAATTTTAACCTCCTGTGTGCATGCCCAGCCTTGATGGTCGCCATGAAATTGTAGATCAGCACTGCACCCCCAACAGCACCTCCATGGTCCACTCGCTGGCATGGCATTTATTTTTTGCAGGCACTGGTCTACCCATTTATTTCTGCAGGCACTGATCTACTCATTTGTTTTCTTTTAACACTGATCAGCTGTAGGACGGCCCTTTGAAGCCCCGCGGCAAGAGTTTAAACAGATTTTTTCCCTCTAGCCATCAGCTGGGACTCAGGAGGCAGCAATAGATTGGGGGTGGGGCCAAATAAAAGGTAAGAATAAGGTGGGGTTGGGTGGGGGGTGCAGGGGGGGCACAGGGGGGGGGCAGAACCAGTTCGGTGATGTCATATCGTCACTGCTACCGGCTTGGGAGAACTGGACCGAACCGGGAGGAACCCACCACTGAGGAGAGCCCTTTTAAGGATGATGTATTAATACAGGGCTGTCAAACTCCCAGTCCATGCATCACGTGCTGGCCACGCCCATGTCATGTTAGTGACGACGTCAGTTTGACACCCCTGTATTAATAGAAAAGCAACTAACTTACCTCTGTTCCTAAATGCTAAAGCTGTTGCACATAAAAAACAGAGGAGCTCTGATCAACTATCATAGCCACCATTTTGACAGTTTTGCTGTACTGTTCTCTGTGGATGCCCCCCCTAAATGCTAGCATGGGATAAACTGAACCTGGTTTGTTCTCAGTCTTTTAAGTGGCCACAAACTACTAGCAAAAGTGGCATTTGATCACAAGGCGAGGAGGCATCAAGAAATGTTTCCCCTTTTGCATTTGAGCATCCAAGAAGGGACAGGAAAGGAGAAAGGGAAAGAGGAAAGACAAAGAAAAAGAAGGGAACAGGGGAAGAGAGCAAGGAAGGAAAAAGAAGGGAAGGGAAAAAGGAAGGAAGTGATATAAATATATAATCAGTATAATAGCAATAGCACTTAAGACTTATATACCGCTTCATAGTGCTTTTTATAACCCTGTCTAAGCGGTTTACAGAGTCAGCATATTGCCCCCAACAATCTGGGTCCTCATTTTACCAACCTCAGAAGGATGGAAGGCTGAGTCAACCTTGAGCCTGGTGAGATTTGAACTGCCGAACTGCAGCTAGCAGTCAGCTGAAGTAGCCTGCAATACTGCACTCTAACCATTGCGCCACCTTGGCTCATTTTACACTTTATATGTAAAACAAAATGGAGTACGTATTGTTTCTAAAATGCTTAGCATAAAATGTATGTAACCAGAAAAACTATAAGCTGTTTTTTTAAAAAACATATACAGTAACAGGTAATAAGCTAAATGTCAAACTACAAAAGTGCCAACTAAAACTGCAAGCAGGGAACAAAAGGGGCAATAAAAGCTTAAAACTGTGAAGGAACAGGAAAAGGGGAGGGGGGAGATAGACTGAGCACTTCAACAGGAAAAGCAAAGGGGCACTTTTTGGGGGCTTTAAAGTAGAGAAATAAGCTGCATGTTTTAAACAGGTAAAGGGGAGGAGGGAGGAAATGGGTTTGTGTAAGAGATAAAAAGCTGTTGTATGTCTTCTTCTGCGTTCACCTTTGCTGGGCCTGTATTTGCAAATATGTCAATAAAACTCTTTGCTACTTTCAAGTTATTGTCTTGAGTAGTTCCATATGTGAACCTGAACTGTTTATCACAGAAGGAAGGAGATTATAATGAGAGGGAGGGAGGGTCTGAGGGAAGTCCTGCCTTAGCCCTTGGCCATCAACAGCCCTGCTGCCCTTTCGCCATCCTCTTGTTCCATCCTCCTGACCTCTCCTGGTGGTCTCCCATCTTATCGCTGAGGATGCTTTGGTTACAAAGCTGGGTTTCCTCACAAGGAGAGGGAGTGGGCCTCCCTCTGACCAACACACTTTGCCCTCCTGCACACACCATGAACAACCTAGCCAAGGAGAGCGAGTGCAGCAGCCTCGAGGAGGAGGTAAACGCAGCCAGGCGCCCCCTTGGGGAAGGCTGGACTAGGTGCTTGCCCTCCACTGCACAGGGCTCCTGGCAGCCTGTGCTGCTGTCCAGGGGTCCTCCATGTGGCCTGAGAGGGATGACAAGGCTCCTCTGGTGTACAAGGGTTTGGTGCTTGCCCTGGTCTCGCCTTCCTCCGCTGGAGTCAATGGATCCCCCCAGCCCTGCCTGGGCCATCACAGGTACCCCCCAACATGAATGACGTCGAGCTGGCCATGCCCGCCGGCCACACTCCCCCCTCCCCCAAGATCAACCACAACCCTGATGTGACCCTCAGTGAAATCGATTTTGACACCCCTGGACTAGGAGAAGTGAATTAATATGACTGGCTTTTAAATTGGGGAAGTGGGATAAAGTGGTCTGAGTTAAAATCCCGACAGATTCTTTTGGAATGCTGGTCAGGAGCTGAATTCAGAAAGTCGTGGATGTAAAATGGAGACTGCTAAATTCACACACAGGCTGTTGGATGTCAAGACTTCTGGGTTCACTGAGCGTGGAAGTGTATAGCTAATGTTCTAGGAGAACCAAAATGCCTCTTGAAACCTTCACTGTAATAAATAAGAATAACTGGTTCTTGCCAATGTTTGGAATCTATTCCCTTTCTGCAGTCATTATTCACAAGCGTCATTAAAAGCCTTTTTAAAACCCTCTTTATTTATCTCCTTTCACATCCTTCCTCCTCTACATTCCCCAAGAAGTTGAACCAGAAATTCTGCACCTCTGTTTAATCATGCAAGGAAGATTACAATAGAATAATAAATATAAAAGGGAATGTAATTGGGTTGTTCAGGGTTTGAGAAATGGAGAAAAGGGAGATATACACTGTCATGGGATTTGGGGCACCCCTATAGGCCCCAAAGATTTGCTTTTTCTTTCAGAGTTGAGAATTTAAAAAAAAGAACGGATGCTATTGTGAATGAACATGAGACAGAGAAGCAGAAGTAAATTTAGTTAAAAATACATAATTTTAGCTCTGGTAGATCTTATTCTGCTGGATGAGCATTAGTATTTTGAGTGCCTCAGTTACTCTTAGTTCAAAATACAACTTCAGAACTAAATATACGGGAGGAATATTATCAGGTATGAATTCAATATTCTAACTGCAGGGCTCTGTTAAAGGGAAAGACAGCCTTGAGTCAAGCTGGTTAGCAATGATTTGGATAAAGCTTGCCATCACTATCTTCCTGATTTGTTTTCGAACTTTCCAGTGTAAACTGTAGCTCTGGAATTTCTTAGTGGTGTCCCATGCAAATACTATAACTAGGTGACTCTTTATTTTATTTTAGATCAGCCAAGGTACTGCAGAGGGGAAAATAGCAGGTTTTTTTATGATGCTAAAATTAGTGCTGGCTTCCTTATTTTAGTCAAAAGTGAAGATCTACTGTAAAAAAAGAACCCCGCTATTCAACAGTTGTAATATTAAGAAAAGATAACTGTCCATATTTATTTTCCATCATGCAAATTTCCTGGCATATTGGATGAGCTTTTTTTTATCAAGTCTTCCATTTAACAGGAAACAGATTTGTTCTGAGATCTGTTCTGACTTTTCATTCTCCATTTCTGTCCCCTTTTTCCTTTCCTCTTGCATATATTTCTAATAAAGTTTAAAAATGGCACATACTGTATCCTAAAAAAACCAAAAGAATCTCTTGAAGATGATCACAGTAAATTGAATTAATGGAATATATTAAAGGGGCCTTAAGGCTATTTAATTTGTGTTTTCTGTATTCACTGTTTTCTTACTCTCATTATATTCTGTTAAGGTGTGACCAGCCTCTGATTTTTACCACTGTAAACTAACATGACTTTTTCTTTAATGTCTTTGGGGTCCCCCCCACCACAAAGGTTTTTGTTGTTGAAATGATACAGATTACCTTATGCATATTTTGATGGTGAACTGAACTCTCAAATTACCCATCATCCATAACTAAGAACATGGTTCTGCTGTAGAAAAGCAGTTAGCAATTTTTGAGGACCCAGCAGCTATACTTAATGGATATGGGGAAGGGTACAAGATCACCATAGAAGTAAGAGTACAGGTGAAACTCGAAAAATTAGAATATCGTGCAAAAGTTCATTTATTTTAGTAATGCAACTTAAAAGGTGAAACTAATATATGAGATAGACTCATTACATGCAAAGCGAGATAGTTCAAGCCTTGATTTGTCATAATTTTGATGATTATGGCTTACAGCTCATGAAAACCCCAAATTCACAATCTCAGAAAGTTAGATTACATGAAATCAATAAAACAAGGATTGTACATAGAACAATATCGGACCTCTGAAAAGTATAAGCATGCATATGGACTCAGTACTTGGTTTGGGCCCCTTTTGCATCAATTACTGCCTCAATGCAGCGTGGCATGGATGCTATCAGCCTGTGGCACTGCTGAGGTGTTATGGAAGACCAGGAGGCTTCAATAGCGACCTTCAGCTCTTCTGCATTGTTCGG
Source organism: Coluber constrictor foxii (assembly GCA_038048745.1). Lineage (NCBI taxonomy): Eukaryota > Metazoa > Chordata > Lepidosauria > Squamata > Colubridae > Coluber > Coluber constrictor. The sequence goes on along the minus strand of CM075966.1, from coordinate 69,710,842 downwards.
TCTCAAGTCTCTCATCTTTCTCTTGGCAATGCCCCATAGATTCTCTATGGGGTTCAGGTCAGGCGAGTTTGCTGGCCAATCAAGCACAGTAATCCCATGGTCATTGAACCAGGTTTTGGTACTTTTGGCAGTGTGGGCAGGTGCCAAGTCGTGCTGGAAAATGAAGTCAGCATCCCCATAAAGCTCATCTGCGGAAGGAAGCATGAAGTGCTCCAAAATCTCCTGGTAGATGGCTGCGTTGACCCTGGACTTAATGAAGCACAGTGGACCAACACCAGCAGATGACATGGCTCTCCAAATCAACACAGACTGTGGAAACTTCACACTGGACTTCAAGCATCTTGCAGTGTGTGCCTCTCCATTCTTCCTCCAGACTCTGGGTCCTTGGTTTCCAAATGAGATGCAAAAGTTGCTCTCATCAGAACAGAGGACTTTGGACCACTGAGCAACAGATCAGTTCTTTTTGTCTTTAGCCCAGGTAAGACGCTTCTGACGTTGTTTGTTGTTCAGGAGCGGCTTGACAAGAAGAATACGACATTTGAAGTCCATGTCCAGGATCCGTCTGTGTGTGGTGGCTCTTGATGCACTGACTCCAGCCTCAGTCCACTCCTTGTGAAAGTCCCCAACACTTTTGAATGGCCTTTTCCTGACAATCCTCTCCAGGCTGTGGTCATCCCTGCTGCGTGTGCACCTTTTTCTTCCACACTTTTCCCTTCCACATAACTTTCTATTAATATGTTCTTTGATACAGCACTTTGGGAACATCCAACTTCTTTTGCAATTACCTTTTGAGGCTTTCCCTCCTTATGGAGGGTGTCAATGGTGGTTTTCTGCACAACTGTCAGGTCAGCAGTCTTTCCCATGATTGTGATTCCTACTGAACCAGACTGAGAGACCATTTAAAGGCTCAGGAACCCTTTGCAGGTGTTATGGCTTAATTAGCTGATTAGAGTGGGACACTTTGAGCCTAGAATATTGAACCTTTTCACAATATTCTAATTTTCTGAGATTGTGAATTTGGGGTTTTCATGAGCTGTAAGCCATAATCATCAAAATTATGACAAATCAAGGCTTGAACTATCTCGCTTTGCATGTAATGAGTCTATCTCATATATTAGTTTCACCTTTTAAGTTGCATTACTGAAATAAATGAACTTTTGCACGATATTCTAATTTTTCGAGTTTCACCTGTACATACAGCCCTTTAAATAACTGAGATCAAGTGGGATACAAATTTAATGTATTATTATTATGATTGGTAGCAGAGCCAGCCAGATGTTTAGACTGTATTTGGCATTTTTGCCCACCTATTAAGTCCTTCCCAAGAACCTGGAACAGGCAGATGTTGTTGTTTAATAATATTAAAGGGTATTGTCACAGGATGTAATCAACTGATGATGATTTTGTCAATGTCAATGGTATTCAAGTGGTGCTCCAGATGTTTTGAGATTGCATCCAAGGTGCTTATTACTGTTGGTGCTATCTTTGTTTTCTTTTGCCACAGTTGTTTTATTATTATTATTTGGATTACACCTCATATTTCCTGTTTATTTTAAAGAGTATGCTAAGCTTATGCTACATTTTCTATACATTCTTCACCTCAAAAGGAAGGTAAACTAAAGTGGAACATGCAAGAAAAGAAAACTTGAGAGGTCCATGCAGTCCTACACTGAGTTGTCCATCCACACCGTGGAGGAAATGCAATCTCTGGATATTTTTTTCTTTGTGTGTGCCTTCATTTTATGAAAACAAACATTTATATTCTAGAGAAGAAAACTTTGATGATAACCTTAACCACTTTCTACTCAGAAGAAAATCCTACTATAATCGGATTTATTTTCTAGTCCATTGGCATCCTTCAGTCTCAAGAGACTATGGTATCGTGCTCTGGAAAGAGGTCTTAAAACAGCATCTAGTGTGACTAAAAAGGCCAATTCTAGAGTGGCAATCCCTTCCACACTGAGGGCAGATACATTCTGTCCCCTGCCCAACCCCCAGATTTCACTGGTTCTGGGACTGCCTCTTTGCCTCAGCCTGTCGAACAAGTGTCTCTTTGAATTGGGGAAGGCCGTGCTGTGTCTTTAGCCTCCAAGGTGAAGATCGGAGGTCAAGGTTTCCCAATTGTTAATATCCATTCCCAGGGCCTTTAGGTTCCTCTTGCAGATATCCTTATATCGCAGCTGTGGTCTCCCTCTGAGGCACTTTCCCTGCACTAATTCTCCATACAGGAGATCTTTTGGAATCCGACCATCAGCCATTCTCACAACATGCCCCAGCCAGCGTAGACATCGCTGTTTCAATAGTGTATACATGGTAGAAATTCCAGCACGTTCCAAGACTGCGCTATTTGGAACTTTGTCCTGCCAGGTGATGCCAAGAATTCATCGGAGACAGCACATATGAAAGGTGTTCAACTTTCTCTCCTGCCGTGTGTAGAGGGTCCAAGACTCACTGCAGTACAAGAGTGTGCTCAGGACGTAGGCTCTATAGACCCGGATCTTTGTATGTTCCGTCAGCTTCTTATTAAGCCATACTCTCTTTGTAAGTCTGGAAAATGTGGTGGCTGCTTTACCAATACGTTTATTCAGCTCAGTATCTAAAGAGAGAGTGTCAGAGATAGTTGAGCCGAGGTTCACAAAGTCATGGACAACCTCCAGTTCTTGTGCAGAGATTGTAATACAGGTGGTGAATCCACGTCCTGACCTATGGCTTGTGTTTTTTTCAGGCTGATTGTTAGTCCAAAGTCATGGCAGGCCTTGCTAAAACTGTCCATAAGTTGTTGAAGGTCTTCAGCAGAGTGAGCAGTGACGGCAGCATTGTCAGCGAAGAGGAAATCCCATAAGCATTTCAGCTGGACTTTAGACTTTGCTCTCAATCTAGAGAGATTAAAGAGTTTTCCATCTGATCTGGTCCGGAGGTAAATACCCTCTGTTGCAGTTCCAAAAGCATGTTTCAGCATGACAGCAAAAAAGATCCCGAATAAAGTTGGCACAAGGACGCAGCCCTGCTTCACTCCACTTCGAATATCAAAGGAATCTGAAGTTAAGCCATCAAGATCAAGATGGCTAAGCCATCAAGATCAAGAGCTGAGATGGACATCCAATCTTGGGGAGAATTTTATAAAGGCCATCCCTGCTAACCAAGTCAAAAGCCTTTGTAAGATCTATGAAGGCTACGAAAAGTGGCTGTCTTTGTTCCCTGCATTTCTCCTGCAACTGTCTAAGGGAAAATATTATGTCAGTAGTGGACCTGCTGGCTCGAAATCCACACTGTGATTCTGGATAGACTCTCTCTGCAAGCACCTGGAAGCCTCTTCAGTACGACATGGGCAAGCAGCTTCCCTACAACACTAAGAAGAGAGATGCCGCGGTAGTTGTTACAGTCACCCCTGTCACCTTTGTTCTTGTACAGTGTGACAATATTTGCATCCTTCATGTCCTGTGGTACTCCACCTTCCCTCCAACAAAGACAGAAGATTTTGTGCAGTTCAGTGGAGATGTTCTCTTTGCAGCACTTCAGAACTTCAGCAGGAATGGCACATGCCCTTCCTTCTAATTAGGTGGCCAAAGTATTTGAGTTTCATCTTCAGGATCTGGCCTTCCAAAGAGCAGTCAGGGTTGATCTCCTCTAGGACTGACTGGTTTGATCGCCTTGCGGTCCAAGGGACTCGTAGGAGTCTTCTCCAGCACCATAGTTCAAATGCCTCAATTCTTTGGCACTCAGCCTTTCTTATGGTCCAACTTTCACAGCCATACATTGCAACTGGGAAAACCATAGCCTTGACTATATGCACTTTTGTTGGCAGGGTGATGTCTCTGCTTTTTAGTATGCTGTCTAGGTTTGCCATAGCTTTCCTCCACAGGAGCAAGCATCTTTTAATTTCTTGGCTGCAGTCCCTATCTGCGGTGATCTTGGAGCCCAGGAAAAAAAATCTGTCACTACCTCCATTTCTTCTCCATCTATTTGTCAGGAATTGAGGGGGCCGGATGCCATGATCTTAGTTTTCTTAATGTTGAGTTTCAAGCCAACTTTTGCACTCTGTTTCTTCACTTGCATCAAGAGGCTCTTTAGTTCCTCTTCGCTTTCTGCCATTAGAGTGGTATCATCTGCATATCTGAGGTTGTTGATATTTCTCCCGGCAATCTTAATTCCAACTTTTGATTCATCTAGCCCCGCCTTTCTCATGATGTGCTCTGCATATAAGTTAAATAGGCAGGGTGACAGTGTACAGCCTTGCCGGACTCCTTTCCCAATTTTGAACCAATCGGTGGTTCTGTGACCAGTTCTCACTGTTGCTTCTTGACCCGCATATAGGTTTCTCAAAAAACAAATAAGATGGTCTGGTACTCTCATCTTTTTAAAAACTTGCCACAATTTGTTGTGATCCACACAATCAAAGGCTTTAGCATAGTCAATGAAGCAGAAGTAGATGTTTTTCTGGAACTCCCTAGGTTTCTCCATGATCCAGCATATGTTGGCAATTTGATCTCTATTTCCTCTGCTTCTTCGAAATCCTGCCTGTACTTCTGGTAGTTCTCGATCCACATACTGCTGGAGCCTGGCTTGTAGAATTTTAAGCATAGCCTTACTAGCATGTGAAATGAGTGCAATGGTGCAATAGTTTGAACATTCTTTGGCATTGCCTTTCTTTGGAATTGGAATGTAAACTGACCTTTTCCAATCCTGCGGCCACTGTTGACTTTTCCAAATTTTCTGGCAAATTGAGCGTAGCACTTTTACTGCATCGTCTTTTAAGATTTTGAATAGCTCAGCTGGAATACTGTCTCCTCCACTAGCTTTGTTGTTGCTCAGATTTCCTAAGGCCCATTTGACTTCACATTCTAGGATGTCTGGCTCGAGGTCAGTGACCACCCCATCGTGGTTATCAGGAATGTTAAGCTCATTCTTGTACAGTTCTTCTGTGTAATTTTGCCACCTCTTCTTAATCTCTTCTGCTTCTGTTAGGTCCCTGACATTTTGGTCCTTTATCATGCCCATCTTTGCATGAAACATTCCCTTCATATCTCCAATTTTCTTGAAGAGATCTCTGGTCCTCCCTATTCTATTGTTTTCTATTTCTTTGCACTGTTCATTTAAGAAGGCATTCTTAACTCTTCTAGCTATTCTCTGGAATTCTGCATTCAACTGGGTGTATCGTTCCTTTTCTCCCCGCCTTTCGCTTCCCTTCTTTCCTCAGCTATTTGCAAAGCTTCCTCAGTCAACCATTTTGCTTTCTTCCCTTTCTTTTTCTTTGGGATGGTTTTAGTTGCTACCTCTTGTACAATGTTGCGAAGCTCCGTCCATAGTTCTTCAGGCACTCTATCAGATCTAATTTCTTAAATCTATTTGTCACCTCTACTGTATATTCATCAGGGATATGATTTAGTTCATACCTGAGTGGCCTAGTGCTTTTCCCTACTTTCTTCAATTTAAGTCTAAATTTTGCAACGGGAAGCTCATGATCTGAGCCATAGTCAGCTCCTGGTCTTGTTTTTACTGACTGTATAGAGCTTCTCCATCTTTGGCTGCAGAGCACACAAGTCAATCTGATTTCTGTGTTGACCGTCTGGTGATGTCCATGTGTAGAGTCTTCTCTTGGGTTGTTGGAAAAGAGTGTTTGCTATGACCATCATATTATCTTGCCAGAATTCTATCAGCCTGTGCCCTGCTTCATTTTGTACTCCAAGGCCAAACTTGCCTGTTATTCCAGTTATCTTTTGGCTTCCTACTTTAGCATTCCAATCCCCCATGATGATAAGAACATCATTTTTTGGTGTTAATTCTATAAGGTGCTGTAGGGCTTCATAGAACCGGTCAATTTCATCCTCTTCAGCACCAGTGGTTGGGGCATAGACTTGGATTACTGTGATATTGAATGGTTTGCCTTGTATTCGAACTGAGATCATTCTGTCATTTTGGGGATTGTATCCCAGTATTGCTTTTCCTACTCTTTTATTAATTATGAAGGCTACTCCATTTCTTCTGAGGGATTCTTGCCTGCAGTAGTATACCTGATGGTCATCTGAATTAAATTCACCCATTCCTGTCCATTTTAGTTCGCTGATTCCTAAGATGTCGATGTTCAGTCTTTTCATCTCTCGTTTGACCACGTCCAGCTTGCCTTGATTTATGGATCTGACATTCTAGGTTCCTATGGAGAAAAAATCTTTACAGTATCGGACTTTCCTTCTACCACCAGATGCATACACAGCTGAGCGTCCTTTCGGCTTTCACCCAGTCGCTTCACTCTTTCTGGCGCTACTAGTAATAGCCCTCTGCTCTTCCCCAGTAGCATATTGGACACCTTCCAACCTGAGAGGCTCATCTTCTGGCGTCATATCTTTTTTCCTTTTGGTACTGTCCATGGGGTTTTCATGGCAAAGATACTGGAGTGGGTTGCCATTTCCTTCTCCAGTGGATCACTTTTTGTCAGAACTCTCTGTTATGACCTGTCCGTCTTGGGTGGCCCTGCATGGCATAACTCATAGCTTCATTGAGCTATGCAAGCCCCTTCACCACGACAAAGCAGTAATTCATGAAGGGGAGCTATCCGATAAGCGTTATCAAATATACAGTTTTGAAGTTCCATTCTGCCTATGCATTGCTGTAAAATATCCATCATGCTTCTTAGATGGAAACTCAGCAAATGTGGCTTTTGATAGACCTTTTACAGAAGAGTTTGGTCTATCTGCCTAACCTCTGTTCTGCTCCTTTAGCTAGTTGTCTACCTGTTCTTTCTAGCCCAGCCCTCTTCCTTTTCTTTTTACCATGTCAGAAAGTTGGTGGGGGGTGGGGGGTGGGGGGAGAAAGACCAAAGAAATGCTAAAAATCGGCCACTCAAATAATCTCTGCAGCCTTTTTCTGTAGGCTTTTCATGCTGATATATTTCAGGAACAGTGGGCTAGGCAATGAAAAGTCTCCTTCCACAGTCTTCAGTAGGTATTAATATCTTATTCCCATTATTTTTCTTGGTTGGGTGAGTGGGGGGCTACCAAAACTGTAAATCAAAACTTTTTTAAATGCAACAGGAGGGGGAACAGTATTGTACAAAAGAGGGTGATCTCTAGTCCCCCAAATTGTTCTCCATTTATGAAAACTCCTGACTTGATGCACACCCAATACAGCACCAGCTCACAATCTCAGCTCCTACCATGCACATCTGTGACCACCACAACCCCAGTACTAAAATTCCTGCTTTCTCTCTTCATCTTCCTTCCCACTAAAACTTTTCCTGGCTGCGCTCCCAACTGTGTGTGGGAAGAAGGAAAGGGAGGGGAATCAATGAGGATATCTGATTAGGAGGGAAGGAGGGGGGGCACTGCAAACTCTGGGGTTTCCACACTGCACTGCAGTGCCCAACCACCCCACCCCACCCCCACTCAACCTGCTGTCTCTGCAGTAGACAGCAAAGCTTTAATACTGTCCTGGAAATGATACATAAAGGGAGACTGGGAAGGAGAGGGTCCTTGTCAGCAGCAGCAACTTGAGTTCCTGTGCAAAACTGATTGATGGGGGCGGGGGGGGGGGAGCGGGTTTCACTGCATAGAGAGAAGAAGCATGGAGGCCAGCCAGCAGGCAAACAGAGCAAGGAGTTCTGAATTGCAGTGTTTGGAAATGGAGAGGGTCACTTTGAGGAACATTGTTTCAGCTTGGCGGGGGGTGGGGGGGGTGGGAAGAATCCAGAACTGCAATGCTGAGGGATGCTAGAGTTTCTCCCCGGCCGTGTGAAAGGATTTGCACGTGTGGAGAGACTTAGAGACCTTACAGTTTGGCCTTGGGCCAATCGGTATGTGAGAGCGAGGGGCCCAAACTTTTGTGTAGGACAGGAGGATTTTAAGAAGGGAAGGTATACCTGATAGCAACTGGGAGGGAAGGCAAAAAGAACAGGAATGAGGACAGGAGATCTCAGCGTGGGAAAAAAGTAGGAAAGAGTTTGTAATGGGCTAGTAGCACCTCCTGCTGGGAACCAAAACATTCTCTCTTAACACTGAGAAGCTAGTCATAACTCTGGAGCATGCGTGTTAGGGCCCTCCTGCCACTACACATTAATACTTTCATTCACACATTTATGTCCTGTGGCATTCAATTTAGGGTCTTCGTTACTCGCCATATATTTGGCAACCTACAAGTGAAACTTGAAAAATTAGAATATCGTGCAAAAGTTCATTTATTTTAGTAATGCAATTTAAAAGGTGAAACTAATATATGAGATAGACTCATTACATGCAATGTGAGATAGTTCAAGCCTTGATTTGTCATAATTTTGATGATTATGGCTTACAGCTCATGAAAACCCCAAATTCACAATCTCAGAAAATTAGAATATTGTGAAAAGGTTCAATATTCTAGTCTCAAAGTGTCCCACTCTAATCAGCTAATTAAGCCATAACACCTGCAAAGGGTTCCTGAGCCTTTAAATGGTCTCTCAGTCTGGTTCAGTAGGAATCACAATCATGGGAAAGACTGCTGACCTGACAGTTGTGCAGAAAACCACCATTGACACCCTCCATAAGGAGGGAAAGCCTCAAAAGGTAATTGCAAAAGAAGTTGGATGTTCCCAAAGTGCTGTATCAAAGAACATATTAATAGAAAGTTATGTGGAAGGGAAAAGTGTGGAAGAAAAAGGTGCACAAGCAGCAGGGATGATTGCAGCCTGGAGAGGATTGTCAAGAAAAGGCCATTCAAAAGTGTTGGGGACTTTCACAAGGAGTGGACTGAGGCTGGAGTCAGTGCATCAAGAGCCACCACACACAGACAGATCCTCGACATGGGCTTCAAATGTTGTATTCCTCTTGTCAAGCCGCTCCTGAACAACAAACGTCATTAGAAGTGTTTTACCTGGGCTAAAGACAAAAAGAACTGGCCTGTTGCTCAGTGGTCCAAAGTTCTCTTTTCTGATGAGATCAACTTTTGCATCTCATTTGGAAACCAAGGACCCAGAGTCTGGAGGAAGAATGGAGAAGCACACACTGCAAGATGCTTGAAGTCCAGTGTGAAGTTTCCACAGTCTGTGTTGATTTGGAGAGCCATGTCATCTGCTGGTGTTGGTCCACTGTGCTTCATTAAGTCCAGGGTCAACACAGCCGTCTACCAGGAGATTTTGGAGCACTTCATGCTTCCTTCCGCAGATGAGCTTTATGGGGATGCTGACTTCATTTTCCAGCACGACTTGGCACCTGCCCACACTGCCAAAAGTACCAAAACCTGGTTCAATGACCATGGGATTACTGAGAATCTATGGGGCATTGACAAGAGAAAGATGAGAGACATGGGACCAAACAATGCAGAAGAGCTGAAGGTCGCTATTGAAGCCTCCTGGTCTTCCATAACACCTCAGCAGTGCCACAGGTTGATAGCATCCATGCCACGCTGCATTGAGGCAGTAATTGATGCAAAAGGGGCCCAAACCAAGTACTGAGTACATATGCATGCTTATACTTTTCAGAGGTCCGATATTGTTCTATGTACGATCCTTGTTTTATAGATTTCATGTAATATTCTGATTTTCTGAGATTGTGAATTTGGGGTTTTCATGAGCTGTAAGCCATAATTATCAAAATTATGACAAATCAAAGCTTGAACTATCTCGCTTTGCATGTAATGAGTCTATCTCATATATTAGTTTCACCTTTTAAGTTGCAATACTGAAATAAATGAACTTTTATTTAATTTATTTATTTATTTATGCAATTTATATGCCGCCCTATCTCTGAGGACTCAGGATGGCTCACAACAATAAAAATGCATAATCCCTCATTAAAACAGTAAAATTAAAAATTCAAATTTAAAACAATTAAAATTAATTAAGAAATCCCCGTCAGTCCAAACTGCAAAACAACCAGGTCTTCAAATCACGGCGGAACGAGAGAAGGTCAGGAGCCATCCAGAACTCCAAAGGAAGTTGGTTCCAGAGGGTGGGTGTGCCCACAGAGAAAGCTCTCCCCCTGGGGGTCGCCAGCCGACACTGTCTGGCCGACGGCACCCTGAGGAGGCCTTGTCTGTGGGAATGCACCGGGTGATTGGGGATTGTCGCTGGCTGCAGGGGGTCCGACAAATTTTGCACGATATTCTAATTTTTTGAGTTTCACCTGTACTTCTGTTCCCTCGCACAATCCTCATATTATCTCTGTGCTTCTCAGTGCTTCCTCCCACACTTCTCCCTTTCCTACCCTTGGCCTTTTGCACACTTTCCCTGAAACTCAGATAACCTTCTCTCTCTCCACTCTAGGGCACAACCATCCAGCCCCAAGCTCCAACCTTATTTCCTTGAGACAAGGAGCTTGGCTTAATCTTCACTGCCAAATCCATTTCTTCTTGCTCTGCCCTGTAGGGGTAGATATCTGCTCAGTTCTCAATTCAATATCAGCTATTACCCTAACCTGATGTCCCCCAAATGTGTTCAGACTACAGTTCCCACTGTCCCAGGCAGTCTGGTCATGAGAATTGTGGTCCAACTTCTTTAAAGGCTTCCAGATTGAAAGAGTGCCCTAAGCATCTTACCTGATCCATTGCTCACTTTCTAGACATTTCCTTTCCATGTTATTTGTCCAAGTTTGTGCATGAGATACAGCTGGTGCATCCTCCCACTTCTAGAATTCCAGCCCTTCCCCCCCCCCCAGTCAGCCCCACTCCACCTCCAAATTGACACATTATTTCATCCATATCAAATGTTGCATGTATAGATTATACCTTTAGGAGCGTATCTTGTCTGTTACTACGCAATCAGCATTTGGAAGAAGTTAGCAAATCACTGCATGCCTACCCCTAAAGTACATTTATCTCAAGTAGCTCCCTGTCTTTTTCACCTCTTCTGACACATCACCCCCCTCTCTCTCTCTCTCACACACACACACACACCTTCTCCTAAGAGTGCAATTTCAAGGTTCGAGGACAAGCGCAGAAGATGCTGTGGGAAGGGGGCGAGATTCACAAGCATAAAGGCCTGCTTGTGGAGAGAATCGAGATTCAATTAAAAAATCAAACAAAAGTTGTTTTTTTCATGGGCAATTTCTCCAGCTCACTTTGGAACCTGAGCTAGTTGCAGAACGTATACTTTTACATGCAATGCCAAATTAGAAAACAGATCTTGAGTTTGATGCTTGCCTACATGAAAACTCTACAGCACCCTCCCTGAGCTTGGTGTCCTCCAACTAATGTGAATAAAGTAGGAATCATACAGGGTCAGTTAAAGGACCCTCTCTATTCACATTATTATAAGGGAGAAATGTGCTTGTTTGGAGATTATATTAAAAATCAGTTAAATCCCATTATTGGTAATATATCTTCTGATGAGGCCTAGCTGTCACGGAAGGACAGCCAAACATCTGAGGGGCCTCACTGTCAAAGACACAAGGACATGTATGTTACAAAGAGTTACTTATTACCTAAGGAGAGCAATAAATCTCCCGTATTAGTAATTACAGAACTAAGAAAGGTTGTCTAGCTAAAGATAATCTTATAAACTAGAAAATAATGGTTTAGTAATTAGGAAGTGTCAATTATCATATAACAAGTGTATGTTAACCATATATGGAAAATGCATGAGCTCACCAAACCCTTTGTCTTGGAAACATATATAAGCAGTTGTATCAGAGCTTTCAGGGGTTCAGAATTTCAGGTACAAATCTGGCTCTGAACCTGCGCAATAAACTGTATCTGGCTGACCCAGGAATGTTTTTCAGTCTTTCACTCCATAACACAACTGTGTTAGAACTGCAACCTAAGGATTCATCTGGGGTTAATTTTGTGGTGACAACACATCAGTGCAATTCTGGCACCTGTGGTCTTCAGGTTTTAACGCATCCAGAGAGTACCAGGTTGGGGAAGGCTGTCCTACAGAGCTACAGTATAACTACTCTATGGACATTTTTGGGCTAAATGGAGCTAGGACTATATTCAAGTTAAGACTATACTTGGAAGACGGAATAGGATCTCCACCCATTTACCCATTACACAACTCAAGCTTGCTATTAATGCAGTGTCCCTCTTTGTGATACTAGTCCTATAGAATGTGCTACAACTTCTTCTAGAATGTGGTACACCAAAGATAACTCAACACATCCGGCTCCTCCTCCGAGCCTCTCTTGCACCCGATTGTCTCTTTTAAGGTCTACGTTGTCTACGTTTATAACTGCAAAATCCTAGGGCAGTGTTGGCAAAACTTTTCAGCACCGGGTGCCAAAACGGGAATGCTCAAGCACGTACACATGCCGAAAACCAGAAGAGCAGCTGTCCTGCACACATGTGTGCACCAGGAAGATGATCTTCCAGTTTCCAGTGTATGCAGGAGGCCTGGGCAGCTGGTCTTTGCGTGTATATATGCGCCAGAAACTGGAAGACCAGGTGGCTGGTGCACATGCGCGTGCTGGGGGGCTGCTCTTCTGGTTTCCGGAGCTTCCGCGCGTGTGAAAACCAGCTGGCTGGTGCGCCAGAACCCGGAAGAGCAACAGCCAACGGCTCTGCATGCCACTTCTGGCACACGTGCCATAGGTTCGCCATCACGGTCCTAGGGGGTTGCTCTCCCACTTCATTTACTTTGCCAACAAATCGATAGAATCACAGAAGAGTCAGGCTCATAGCAACTGTCCCAAGAACCATCTATGACTATGTCCATTTTCCCATAAATGATACTAAAGGTGGTGTGTGTGTGTGTGTGGAAATCTTAAACACGCATGTGGAAGGAGGACACTTTCCTAGCAGTGTATTCTCCAGATGTGCGGGAATTTAGCTCCCCTTCTACCACCCCACTAACCCAAAGCAGGCATGCTAAATGTGACGGTGTGGAGGAGAGGAGCTCTAAAGTGACCAGTTTGGAGTGGACTGTAACAGCCCCCCCGCCCGCCTCCTTCGCACTCACCCGGGCCATCTTGGAGGAGTAGGGGTCTTCGAAGAGCGCCCAGACCTTGGGTTGCCAGCAGGACCACCAGCCGAGCTTGCGCCCATCCTCCTGCAGGCAGAGGCACTTGAGGTCACCGCTATCCTCATCGTCCTGGCTGTCGGGAGTCTCAAAGCTGTCCAGGGCTTCCTCGGCGTCACGGTGCTGCCGGTAGTTCATCCAGCAGCAGGCTTCCACGTCGGTCTCGTCGATACCCCAGAAAGCCAGCTCTTCTTCGAAGAGCGGTCCGCAGACGTCGGCGGGGCAGTGGAGCTTCCCGGTGCGGTAGTAGTTGAGCACGTAGGCGAAGACCTGCGGGTGCCGGTCGAAGAAGAACTCATCAGCTTTGGGGTCATAGTCGAAGTTGCTGCAGGCGTCCGGTTCAGTGAGCCAGGACAACCGCGTGCCCGGCAGGGTCTTGAGGGTGCTGCGGTAAGTCTCATGCCGGATGCCGCCCACGTTGATGACGATCTTGTCGTTGTCTTCATTCCGGCCCATCTCCCCTTTCAACCATGGCTTGGATGGCGGCTTGTTCCGAGACTTGCACCCGCGGAAAGAGGAGATGCACACTGAGCTCAGCATCGGGGGCGCGGGTCGGGCTGGCAGGAGGGGAGCCGCCCACAAGACTGGGCAGGTTTCAAATCAGGGGATGAGGCGTCATCGCGGCCCCTCCTCCTCCTCCTCTTTCTCCCGCTCCCGCTCCCGCTCTTTCTAGACGGGGCGGGTGGGCAAGCGAGAGGAGCGAGTCCGTGGCTCAGCGCCCGGCTTTTCAAAAGAGAGAAAGGAAGGGACAGGGAAAGTGAGCGTGGACGCTGCTCCGCCACCCTAACTCCACCACCCCCACCCCATCTGCGGCTCGGGATTTCTCCCCCTTCATCCCGCCTGTTGCCTCCATTGTCCCCTCCATCCAGCCACTCCGAGCGCGCCACTTGCACTCCTCGGCCACTGCCGCCCTCTTTTTTTCGGGGGCCACCCTGGCCCCCTCTGCTCTGCTGTGCTCCCTTCCTCAATCCGCGCTCCCCCCCGGGGGGTTTCTATGCTACTCGGGATCCCCTCTGCCGAAAGCTGGTGATCTTGGCGGGGACTCTCGCAGCCTCTTTGCACGCTATGCTGTCAACCTGCTGCTACAATTCTGGCACAGCTCTGTCCCTTTGCAGCTCTCCCTCAGCCCTCCCCTCTCTCACTTTTGCCGCCTTTCTGCGGTCTCCTCCTGACAATTCGCCGCGGCTAACTCTCCACAACCAACTCGCTACAGGACAATTTGCCATGGCCATCCTGCACAGGACAACTCACTGCTGGACAAGAGTTACACTAATACCAAAGAAATGTTGGAATAGAATCATTAAAGAAAGGATGTGAAAGGAGGGACAGAATGAAATGTGAATGGCAAAAATTAAAATAAAGTTTATATTAAATAATTAAATAGAATTGTTAAATTGTCCTGCAGCGAGTTGGCCATGATGAGTTGGCTGCAACGAGTTGGCCTCAGCAAATTGGCTGTGGCTAATTGTCCCATTCCCTTCCCCTTCTTCCTTCTTTCCATTCAGTCTTTTCACTAATTTCTTCCCTTCTTTCTTCTTTTCCATATGCTTTTCCATTCATTTCTTCCCTCCCTTCCGTCCACCTTGTCATTCACTCATTGAGAGAATCCGGAAGCAGCGCGGCTTGACTGGCTGGGAAAATGCTGGGCTCTGACAAGCTTGGCAAAAACCAGCTGGACGAACCGACACCGGGGGTCTTCGGACCGAAGCTGTCCTGTAGGGACAGTGAAGAAAGAGAGACAGCTCAGTGTCTAAAGAGGGACAGGCAAGTCCCTTGGATAGCCCGAGAAACTCTCTCCAAACCGGCGACTGGGGGGGGGGGGGGAGCGATCAGAGTGAATCGCCATGAAGCTGGAGCCTCTGGAGCAAGCGATGTGCTGGAGGGAAGATTTGGACAGAGTGCTGGTGTTGGGTGAGTGATTAGCTAACCCACAGACAATAAAAAGAAAATTCTAAATATTTTTAACTATTAAACTATTACTAAAATTTCCCCGGCGTGGAAATTGCGGCTAAATAGCGGCAGGGGGAGATGGCGGATGGAAAGAGAAAGTGAGAATGACAAGCGCGCCATAGAAGAACCCCAATAAAGAATAAAGAATTAAAAGTGATTGACAAATGGAAATGTAAATCTGGAACTTGGATTCAATTTGGATTGGATTATAAACTGATTGGTGATATATAAAGGTGAAAGAAGATGTGAAAACTGGCTTTTTTCTCTTTTATGACTCGGTAAATACGGATGTGGATTACAAATAAAATGGCGATTTGTTAATTAGTTGAGTGGAACTGTGGATTATAGAGAGACATCTGCAGGAGAAGGAAGAGCATGACATGGAATTGTTTACTTTGAGAAAACCTTTGAAGTAATGAGGAAAAAAAATAAAACCTTGAACTTGTAAAAGGATAACTGGCGAGAACTAAGGAGGATACGTTTTGCCTACAACAGGATAGACTTTGATGATTATAAAAGAGGGACCTTAATGCGACTTAAAACTGGAATAATTCAACCCAGAAAGAATAAAATGGAACAGGAACTTAATGAACTGATAAAGACGATGTGTTTGGAAATAAAGGAAATGATTATAAATTTGCATGGAAAATCGAAATTTGAGGAGGCAAACACAGAGCTACTGTAGAATGCACTGAAGATGAAAAGGAAATGACTAATGAGAAACAAGAAAGAGAGATGGATAATGAAGAAGACAAAGACAAAGAGACTGACTATGGAAAATTAAACAATTGTAATATTAAGTATGGACAAAAAGAAAAGAAACAAGGAAAAGAGGGTGGAACAGGAAAAATATAAAAAATTTAAATGATTACACTGAGATTTACAGTGGAAAGATAAGAATGAGGGAAAAGAGATGGAAAATAATAAGAAATAAAGGACAAAATAAAAGATTTTATGTTTTTAAAATACAAAATAAGCATACTGAGATTAACAATGAAAAGACACAAAAAAGGAAAGAGAAAGGAGAAACAAGGAGAAATATCTGTATATTTGAATAAGTGGAAATATATTGTTAAGATGTTTTGAGAAATATATTTAATGATTGAAATTGAATGTAAAACTGAATGCAATTAAAATGATAAAAATGATTTAAATGTTATACTTGCAAGAAGTAAAGCAGAAAAAATATATTGGTAAAAGTAAAAAAGGTAAGAGATTAGATAATTGAGTAAAGATTTGAAAGAAAAAAGAGAACAAGATGAAATACATTGTTAATAATTAAAAAGATGAGGGATCGGGGTTGCCTGAATTCCACAATGGAAAACTTTAAATTGAAAATGAATACAGCAATAGAGAGAGATGAAGGAATTGGAAGGGAAGAGGAAGGAGACAGAGGGATGGAAGAGTAGGGAGGAAGGAAGGGAAGGGAAAGCAGAGTAGGAGAGAAGGTAAAACGGGGGAAGAGAAGAGGAGAAGGAGAAGGGAAGGGGAAGTAGAGAAGAGAAGAAGAAGGTGGGGAAAGAAAGTTGGAAGGAGAAGAGGGAGAGGTTAGGTTTGAGGAGAAAGATTGCTGTATAATAAAAAAAAGATGAAGTGGAAGAAAGGCAGCTCTGAATAAACAAATATACAGGTGAAACTCGAAAAATTAGAATATCATGCAAAAGTTCATTTATTTCAGTAATGCATCTTAAAAGGTGAAACTAATATATGAGATAGACTCATTACATGCAAAGCAAGATAGTTCAAGCTTTGATTTGTCATAATTTTGATGATTATGGCTTACAGCTCATGAAAACCCCAAATTCACAATCTCAGAAAATTAGAATATTGTGAGAAGGTTCAATATTCTAGGCTCAAAGTGTCCCACTCTAATCAGCTAATTAAGCCATAACACCTGCAAAGGGTTCCTGAGCCTTTAAATGGTCTCTCAGTCTGGTTCAGTAGGAATCACAATCATGGGAAAGACTGCTGACCTGACAGTTGTGCAGAAAACCATCATTGACACCCTCCATAAGGAGGGAAAGCCTCAAAAGGTAATTGCAAAAGAAGTTGGATGTTCCCAAAGTGCTGTATCAAAGCACATTAATAGAAAGTTATGTGGAAGAGAAAAGTGTGGAAGAAAAAGGTGCACAAGCAGCAGGGATGACCGCAGCCTGGAGAGGATTGTCAGGAAAAGGCCATTCAAAAGTGTTGGGGACTTTCACAAGGAGTGGACTGAGGCTGGAGTCAGTGCATCAAGAGCCACCACACACAGACGGATCCTGGACATGGGCTTCAAATGTTGTATTCCTCTTGTCAAACCGCTCCTGAACAACAAACAACGTCAGAAGCGTCTTACCTGGGCTAAAGACGAAAAGAACTGGTCTGTTGCTCAGTGGTCCAAAGTTCTCTTTTCTGATGAGATCAACTTTTGCATCTCATTTGGAAACCAAGGACCCAGAGTCTGGAGGAAGAATGGAGAAGCACACACTGCAAGATGCTTGAAGTCCAGTGTGAAGTTTCCACAGTCTGTGTTGATTTGGAGAGCCATGTCATCTGCTGGTGTTGGTCCACTGTGCTTCATTAAGTCCAGGGTCAACACAGCCGTCTACCAGGAGATTTTGGAGCACTTCATGCTTCCTTCCGCAGACGAGCTTTATGGGGATGCTGACTTCATTTTCCAGCAGGACTTGGCACCTGCCCACACTGCCAAAAGTACCAAAACCTGGTTCAATGACCATGGGATTACTGTGCTTGATCGGCCAGCAAACTCGCCTGACCTGAACCCCATAGAGAATCTATGGGGCATTGCCAAGAGAAAGATGAGAGACATGAGACCGAACAATGTAGAAGAGCTGAAGGCTGCTATTGAAGCATCCTGGTCTTCCATAACACCTCAGCAGTGCCACAGGCTGATAGCATCCATGCCACGCTGCATTGAGGCAGTAATTGATGCAAAAGGGGCCCACACCAAGTACTGAGTACATATGCATGCTTATACTTTTCAGAGGTCCGATATTGTTCTATGTACAATCCTTGTTTTATTGATTTCATGTAATATTCTAATTTTCTGAGATTGTGAACTTGGGGTTTTCATGAGCTGTAAGCCATAATCATCAAAATTATGACAAATCAAAGCTTGAACTATCTTGCTTTGCATGTAATGAGTCTATCTCATATATTAGTTTCACCTTTTAAGATGCATTACTGAAATAAATGAACTTTTGCATGATATTCTAATTTTTCGAGTTTCACCTGTACCTCTTCTCCTTTTTCCATCTCTTCCTCTCTTTAGAATGTGCTGCTTAGCCACTTTTCAGGGCTCCTTTTTTGCTTCTTCTTCAGTTCTTCTCCCCCTCCCAAGAGTTGCCAATTTTTTCTATGCCCTTTCTCTGCATTACTGTCTTGTTGGCTCTGGAATAATACTGCCCTGGTTTACACTATTTGCTGATTGAGCGGCCCTTGGCACTGCCTTAAGCAAATGCTCTAGTTTGCTTCCATGCAGCCCTCCACAGCAGAGCTGCTACTCTACCTCTGCCTAAGTTCTAGGTCCCTCTGTGACCCACTCACCCACTCCATTCCCACTGCCTTATTTCTCCTATGCTTGACCAGATTTTCCTTGAAGCTCCTAGCATGGAGTTTTCCAGATAATCCTCACTGGCTGGGTACACCCAACATGCTTAAGCAGTTAAAAACTGCACTGCGTGCTAAGCCTAATTCAAGAAATCTTAGTTGGGTTTTTTAATATGTTATGAAAACCCAGCTTGTTTAGTTAATTTATGATACGGTGAATTGTGTAAATCCAGAAAATGGATTAATTAAGTAACCAAGTTGTGGGTTGTGTGAATCCAGCCACTAACTGCATGTTATAGTCGTTTTAGTCCTCCTTCAGTGACATTTCTGCAATTGTTCTTTTGTCTTGATAGTTGTACTTTCCATCTCTTCTCTTATTGATGAATCCTGGGTCTTACTGTTCCTCATGATGGGTCAAACTGTCCCCCCCCAATTCTTCTTGGATCCTCATTCTATCCATGGCCCATATATCCTTGCCCTGGACCCCTTCCTTTAACCTGTCTCATGGCCTCTGCTTCTATTTCAAATCCTGCTGCCTCAGAGATCCCCAATTTCTGATCTTTAGCTCTTCCCTCCTTCCCTTCCTGTATATATTGGTTTTGACTATTTTTATCAAAGATTCCCTTCTATATGTATGTACGTCAACAATCCTTAAAGCACAGCCCTGCAAGCTTCACTATGTATTTTGTCTTAGTCTTTTGTCAGTGCAGCCATCCTTGCATTCCAACACATCTCAGAACTGCCAGGCTGGGAAAAACATTTTCTCACTACTTTTCTTCCTGTATGTGTTTGTGTATTTTTGTGTGTGATGTCCCTCAGGACCATAAGAGTGTTGGCATGGCTAGGAATGAGGACTTCGTTATACTTACTGGATTAAAGAAGTCAGGATAACAAGGTGGGGTGAAAAGGGAGGAGGGACATCAGAAAATTTGTATCAATGTATAGGGAGATTTATCATTGTGAGTATAAGATATATTCTCAGACAATTTCTTTTGGCCTGAATTGACTTGTGTTTTCCCCCCAGGTTTATATAACCGTTCCCTTCATTTTATATCATTCTCTATCCTGAGTCTAAAGCAGTGCTTCTCAACCTCAGCATGCTGGCTGGGGAATTCTAGGAGTTGAAGTCCATGCATCTTAAAGTAGCTATCAAGCTTGAGAAGCATTGGTCTAAAGGTACATAATGCAAAGCTGGGCACATCTGGATCTGCTCATTACCTAGAAGGGAGAATGCCTAGAATTCAGGTCCATATTCACCTGAAGACCAATGTTTCGATTTTGGGGTCTTTGAAGATCAGTTGGGAGGAAATGAGGAATTTTAGCCAATGGATGTTTAACCTGGCAGCATTAAACCTACATCTACAAGACCACTGCAATTAGATGTTTGTAAAATGTTTCTCAGACATGATCCTGCATTTATTTGCTCAGAAGTAAATTCCACTGTGTTTAATGGAGTTGCTCCATATCAGTTCATAAGGCTGCAGCTCTCTTATTTTAAGGATTAGGGAAAGGATTTTCTAACAGAGGCTTGCACTCAAAGGACTATGCAACCTTTAGGATTTTTTTTTGATGTATGCTTATATATTGCTCGATGTCTTAGCATCAGCAAGGCAGTAACCTCAATGTGTGAATAAGCCATAACAAATATAACACCACAGATGAAGTTTCTGTATATTTGAAATGCAATGTCACACCATGAACAGTTCACACATTCAGCTGCTAAGCATCAAACTTCTCCCTCATCAAGTGACCTATACCTAAAGGAGAACCAGTCTGACCAGTGACAATAAAGGAAAGCATGACAATGCAATTAAATGGGTGCATGTATATTGTCAATAATGTTTGTGCTGAGATGATTTTTGTTCAAGAGCAAGATGGGGAATATTGGTTGTGTGAATACCAAAGGAAAAAAAAAGGCTGGAGTTTCACTAATAGCTGTTCCTTTACTCATGGAGTGAGCAATTGTCCACCTACACTCAAATGCATGCTCATATGTACCTG
Source organism: Coluber constrictor foxii (assembly GCA_038048745.1). Lineage (NCBI taxonomy): Eukaryota > Metazoa > Chordata > Lepidosauria > Squamata > Colubridae > Coluber > Coluber constrictor. The sequence continues at coordinate 69,690,423 of CM075966.1, read as the reverse complement.
AAAGGGAGTTTAGGTATTTGTAAAGGGAATGTAAGCTTGGATGTGCAAATTAAGTCTCAAGTGTTCCTAAATCAACATGGCATGTAAGGTTATGTAGGGAATAAAAATGCACAAGTTATGGAAACAGACCTATAAAAACAATATGCAAAAAAGTAAATGGCTATCCCAATTTTGAGTCTGTCGCTTAGGATAATTGGCACAACCAGATTCCTAATGAACTGTTCTCACCAAGAGTCTGAGTTTTAGACTTTGGATTCCAGCTTTTAAAACCCAGAATCCTATACTTTCCATTGAAAAGTTAGCATTTTTAATAGTGTGCATATGTTTAAAATATATTTGTCATTCCAGATACAGTGAAAGCTATAATCTGCTCCCTAGTATATTTCCAAAATCAAAATATATAAATGTTTTATGATCGCCGAGAAAGAGGAGAGGCATAAGGTGAAACATTTAGATTAATTGCCCTTCCAGTTATGCTTATCATTTGCAACTGTTATAGTCACTGGAGTTTTGCAAGAGGTTGGAAGTATTCCACTGGGATAAAGCTGGCTTGAAGGATGTGGGAATGGGAGGAGCCACTTCTAAACCCCTCCACACATAAACACCTTCAGAATTTTATTATTCAGGTCTGCAACCTGTTCAGCTTGATGTAGACAGCAATTCCTGAAAAATCTAGCTGGGATTCCTTCTGAGTAAATCCAGATAGGATTGGTCTGCCAATTTATTTAATGGTAAATTCTTATAATTTGCCTTCATCATAACCTTTCTTGGGAATGACTGTGGCTGAACATTCATTTATTATTTTAAAATTAGTTAATTAATACATTAGTAATATCCTGAATCACTTTTCTATATGTATATTCAAAGGTGAATTTTTCTGTTTCTGGATGCAATTTAATTTTTCATAATTACACACGAAGGCAAGGAAGTTAGCAACAACCATATGTGAATTTGGAATGAGTGCTCCCAAGCAGAAAGACAGGCTATAAATTGAAATAATACTAATATTAATAGAGCACATGCAGCTAGCAATGGTGCATGACTGTTTTCAAGAGCAGGAACCAATCTGTTATTTTTAAAGCCTTCCATGCTCTAATATTTGTGGGGCCATCTGGTTCTTACAGCTTTCTTTTTGTGTTTTTCTGTGAGGAAGTATGTCAATGTGTTTGGATTTTTCTTACATAAATAATCTCACTCTAACTACCCCCTCTAGCTTTCTTTTCTCTCCCCACATTTTCTGTCCTACCACAACAGCAGAGCAATGGATAGCACACAAAACAAAAGCTGAAGACATCACCAATGCAATCACCGTACAGGAATGCAAAGACACCACCAAATTGTTGCCTATTTTTCATGTGCAGCTATGCATGCAAACATTTCCCAATTGCTGACCGTATTTTGGCCTGATAGTTTCTCTCATGTGCCAATTCCAATTAAACATACCTTGTTTCCCTTTGGAGTCATAATCCCAGAGACACACTTTCATACACGCTGACCATTCAATCATATTAATAGCTGTCTTTTTGCACACACGAGTTGATTCCTCCTGTGTTTTCATATTCCTCTAAACCAACCTTCCTTCCTTCCTTCCTTCCTTCCTTCCTTCCTTCCTTCCTTCCTTCCTTCCGATGTAATGGACTATGACTATGACTTCCATACTCCACACTTTCCAGATAGCAAAGGTGTCTGATGGGACTTGTAGTCCAGCATGTCTGGAGGGCCTGAGGTTGGGGGTGATTGAGCTATTCTTGAAGCCATGAGCCATGCATTCACACACTGCAATGCATAGATTATACAAATCAAGATCTCTCTCTCTCTCTCTCTCACACACACACACACACAAAGATATGAACAGGCAAATAGCCACCAAACTGAAAACCAGACCTGTATCCTCCAGAAGGTGGTAAAGCAGTAAGTATCAATAGAGCACAAGCCATCCTTGCCTTCCATTTGTAACATGCTGCTGTCCAGTCACAAGTGCTGAAACTCTTACTCCTCCCCCACCCTCCTCTCTGGCCCGATATGCTCTCTATGAATTCTTTTTTTCGGGGGGGGGGGGGGACAACCTGCACATTTTTTTGTCCGTCCCCCTCCCCCCACAGCTTTTTGACCATAGTCACCCTCTGCCACCCAACAGAGAAAACAAACACACACACACACCAATAGAGCCACTAAAGGCCCATACTTACCTGCTAAACCAACCCTTTTGGCTTAGTGTTATTTTTGAGAGAGGGAGACAGAGACAGAAGGAAAGCCTGTGATGGAGGGAATGACCCCTGCCTCTGCCCAAAAAAATAAAAATAAAACAGTTAAAATCGGGGAGCAGGAGATAAGTTATGGAATGCTTCCCCACCACAACCTTTTGGGGACTGAGATATCTCTGTAGCAGCAGTGAAGGATGGAGTCAAGGAGACGCAGAATGTTGCTAAATAGTCACTCTGTCTCCCTCTTCCCACCACACACCTTGTGCGTTTCTGCTTCCTACCCACCCACCCCTCCGGATGCTGCGCCTTCTGCTACTGCAGACCCTGTGATGACATCACTACCTCTTAAGGTGGAATTTTGGGGCATCTCCTAGGCTGTCTTTGGATTGGTTTGGTTTGGAGGTGGGAGAATGTTTCATTTTCTGTGATTGGGAAGAGATGAGGTTCAGAGAAGCACGACACAATTTTGCTCACAGGGAATTGCAAAAGAAATAACAACACCCCCCCCCCCCCAAGCTTTTCCACTTGTTGCTGCCACCAGAGATAAACAAGTGGTTACTGGATGGGGAATAAATTTGGGACCATGGCCTGAAGAGCTATGTTCCATGGAGCTGCCACATAAACATCCATCCATTCACTTATCCATCCAGGCTTCTTCTGAACCAGGGTATCTAAAGTTATGGTGCTATTCTACTCTAGAAAACATTAGAACTTTTTGGGAGAGTAAAGGTACTACAGATGGTGAAGAGAAAGAGGGCTTTAATACTGGGGTGAGTTGGGGAGATTGTTCCTGAACTGCTGCGCTGATGGTTGTGGGGACACCCACAGACCAGGATATGATAGGGTTTGCTATAGGAAGAAGTTGACTTTTATTTGAGGTGTGCACTATCTTGCAGGAAACACAAAAGAAGCTAACATGAAGGAGCTACAATACTCCCTCTCTACATGCTACTCTTAAGAAGACAGTTGCTCTTTGGAAACTGAGGCATTTTTCCTACATCCCACGCATACTGTATGATCAGAAAACTCAACTTTCCTTCTGGTGGGCTAAGTTGCACTTAGATGTTTGAGGATCAGTTGCTCTTTTTCTTCTCCCCACATCTCAGTCCAGACAATACTGAGAGGATTTTTTTAAAAAAATCAATTCCAATCATCCAGAGTCATTGAGAAAAGATGGTATTAGGTTGTTGAGAGTGTGGTTGCATGGCAGCTCCCTCGGTACCTGGATGAAGCTGTCTATTTAGACCCGCTCCAGTCCGGCTTCAGGTCTGGATACAGCACCGAAACGGGATTGGTCGCGTTGGTGGATGATCTCTGGCGGGCCCGGGGTAGGGGTTATTCCTCTATCCTGGTGTTATTAGACTTCTCAGCGGCTTTTGATACCATCGACCATGGTATCATGTTGCGCCGGTTGGAGGGACTGGGGGTGGGAGACACCGTTTTACGGTGGTTCTCCTCCTACCTCTCCGACCGGTCGCAATCTGTGTTGACAGGGGGGCAACGGTCGACCCCGAGGCGCCTAGTGTGTGGGGTGCCGCAGGGATCGGTCCTCTCGCCCCTCCTGTTCAACATTTATGTAAAGCCGCTGGGTGAGATCATCCGTGGTTTTGGGGTGGAGTTCCATCAGTACGCTGATGATACGCAGCTGTACATTTCCACCCCAGACCACCCCAACGATGCCGTGGAAGTGATGTCCCAGTGCCTTGAAGCCGTGCGGGCCTGGATGGGGAGAAACAGGCTTCGACTCAACCCCTCCAAGACCGAGTGGCTGTGGCTGCCGGCGTCCCGATATAGCCAGCTGACACCATCGCTGGTTATTGGGGGCGAATCATTGGCCCCCGCGGAAAGGGTGCGCAACTTGGGCGTCCTCCTGGACCCACGGCTGTCTTTGGAGGATCACACGACAGCTGTGGCCAGGGGAGCTTTTTATCAGGTTCGCCTGATACGCCAGTTGCGGCCCTTTCTAGATCGGGACTCCCTACGCACAGTCACTCAGGCACTCGTCACCTCTCGCCTGGACTACTGCAATGCTCTCTACATGGAGCTCCCCTTGGGGTGCACCCGGAGGCTCCAACTGGTGCAGAATGCGGCCGCGCGGGGGATTATGGGAGCGACGGGACGCTCCCACGTGACACCTCTCCTGCGCGAGCTGCATTGGCTACCGGTGGACTTCTGGGTGCGTTTCAAGGTGTTGGTGACCACTTTTAAAGCGCTCCATGGCTTAGGACCAGGGTACTTATGGGACCGCCTTCTGCCGCCAATAGCCTCCCACCGGCCGGTGCGCTCCCACAGAGAGGGTCTCCTCAGAGTGCCGTCAGCCAGACAATGTCGGCTGGCGACCCCCAGGGGGAGGGCTTTCTCTGTGGCAGCCCCTACCCTCTGGAACGATCTTCCTCCAGAACTGAGAACAATTGCTGACCTCCGGACTTTCCGTCGGGCCCTGAAAACTCATCTCTTTCAGCTTGCTGGTCTAGCCTGACCCCGCTGAATTTTTAAGATTTGTATTATATGGTTGGGTATTTTAATATTTAATGGTTTTAATTTTTAGCCAAAGTTATATGCTTTTTAAGAAATTTTTAACTTTTGTGTACTGTTTTTTATTTGGCTGTCCACCGCCCTGAGTCCGCAAGGAGAAGGGAGGTATACAAATCCAAACAAACAAACAAACAAATAAATAAATAATCTATGGGGCATTAGAAGGTCACCCTTCTGGTTTACATCCAATTTCTGTCATCATAACTAAAGTTTGTTCTAAAATCCATTGCCACTAACTGCTGAACATGCAAAATAAGCAGTCGTGAGAATTTTGCCCAGTGTGCCACAGGCTCTCTCAGCTCAGAACTTCAACAATTTGGCAGGTAACCTATTGGACACAAACAAGGCTGAAACTGGTTTCTTATTCCCAGATCTGAATATGACAGAGTAGCTTCAAGGCAACAAGAAGCTGGATGGGGTATTGATTAGGGGACTGGACCACTCCCAGGAGATGGAGGTTGAAATTCACATCTAATTATTATTCTCAGTGGGTGAAATTTAGTCAATTGCTATTTATCAGCCTAATCAACCTCAGCAGAAAAGAGGGAAGACAAGCTTCACTTAAGTCCCTTGAAGGAAAGGCAGTATTTAGGGTAAAGCTCTCCTTGATTCCTGATGACTTTAGGGACAAAACAACCCTGAAGTTCTAATAGCAACAATTTAAAAACAGTTGCCTTCTTCCAAAAGATGATTTGGACTTCCCAGTCTAGCCTTCACTTCTGATATTCTCTTGTAGTCTCCTGTCCGTGTTTTAAGAATATCAGGTCCTGCTTAATTTGCAAGATTAGCTAAGGACTGCCACCTACTGTAGATAAGAGCAATGCCTAAACAACCAACAACTAAGTATTGGAAGAAACATAGGGTAAAAATGTAAGAATCAATGTTAGGACCTACTCATGTTGTGGCCAATTGGAACTAAAATGCCAGAAGTTCTTATTGCTTTCCAGATAGTGCACTTTTTTTAAAAAAATGCTGTTTAAAAATTTAAAATAGCATTTAATATTTGCAGAAAGATGGAGGGCAATGGGGCAGGCAGCCATCAATCTGCATGGCTTTTGCAGAGGAAAAGTCTGAGCCTCGTGTGATTTCAATCTAAAGTGGAATGGAAGAGAAACAATTTAGGAAGGGGAGGAAACTTTTGTCCAGCCTAATTCCCTTTAAATCTTTCTTCCTTGGGACTTTATATCAGTGGCTGATGTGCCCAGAGCCATTGCCCATTTTTGTCCAGTTTTCAACCAACAGCCTTCCTCCTATCCTTTTGTCAGCATTCATGCCCACACAAAGATGCAAACATGAGTGCAATGATGCAATCTATGCCTCCCTCCCCTCCTCCCCTCCCCCTCCTTTCCTTTCCCTTTTCCTTTCTTTCCTGTCCCCTTTCTCCTGTCTTTTTTTTGCTCCCAGCTGAAGTGTGACACACAGTAACACATCCACTTTTTTAGATGTCCTGCCCTTAACCTTTCCCCAGTCTTCTGTGCAACAGACAGTTTCATTTCACTCTATGCTTCAGAAAACAGCAGTCAGATGAAAAACATCTGCTCTTGTTTTCTTCTTACAACATATTTCTCCAAGTTGCACTGACTATGCCCTTCCCTCATCACTTTTCAAAAAAAGAAAAAAGAAAAAAAACAAGGAACCCACAAATCCTCCTCTCCACCTTCACCACCCACCTGTTCTCCTTTGAAATCCCATGAACTCAGCAATTATTTAGCCAGTATCTCAAAAAAGTGTCAATTACTCTAATTAACTTTATAGTTCCTGAGCATTATGGGTAAAATGATTGGTGAAGCTCTGTAGAAAAATGTGTCATGTACTGCTGACAGCCATTGCAAGGACCCACCTACGGTTACAAGACAGCAGCAAAGAAATCTTTTCTGATGCTCAAACAGGAATTCATGGAACAAACAAAACTAGTGTAGTTACAGAAATATTGTCATGCATGGAAACCTGAGCAGCCCAGTTTGACTTTCTAGTTTTTTGTTGCCTCTTTCCCTGTTGTCTTTTGGATGATGCTCTTTTTGTACAAGAAATATATATGAAATATTTGTTCACATGAAACTTAAGGCAGTAAACATATCTAATACTTTTCCCAAAGGTGCTTTTTCAGAAGGCAACTGGACTTTGTTTTTCCTTGAAGACGTTTCAGTTCTTCTGAAGAATTGAAGAAGCTTCTTGAATGAGAAGCAAAATGTCTTCAAGGAAAAACAAAGTTGAAAAAGCATCTTTGGGACAACCATAACCTGATGACTGAGAATTTTCATAGACCATAACCTGATGACTGAGAATTTTCTAATACTTCTTCCTCCTATTTTCCCCACAGCAACAACCCTGTGAGGTGCATTGGACTGAGAGACAGTAACTGGCCAGGGGTCACCGTACCAGTTTTCATGCCTAAAGTGGGACTAGAACTCACAGTCTCCTGGTTTCTAGGCCAACACCTGAACCACTATTACCCAACAAGCATTGCATTGTAAGGAAGGTGTCCTGAGACATTAAAGGGAATAAAAATAAAGGCATCTCCTCCAACTATAATTTAGATTGCCAGATTGACTTTGACATAGCCATATTCATCTTCCTACAGAATATATGCAAATAGAGTAGCATACAGGTAGTCCTTGATTTACAACCAGTCACTTAGCAACTGTTTGAAGTTATGATGGAACCCCACCCAAAAGCTACTTAGGACCCAATTTCAAAGTTATGTCATTGCCCCCCTTCGATCACATGAATTGGTTAAGTGAGTCACACCTGATCTTATGACCCTTGTTAAGCGAACCACTGCAGTGAAGTGAATCATTCAGTCAGTAAGCGGATCTGTCTTCTATTGACTTTGCTTGTGGAAAGCTGTCTGAGAAGGTTGCACATGACTATGGGACACTGCAACCATTATAAATACATGCTGGTTGCCAACTGGCCAAATTTTGATCATGTGACCATGGGGATGCTGCAAATGAAATGTGAGGATTGGTCATAAGTCATTTTTTTTCAGTGCCATTCTAACTTCAAGCAGTCATTAAATGAATGGTTGTACGTCAAGGAGATTGGACTAGTGGTTAAGGCTCAAAACCAGGAGACTGTGAATTCTAGCCCTATGTTAGGCATGAAAGTCAGCTGGATGACTTTGGGCCATTCACTTTCTTTCAGCTCAATGTACCTCACAGGGTTGTTGTAAGGAAAATAGGAGGAAGAAGAATATTAGGTATGTTTGCTGCCTTGAATTGTATATGAAAAAAAAGGTAGGATAAAAATCTAAAGAATAAAAAATGCTACCAGAACAGGGACCCTGTTTAGGTGATCTCACAGCCTAATATGTGCACAGGATAGGGGCACATTTATTAAAAACAAAGGCAGTGTAAAGGGATCAAATAAAATAAGCAACACATTTATTCTGGAAAAGCAGAACACATGAATAACTTGGAGAAAACAAAGCCTAAGGCCAGGACCCTAACTGGACAGCTGGCTTTGCTGTCAATACAAGAAGCTTACACCAGGGACAGAGGCTTAGAAGTTACCCAAAGCTTTTTCCCTCTGGTGGGAGCTGCAGCTGATTACTCAAGGAGCCACACCTTGTCTGTTCCTTGCTTAAAAGACGCTGCTAAACTTTCCTGTAGTTCCTGCCATGTCTAAAAGGCTTTAAGAGAGATTGTCTCCAAAGTGCTATGCTCTGATGCACCTGCTCCACATTTCTCATGGCTCTGGAGCGAGGCAGAGAGAGCTATAAGCACTGTGCTTTCTGAGGGAAATGTGTCTGGATTTTGTCACCAGGATAAGAGTGACATACCACTGTTCAGTGGGATCCAGAGGTGAGGACAATATACTTCCCTTTTCAGAGAATAAAAACTTCTCTGTGTTGCAGCATCCAATTCATCTGATTCAGAGATGATGTCTAACTGAAGCAACTGAATGCTTTGAGCTGTTTTGAGCTGAGACTCAGAGATGAGTCATCGGAAAGGGGGGGGGGGGAGGAAGGAAAGTATCAACCCAACATAAAATGCATAACTCATGGTCTTCCAGGTGCTGAACCATGACTCCCAGCAGATCCAACAGCAGAGAGAACAGTGATGAATGCTGGTAAATGTAGTTCTGCAACATCAGGAGGACCATATGGACCATACCCATTTCAATGCTTTCCTTACCTAATATAGTCAAAATGTGTTGGGAACGCCAATTACTTCAGCTGCTAATACACTTGGAGGGCATGCAGTTGAGGAAGTAAGCCTTACAGAAAAAGCAGCCACCAGAATTGAACATACAACCTAGAACAGTTTTTGTCATTCTTCCCAAGTAAACCAGACAAGAAACATGACCAAATGAGTTAATTCTACTTTATTGAAAGGCTACATTAACAGAATCTTGTAAGTCTGAAAGTACAAATCTCTTACTATTTCTTTTTACGTCCTGTTAAGTTAGAAGGATCTTTTCTGAGTTTGTTCCTCTGCAGCTGTGGGCTCCCATTTCCTTTATCTGATCATTTCCTAACTATCTCTCCCTCTCGGCCAGGTCATTCCCACATACCATTACAAGGTTTGAACTGAACTGAAACCTACACACATGTATGTCCAAATCATTAGGAAATAACACAGTGTATTTTGGCACGGGTAGTTTACACTCAAATGTGCATGCTGCATAATAAAATTGGTATCCAAATTTAAACTGAACCTTAAACTGAAACTTTAAACTAAAATTGAAGCGGGAGGGTGACCAAACTTTAGAAGCTCTAGAACACAAAACCAATCCCAAGAAAACAAATCAAACAATGAGGTAGGGGGTGATGAGAAAAAAGAAAAACTCAAACAACTAGGAGATGCAGGAAACATACCCACGGACAGGCATAAAAGTTTTAAATGCTTATATACAAATATTCAAAGTTTGGCGAAAAAACAGGGTGAACTAGAAGCAATAGTACATGAGGGCAGGTATGACATAATTGCCATTACAGAAACCTGGTGGGATGAAACCCATGACTGGAATGTACTGATAGATGGATACAAATTGTTCAAAAGAAACAGATCTATAAAAAGAGAAGGTGGAGTTGCACTATATGTAAGAGATCACTACATATCTACAGAAATACACATGACCAAAGATAAAACCCCTCCAGAATGTTTATGGGTCAATATAAAAGGGGAAAAAAGTGACATTGCCATAGGTGTATATTACAGGCCACCCAACCAATCAGAAGAAATAGATGAACTCTTTGCCAACCAGTTAACAAATGTACTGTATGTAGGAAGCGTACCACAGTAGTAATGGGAGACTTTTACTATCCAGATATCAACTGGGAGACAAACTCTGCAGTGAATGGGAGATCAAATAGATTCCTAACCAACCTAGCTGACAACTTTGTCATCCAAAAGGTAGAGGAGGGAACTAGAAGTAAAGCTATACTGGACCTAATTCTTATTAATAGAGAAGAAGTGATAGAGGGAGTTGAAGTTGCTGGAACCTCGGGTGAAAGTGACCACATCATACTGGAATTCAATATAATGCAAACACAAGCAATAAAAAATAATCCAACCAGTGTCTTAAACTTTAAAAGAGCTGATTTTAACAAACTCAGAGAGCCTAGGAAAGATTCCATGGATGAAAATCCTAAAGGGGAAAACAACTAAAGAATCATGGGAAACTCTGAAAAATGCGATCATAAAAACCCAGTCCAGCACAATACCACTGAAAAAGAAAAACAAGAAATTCAAGAAGAATATAGCCCTTGGGCCATATCAAAGTGCAGAGTTCCAGAGACAAATTATTACTAAAATCCGATAAAAGCAATTTAAAATGAAATTGGAATAAAATACAATTTAAAAATGAAATTGGAATAAAATACAATAATTTAATACCATATTTTTCAGAGTATAAGACACACCAGAGTATAAGATGCAGCTTAGTTTTTGGGGAGGAAAATAGGGGAAAAAAATCTGCCTACCAGGTATTCATCTGGCTAGCATCCTTAGTCTGGTCAGCTTCAGCACATTAGTTTGCTGGTTTTTATCCCTTGCTTGGGGATAAAAAACAGCTTCTAAAGCACAACTGATCTTTGGAGAGAGAAGCAATGAGAAAAACAGGCAAACCACGGAGATCACTTCACACGCTAGCACCTCGTTAGGGCTGAAAAAAAGCTTCACAGCTGAGAGTCAGAGGGAGCAGGGAAGATCACTTCACTGAAAAAAAGCTTCTAAAGCACAGCTGAGAGTCGGAGGTAGATCATTTCACTCGCTAGCACTTTGTTAGGGCTGAAAAAAAGCTTTGAAAAAGCTACATTCAGTGTATAAGACGCACCCAAATTTTCAGCCTCTTTTAGGAGGGAAAAAAATGTGTCTTATACGCCGAAAAATATGGTATATAGATAAATAAAGTATGATAAAATTATATTTTGGTGTCACCCCTACAATCTACCTCAATCAGTCCCACATATGCCAATCTCAACCGAACCATTTTGCTTAAGTACTGTGCTGTGTTATGTTAGTATATGGTGTAAGCCTAACAGGTTGTACAGGCAATATATGGACAATATATGTGTTCTGTGACTTTAACATGAATATGTAGTATATGACTTTAAGTAGTACTGCTGAGTCATTGTAATGCTGAGTCATTGTAACGACTGCTGACTGACTCCACTTATCCTAATTAGATAATCACTAGTTGTAAACATATTTAAGAAGGGAACTGAAATGTAGTCATTGATGATATGCTACCATTGTGTGTGGAGTTGCTACCATTGTGTGTGGAGTTGCTACCATTGTGCTATCATCATGAAAGGAGCTCTTTGTATTATTGGACTAACACTGGATGACCAGCAGCTTGTCCATATTCGTGGCAAAGAGTCTGCTGCTAGGTGTTGGACCAAGTTGAAGAAACTATATGTTTGTGACTGTGGGTGCTCATATATATCTCACACAGAAATTGTTTAAACAACATCTTCTTAAAAGGGGAGATATGATGGCTCATTTGGAATCCATGACCAGAATTTTCCAGGAGCTGCATGAAAAGGAACTTGTTTTCTCAGAACTACAACAAGTTTATATAATCCTTTCTTCTTTGGACAATAGTTATGACGACTATGTTTCTTCGTTAGAGGTTTTGTCCAGAGATGAACTGACATTGGCTGGTATAACCGGTAGGTTATTGGAAGAATCCAGGAGAAGACAAATAAGGGATCAGTTGAGAGTGCAACAACCAAAAGAAGAAAAAATGTATTCAACTGCCTATTTTGTAAAACAATGTTTTGCTTGTGGGGCTAAAGGGCATATAGCTAAGTATTGTAAGGATAAGAATATGTCTGTTGTGGATAATAATAGACCCAAGAAGGGGTGTAATTTAGCTATATCCAGTTCAACTACTAATGTTAACCAGGATTGTTGGGTTGTTGATAGTGGTGCTTCTCAATCTATTACTAGGAATAGAAATTTTTTTGTTAAAATGACTAAGAGTAACCAACATGTTAAATTAGCAAATGGTTGGAAGGTTAAGGTGGCTGGAGAGGGTGTTGCTCATTGGTCATTTAGTAATGAACCATTGCCTATGTTATATATCCCTGGGTTAAAATTTAATTTGCTATCTGTTAAATCTTTATTGCAAGTTGGGTTTACAGTAACATTTAAAAATGATAAGTGTTTAATTGAGAAAGATGGCAATGTTGTTACTGCAATATTAGAAGATGATTTATTTATTTTACGTGATAACCCAGTATTAGTGGCTAATTCTAAGTCAGTTTATAGGAATGATAAACCACATGATGAATGTATTCATCTCTTGCATTGGAGACTAGGGCATATAAATTTCAGGATGTTAAAGAAAACAGTTCAGTTATCTGAAGGGATAAAACTACAAGCATGTAGTAAGTATTTGAATTGCAATGCCTGTAGTCAACAAAAAAGTAGGGTTGTTACAGATGTTCTGGATCAAGCCCAATAACAAACTCAGAGACCACGTGGTTCAAACAGATTACCCTTTATTCACAGATGTTTCATTCTTACAGGTATCTTCAACAACTGCACGTGGAGCAGCGAGGGACAACCTTAAGTACTCCATGGGCGGAGCCTCAGGTAAGGAGTGGGCAGGGGAATGGGCAGGGGAGAGTGGTGAGTGTGTTAACCCTTGTGGTGCTGGGCTGGTATGTTGAGCAGGGAGGGCATTTACAGGTGAAACTCGAAAAATTACAATATCATGCAAAAGTTCATTTATTTCAGTAATGCAACTTAAAATGTGAAACTAATATATGAGATAGACTCATTACATGCAAAGCGAGATAGTTCAAGCCTTGATTTGTCATCATTTTGATGATTATGGCTTACAGCTCATGAAAACCCCAAGTTCACAATCTCAGAAAATTAGAATATTACATGAAATCAATAAAACAAGGATTGTACATAGAACAATATCGGACCTCTGAAAAGTATAAGCATGCATATGGACTCAGTACTTGGTTTGGGCCCCTTCTGCATCAATTACTGCCTCAATGCGGCGTGGCATGGATGCTATCAGCCTGTGGCACTGCTGAGGTGTTATGGAAGACCAGGATGCTTCAATAGCAGCCTTCAGCTCTTCTGCATTGTTCAGTCTCATGTCTCTCATCTTTCTCTTGGCAATGCCCCATAGATTCTCTATGGGGTTCAGGTCAGGCGAGTTTGCTGGCCAATCAAGCACAGTAATCCCATGGTCATTGAACCAGGTTTTGGTACTTTTGGCAATGTGGGCAGGTGCCAAGTCGTGCTGGAAAATGAAGTCAGCATCCCCATAAAGCTCGTCTGCGGAAGGAAGCATGAAGTGCTCCAAAATCTCCTGGTAGACAGCTGCGTTGACTTAATGAAGTTGACTTAATGAAGCACAGTGGACCAACACCAGCAGATGACATGGCTCTCCAAATCAACACAGACTGTGGAAACTTCACACTGGACTTCAAGCATCTTGCAGTGTGTGCCTCTCCATTCTTCCTCCAGACTCTGGGTCCTTGGTTTCCAAATGAGATGCAAAAGTTGCTCTCATCAGAAAAGAGGACTTTGGACCACTCAGCAACAGACCAGTTCTTTTTGTCTTTAGCCCAGGTAAGACGCTTCTGACGTTTGTTGTTCAGGAGCGGCTTGACAAGAGGAATATGACATTTGAAGCCCATGTCCAGGATCCATCTGTGTGTGGTGGCTCTTTTTTTTTATTTTTTATTAAAAAGTTTTATAAAAATACAAACATATAAACCCCCCCTTCAACCCCCCCATCCCTTCCCCCCCCCCCACTGACTCCAGCCTCAGTCCACTCCTTGTGAAAGTCCCCAACAGTTTTGAATGGCCTTTTCCTGACAATCCTCTCCAGGATGTGGTCATCCCTGCTGCTTGTGCACCTTTTTCTTCCACCCTTTTCCCTTCCACATAACTTTCTATTAATGTGCTTTGATACAGCACTTTGGGAACATCCAACTTCTTTTGCAATTACCTTTTGAGGCTTTCCCTCCTTATGGAGGGTGTCAATGGTGGTTTTCTGCACACCTGTCAGGTCAGCAGTCTTTCCCATGATTGTGATTCCTATTGAACGAGACTGAGAGACCATTTAAAGGCTCAGGAATCCTTTGCAGGTGTTATGGCTTAATTAGCTGATTAGAGTGGGACACTTTGAGCCTAGAATATTGAACCTTCTCACAATATTCTAATTTTCTGAGATTGTGAATTTGGGGTTTTCATGAGCTGTAAGCCATAATCATCAAAATTATGACAAATCAAGGCTTGAACTATCTCACTTTGCATGTAATGAGTCTATCTCATATATTAGTTTCACCTTTTAAGTTGCATTACTGAAATAAATGAACTTTTGCCCGATATTCTAATTTTTTGAGTTTCACCTGTATATGTGACAAGGGTAACACCAGCAAACCATATTAATGGTTTTAAAACCAAAAAGCCATTAGAGGTAGTGTTTGTAGATTTGATTGGACCCAAGAAACCCAGTATAGGAGGTGCCTGCTATAGTCTAAGCATAGTAGACCATTACTCTAGATACGGATTCTGTTATCTAATGAAAACGAAATGTGAAACATTCCAGCATATAAATAAGTGGCTGCGATTTGTTGAAAGGAAACAGAAGTTTAAAGTAATGTGCTTAGTGACTGATAATGGCACAGAATTCACTAACCAAAGGTTAGAAAAGTTTTTGCAGGATGCAGGAATTCAGCATAAACGGTCTGCGCCGTACAGACCACAACACAACTCTTATATGTCAGTGTTCCAGCGCTGACATAGAAGCAATGAGAAAAAAGTTTGACATTTCACCTAGAAAAGCTTTTCGGTGAATTCAGTCTCCTGGGAGACACAGGGGAGGGGTGACATTCCTGTGTGCTGAAGAGACAGATAAGAAGAGAATGATCTGGAAGACAGCCAATGGGGAGCAGAGAATGGGAAATGAATAGGAGGGTTTTGGATAGAGGGGCCAGTACTGTCTGCATGGTTGTCAGGCATGGCTGCATTGCTCAATAAAGAGAATATTTCCTAAAGTTTGATGCTTGGAAATTAACTTTATTTTAGAGGATGAAACCGAAATCCTGACAGACAGACAGTACTGCTTTTTTCCCTCTCCGAGCCAATCTGGCCGGCCTCCAGAGCTCTGGTTCTTTGCCTGAAGTCTGGACACAGTGGAGGGAGAGTCCGGAAACCATGGCTGAAAGCCAACTCTCCACTGAAAGTTTACTTCAAGCGTCCGCACTAGAAGCAAACGTGGATGCAAAGGAGCCTCAACCCCTCCCTCCTCCAGCAAAGCTGCCAGCCGAGAAGAAGAAAAATGAACCTTTGTGGGCTTTGCCAAAGTCAGCAGAAGTGGAATTCCCTTTTCCAGGCGGGAAAGGTAAGGGAAAGCCTCTAAGTGAATTAGCGAGGGTAGATTGGATGTGGGACTGGCAGCAAGCCAGACAGCCGAAAGCTTCAAAGCAGCCACTCGAAAGCCCCATGGATAAGTTGAAGGAAGAGTTTGACCGTGCTGTCCGACTGGGGGAGGAGCCGTCCTGCAGGCCCAAGGAGAGGGGGAGGCCAGCCCAGCCCACTGAACTGAGTCACCATAGACAGGAGCGCAGCCCTCCCCCCTCCCACACCAGAAGGAGAGATAGCCCCGGCGTGCATCCATGGCTTCCCCCTCCCCCCAGCAAGCACACCAGTCTGCGTAGGACATCACCCCCCCCGCCCCCGAATGAGAGATGAGGAAGAATTCCAATGACATTATGGGCAGGCTCAGAGAGCCCTGCAATGGGAGGAGGGGCCACCGAGGGCGGAGCCACCCTGGTTTAGAAGGAAATTCGATGGGGATCCAGACCAGCTAGCGCAATTCCTCGACGCAGCTGAGATTTACATCGAGCACTACGCACACCTTTACCCGTTCCCCAGGGCCCTAGTCAGTGCCATCGCAGAAGGCCTGGAGGGAGAGGCAAGGAGCTGGTCAGGGGCCCTCTACAAAAACAGGGCCCCCCAACTGCAAGATGCAGATGGCTTCTTACAACTGCTGCGAGCCCGTTTTGAAGAAACAGGGGAGGACCCCTATGTAGAAGATGAGCTCAGAAACCTAATGCAGAGGGGGAAGCCCATCCAAGAGCATATCCGTGAGTTCAGGAGAGTTTTTGGGACTTTACCTCCTTTGCCGGAACGACTGCTAGTGTACTTCTTTAGAACAAGCTTAGATAAACAAATCGCCCAAGTGACCGCTTATCGTGATATTCCGAACCGACTTACCGATTGGTTCCGGATAGCGACACAAGTCAAGAGAGGGCTAAGGGCCAACAACATGCTAAAGCAACCACAGGCAAAGGAGAAAGCCCAGCTGGACCAGGAACCGTCTACCAGACGAGGAACTACAGCACCAAGGGCCACCCAGAGACCACCTGCCACCCGGAGTCTGCTGAGATGCTACAGATGTGGAGCAGTTGGCCATTTGGCAGCAGCGTGTGGAACCCCGGGACTGAGACCAGAGCCAACGGGCAAGACATGGCCGGAACGAGGACCCAGGCACGCCACCAACACACCACGAAGACTCCCCCCCGGTTCAGAAGTCTTTGCCCACTTGACCGAAGCAAGGGAGAGCCCAGATGATGTGAATCAGCCGCCCGAAACGTATGACAGCGATGACGATGTAGAAGACGACCCAATGGTGAGTGGACCCATCCACCCTTTTCTCTTCCCCGTACGCCTAACGGCCCCAAAAACAGGGATTTTCCAAGCCCTAATAGATTCAGGCTGCACGAGGTGCCTGATCAATCTACCCACAGTCCAAAAACTGGGAATACGAACCAAAAAAGCTCAGCCACCCAATCTGATTTGAGCAAGTTGACGGATCCCTAGTAGGGGGGGCGCGCGCCACACACTTAACCGAGCCAGTGAAACTGGAGCTAGCAGATCACTGGGAGATGGTTCGTTTTATAATAGCCCCCAAGATGACTAACCCAGTCATACTGGGACTCCCTTGGCTATTCAAGTGGGGCCCAACTATCTGGTGGCAGGAGGGGACCCGCAGACTGAGAATAGCAAGGGGGCCTCACCCACTGCTGCCCCAGCCAGAGAGGACGCCTCCCACACAGAGGCTCCAACCCCTCCCGCCAGAGGGACAAAAAACGCCCCCAACCCAAGTGCCCCTGATCAAGAGTACAGCTAAACAACTGGCGGCCGCATCCGACAGCCCCCATGACACAAAGCAGATCCCAAAAGAATATCAAGACCTTGCAGAAGTGGCTTCCTGTTGGCACCGCCGTCGTCGCTGGCTGTCTCTTTAAGACCGCCAGCCCCGCCGCCCATAAAGAGCCGCCTCTACAGCTGAGAGGCGGCTTGAGAAACTCTGTATTCTTGAGGAAAACGTGAGCAGAGCCGGCGAGACAAGGTAGAGCCCCCTGCGAAGCCCCCAGATTGTCTTTTTTGCTTCTGGGGGGGAGCAGGGTGAGGCTCCCTATCCAGCTCACCGAGGCTCCAGACTCCGGGGACAACTCTGCATAAGCAGAGCCAGACGACGTGCTTAACGCCAGCATTGAAAAACAACAGAAGTCTTCAAATCAAGCAGGGTGAAATCGGGATTTTAAAAACACAAGTATTTGTGCTAGCCCTGTCAATAATTTCAAGAAGGGAGAAGGAGTGAAAATTGTGAAAGTAAATTAAAATGGCGTCCGGCTTCAGCGGAGGAAAAAAAGCTGAAAGTGAAAGTGGAAATGCCTGTGTGTTCTAACTCACTCTAAAGTACTTAAAGTAACAGCGTTTGCTAGAAGAAAAGAGAAAAGTCTTCTTAGAGTGTTTTTCATCTATTTTCTCTCCCTTATAAAGCTGGGGAAATCTTTAAAAGGTGGAAAAGGGGGGAAGACCTCTTTCCTAGAAAGAATAAGACTGTGCAGAGTCATGGCTTCAAAACAGACTAAGCCAGCTCCCAAAGCATGGGGGGGGGGGGGGTTCCCCTACTCACCAAACAAAATAGCAGCCAGAGATTCAGACTCAGAGCCAAGAACAGGAGACTGGATTTAAAGATTTGAAAGAATTTATAGCTGTGGCTCTAGGGAACCAAACTGAAGCTATGGAAAAATCTCAACAGGAAATTAAGGAGGTGGTTCAAGAAAAATATGACAAGATGAAACGAGATATACTGACAGTAGTTACTGGTCTTTCAGAAGCGGTTGTTGAGATTGATAAAAAAGTGGGTGAACAGGCTTCCGGTTGGCGTCTCCGCCGTTGTCAGATGGTCTTTTTATGACCGCCGGCTTCGCTGTTTGTTAGAGCCGCCTCAACAGCTGTGAGGCAGCTCGGAAAGCCTGTACTTCGCAAGAAAGGACAGCTAGAGCCGGCGAGATGGGGTAGAGCGCCCTGAGAAGCCCCCAGGTTCATTTTTTTTGTCCTGGGGAGGACTCAGGGGAAAAAGGCTCCCATTCCAGCTCGCCAGGGCTCCGGACAGCGGAGGATCTCTGTTTTGACAGAGCAAGACGGCGAGAGCAACGCCTTCAAAAATATCAGAAGTCTGCAGCAAGTAAAATAGGGTGAAATTTGGACTCCAAAACTGCAAGTATTCTTCTTAACATTTTCTCAAAAGAAGGATTCAAACGGGAGAAAGAGATACAAAGTAATGTAAAATGGCGACTGGCTCAAATGGAAGAAGGGAGAGTTAAAAGCAAAAGTGAGAGAGTTTGCCTGCTTGTAGCATTTAACTGGGATACTTAAACATCTAAGAAGATAGATTTAATTTCTGCCTCCACAAAACTGGGGAGGAAAGCTGGAAAAGGAGGGAAATCCTCTTTTTTGGAAAAGTTAAGACTGTGTGGAGGTATGGCTTCGAAACAAACTAAACCGGGGGGGGGGGGGGGGGGCTCCCCTACCCATCAGACAAAGGAAAAGCCAGAAAAGTCACAAACGCAGATTCAAAGTCACGAGCAGGGAACTGGAAATGAGGATTTGAAGGAGTTTATAGCTATGACTTTAGGAAATGTTGTTGAAAAAATGGAAAGATCAATGGAAAGATCTCAAAAGGAAATTAAGGAGTTGGTACAAGAAAAATATGACAAATTGAATCAAAATATAATTAAAGTAGTCTCTGGTCTTTCAGATGCGGTGGTGGAAATTGAGAAAAAAGTGGGTGAACTTAGCACAGAAGTTGAATCTAAGATGAAAGTAACAGAAGAAATTTTTTTAATGCTGATGTCAGAACTCAAAGGATTGAAAATGAGGTGACAATGATTCAATTCAGATCCATGGAGTTTGCTTTAAGACTGAGAGGTATAAAAGAAAATAACAGAGAAGATCTAAGAATAGTTTGTGCTGAGGCACTAGCTGTGTTGTTAAAGGTGGAACCTGATCAAATTTTTAGCAGAAGTGACAAAGCTTACAGGGTGAACTCACTTGTGGCAAGACAAAGGAATTTGCCTAGAGATGTTGTTGTTTATTTTACTGATAGAAGATTGAGGAATGATA
This sequence comes from Coluber constrictor foxii, assembly GCA_038048745.1. Taxonomy (NCBI): domain Eukaryota; kingdom Metazoa; phylum Chordata; class Lepidosauria; order Squamata; family Colubridae; genus Coluber; species Coluber constrictor. The sequence goes on along the minus strand of CM075966.1, from coordinate 69,670,784 downwards.
TTTTGCAGAAGTCCTTCCTTGCCACTATCCAGGTAGAAGGAAATCAGATTGGCGTTTACAAAGAGTTACCACCCAAGATGCTAAGAGACAGAAAGGATTTTGGATTTTTGGTGACTGAATTGAAAAGGTGTCAGATTCCATTTAGATGGGATGCCCCAGCTGGCATAATTTTGAGATATGAAGAAGAGAGATACCGCTTAAACACCATTGAAAACACGGAACATTTCTATTATAATATTTTTAAAAGGACTGCCACACCTCCACGTTCATCTACGTTGTTAACTATAGAGGAAGGTGTTAAAGATAAAGAATCTGAAAGAGAGACCGAGGAACACTGCAAGCAGATTGAATTAGAAACTCAAAGAGCAATAGAAGAAGCTCAAGGAGCAGTAGGTGGCCTTTCAGATGATGCTCTCATGGACTTTCCAGAGACTAAAAAAAAGCCCCTTAGAAGTACGAGAGGTGGCAATGGACCTTGAACTGTTACTGCAGGAACCTAAAGATAAACGTATAACTCGAGCAGCTGAGAAGCAAATGTTAGAGAAGCAGAAACAGCAGAGGTCCAGCACACCACAAGAAGAGAAAGGGGCCAGTGGTAAATCACAGAAATCTGAAGCCATGGGAGGAGCCAGACCGAAGACTACTGCTCTGGAACAGAGACTTCGGCAAATGGTTGATTCGCTTTGTGAAACTTCAAATGACAGTTAAATTTCTATCCTGGAATGTGAATGGACTGAATTCTCCACAGAAAAGAAGGAAAATATTTCATTATTTGAAACAATTTAATAATGATGTTGTTTGCCTGCAAGAAACTCATATTAGAATTCAGGATCAAAAATATTTGATAAATTCTAAATTAGGAGCACATTTTTTATCCTCAAGCCCGGAAAAAAAGAATGGAGTAGTGTTGTATATCTCCAAAAGAATACCAGCTAAAATTATAGAAACAGATGATCATGGAAGATATATTGCAATTGAAATAAACTTACAGAATGACCCATTGCTATTGATTGGAATTTACGCCCCCAACCAACAGCAGGAAATTTTTTATAAATTATTATATGCTAAAATATTACAATGGAATTATAAATCTATTTTGATTATGGGAGATTGGAATGGGGTGATTGATATCAAAGTTGATAAAAAGAGTTTGGCAAAATCAGGGGTTAAATTACCACAGACTTTTTTCGCTATGAAAGAGGACTTGGAATTAAAAGATGTATGGAGAGTTCAGAACCTGAAGGAATTGGATTTTACATTTTTTTCAGACCGACACAGATCTTTTTCTAGGATTGATTTTATCTTGGTTACACCTGATAAATAAATTACTAAAATGACAAAGACCAAAATATTTCCTAGAATGCTAACGGATCATAGTCCAATATGGATAGAAATAGAATTGGAGAAGAAAGAGAGAAGATCTTGGAGATTGAATGAGAATTTGTTTAGATATGAAAAGAATATAACCGAACTTGAAAAACATGTGAAGGAATTTTTCCAAATGAATTTGAATAAGGGTACACCCATTGAAATCGTTTGGGATGCAAGTAAGGCATATATGCGAGGTGTACTGATTCATATGAATTCTAAGCATAAGTTAATTCAGCAAAGGAAAAGAACAGAACTGGAATTAGAGATAAAGAAAAAGGAACAACTACATATTAAAAATCCGCTAGATAATAAAATGCAAGAATCTATAAAACTTCTGAAAGACCAATTTCAAATGCTTATAGCAGAACAGACAGCAACCAATTTACAATTTGCAAAACATAATACATTTTGTAATGCCAATAAACCGGGCAGATGGTTGGCATATACATTGAGAAAACAGCGATGCTCTCATATTATTGATACTATTGAATATGGAGGGAAAGAAGTTTTCCAACAAAATTTAATAAAACAAGCTTTTTTAGATTATTACTCTAAATTATATCATAAAGATAATATAAAGAGTGAGCTTATAGATGAATAACTTGAAGGAACTAAAATTACAAAAATTTCTACTGTACAAAAGGAAAGAATGAATCAAGGAATAACTTCTGAAGAGATTATACTTGCAATTAAACAATTGAAAACAGCTAAAGCTCTGGGGACGGATGGTTTGACAGCAGTGTATTATAAAACTCTACAAACAGAATTGATTGAATATCTTAAGGATTTATTCTGCAGTATACAGCAGGGGGGTAAAATACCCCCTTCATGGAAGACGGCCTTTATTTCATTGATACCAAAGGAGGATGGTTCTACAAAACCAGAAAACTTTAGACCAACATCTCTCTTGAATATGGATTATAAAATCTTTGCAAAAGTATTAGCCAACAGATTGATGCCAGTTATCCAAGAGGTGATTCATCATGATCAAGCTGGATTTATAGAGGGCAGATATATGAAGTATAATGTGAGGCAACTCATAGATTTATTGGAACATCTTGAGAAATGTAAATAGATCCCTGCGGTGCTGGTATTTTTGGATGCGGAAAAGGCCTTTGATTGGGTTAATTGGAATTTTCTATTAAAGACTTTGTCTAAAATGAACTTTGGCGACCAGTTTGTCCAGGCGATATCAGCAATTTATCAAGAGCAAACAGCGCAAATTATTATTAATGGGCGTTTAACAACTAATTTTAATATACAAAAGGGAACAAGACAAGGATGTCCGCTATCCCCACTGCTGTTTATTTTAACTTTGGAAGTCTTGTTGAACTCAATACAGGATTCGAACGCTATGAAGGGAATAGTCATAAGGCAAAAGGACTACAGACTAAGGGCATTTGCAGATGATCTGGTGGTTACCCTAACACATCCTTTGGAATCAATCATCCAGATGAAACACAATATAGAGGAATATGGTTTGGTCTCACGATTCAGACTGAATCAGAAAGAAACAAAGATGATAGTTACAAATATGTCGGAAGCCCAAAGGAAGGAACTGGAAAGGTTGGCAGGCTTTGAAATAGTCTCAAGGGTGAAATATCTAGGAGTGCAGGTTGCAGCTTCAAATATAAAACTTTTCCAAAATAATTATGAAGTTTTGTGGCGAAAGGTGTTAAAAGATCTGGAAAATTGGAAAAAAATGCAATTATCTCTACTTGGCAGAATAGCAGCAGTTAAGATGAACGTTCTACCTAGATTTCTGTTTTTGTTTCAAATGATTCCGGTGCTTAAAGGCAATAAAAATCTGACTGAGTGGCAATCAGGGTTGAACAAATTTATTTAGAATGAGAGAAAGCCAAGAGTAAAACTGAAAATCACACAAGATGTTCGGGAAAGAGGTGGCCTTAAAGTTCCAAACTTACGGCTATACTATGAAGCAGCAGCGTTTACACAAGTGTCTGATTGGTTTGGAACAAAAAAGACTGAAATTTTGAATATAGAAGGCCACGATTTGGAATTTGGTTGGCATGCATATTTATTTTATGAGAACAAAGTGGACAATGTATTTAGAAGCCATATACTCAGAAATTCTTTGATGAGAGTTTGGAAGAAGCACCAGTCTAAATTGGATTACAAAAAATACTTTTTACTGATGTGGGCAGCTGGAATTTGAAGTCATTACAAACTCTGTAGGAAGAAGGGATTAATTTATCTTGGTTACAGTATAGTCAACTTCAATCAAGATGGAGAGAAGATCAAAAAACTGGTCTGATGCTGTATGAAGAAGATTTGGTGATGCAGATAAAACAGAAAGGGCCGATGCATATTAAAAGGGTTTATAAGATATTGCTAGAAAGAGACTCAGAGAGTGAATTGGTTAAAGATTGTATGATAAAATGGGCACAAAATTTTGCAGAACCAGTTTTGTTGGAAACATGGGAAAAGATATGGGTACAGAATGTTAAATTTACTCAGGCACAGAATTTAAGGGAAAATGTTTATAAAATGTTTTATAGGTGGCATTTAGATCCCAAGAAATTGTCATGTATGTACCCTAATGTTTCAACCAAGATGTTGGAGATGTGACTGTTTAGATGCTACATATTATCATATATGGTGGACTTGCAGAAAAGTGAAATCCTTTTGGATCAAACTCTGGTGGGTTATGCAGAATGTTTTGAAGAAGAAGCTTCAATTCTCTCCGCAATTGTTTTTATTGGGTATAGTTAAGGATTTTCCAGTGAGTGAAACAAGACTGATATTATATATGATTACTGCAGCTAGGTTACTCATTGGGCAATATTGGAAAAAAGACATTTTACCTACTATTGAAGAATGGACGTTGAAGATGGCTGGTTTTGCAGAAATGGCAAAGATCTCAGCATATTTAAAAGATAGGTCTCAAGAAACTTTTGTTAGGGAATGGAATAAATGGATAGATTATGTGCAGAATAAATATCAAACAAAGAAGTATCAGTTAGTATTTAGTTGAAGAAGGTTAAATTGTCCAGAGGGTTTACAGCATACAATGGGAAGAGTAAGTGGAGGTAACTACATTTAGAATAGAGATTGACATATTGATACAGAATGTTACCTGATATATGTGATTTTATTATATATTATATTACATTTTATTACTATTATATATTAAGGGGGGTTGATAAAGCTAGATAATTATTATTATTAGATAAGAGAAATGTTTGATATGTTTTATTTGGATTTCTCCTTTTTGCTTAATATTTGTAGTATGTGAATTATGTTTTCGATTCTGTTATGTATTAAGAGGGATTGATAAATGAAGGTAATTATTATTATTTGGATGTTAGTTTTAAAATTTTTTTATTATTGATAGTGGGATGTTTGATATGTTATCTTATTTGGATTTCACCGTCTTTTTGTTTAATATTTGTAGACTGTATTAAATAATATTTTTGTAAGGGAAGCCAAGGGGGGGATGGGGGGATAAGGGGGTGGGGGGGAAGTTGGGAGGTGGGAAAAATGAAAAATTTGTACTTGTAAAACTTTTTCAATAAAAAAAAAGTGGGTGAACTTAGTTTAGAATTTGAATCTAAAATGAGGGCAACTGATGATAAAATTTTCAATGTGGACATCAAGACTCAAAGAATTGAAAATGAAGTGACTATGATGCAATTCAGATTTATGGAGTTTGCTTTAAGATTGAGAGGAATAAAGGAAAATAATAGAGAAGATCTGAGAGTGGTTTGTGCTGATGCACTTGCTGTGATGTTAAAGGTTAATCCTGAAGATGTTCTGAGTAAGATTGACAAGGTCTATAGAGTGAATTCTCGGGTGGCGAGGCAAAGGAACCTGCCTAGAGATGTGGTGATTTACTTTACTGACAGAAGAATGAGAAATGATATCCTGCAGAGGTCTTTTCTTTCTACTATCCAAGTGGATGGAAAAGAGATTGGTATCTATAAAGAACTGCCGCCTAAGATGCTAAGAGATAGAAAGGATTTTGGATTTTTGGTGACTGAATTGAAGAAACATCAGATCCCATTTAGGTGGGATGCCCCAGTTGGAATAATACTGAGATACCAAGGTGAGAGATATCGACTAAACACTGTTGAAAAAGTGGGACATTTTTATTTCAGTGTCTTTAAAACTGGTGCAGCATCTCCACGTTCATCTTCAGTGCTAGCTATAGAGGAGGGTGACAAAGAGAAGGAATTTGAACAAGAGACTGAGGAACAGCGGAAGCAGATGGAGATGGAGGCAATGGAAACTCAGCGAGCAATGGAGGAAAGTCAAGGCGTAATAGGCGGCTCTTCGGAGGAACCATTGTTGGAGTTTTCAGAGGCCAGAAAAGGGCTACCCAGAAGTACAAGAGAGGTGGCATTGGACCTTGAACTACTGTTGCAGGAACCTAAAGACAAGTGTATAACTCGAGCAGCCCACAAGCAAATCTTAGACAAGCAGCAGCAGCAGAGGTCTATCCCACCACAAGATAAGAATGGAGCCAATGGTAAATCACAGAAAACTGAAGCCATGGGAGGAGCCAGGCCGAAGACTACCACTCTTGAACAGAAACTTCGGCAAATGCTTTCAACGCTTCGTGAGACTACAAATGACAATTAAATTCCTATCTTGGAATGTGAATGGACTGAACTCACCACAGAAAAGAAGGAAAATATTTCACTATTTGAGACAATTTAACAATGATGTTATTTGTTTGCAAGAAACTCGTATTAGAATACAGGATCAAAAATATTTGATGAACTCTAAATTAGGTGCACAATTTATATCTTCAAATTTAGGGAAAAAGAATGGTGTTGTGATGTATATAAATAAAAGATTATCAGCCAAAATTATAGAAGCAGATGATTGTGAAAGATATATAGCAATTGAGTTATACACACAGAATGGTCCACTTCTGGTGATCGGAATTTATGCTCCTAACCAACAACAGGAAAATTTTTATAAATTATTATATTCTAAAATACTGCAATGGGACTATAGATCTATTTTAATTATGGGAGATTGGAACAGAGTGATAGATATTAAAAAAGAAAAGAAGAGTTTGGCAAAATCATGTGTTAAATTACCACAGACTTTTTTTGACATGAAAGAAGACCTGGAATTGAAAGATGTATGGAGAGTACAGAATCCAAAAGAATTGGACTTTACATTTTTCTCAGATTGACATAGATCTTTTTCTAGGATTGATTTTATTCTAGTTACAGCTGATTTACTTTTAAAAACAAAGAAAACAAAAATATTTCCGAGGACTCTAACTGATCATTAGCCCGGTATGGATAGAAGTAGAAATGGGAAAGAAGGAGAGAAGATCATGGAGAGTAAACGAAAACTTGTTTAGATATGAAAAGAATATAATTGAACTTAAAAAACATATGAAGGAATTTTTTGAAATGAATTTGAACAAGGGCACCCCTATTGAAATTGTTTGGGATGCAAGTAAGGCCTATATGTGAGGGGTACTGATTTATATGAATGCTAAACACAAATTAAATCAACAAAGGAAAAGATCAGAAATGGAAGCAGAAATAAAGAAAAAAGAACAACTACTCATAAAAAATCCGACGGATAAAAAGTTACAAGAAATTATAAAACTTTTGAAAGACCAATTTCAAATGTTTATAGCGGAGCAAGCTGCAACTAACTTACAATTTGCAAAACATAACACATTTTGTAATGCTAACAAACCGAGCAGGTGGTTGGCCTACACACTGAGGAAACAGCAGAGTTCTCAAATCATTGATACCATTGAATATGGACGGAAGGAAGTTTTTCAACAAAATTTAATTAAACAAGCTTTTTTAGATTATTATTCTAAATTATATGCTAAAGACCATATAAAGAATGAACTTATAGATAAATATTTAGAAGAAAGTAGACTCACAAAAATCTCCAGAGAGTAAAAGGAAATAATGAATCAATCAATAACAGTTGAGGAAATTATTTTTGCAATTAAACAACTGAAATCAGCTAAAGCTCCAGGGACGGATGGTTTGACGGCGGTGTATTATAAAACTTTGCAAGCAGAAATGATTGAACATCTTAAAGATTTATTTTGTAACATACAAAAAAGGGGGTAAAATACCCCCTTCATGGAAGGCAGCTTTTATTTCACTGATACCAAAAGAGGAAGGTTCTACAAAACCGGAAAATTTTAGACCAATATCTCTCCTGAATACGGATTATAAAATTTTTGCAAAAGTTTTAGCCAACAGATTAATGCCAGTTATGCAAGAGGTGATTCATCATGATCAAGCTGGATTTATAGAAGGCAGATACATGAAGGATAATGTGAGGCAAATCATAGACTTATTGGAACGTCTTGAGAAAAGTAAACAGATCCCTGCAGTGCTGGTGTTTTTGGATGCGGAAAAGGCCTTTGATCGAGTCAATTGGAACTTTCTATTAAAGACCTTAACAAAAATGAACTTTGGGGACCAGTTTGTTCAGGCGGTCTTGGCAATTTACCAAGAGCAAACAGCGCAAGTTATTATTAATGGAAGTTTAACAACAAACTTTAATATACAAAAAGGAACAAGACAAGGTTGTCCGTTGTCCCCATTGTTGTTTATTTTAACTTTAGAAGTCTTGTTGAACTCAATACGGGATTCTAGTACTTTGAATGGAATAGCTATAAGGCAAGAGGATTACAGAACAAGGGCATTTGCATATGATCTGGTTGTTACCCTAACACAGCCGATGGAATCAATAATTCAGATGAAAGATATTATAGAAGAATATGGCTCGGTATCAGGATTTAGATTGAACCAGAGAAAAACCAAGATGATAGTTAAAAATATGTCAGAAGGTCAAAAGAAGGAACTTGAAAGGAAGGCAGGATTTGAAATAGTATCAAAGGTGAAATATCTAGGAGTCCAAGTTGCAGCTTTAAATATAAAACTTTTTCAAAATAACTATGAAGTGTTGTGGAGAAAGGTGCAAAAAGATATGGAAACTTGGAAAAAGCTGCAGCTATCTTTACTTGGAAGAATAGCAGCAGTTAAGATGAATGTTCTACCTACCTTCCAACAGTTTGGTGAGAGATTTGAATACATTTTAGAAAGACGAGCAGGTGGGGGGTGCCATCTATACAGCATCTTGTCCACATTTTCTTTGTATGATGTTGCCCACAGGAATTTCATATGTTTAAGCCAAATTTCTTCCCATTTTGTCATATCAATTGGATAGCCAATATTTCTCTCCCAGGCAATCATAGAATCTTTAACTATTTCATCCCCTATCCAATAGTCTATTAAAAGTTTATATATCCTTGATAACATTTTGTCCTCTTTTCCTAGAATGATATTGTCCAGATCATGCTGATTCAAATTAATACCATCTTGTTCCCTATCTTTTTTAAATTTCGAGCAAATTTGGGCATAAGCCCACCAATCCAGTTGTCTTCCCTCCAACTCATTTCTTGATTTCAGAGTACCATGGGGATCCAAAAGTTCCCGGTAAGAGAGGTGATTTTCTTTGTTATATAGAGGCCTATACGTTATAGCTTCGAGTGGGACCAGCCAAGAGGGGATTGAAGAATAAAATTTACCCTTAATTGTCCTCCAGGACTCAATTAGAATATTCCTCACATAATGTCCTGCAAGGCACCTGTGCTTTGGGATTTTGTTTTGCCAAAGAAAATAATGCCAACCTTGATGTAGCCCCTCACCTTCCAAGATCAACAACCTCCTTCTTCTCAACAATATCCAATCCCTGGAAAAAAAAAAGAATCACATACTTAGAAATTCCTTGATGAGATATAATATTTTTTTAATAATATTTCATAATATTTTTGCTGCTGTGATAACATTTAATATATTGATTGTGTCAAACTGCTATTGAACAATTTAATAATTTAACAATAATTGGTTAATAATATTTAATAATTTAAGAATATCGGAATAGACATATAAGTTAAATTAAGTTATAAGGGTTAAGATACAACATAATATACATAGTAGAATTAGGGATTGATATAAGGGTACTGTTTTACTGATTACTTAATATACTGGATAATTAGTTTTAGGCATTTAATTATTATATGGATTGAATTGGAATAGAATTTAACTAAGTGAAGTAAGGAATTGATGATCTGCTGATTTATTTATCCATTTATATAATATATAACAGTATTCAATAGTAAAGAAAATAAGAGATAAAGAGAATAAGAAAGCAACTGATATTTAAGCTAGATCTGTGTTGTATAACTGTTCAATTGTTTAATTATAAAGAAGTAGAAAGATTGTACGTAGGAAATTGAATATACTCAAGGAGAGAACCTAAAATGAGTCACTGAATTGGAGGTTCTTTTCCCTACTCCCACCTTTGGAAAATTTAACCCCTGAACTCAAAATACATATTAGGAATACATTGTGTTATATTGCAGTGTATGATAAACTGGGATTATATAAAAGCAAAAGTTAGAATGTCATACACTTCTACATCTAACGTGTCCAAATCTAATAAGGGAGCATCAGCAACCCGCATAGGGACAATTACATCACCTCTACATCAAAAATCTATAGATACAATGATGGCATCAGATAAAGAAAAACCACCTCAACAATTTAATATGCAGAATATACAATCGATATTAACAAGCATACAGGAGGGGATGAGTAAAACACAAGAATCGATTGCCAGCAATCATATAGAGAGTAGGAAAAACCACGAAGAGATGACAGTCAATGTTGTGGAAATAAAAGACCACCTGAAAAAAATGGACGACAGAATGGAGAAAATACAGCAAGATATAACTAAAAATGAACAAAGAATCCAAAAAATAGAACAGCAGATGGAACAGACAGATAAGAAAATGGAGAGGAGAGAACACGAACAGATGATGATGAATAAAGAATTAGAGGATTCGATCTCCTTTCTCGAAATGGAAAAATCGTCCTTCTTTCTGAGATTTCAAAATGTGGCAGAAACTAAAGAAGAGAACCCAAGGCAAATAATGACAGGAATTTTGGCAGAAGCGACAAAAAAATCGAAGGAAGAAATAAGTATAGAATTGGATGAAGTATATAGGGTCTTCACAAATTATGCTCGGAGGCATAAGCTCCCTAGAGAGATTCATGTTCGCTTTGCGAGAAAAACAATCAAAGAAGAAGTATATAAGATAATGAGGGAAACACCACCAACATACAAAGAAAGAGAAATAATAGCTCTTAAACAGATACCTAGAAGAATAAGGGAAATTAGAAAAAGTTATAATTTTTTAACAACAGAATTGAATAAACATAGAGCAATGTTTAGATGGCTAATGCCCGAAGGAATCATGGTAACGTGGAATGATAGGAGATATAAATTGGACACAATACAGAAAGCACAGGAATTTTTTGAAACAAATTTCTATGTGGAAGAAGATAGACAACGATCAACTCAAAGAGAAATGGGAAAACAAGAGGAGCAAAGAGAACCGAGAACTAGGGGAGAAAAGGAAAGAATGGAAAGAGAGGGAGCTAGGGAAAAGACGAAACTAACTGGAGACAACACCAAAACACAGAAAATCAACTAAAGACAAACTGGAAAAATGGGAGAAGTTAAATTAATATCATTAAACATCAATGGACTCAACTCACCTACAAAAAGAACAAGAACATTTAAAAAATTACAGAAGATGAAAATGGACATTATAATATTGCAGGAGGTACATATAAAGAAACAACACCGTAAATTAATAGAATGTAACAGATTAGGAGAATTATATACATCTTTAGCAGAAGGGAAAAAAAAAGGCATCGCCATGTATGCGCACAAGCACTTACAGCCTAAGCAAGTATATCAAGATGATGAAGGCAGAATACTAATGGTAGAGATAGTAATAGGGGGGAAAAAAACATTATTAATAACAGTCTACGCACCAAATACTGCCCAAATGAGTTACTTTCAAAAAATCCATCAGAAGATTAAGGAATTGGACTATGAAAATATTTGCCTCATTGGAGATTTTAATGCAATTGACAATATAGAAAAAGATTATGGGGCTAACAAACAGAAAAAAACTAAGAAAAAATTATTGCCACAAACTTTTTACGATTTGGTGCAGGAATATCAGCTTAAAGATGCATGGCGAGAAGTGAATAAAGAGAGAAAGCAATTTACATATTATTCGAATCCGCATAACTCGTGGTCTAGGATAGATATGGCATGGATGACGGCGCAACTAAGAACAACTCTAAAAAGCATTGAAATAGCTGCTAATATCTGGGCTGACCATAATCCAATTGAGATATGTTGGAAAGGAGATCAAGAACGTAAAAGATGGATGTTAAATACAGAATTGTTGAAGGATAAGCAATATATAGAATGGATGCAGAAGGAATTGAAGATTTTCTTACAAATCAACTTCATAGAGCATACTAGTATACAAAATCTTTGGGACACGACTAAGGCCTATATTAGAGGCTTAACAATAGCATTTAATGCAAAAAAGAAAAGGGAAGAACAGCGATTAAAAGAAACACTAATAACCAAAATTCAGCAACTAGAAAAGGAATTACAACAGAATCCAGATAGACAGAAGATAAAAGAAGAACTAAAACTTACTAAGCATCAAATCAACCTGATGACAACTTCCGAAATTACAAAGAAAATGAAATTTGCAAAACAAAGATATTTTGAATTTGCTAATAAGACGGGAAGATGGTTAGCACATAAATTAAAATCAGAGAGGGAAAAAAGGACGATAATACAATTAAAGGATAAAGATGGAATTATGTACTACAACCAAGAAGACAAAAAACGAATAGCGACTGAATTCTACCGAGAATTGTATGCAGAAGAAGCAATAGATGAGGAGGATGTGAGGGAGTACATAGCCAAAATTAACTTGAAAAAGTTAAAGGACCAGCATGTAGAGTGTTTGAACAGACCAATAACGCTGATAGAAGTAGAGGAAATAAGGAAGAAACAAAAAAACAATAAGACACCAGGAACAGATGGCTTACCGATAGAATTATACAAAGCTCTGAACCAGACCCTGGATGAAGTACTAACTCAACTTTTCAATGCGGCATTATTGAAAGCTAACACTCCCCAATCATGGAATGACACATTAATCACCCTGATACCAAAACAAGATGCAGACAGAGAAAATATTAAAAATTATAGGCCAATTTCGCTGTTGAACGCAGATTATAAACTCTTTACATCAATCATGGCACACAGATTAAAAACATTCATAGCAGAATACATACACGAAGACCAGAATGGATTCATACCCGGTAGACAAATCCAAACAAATACTAGAATAATAATGGACACATTAGAATTTTATGAATATCACCCGGACAAACAATTGGCACTAATATTCTTGGACGCACAGAAAGCATTTGATAACCTGAATTGGACATTTCTAATAACACAATTACAACAAATGGAAGCAGGAAACAAATTCATCCCGATGATACAGAATATATATAAAAACCAAAAAGCAAGAGTATTGATCAACGGCCAGACATCGGATTGCTTTGAAATTAAGAGAGGAGTAAGACAGGGATGCCCACTGTCCCCCTTATTGTTTATATTAACCTTAGAAATACTATTGGAAGAGATTAGGAGGGACAAGGAGCTGTCCGGACTTAAGATAAAAAACCAACAATACAAGTTGATGGCCTTTGCAGACGATGTGGTACTGATAGTAGATAACCCCCTAGAGGCCGGCACTAAGGTGTTGAATAAAATACGACAATTTGGGAAAGTAGCAGGACTGAAAATAAATATGCAAAAAACTAAAATTATAACAAAAAACATTACAAAGGCCCAACAAGGAAAATTGGAAGAGTTAATGGGGATACAAATAACGAAGAAAATTAAATATTTAGGGATACAAATGACTAATAAAGTATCATCTTTGAAGGAAGATAATTATTCAGAACTTAAAAAACAAATTGATAAAGACTTGCAGAAATGGAATAAACTACAGTTATCAATGATTGGGCGTATATCGACAATAAAAATGAATGTACTTCCACGAATTTTATACCTGTTTAGAGTAATACCAATTAATCCCGGCAAAGCATTCTTTAAAGATTTGGATAAGATGACTGCTAAATTTATATGGCAAGGAAGAAAGGCCAGAATAAAATTAAAATATTTACAGGATGCCCAAGAAAGAGGAGGGATGGGCTTACCTAATTGGCAACTTTACTACAAAGCGACAGTATTAACTTGGATACGGGAATGGATTGATTTACGAAATAGAAGAATATTAATAATAGAAGGGCCAGACTTAACCAAAGGATGGCACGCATATTTATGGGATGAAAAATACATAAAACAGGGACAATTCTGCAGACATATGGTTAGAGCACCTCTGATTAAAATTTGGCACGAGATTAAAAAGTCGCAATACATGGAAATGCCAAGATGGGTCTCCACGATGGAGGCTCAGATTTACCCTAACACTCTAGACCCAAGTAAGATGAAAACATACCATGAGCTCCTGACAGAAGAAGGAAATCTAAGAACAAGAGAACAATTAAAAGAACAAGAAATAGAATTGGATTGGCTAACCTACTTTCAATTAAAAACCAAATACAACTCAGATAAGGAGAGATATGGAATACAACGAGAACCAAGTCAATTAGATAAAATATTTTTAGGCCCCATTGAAAAATCGATAACCAAATTCTATAACTATTTACTAGCACAGGTATTACAAGAAGAAATTGTTAAAGAAAATATGATTGCGTGGGCGAAAAATTTTGGTTACTCGTTACAGTTAGATGAATGGGAGAAAATTTGGAAATATAACAAGAAGGTAACCCTATCAACAGCATATAAAGAAAATGCATTAAAAATGTTTTACAGATGGCATTTCCCGCCGGCGAGAATCGCCAAGATGTACCCTAATGTATCACCGGGCTGTTGGAAATGTAGGGAAAAAAAGGGAACTTATTATCATATGTGGTGGCTCTGTCCCAAGGCCAAACAATTCTGGAACAATATTAGGATAAAGTTAGAACAAATAACATCCCAGCATATATCGTTGAAACCACAGACTTTTTTATTAGGAATACTTACAGAACATTATGATAAGGACATAAGATATTTAATTACACACATCTTGACAGCCGCAAGGATTTCATACGCACAACATTGGAAATCAGATACAATCCCAACCGACAGTCAAATAATAACTAAAATCATGGAATGCGCAGAAATGGACAGATTGACAAAAAAAATACAAGATAAAGAAGATTCGATGTACTACCAGGTGTGGCAAAAATGGTACCAATGGCTATCTAAAGTGAATAATTGACCCTGCATATAGTAAAATGAATTTATACAATATACATACAGATACACATATAGTTAGGAACATATTAGGAAGATATCATACAAGAAGTAACATGGTGAATGTAAAATCAAAGGTACTAATAGTAAATTAAAGATGGATTTAACCTATTATGTATATAGAAAGAAAACTACAGAAATACGACTAAGGATGTCTAAAATTAGGAATTTAGCTACCTAGGTGAAGGTAGTTTGTTGTTTGTTTGTTTGTTCAGCGTTATTGTGTTTTTCTTTTGTGTTATGTACGTTTTTCAATAAAAAATGTTAATAAAAAAAATTAAAAAAAAAAAAAAAAAGAAATTCCTTGATGAGAGTATGGAAGAAGCACCATCTTAAATTGGATTACAAAATACCTTTGTGGTTGGATCTTGGTCATATTATACGGAATATAAAGTCACTCGGGGGGGATTTTATATAAAGAGATACTTTTTGATGATGGGGCAGATGGAAATTAAAGTCACTTAACACTCTGTTGGAAGAAGGGATTAATTTAACTTGGTTACAGTATAATCAACTTCTATTGAGATGGAGGGAAGATCAAAAAACCGGTTTAATGATGTATGAAGAGGAATTGGTGAGACAGATAAAAGAGAAAGGCCCAATGCATATTAAGAGGGTTTATAATATATTGCTGGAAAGAGACTCTGAAAATGAACTGGTTAAAGACTGTATCATAAAATGGGCACAAAATTTTGCAGAACCAGTTATGATGGAAACATGGGAAAAGATATGGGTCCAGAATGTTAAATTTACTCAGTCACAGAATTTGAGGGAAAATTTTTATAAAATGTTTTATAGGTGGCATTTAGATCCTAAGAAATTGTCATGTATGTATCCTAATGTTCAGCCAAAATGTTGGAGATGTGATTGTTTAGATGCTACATATTACCATATATGGTGGACTTGCAGGAAAGTGAAGGCTTTTTGGATCAAAATTTGGTGGGTTATGCAAAATGTTTTGAAGAAGAAACTTCAATTTTCTCCACAATTGTTTCTATTGGGTATAGTTAAGGACTTTTCACTGAACGAAACAAAACTGATATTATATATGATTACAGCAGCTAGGTTATTGATTGGTCAATATTGGAAAAAAGATATCTTACCTACTATTGAAGAATGGACTTTAAAGGTAGCCAGTTTTGCAGAAATGGCAAAGATATCAGCATATCTAAAAGATAGGACTCAAGAAACTTTTGTGTGGGAGTGGAAGAAATGGATAGACTATGTGCAGAACAAATATCAAACAAAGAAGTATCAGATAGCTTTCAGCTGAATGTTGTGTAGAAATTGTTATATAGAAAATGTTATGTAGAATGTTATGTAGGAAATGTTATGTAGAGAATGTTATTTAGAAATTTATAGTATATACAGGGTGTAGAGTAATGAGGGGGAATTATTATATGATTTGGATTTTACTTTTTAACATTTGGGATAGAATATGTGTAGATTAAATATAAATTAAGGAAGTATCAGATAGCTACTATTTGAATGTTATGTAGAAACTTTTAGTATTGACGGGGTAGATTAACGGGAGGGGGAATTTTAGGACATGATATGATTTGGATCTCACCTTTTAATATTTAGGGAGTTAAAAATGAACTGTAAAATTTTTAAGGTTATAAGGGAAGTCATGGGTGGGGAGGGATGGGCTAGGGAGGGTTAGGGAGGGGAAGTGGGGGGGAAAGGGGAAAAATTTGTATTTGTAGAACTTTTTCAATAAAAAAAATAAAGACCTTGCAGAAGTATTTAGCGAGACCGAGTGTGATGTTCTACCACCCCACCGCGAGACCGATTGCGCCATCGAAATCATCCCTGCGGCGAAACTACCTAAACCTAAGTTGTATGCTATGACGCCCCGGGAAATGCAAGAAATGCGAAAATACATAGACACTAACCTACAAAGGGGTTTCATTGAGCCAGCCAAACCCTGAATAGCAGCACCAGTCTTTTTCAGAGAGAAGAAAGATGGCTCCATGTGTTTAGTGGTTGACTTTCGAGGTATCAACGAGGTCTGCGTACGCAATTTATATCCCCTTCTCCTCATGAAAGACATTTTAGCCCACCTGGCCAAAGGAAAGGTTTTCACCAAACTAGACTTCCGCGAAGCCTACTACCGGAAACACATCAGGGAAGGATACAAGTGGAAGACAGCATTCAACTGCCCCCTAGGAAGCTTCCAATTTAAGGTAATGCCTTTTGGACTACAGGGGGCGCCGGTGGTATTCATGCAACTTATAAATGAGGTGCTTCACGACCACCTTTATAAGGGGGTCCTCGTCTACCTGGATGACATTCTCATTTACACGGAAACCGTAGACGAACACATACCCCTCGTCTGCAAAGTGCTCGAGAAACTGCTGAAGACGGACCTTTATGTCAAACTATCGAAATGCGAGTTCCACCAGGCACGGTTGGATTACTTGGGCTACCAAGTGCCAAAGGAGGGGATAGAAATGGACCCAGCCAAAGTACAATCAGTCCTAGACTGGCGCCCCCCTCGCACCTGCAGACAACTGCAAAGCTTCCTGGGGTTTGCGAACTTCTACAGGCAATTCATCCCCTCCTTTGCGAGAATTGCCAAACCTCTGACGGACCTCTTAAAAACATGGAGTCCTGCAACAAAACCCCGCCCGGGACAACCTCTACAGTGGGACCCGGCCTGCCAACATGCATTTGAGACACTAAAAGAAATGTTTGCAAAAGAACCGATCTTAAAGCACCCCAACCCCGAACAACCCTTCGTCATCCAAGCAGATGCCAGTGACGTGGCAGTGGGGGCGGTCCTACTCCAAAAAAACAGCCAAGGGAACTTACAACCCTGTGCATACACATCCCGCAAACTCACCGACACAGAGAGACGATGGGCAGCGTGGGAAAAGGAAGCGTTCACAGTGAGGTGGGCGCTGTTAACCTGGCGACATCTGCTAGAAGGAGGCCAAACACCGTTCGAAGTTTGGACTGACCATAAAAACTTGGAGGCCCTCAAAACTCCAAGGAAGTTATCACCCAGACAGGTCCGGTGGGCCCAATACTTCAATCATTTCAACTTCGAGCTGAAGCACATCCCAGGGGGGAAAAACTTTCTGGCCGACGCCCTCTCCCGAATGCCCCAATACAACAGTGAACGAGAGCAGGTGGTGAATGCCATCATCCCCTCTATCCAAGGAGTGGGCCAGGTAACCACCAGACGGCAGCATCGTGATCAGCAAGGCCAGCCAGCGAGTGACCTAACGACAAAGCTCAAGGCAGAAACATTGGCGGACCCCTGGTTCCGAGACAATCAACATCTCTTGGCAAAAAGGGATGACCTAGCCTGGAAAGGAACAAAACTTTACATCCCAGAGATGCTACGCACCCTGGTCCTCAAGAGGAGCCACGACGTTAAACCAGTGGGTCATTTTGGTTTTCTAAAAACTCTGCATTTAGCACGGAGACAGTTTTGGTGGCCCCACATGAGAAAAGACGTAGACAATTATGTAAAAAGTTGTACCGTCTGTGCCACGATGAAAACCCGACCAGGGAGACCCCCCGGACTGCTGCAGCCAGTAGCTGAACTGTCAAGGCCATGGGAGGAGATTGCTATGGACTTCATAGTTGAGCTACCCAGAAGCGGCGGAAACACAGTGATCTGGACTGTAATAGACTTATTCTCCAAACAGGCACACTTCATACCCTGCAGTGGATTACCTTCAGCCCGCCAATTGGCCAAACTGTTCGTGAAACACATCTACCGCCTGCACGGAGTACCCAGAAGAATCATCTCCGATCGGGGTGTCCAATTTACAGCGAAGTTCTGGAGGGAATTCCTTCGATCCATAGGATCATCCCAAGGCCTCAGCTCAGCGTTTCACCCGAGCACCAATGCGGGGGTGGGTGGGTGGAGAGATTGAATGCCATGATAGAGCAGTACCTGAGGTGCTACGTTGACTACCAACAATCGAACTGGGCGGACCTCTTATGTTTTGCAGAGGTCACATATAACAATGCTGTTCACAGTAGCACAGGACTAACTCCATTTAAGATAGTGAGTGGCATGGATTTCGTCCCCATGCCCGAGTACCCAAGGGAACCTCCTTCTTCAGTTAGTTTGACCGATTGGATGGCAATGCTGAGAGAATCTTGGGACAATGTCAAGAAAGCGTTAGACAAGGCGGCACGGGCTTATAAGAAACAAGCAGATAAGCACCGGGCCCCTCAAAGACCGTTCTGAGTAGGAGAGAAGGTCTACCTCTCCACCAAGTATTTAAAACTCAGACTCCCAACTAGGAAACTCAGCCCGAAATTTATAGGTCCTTTTCCTATAGTTAAAATAATAAACCCGGTTACAGTACAATTGCAATTGCCCCGGTTGCTAGGAAAGATACACGCGGTTTTTCACAGTAGCCTCCTGAAGCGTGTGGTGGGGTCAAATTTAAGGCTGGTACCTCGTGACCCCCCAGGACCCTTGATCATTGGAGGCCAGACTCACTATGAACTGCAGGAAATTCTTGATTCGAGGTGGCGTAGAGGGCGCCTCCAATACTTAGTTAAGTGGAAGGGTTACCCTTTGTCAGAAGCTTCCTGGGTGAAGAGCACCAACATCCAAGCTGACCGGCTCATAGCTAAGTTCCATGCAGATCACCCGGGCAAGGCAGGAGGGGGTGGAACACCTCCTCGGACGAGGTGACAGCACTAACCCTGTTGTTTTTCTTGCACAGGCCTCGCTGAGAGAATGAAGGGAGAGGGGCCGGATGTCAGTGTTCCAGCGCTGACATAGAAGCAATGAGAAAAATTTTGACATTTCACCTAGAAAAGCTTTTCAGTGAATTCAGTCTCCTGGGAGACACTGGGGGGCAGGGTGACATTCCTGTGTGCTGAAGAGACAGATAAGAAGAGAATGATCTGGAAGACAGCCAATGGGGAGCAGAGAATGGGAAAGGAATAGGAGGGTTTTGGATAGAGGGGCCAGTACTGTCTGCATGGTTGTCAGGCACGGCTGCATTGCTCAATAAAGAGAATATTTCCTAAAGTTTGATGCTTGGAAATTAACTTTATTTTAGAGGATGAAACCGAAATCCTGACATTATATTGAAAGAAGGGGTCAAACATTACAAGCCATGACTAGAACATTGTAAGCCGCCCTGAGTCTCCGGAGAAGGGCGGCATATAAATCAAATTTAAAAAAAGAAAGAACAATGTTGGCAGATTCTAGTTTGCCTGAAACTTTATGGGATGAGGCTGTTATGTGTGCTAACCATGTGCTAAACAACATTGTACATTCATCTACAGGTGAAATACCGTTCACCTTATGGCATGGGAGGAAACTAAATCTTAGTTACTTACACACATTTGGAGCCCCAGCTTGGGTACATATTCCATCTAGTGTGAGGAGAAAGGATCAACAGAGAGCCAGAAAAATGTTTTTCGTTGGCTATGACTCAAACCATCGGTCTTTTAGATTTTGGGCACAGGGAACTACTAGTGTTTACTGTAGTGCAAATGCAAAATTTCTAGAGCACGAAGGATGGGATAAACTTGAGCGTGCAGATTACAGACAGGATGACAATAATGTTAGCATTGAGCATCAAATGAGTAACGATACCCCTGTTGAGGATATAGACAATGCAGAGTCTTCTATTAAGGTTGAAGAAGAGGAGGTAGTTTTAGGGGAGGAGTCAGATGAAACACCTGCATTGAGTCCTGTATTGCCTAGAAGTTCTACTAGAGAAAGAAATCCACCTGATAGGTATAAAGCAACTGTGGTTTGTCAGGTTAACATAGAACCTTCAAGTTATGAGGACATCAAGCTGTATCCTGAAAAGGAGCAGAATGCATGGAAGGAGGCAATGAGTAAAGAAATTAACTCATTAACTGAATTAGGAGTTTATGAAAACGTTAAATTACCACCTGGAGAGAAATTGATTGGTTGTAGATGGCTTTATAAAGTAAAGAAAGGTATAGATGGGACTGTAACCCATAAAGCTCGCCTTGTAGCTCAAGGTTTTTCTCAAACTGAAAAAGATTTTGATGAGGTGTTTGCTCTGAGTTTAAGAGCTAGCACGTTAAAAACAATGGTAGTGTGGGCGGCAAAGAATAAGTATATAATTAACCATTTAGATGTGGAGACAGCATACTTGCCTGCTCCATTAAGACATACCATTTATATGAGAAAGCCGTTAGGAGTTAAAACAGAGGATCAAACTGATTGTTGGAAATTAAATAAAAGTCTTTATGGTTTAAGACAATCAGAGTTTGAATGGAACCAGTTAGTTAGTGTATAGTTAGTTATAGTGATAGTTTATTATATTTATATACTGCCCTTTTCCCGAGGGACTCGGGGTGGTGAACAGCCAACAATAAAATACACAGATACAAAATTTAAAACAATATTAAAATCCAATTAAATCAATTTGGCCCATAGTTAAAAACCCTATATTAAAACCCCTAATTTTAGTAATTGAATTAAAACAATTTTTTTTTAAAAAAAAGAGTAGGTCAGGCCAGCCCGGCTTGATGAAACAAAAACGGCTTTAGGGCAGTTCGGAAAGTGTGAAGGTCAGGGATCTGCCGTATCTCTGGGGGCAACTCGTTCCAGAGGGTAGGTACCCCCACAGAGAAAGCTCTCCTCCTGGGGGCCACCAGCCGGCGTTGTTTGGCCGATGGCACCCTGAGGAGGCCCTCTCTGTGGGAGCGTACTGGTCAGTGGGAGGCTACCGGTGGCAGAAGACGGTCTTGTAAGTACCCGGGTCCTAAGCCATGGAGCGCTCTAAAGGTGGTAACCAGTACCTTGAAGCGCACCCGGAAGACCACCGGGAGCCAGTGCAGCTCGCGCAGGAGAGGTGTTACATGGGAGCGCCGAGTCATCCCCATAACCAACCCGCGCAGCCGCATTCTGGACCAGTTGGAGCCTCCGGGTGCTCCTCAAGGGGAGCCCCATGTAGAGAGCATTACAGTAGTCCAGGCGGGATGTGACGAGGGCATGAGTGACTGTGTGTAAGGCATCCCAATCCAGAAAGGGCCGCAACTGGTGAATCAGGCGAACCTGATAGAAGGCCCCCCTGGCCACAGCCATCATATGTTCTTCTAAGGACAGCTGTGAATCCAGGAGGACACCCAAGTTGTGAGCCCTCTCTGTGGGGGCCAGCAAATTGCCCCCCAAATCAGTGCTGGTACCAACTGACTATATCGGGATGCCGGAAACCCCAGCCACTCAGTTTTGGATGGGTTGAGCCTGAGCCTGTTTCTCCCCATCCAGATCTGCATGGCTTCCAGGCACCGGGACATCACAGCAAAGGCATCGTTGGGGTGGTCAGGGGTGGAGATGTACAGCTGAGAATCATCAGCGTACAGATGACACTTCACCCCAAAACCACGGATGATCTCACCCAGCAGCTTCACATAAATGTTGAACAGGAGGGGCGAGAGAACTGACCCTTGCGGCACCCCACACACAAGGCACCTTGAGGTCAATCTCTGTCCCCCTGTCAACACGAATTACAACCGGTCAGAAAGGAAGGAGGAGAACCACCGTAAAACGGTGCCCCCTATCCCCAACCCCTCCAATCGGCATAGCATGATACCATGGTCGATGGTATCAAAAGCCACCAATAGATCTAATAGGACCAGGACAGAGGAACAACCCCTGTCCCAAGCCCTCCAGAGATCATCCACCAACACGACCAATGCCGTTTCTGTGCTGTGCCCAGGCCTGAAACCCGACTGGAATGGATCTAGATAAACCGTTTCTTCCAGGTACCTGGGAAACTGTTGTGCCACCACACTCTCAACAACCTTCGCCACAAAGCAAAGGTTGGAGACAGGATGATAATTAGCTAATACAGCCGGGTCCAGGGAAGGCTTCTTAAGGAGGGGCCTCACCACCGCCTCCTTCAAGGCAGCGGGGAAGTTACCCTCGCTCAAAGAAGCATTGATAATCCCCTGGAGCCAGCCTCGTGTAACCTCCCGGGAGGCCAGTACCAACCAGGAGGGACACGGGTCCAGTAAACATGTGGCAGCACTAATCTTACCCAGAACCCTGTCCACATCCTCAGGAGCCACAGGGTCAAACTCCTCCCAAATGACATTCTCAAGGCCCACCTCCATCACCCCGTCTGAAACTACCCAGAGTCCAATTCTTCACGAATCTGAGCGATTTTGTCATACAGATATTGAACAAAGTCCTCAGCTCTCCCCTGCAAGGGGTCTTCCCTCGCTCCCTGATGGAGAAGGGAGCGGTTCACCCTAAACAGGGTGGCTGGGTGATTAGCTGATGATGTGATAAGAGCGGAAAAATACTCTGATTTTGCCGCTTTTATCGCCACTAGGTAGGTCTTAATATAAGACCTCACCAGTGTTCGGTCAGATTCGGATCGGCTGGCCCTCTAACTGCTCTCTAGGCGTCTTTTCCGGTGCTTCATTTCCCTAAGCTCCTCGGAGAACCAGGGAGCCACACTGGATCGGCACCGGGTCAGAGGCCGCAAAGGCACGACCCAATCCAAGGCTCTGGCGGCCGCCCTATCCCAGGTGGCCACCAGGTCCTTGGTTGAGTTGTGAACCAGAACCTCAGGGAATGGGCCAAGCTCCCTCTGGAATCCCTCAGGATCCATCAGGTGCCTGGGGTGGAACCACCTGACCGGTTCCGCCTCCCTGCAGCGGGGGGTAGCGGTACAGAAGTCCAGTCGGAGGAGTGAATGATCAGACCATGACAAGGGTTCAGTGACTACATCCCCTATATCTAGATCATTCAGCCACTGATCTGAGACAAAAATCAAGTCCAGAGTGTGTCCCCCAATGTGTGTTGGGCCATGAACTACCTGGGTCAGGTCCAAAGCCGTCATGGAAGCCATGAACTCCCAAGCTGCTTCCGACGTCTCGCCGACAGATGGCAGGTTGAAATCCCCCATGACCATAAGTCTGGGGGTCTCCACCGCCACCCCAGCTATCACATCAAGCAGCTTGGGCAGGGCCGCTGCTACGTGGCAGGGAGCCAGGTATGCAGTCAGCAGGCCCATCTGAACCCCATGACCCCACTTCAAAAAAAGGGACTCACTTCCGGCTATCTGAGGAACAGTGGCCTCTCTCGGACTTAGATCTTCTTTAATAATGACCGCCACCCCACCGCCCCTACCCTGAGCCCTCAGCCGATGGAATGCACAGAAACCCGGTGGACACAGTTCAGCGAGGGGGACCCCCCCTCCTGCCCCAACCAGGTCTCTGTAACACCCGCCAGGTCTGCACCCCCCTCCTGTATAAGATCGCAAATGAGGGGGGCTTTATTTACCACAGACCTGGCGTTGCATAACATCAGCCGAAAACCCCAGCCCTGAGGGTCTGGACTACCCAGGGAACAAGAGGAGCCTTGGGGGCTGGAGCACGCAATTGCCTGGAGATGGCGAGTGCGCACTCCCCGAACATGATATGGCCCCCTGCTCCCACCATATCTGCCCCTCCCAACCACAGTACCAATGGAACAACCCTCCACAATATGGACACTGGCCCCCTCCTTAACCCCTGACCCCGCACCCCCATAACACTGCTCCCCACCAGGCTAGTCCCAGCCCCCCATAAATTATACCTCCCAGAGCCCCTTAAAATTTTATCTAAAAATTTGGTTAAAAAGCCCCGCAACCCCCTTCTCGCACCATGCCACCTCTCGGGGTTCCAAAACCCATCATCAAGGTAGCCCCTCGATAGAGTAGAGGGCCAAACCTGCGAGAGGGGGGAATCTCACACTGCACATAGCTCCGCCGCCGAGTACATCTAGTAAAACAGGGTGGGAAAGTGGTTTGCTAGGGTCCACCAAAGTCTTAGGACAGAAAGGTTTCCATAACCGCCCAGGCTCCACTGCCCTCTCACAGCAGCGGAAGTAGTTGGTTTATACAGTCACTCAGAGGGAAAATTTCCTGGCCACCCTCTCACAGCAGCCAACCAGATGCCCAAAGGCAGAAAAATGCTGAAACAGCAAAAATGCTGCCCATCCCGACAGCAACTCAGGACAGCATCGCCATGTTGGGGCATGCACAAAAGACTAAAAAAAAAAATGTGAAGGAGCGAAGTGAAGGAGCTTAATAATATTGGTTTTCAGGAAGATGTAGCAGACAAATGTCTCTTTAAAAGAGAGAATAATGGTTTAGTATCATTTTTGCTATTATTTACTGACAATATAGCAATTATAACCAAAACTGATAAAGAAGCAATGGATATTGTTAGACAATTACAAAATAAATTTAAGATCAGGAATTTAGGTCATATTAGACATTATTTGGGCCTTGATATTATTCAAACAGCTAAAGGATATAAACTATCTCAGTCTAGCAAGATAAGTCAGATGTTGAAATGCTATGGCATGGAGCTATGTAAGCCAGCTAAAACGCCTATGGCACAGGATTTCCAACAGGGAGAAATCCAAAGTCCTGGATTTAGTAAGGAAATCTATCAATCTCTAATAGGTAATCTATCCTACTGTATATTAGCAATTGGTCGAGACCTGATATTTCTTATAGCGTAAACCAATTAGCAAGATATAATGAGATATTTAAAGATGACAATGCATTATGCATTATATTTAGAACCTAACTGTGATCTTACACTGAGCGCATACGCTGATGCCAGTTTCACTACTGATTTGACCACCAGAAAGTCTACATCAGGTATTGTGATAATGTTAAGTAACTGTTTAATTGGATGGAAATCAATACGACAGAAACATATCAGTCTGTCCACTATGGAGGCAGAATTCTCATGTTTGTCACTAGTTTGTACTGATCTGATTTATTATAAACAACTAATGATGGATGTTGGTTTAAAGGTAGATTATCCAATCATAATTTATGAAGATAACCAAGCTGCTATAAAAATGGCAACAAATTTAGCTGTTAAGACAAGGTCTAAGTATACTGATATTCGTTATTTAAATGTTCATCAGAGTATTCAAAGTAACATGGTTCAGTTGGAATATTGTATGTCTGAAGACAATATTGCCGATAATTTCACCAAAGCACAGGGTGCAATTAAACATAAGATGTGTTGCGAAAGCTATGGCTTGAGAATATAAACAGGTATATATTGGCCTGTCCAAAGGGGAGAATGTTAGGATATGGTGTAAGCCTAACAGTTTGTACAGGCAATATATGGACAATATATGTGTTCTGTGACTTTAACATGAATATGTAGTATATGACTTTAAGTAGTACTGCTGAGTCATTGTAATGCTGAGTCATTGTAATGACTGCTGACTGACTCCACTTATCCTAATTAGATAATCACTAGTTGTAAACATATTTAAGAAGGGAACTGAAATGTAGTCATTGATGATATGCTACCATTGTGTGTGGAGTTGCTACCATTGTGCTATCATCGTGGATGGATCTGCTACCATTGTGGTTTGTTACCAGCGTGAACTTGCTATTATTACCAACTACTGTTTGTATGGTAAGGAGATTTTTGTATCACTGGACTGATTTAACTGGCAAAGACTTGGATTGATTAAAGACTATGAGATTGTTTTTTCACTATAAAGTAAACCTTTGATAAACCAGTTTGTATCTTCTTCATTGCCCTCAGCACCATTTTCCTGTGCTCTACACTCTGCTGGTTGGTTAACTCAACAATATCCTTAACATGTTAAATGTTATTTTCAGATTCTTGCCGCACATAAGGTAAGTTGTTTTGATATGGGGATCCCAATGGGACATTCATTTGGTATATAGACCAAGGTACCTTTCTCTCACCCTCTTATACAGGCAACAATCAAATAGTATGTGAGCCAGGTCTTCTACCTCTGCCACTCTGCAAATGCAGAGATGTCCATTGTAGGGTATAGAATGGAATCTCCCATATCTGACCATTGTGTCAAGCTGTTCGAATCTCGTTTGTGTAAATATCCCCCTAAGATGTTTTGGCAGTTGTAACTTTAAATAGCTGTCTATTTGAAAAGTATGTTTGTATTTGCTCAGCCATTTCAAGTTACCCACCTTTCTAAGGATATGTTCTGCCCCAGCTATGGACCCCAAAGAATACAGCACACACAAAGTTTGTACAAAACTTAATTTACTAAAATGACTCAGTCTTTTTCAAAACAAAGGCTGTTAATAAACTTTCTTAACAGCCTAGAGAAACCAAAGATAAAGTAATCACAATCTTACTAAGGTTGGCAGAAAGCCCAGAAGCAATTTGCAGAGAATCCAGACGCAAAGTAGAGTGAACTAAAGTTGTTCCCTACAAATTGCTTCAGTCGGCGGTCCTCCTTAAATAGGCTAAGGGAGTGGCCAATTAGCCCCAAGCCTTTCTCTTGAGGAGACCTCCTCCTGAGGAGCCACTCCTGCCTTTTGGCCGCTCTGCGTGCCTGTGCATCGAGAAGAAGCTCCTCCTCTTCATCCTCTTCACTTAAAGG
Organism: Coluber constrictor foxii; assembly: GCA_038048745.1. Taxonomy (NCBI): domain Eukaryota; kingdom Metazoa; phylum Chordata; class Lepidosauria; order Squamata; family Colubridae; genus Coluber; species Coluber constrictor. Next base: position 69,643,741 of record CM075966.1, on the reverse strand, counting down.
AGCTTCTGGAGGTTCTGAAGGCCCTGGCTGAATCCCTGCCTCTCACACCACATCTTCTCCAGCCTCCTCATTGTCCGACTCGAGTGCCAGCTGCACAGGTTGCTGGCGCAACACCACACCAGCCTCCTCGCTGTCAGAATCAGCTACAATCCGCACAGGCCACTGATAGGCCACAACAGGATAGCTATATCATTTTGTGCTTCTATATCATTGATTCTTTGGGCAACTCTTTTTTTAGCTTGTTCCCCTGTTATGCAAGAGACAGGAAGGCCACAGCTACTTAAAAAATTATCAGTTTAGTGATCCAAGAGGTTTGTGATTGTGATTTTATCTGCTCTAATAAGCATAACTTGGAGAGCCTGTCAGTCACCATTTCATTGATTTTGTGCCAATAGTTATATGCTCTAATTTTGGATAGTGCATGCATGAATTGTATAAATTCCCAATTCAGCTCTAACTGATGCAGCAGATGTCCTTAGATCTACACCCAAAATACATCTCAAGAACTGGGACTGTGTTTGTTCTAGTACTGTAGTTGAGTATAGACCCCAAATCTCTGCTCCATACAAGAGCATTGGGGTAACCTTAGCTTTATATACTTTAATTCCCATATTTTTCGGAGTATAAGATGCTCTGGACTATAAGACACACCTACCTTTTTTGGGGAGGAAAACAAGAAAAAAAACCTGCCACTGCCTCTGCCTCCCAGCAATTTGCCTCCTTGCAGCAAACAGCAAACAGCCTGCTTTAGTTTCATTTTCATTTTCCTCACAGCCTGATTAGCACAAAAAAAAAAAATCTAGGACTTCCGGTTTGGCACCGCAATGATTCAGTCAGGGAAATAGCAGGGCAAAAACCCCAACTGTCGAACCGCCGCCGACAGGTCTGCAGACCGAACCTATACTGTAGGGACAAGGGAAAGAGAGGGACACCTTGGACGGCCGAGAGGAGCAGGCATTTTCCTTGGAGGCCAGAGGAACCCCTCTGAGTCAGTGGCTTGGGTGCGGCAGCCATGGTGGCTGCCTTGAAGCTGGGGCAAACCAGAGAAGCACTGTGCAGGAGGAAGAAAGAAGAAAAGAGCGAAGTGTTCGAAAGCCAGGTGAGTGACACCAACCCAGGCGGGAACAACATTAGAACATGGATTTTTACAAATAATCCCCTGGCCTTAAATAGCGGCTATGGATCTGTGGGGCAAGAAGATCTAGTGAAATAATTTGCAGGAGGAAAAAACCCATTAAGGAGCTTATTTTATTACAGACTGATTTGGAATAATTTGCTTAGTGAAACAAGTTAGAAAATTGAGAAACTTTTTAAAATTGGATTAGATTACTCTTGGAGAAAGAAAAAAGAAAAAAGCAATAAATAAGAACCTGATAACTTTAAAAGCTAAAAGAACAGAGACATATATTATCATATATGGTGGACTTGTAGAAAAGTGAAAGCTTTTTGGATTAAACTTTGGTGGGTTATGCAAAATGTGCTGAAGAAGAAGCTTCAATTTTCTCCACAACTGTTTTTATTGGGTATAGTTAAGGACTTTTCATCGAATGAAACAAGATTGATATTATATATGATTACTGCAGCTAGGTTATTGATTGGACAATATTGGAAATAAGATATCTTACCTACTATTGAAAATGGACTCTGAAGATGGCTAGCTTTGCAGAAATGGCAAAGATATCAGCGTATATAAAAGATAGGACCCAAGAAACTTTTGTTTCGGAATGGAAGAAATGGATAGATTATGTGCAGAATAAATACCAAACAAAGAAGTATCAGTTAGCATTTAGTTGAAAAATGTTATGTTATGTTGTACTGAGAGTTATAGTATATAGGGTGTAAAGTAACTGGAGGTAATTAAGATTTGGATTAAACAGAGACTGATATATTGATATAGAATGTTATGTAGAATAGGTTAAGTTGGAAATGGGGGGTAGAGTAATTGGGGGAAATTATGTTTTATCTTTTAATAAGGGGGATAGATATATGTAGATAATTATTATTTGGATGTTATCTAGAAAAAATTATTTTATTACTGATAGGGGTAGATTGGATGAGAGAAATGTCTGATATGATATTTTATTTGGATTTCACCTATTCTTTTTCTTAATATCTGCGGATTGTATAAGAATAATAATTTTTGTAAGGGAAGCCAAGGGTGGGATGGGATGGGAGGGGGGATAGGAGGGTAGGGGGGGAAATTGGGGGGGGGGGAATGAAAAACTTGTATTTGTAAAACTTTTTCAATAAAAAATAAATAAATAAATAAAAGAACAGAGATAAACCGGATGACCACATAATTGACAAAATGGAGAATCGACGTGACTAAGTGAAAGTCTGAATTGTAGATTGTTTCTGGCTTGAAAGAGAAACAATGTGTTTTGCTATTCAAATTGGATTACTTTGAAAATAACCAAGGGTTTTTGACTTTGGTGATTCCTAATTTGACTATGGGTGGTTTTATTGGTGGAAAGAAAGAAGAAATAAAACAGAACTATTAAAATTGCAACTAGCTGGCGCAGGAATGAAAGAAAATGGTGTAGCAATAAAAGAAAAAAAGCTGATGGATACAATTGGAAACAAAGACACGTTAAAGATTTTGCATTAGCATAAACTGAGTCAGAAGAATTGGCTTCTAACAAAGTAGAAAATTGGTTGGTTTGGGGTTTTTTTTTGTTTCTCTCTCTCTTTCTTTTTCTTTAATTAGAATAGATTTGAGAAGCGTTATTTCGGGATTTAACACCTTTGGGAAGTTAAAGAAGAGAGACAAATGGATGGTTACATAATAGCTATAAGATGGGGTTTGTTGTGATTAAGTGGAATGTGGATTGTAGAGATTCTACTTCTGTTTGGAAAAGAAATACTTTTAATTGCTATTTACTTTGGATTACTTTGAAATTAACTATAGACTTTTGGACTTTGGAGTCTCCTATTCTGTCTTTGGGTGACTTTACAAAGAAAGAAGAAATACACTGGACTTATTAAAATCGAAACTAACTGGCTTAGCAACAAAAGATGTGGTGCAGGAACAAAAGAAAGGAAGCTGATGGATTTTATATGGAACAGATGTTATAAAAGAATTAAAGTGACATATGGAGTTTCTAATACAGAAATATGGACTTTGAAATAACATTTATGGACAGATAGGGAAATGAAAAAATAAAGTAGATAAAATTAAAATGTAATGTTTATAAGCTAAATGTATAAATGATTTTTAGATAAAAACAGGAGGGCTTCTGAAGTAACGAAGGGAAATAAAAGAAGGTAAGTAAAACAGAGGATTGATGACATAGGTGGTTAAAAATGATATTTCTATAAAAACATAAGAGTATATATCAGTATGAGATAAATCTAAGAAAATTTATTGTTTGATGTAACATGTTTTAATTCTAATTTCTAAACAAATTTGAGAAGGGTAAATATGATTGATTAATGTATTGTTGGATGAAAATATAAGAAACACAGACTTAAGTAACAAATTGTGAATGAATTTAATGTATGCTGGAAATGATTAATATTATGAAATGTGTTGAGAATTAATCTGGAAGAGTATATTGGGAAATAGCTAAATAATTGACAAATATACTGCAAGGAAAAGTTAAAATAAGAGATGCTGGGTACCAGCGAAACAAGAGTTGGAGTTCTGGAGGAGAATATGCTGGAAATCAGCCGAAATAAAATATGCTGGAAATCAGCCAAATAATAGTTGGAGGTATGGAGGAGATTATGCTGGAAATCAGCCAAAACAATAATATGCTGGAAATCAGGTTAGAATATTTTTTAAGATTAAAGTTTTGATACTGAGGTTAAAAGACGTATTGAAGGGAGCTTGGGAAAGAACCAGATATAATTTGGATTTATAAATGGTTATAAAAATGAGTTTATTTGGAAATTAAATTTGTGGTGATAAAATAAAATTTAATTTCCAAATAAACTTCTCTGAATGCACCATATATCCTTATCTTATGTATTGTAAATTGATTTCTGATGCATTTGACTTACGGAATTATTTTTGTTACTACTTCCACCAATATTAATCTGCATTTCTTACTTTATTTAAAACAAACAGATTTCAAATTATATAAACCCCATTGAGATTGTCTGTAGCCAAACACAACCCTCACCGATTTGCTCTTTTACACACACACCAATCTGCTTTAAAAGGTAAATATCACATATAAAGGAAATGTTACAGGCAATACCTTAATGCTGATTAAAACTAAAAGAGGCCAAATCAGGGGGACTAATCAGAAAGTGACTCCCTGGTAATTAAGGACAAGTCCACCTCAAGTTTCATTTAGAATTGGAGGGGTGACAGAGAAAGAAAAGAAAAGCTTTTAAGTTAAATAGGCTTAATCTGGTAATTACACAGCTAATCAATTTAGGTCCCGGAACACAGGCAATGAAACAACAACAACAACAACAAAATCTCTCCCCCACGTTGCTGCTTCTGAACTAAAGCAATTGACCAGGGAAGCCAGAGTGGGAAAGATCCTTAGCAAAATGTTCACCAACCTTAGTAAACACATGCAGAGAAACAATGCTCCCAGAGCTGCACTTACAGTAGAGTAGGAAGAAAAACCGCACTTTTAAAAACTCAGGGAGCAACCCCCTCCTCCTCCCCCACGTGGCTGCTTCTGAACTAAAGAAAGCTAGCAATTGAGCAGGGAAGCTAGAGTGGGTGGTGCAGCCTTGTGGTCCTGCGCGGGCCGGATTAATGGCTTCAGCAGGCCGTATCTGGCCCATGGGCCATAGTTTGAGGACCCATGTTCTAGAAGATCCACAAGAAACTGGATCCAAATTAATAAAAAATAAATAAAAATAGAAGATTATGGTGAAGTTGCAGGATTGAAACTAAATAAAGAGAAAACTAAAATATTAGTTAAAAATCTTACAGATAAACAGAAAAAAGACTTAATGAAGATGACAGATACTGCAACAAATCAAATCAGACTTGGAGAAGTGGAAAAATTTACAACTATCCTTGATAGGAAGGATAGCTACTATAAAATTGAATATTTTGCCGAGATTACTATATTTGTTCCAAACAATACCAATAAAGCTGGAAAAAATATTTTGAGGAATTAAAAAAAATAATGTCAAAATATATTTGGCAAGGGAAAAAAGCAAGAATAAGTCTGAAAATGTTACAAGATTCTAAAAACAAAGGGGGTTTTGGGTTGCCAGACTGGGAGTTGTATTTTCAGGCCTCTGTACTTACATGGATGAAAGAATGGATAAATTTGAGGCATAGATGATTATTAACACTGGAGGGACATGATCTTCAACTGGGGTGGCACGCCTTTTTATGGTATGGGAAAAACAAAATACAATGATATTTTCAAAGACATGATGTTAGAAATGCATTATTGTTAGTATGGGCAAAAATAAAAGAAAAACACTATTTGAAAATACCACCCTCTTCACGGTGGAGGCACTGATACATCCGAATGTTGTTAACACGGAAAACATTACAAGATATAAGGACATCTTGAATGAAAAGGGGGAATTTAAAACTAAGCAAGAACTGAATAGTCAAGGGATTGATTTGGCATTGTGGCCATATGTGCAAATACAATCAAGATATGAGAAAGATGCTAAAATGGCGGAAACAGTGTCAGAAATAATACAGAAAGACAAGTCAGAAATAAAAGGACAGATAGATGAAATCTACCAGGTACACGCTAATTACATAAGAAGGCATCAATTGGCGAGGGAAGTACATGTCAGATTTTCAAAACGAACAATTAGAGATGAAGTATATAAGAAATCAAGAGAAGAAACTGACATATAAGGGTAAGGAGATTATAATTTTAAAACAAATACCACGAAGAATTAGAAACCAACGTTAACAATACCAGTTCATAACAACCCAATTGATTAGATAGAAAATAATGTTTAGATGGCTGACACCAGAGGGGATTCTAATCACATGGCAAGACAAAAAGTACAAAGTAGACACAGTAGAGAAAACAAGAGAATTCTACAACTTACATTTTACACAGGAAGAGGAACAGGAAAGCAAAGAAGAAACAGGGAGTAAAAGCCAGGAAGAAGAGCAAATAGAAGAAATGGAGCAAGAAAGAGAAGTAAGAAAGAGTCAGGAAAAAGAACGAGAGGAAAGAGAAGGGGCGAAAGTGAAAAGACGGATGGAGACAAGACACACCAAAAAACAGTTACACTAGGCAATGGAAGAAGCAATTAAACTTCTCTCGGTAAACATAAATGGATGAAATGTACCGCAGAAAAGAATGCAAACATTCACAAAATTACGAAAATTGGAAGCAGATGTGATATGCCTTCAAGAGGTACATATCAAAAGAGGATACCAAAAACTATTAGAAAACCCAAAATTAGGAAAACTATATACATCTTTAATACAAAAAAAAAAGAGGAGTAGCGGTCTATGTAAAAGAAAGGATAAAATCAAAACTAATTTACACAGACGAGGAAGGAAGAATGGTGATGGTCGAATTGGAAATAGAAGGGAAAAAATCATTATTAATAGTAATATATGCCCCTAACCAAAAGCAACATGGTTTTTTTAAAGGAATACATAATAAAATAATAGAATTAGAATATGAAAATATATGTCTAATTGGAGATGACAGTGCTATAGTAGATGCCAAAAAAGACTATAAAAGTAGTAAGAAAAATTAAAAAAAAGAAAGAAACACTACCAAAAGAATTTTTTAATATAGCTGCGGAAATAAACCTGAGAGATGTTTGGAGGGAGACGCACAAAGATGAGAATCAATATACATTTTACTCCCATCCACACCGATCCTGGTCTAGAATTGATATGGCCTGGATGACTGCGGATATCAGGACAGGCATAGAAACAATAGAGGTAGGAGTAAACGAATGGGCAGATCACAACCCAATACTTATAAATTGGAAAGGAAAAAAAAATATTTAGGAGATGGACAATGAACCAAAATATATGTAAAGAAAAAGGGTTTAAACAAATGCTGGAAAAGGAATTAGAATCGTTTTTTAAAATAAACAAAAGAGAGGATACTTCTTTACAAAATACTTGGGATACAACAAAAGCATATATACGCAGATTGACGATTGCATATACAGTATAGGGAAGAAAAACAAAGGAGACAACAGCAAGATAAATTATATGAAGAATTAAAAAATTTAGAATGTAAATTACAAAAAGACCCTCAAAACAAAAAAGTAAGAGAAGAATGGAATATAATCAAACACAAAATAAATCTGATAAATCAAAAAGAAAATAAAGATGGCAAAACAAAACTATTTTGAATATGCGAACAAAACAGGCAGATGGTTGGCATATAAATTGAAAAAAGAAAAAGATAAAAGAATGATATACCAATTCAGAGACGAAAAAGGGATAATTCAATATAGAAGAGAAGCCAAAAAGGAAATTATTCAGACATCTTTTTCAAACCTATACAAACAAGAAGAAATAGAGTAGGAAAAAGTAAAGCAATATATAGAAAGATCAGAAACGGCAATAATCACAGAAGAACAACGAGAAATATTAAACGGACCGATAACTAAACTTGAATTTGAATCGGCACTGAAAAAACAAAAAAATAATAAAACACCGGGGCCAGACGGGCTACTGGTGGAATTATATAAAAGTGTACAGGAAACATTGGGAGAAACCATGTTAGAATTATATAAAGAGGCTTTGGAAAAGGCAAAAATCTTGACAACCTGGACAGAGGTAATAATTACTATTATACCCAAAGAAGATATGGACCACCAGTTAATATAAAACTATAGACCAATCTCCTTGCTAAATACAGATTACAAGATATTTGCAGTAATTATAGCTGAAAAAATTTAAAAAGTATTAAATAACCATATACACTCGGACCAAAATGGATTTCTGCCAGGCCGACAAATCAAGAACAGCATGAGAATAATAATAAATACATTAGAGTGTTACGAATCACACCCGGAAAAACAAGCTTCACTGGTTTTACTTGATGCCCAAAAAGCATTCGATAATCTAAATTGGAAAATTTTAATGGGCAACTAAAATTTATGCAATTCGGAACAAAATTTGAAAAAATCATAGGGAAAATCTATACAAAACAAACAGCAAGAGTAATTATGAACGATGATACCACAGATCAATTTGACATAACAAAAGGGGTTAGGCAGGGATGTCCACTCTCTCCACTATTGTATATTTTAACGTTGGAGATCCTTTTTAAAAAGATCAGGGAAGACCAAGAAATTAAAGGGTTAAGGATAAAGAAAGAAGAATATAAGGTTCAGGCCTTTGCCGACGATCTCGTGTTTATAGTAGAACTGCTAGAGTCAGCATCAAAATTGTTTAGGAAATTGGAAGAATTCAGAGAAGTGGCAGGACTAAAGATTAATAAAAACAAATCGAAATTAATAACAAAAAATCTCACAAAGGAGCAGGAAAAAGAGTTGGAAAACAGTATGCAAATTCAAATAACTAAGAAAATAAAATATCTAGGGATTTGGTTATCGGCAAGAGGTTCATCAATTAAAGAAGACAATTATGATAAATTAGTAACACAGATAAAGAAGGATTTAGATAATTGGAGAAATTTACAGATATTAATGGGAAGGATCTCCACTATTAAAATGAATATTTTACCAAAACTTTTATTTTTATTTCAGATCATACCAATAAAATTGGAAAAAAAGTTTTTTGAAACATTGAATAAAATAACATCCAAATTTATATGGCAGGGGAAGCGTCCACAAATGAAACTTAAATTATTTCAGGACACAAAAGACAGAGGAGGAACAGCTCTCCCAGAATGGGAAATTTATTACCAAGAGGCTGGCTTAAGTTGGTTAAAAGAATGGATGGAACTAAAAAATAATAGAATATTAACAATTTAAGGGCATGAAATACAAGTGGGTTGGCACACATTCCTCTGGGATGGAAAATACAAAACAGTTACTTTAAAAGACATACAATAAGGAATGCACTACTGCAAATTTGGGTGAAAATTAAAAAGCAGAACTATACATAAATACTGATCTGGCTCTCACCAATAGAAGCAGTAAGACATCCAAATTTAACGGAATTAAATAAAATAATAAGGTATAAAGATCTAATAGAACAACAAGGAAAATTGAAACCAAAACAAGAATTGGAATTGGACCTAAATAGAGAAATTGATTGGTGGACGTACACACAAATCCAATCTAAATATAAGGAAGACACAAAAATATATGAAACACAAAGAGAGCAACATGAATTAGACAAAATTATATTAGGATCAGAAGAGAAGCTAATTAGCAAAATTTATACATTTCTATTACAATACAAAATGGAGGAAGAGATAGTGAAGAATACAATGATTAAATGGGCACAAAACTTTAATTATACAATAGATTCAGAGAGATGGGAAACAATGTGGCAAGTAAATGCAAAACTAACATTATCGGCGGCATACAAGGAAAACCAGTTGAAGAAGTTTTATAGATAGCATTTGCCACCAACAAGACTTGCAAAGATGTACCTGAACAATAGCGCAACATGTTGGAAATGCAAGAAATCTCAAGGAACATATTACCATCTATGGTGGACGTGTCCAGCAGCAAAAAATTTTTGGGCAAATATTAAGAAGTGGATAGAACAAATAACAGACCAACAAATAGAAAGAAAACCAGAAACATTCCTGTTAGGAATTTTTACAAGACCATATTCCAAGGAAATAAAATACTTGATGCTACACATCTTAACAGCAGCACTAATAGTATACGCAAAAAATTGGAAACAGGAAAGAACTCCAACTGAGGAAGAATTGATAGATAAGATTTTAGAATGTGCTGAGATGGATAGAGTAACTAAAGAAATTAAAGAAAAAGAAGAGAGACTATTATAGAATATGGAATAAATGGTATAAATGCCTTAAGGGGAGAAATAAAGAATAATAAATATCAGGGGAGAAAATTAGAAGTATAAAATATATACATAACAAATGTATGGAGTGGAATAAAAATGTATTGATACAACAAGAATATAGAAAAGTATAACATTAAAGATATAATGAAAATATGTATATAGTAATTGTAGAGAAATGTATAAAGTTAAGACTGTTAAAGCTAAAAAACATATTTTTAGGGGGGGAGGACAATGGGGGGAAAAAAGAAAAAAAGAAAGAAATGAAGATATAGAGGAGGAAAAATAAAATAACAGAAAGAAGACCACGGAGAAACAATGTTTAAAAGAAATAAGATATGTATATGTTGTATGTTATGTGAATGTCATATATATGTTATAATAAAATTACAATTTTTTTTTAAAAAAAAGAGAAAGATGCTAAAATGTATGGTTTTTATAAAGAACCAACAGAACTGGATCAGATATTAACAGGGACAGATGACAAACTAATTTTAAAAAAAAGTATAACTACCTACTGAGCATTAAAATGGAAGAAGAGCAAGTAAAGGAAACAATGATAGCATGGGTCAAAAATTTTGGTTATACTATGGAGTCAGATAAATGGCAGAAATTGTGGGATAGGAATTATAAACTAACAATGTCAACTGCATATAAAGAAAATTTATATAAAATGTTTTATAGATGGCATTTTCCACCAGCAAGATTGGCAAAGATGTTTAACAATATGTCTGCTAAGTGTTGGAAATGTAATCAGATACCGGGTTCGTACTATCACATGTGGACATGCCCAAAGGCAAAAAAATATTGGACAAAAATACACACATGGTTAGAAAAAAATAGTAAAGCAACACATACGTAGATATAAAGCCAGAAATATTTTGTTGGGTATTTGTCAGAATATTCATGACTGGGAAGACATGGTAACAAGGTCAGCCAATGAATAGGCATAGCAACTGGGTCAGCCAATGAGGACTGTTTAGAAACTGAAACTGTTAGGAGCCTGGGCATGGCTCTGTATTAGGCTCTGAGTTCTGAAGCTGCAAACAAGTCTGGTCTTGTCTGCCTCTCTGAACTGAACTGAAAGCAATCTCTCTTCTCTACCATGCTGGAAGAATCTGCTGTTGGTATTGTAATTTACTTCATGTGTTATTATGTATATAAAGAAGTTAATGAATCCTGCTGAATCAGTTTACCTGTGTGTGCTTTCTGGATTTTATTTTGCAACAAACTCTGAGAGGTTATGGGCCCAGAGCACACAGAAAGACAATGGCTTATATCATCTTAAGTTTAGAAGATGAACAATTTCTCAATGTAGCTGATTTAGAGACTGCAAAGGAGGTCTGGCTGAAGTTGAGAAGTGTGCATGTGAGTGTGTCAGCATGCAATATTGTACAATTATCAAGAAAATTATACAGAGCCCATTTGCAACCAGGAGAATCTGTGAAACAGCATTTTGTACAAATGCAAACTTTGTTCGTGGAGTTAGAACAGCGTGGAATGCAGTTTCCTGAATCTCAAAAGGTGCTGTTGGTGTTAAACAGTCTTGATGAAACATGGGACATAGTTTATGCAGTATTTGAATGCAAACCAGATCAGGAATTACGTTTGGAGGCTGTTAGATTGGGCGCAGGAATAAAAGACGTGACCAGCTCAGGTCCATTCAGCACCTTTATTCAAGTGAGAACGAGACTGGCGCTGCGCTGCTGGAGCTCTCCTTATATTCGCTCCGGCAGTCGCACCACCCATAGAGAGCGGTTTGAATTTCCCGCCGGTGGATTTGGCCAATCCCCGGCGGATGTCCTTATAAGGACATAACACTCCTCCCACCTAGTTCTTAGTCCGTCCATCAAGTCCTCACAGTACATAGTCGCGCAGGTACGCAGGACACGGGGACGTCCTAGTTGACCTGCGCAGTCCCAGTTGAGCTTTGCCGTCATCCGGGACAGGCGGGGCTCCTGTGTCTCCCGGTTCCCACCCTGGAACCGGACAGGATTCGGTCGTCGAGTGTGCAGGCGTTGCCCCAGCACCTCCGGCCGGGTCTTGGACCTCCGTCTGCTGGCGATGCTGGTCTTCCTCCTGGCCTGGGTGATGGAGTTCTCGTTGCTGACTGTTGCTGCTGACCGGCGGGGAACTGCTGAATCCCGGTAAGTGACTGGTGTTCCCCTTGATTTTGACAGGTCTGGTGGTGGCGGGTTCCGATTCGGATGCCGGTCCCCGTTGTCGTGGTTGGTTCAGTTGCAGGCAACCCTTGGTTGAGGTCAGTGTCCTCCCGTGGTGACGGCTGGGTCGTGGTGTCTTCCGTCCGTCCTCGCTGGGGTGATGCAGGCCTCCCTCGCAGGGGTGGTGGTGGCCCTCCTTGCCGGTATGGCATTGCCTGGGGGGACATTGATGTTTGTCAGGCTGATGGCGTTGGTGGCCTACCTCGTCGGGGTGGTGCGAGCCTCCCTCACTTGGGTGGTGGAGGCCCCCCTCGCATGGGTGGCGTTCGTTGCTGTTGGAGTGCTGCGAGTCTGCCTTGTTGGGTTGGTGGAGGTCTCCATCGCTGGGGTGGCCTTGGATGACCTCGCCAGAACGTCTCGGAGTCCCCTTGGTGACTTGTCCCCGGTCTACTGTTGTTTTGCGGTGGAGGTCTCCCCTGCCGGGGTGGGGCCGGCCAACCTGGCCGGGGTGGTGCAGGGTGTCCTCACTAGCTGGTCCCCAGCCTGCCGCTTCGAAGATGTGTTGGTCCCCGTCCCTGGGCTGTCACTGGCCGCCCTTGCTGGGGTGCTGTGGGGTGCTCTCACTGGATGGTCCCTGGTCTACTCCTGATGAGTTTTGCTGGGCTTCGCTCCTGGGTGGATGTTGGCCCCCTCCGGCGGGGTGTGGTAGTCCTCCCTTGCCGGGGTGTGGCAGACCTGCCTCGCCGGTGTGTGGCAGGCCTGCCTCATCGGGGTGTGGCAGGCCTACCTCATCAGGTTGGTTTTGACCGATTCCCTTCCACCTTTTCCGGAGCTGGTCGATGTGACGTCTACAGACCTGTCCATCTCCAGCTCCACTGTGTAGGACTTTGGGCCGGTTGTGCTTGCTATCTTTCCTTTCAGCCATTTGGGAGATCTGTGAAAGTTTAAAGCAAATACCGGATCCCCAATGGCAAAAGTTCGCAGCTGGCGGCTGGCTGTTGCTGGCACCTCTGATTGTACTGGGGGTGCAGTCAGTCCAGGGGTGACCACAGTCGTTTGCCCATCAACAATTCCGCTGGGCATTTGTGGGTACTGGCATGTGGCGTGATGTGTTGGGTGAGGAGGAAGTTGTCTATCTGTTCCTGCCAGTCGCCCGTGCCCATCCTGGCGAGCGCCTCCTTGGTGAGCCTCACCATGCGTTCTGCCTGTCCATTTCCCGCTGGCCTGTAGGGTGCAGAGAGGGCATGGTGGATGCCCAGTCCAGCCAGGAACGCTTCCATGGGCAAGGACGTAAGTTGGGGCCCGTTGTCAGAAACCAACACGTCCGGTAGTCCGTGGGTAGCGAAGAGTCGGCGGAGAGCCCGGATCATTGCTTCGGCCATGGTGGATGCCATGGGGACGACCTCTAGCCATTTTGAGAAGGCATCGACGACGATTAAGAGGTGTCGCCCTTGCATCGGACCCGCGAAGTCAATATGGATCCTTGACCAGGGGCTGCTAGGTTTCTCCCACTGCGATGGCTCGACTTGAGGGGAGGCGGAACGAACTTCTTGGCACAGGTCACATCTGGAGACCCACTCCTCAATGTCTTTATCCAGCGTAGGCCACCAGACATAACTCCGTCCCAACCCCTTCATGCGAACGATGCCTAGGTGCCCGTTGTGAAGCATCTCTAGCATCTTTCATTGCAGAGTGCTGGGAATCAGCACCCTGTCTCCCCATAGCAAGCAGCCTTTCATCATGGACAGCTCCTTCTGCTTCCTGACGAAGGGGCTGAATTTCTCTGCCATTTTTTCTGTCGGCCAGCCTCGCAGGACCCAGGACTTGACTTGTCTGAGGGTAGGGTCCTTCTGGGTGTGGACGGCTATGTCTGCGGATGTGACTGGGCAGCCATTGTCATTGTCTATGTGGAAGAGCTCGAAGGTGGGGGCTGGGTCTTCCACTGTTTCTCTGGAGGGGTATCTGCTCAGCGCGTCTGCATTCCCAATAGACTTGCCGGGTTGGTGGACTAGTCTGTAGGCATACCCGGCTAAGAAGATGGCCCATCTGGTCATTCTTGGGGACATGAAGGTCGGGGTTGGTCTGTCTCCTGCGAGAAGCCCCAGCAGCGGCTTGTGGTCCATCACAATCGTGAAGCTCCTTCCGTAGAGATATTCATGGAAGCGCTTGACTCCTGCAACAATGGCTAGGGCCTCCTTGTCCAGCTGGCTATAGTTCCTTTCAGCGCTGGACATGGTTTTGGAGAAATATGCAATGGGTGCTTCCAAGCCATTCGGTAGTTCATGGCTGAGCACCGCTCCAACCCCTTATGGAGCTGCATTGCAGGTTAGCCTGAGGGGCAGTGTCTCATGGTATTGTATGAGAACACTATTTGAAGATAGCAGTCCCTTGATGGCTTGGAAAGCTGCTTCCTCTTCTTCTCCCCATTTCCAGGAAGCCGCTTTTCCCAGCAGGCAGTGAAGTGGCTCAGCAATCGTGGCTTTCTGTTTAAGGAATACACTGTAGAAGTTAAGTAATCCTAGGAAAGCCTGAAGCTCCGCTTTGTTTTTGGGGCTGGAAGCTTCATGGATGGCCTTTACTTTTGATTTGGTGGGGTGGATGCCTGTGCCGTCTATGAGATAGCCCAGGAACTCGACCTCCTGGACTCCAATGATGCATTTATCTCTCCTGACTCTCAAGCCCTTCACCTTGAACCACTGCAGTACGAACCTGAGTCAGTCAATGAGTTGGGTTTTTGAATCCCCGGAGATTAGTACATCATCGAAGTACGGCACCACCATCATTGATCGAAAAATGCCTGGGGCTGCGCTGACTCCAAACTGGAGGCGGTTGCATTTGAATGCGCCCCTGTGGGTGACAATCGTTTGCGCCTCTGCCATTTTTTCATCTACTGGCAGCTGCTGGTAAGCCTGGGCCAGGTCCAGTTTGGCAAAAATTGAGCCAGTCCCTAGTGAATGCAGCAGATGTTGCACCACTGGAACTGGGTATGCGCTCTGCGGCAACGCCTTATTGATCGTGCACTTATAGTCAGCGCAGATGCGCACTGATCCATCATGCTTCATTGGGGTCACAATGAGGGTCTTCTATGCAGCATGATCGATAGGTTCCAATATGCCCTGGGCAATCAGCTTATCCAGCTGAACATCTACTTTGGGCCGCAAGGCAAAAGGAACCCGGCGAGGCTTTAGCCTAATTGGGGTGATTCCCTTATCTAAATTGAATGAGATTGGTTTCCCCACAAATTTCCCCAGCTTACCATTGAAGACTTCTTGGAACTCTTCAATGAGGGTGTTGAGTTCATCCTGCCGGATTTGGTGGATCCCTCCAATCAAGAGCCCTAATGGCTTGAACCACTCCACTCCTAGCAGGTTCAGGCGGCTGTGCTCCACAATGGTGATGGGGAGGCTGCCATGGAACTGTTTGTAGGAGACCTGGAGTGAGGTTCTTCCCAGGACGCCGATGGGGTCCCCGCCAAAATCCACGAGTCTCGACCACAGGGGCTTCAGCTCTTTCTTGCTGCATGTGGGCTTCAGCCACTTCAGTTGCTGCCAGTCCATAATGGAGTAGATCGAGCCCGAATCTACCTCCATTGTGCAAGGTGTCCCATCTGCTTGCAGTGTCACATGAAATTTGGTGGCACTGTCGTCGCTTATGTGAGTGATGGTTGTTTGATGCACCGCTCCGCTGCGGAAGAATTTGTCCTCCCCGTGCCTGGACTGGAAAGAGGACCGTTTGGATGACCTCTGGTGATCTTTCCTGTTTTCGCAGATTCGGGGGCTGGGTGGCTCGGGGGCTGGATCTGCTGCTCTGCAGACCTCGTCGATGTGCCCCCTCTTCAGGCAGCGTTGGCAGGTGGCGTCTCTCCATCTGCAGCTTGCCCTGGTATGGTCTCCTTTGCAGCTGCCGCAGCATTCCCCCCAGTCACCATTTTGTGTGGTTTCCCACCTTGGGGGTCGGAAGACCTTGTGTACGGCCATCTCCTCATCTGACTCGGATGCAGCGGTGGAGTCATCTGTGGAACTCTGAGCCATCTTGTGGATCTTGTGGATCCCTCTCGCCTTTACCATCGCGGCTGCTGCTTTTTCAGACGTGTCGGCAGCTGTGGCCTCCTCGAGGACTTCCTTGAGCGGGATTCTCTTGCGGCTCAGGAACTTCTTCTGGAGACCCACATCCCTCATTCCGAAGACAATGCGGTCACGGATGGCATTGTCCACATTGTCAAACTCGCAATTTGCTGCGATTTGACGGAGGGCAGCCACAAAGTCCTTGATGGGTTCACCCTCCCGCTGGTTCCTTTGGTGGAAGGTGAACCTGTTTGCAATCGGAGTGCCTGTGGGTGCGTAGTGTTCCTGCAGGACCTCCTGAAGATCGGTCCAGGACATCTCTTCAATGTCTCTGGGCACCACGAGGTTGATGGCCATCTCCAGGACCTCGGAGCCACAATGAGCCAGGAAGAAGGCTCTCTTGCGTTCATCGTCCAGGTCCTGGTAGCCGTTCCCTCGCAGGAACTGGTGAAACCGGACCATGTAGGATCTCCATTTCTCCCGTCCGGGATTAAATGGGGCCAGCGAGGCGATCGGAGCTTGCGGCAATGCCATACTTTGTTCTGCCGAGGGTGAGTGACTTCAGCTTGGGTCAGCTCTTGGTCAGTTGGCGATCGTGCCACACGGTCGTTGCTCTGGTTCTTCTTCCTTCATCGCCAGTGTTAGATCGGGCGCAGAAATAAAAGACGTGACCAGCTCAGGTCCATTCAGCACCTTTAGTCAAGTGAGAACGAGACTGGCGCTGCGCTGCCAGAGCTCTCCTTATATTCGCTCCGGCAGTCACACCGCCCATAGAGAGCGGTTTGAATTTCCCTCCGGTGGATTTGGCCAATCCCCGTTATAAATCCCCATTATAATCCCCGTTATAATCCCTATTATAAGGACATAATAGAGGCTTTAAAGGCTTGTTTGATTGCTGAGGAGAACAAGCGCCATTTTAGAAAAAGCCACAAGGAAAAATTCCTGAGGTGGGGGCCCAAGGAGCAGAGAGAGAAGAGCAATGGAAAGTTCCACAGACTGTCTATCTGCAAGGATCAGAGCAACAGACAAGATATCTGCAAAGAGAAATGTAGCAGCAGAAGAGATCAGATTACAGCCCAGCAACAGAGGCGGTGCTTAAAAACACATTTAAAGAAGGACTGTTTGCAAAGGAAAAACTATTTGCAAGGAAGAAATTATTGGCAAGACAAATAATTGTTTGCAAGGAAGAAAATTAGCTGATGGACAAGTTGCTGTGGAAAAGTCAGCTATTGCAATAGCAGAGACAAATGGTTAATAGACAGTGGGGCAAGTCAAACAATTGTTAACAATTCTAAATTGTTTTACAGGTTGGATTCAGCTGCTGGAAATGCAGTAGCCTTGGCAAATGGCCAGAAGGCTAAAGTCATTGGAAGAGGCAGTGTGCACATTCCATATTTGGAGACAAGGTTTAATGATATATTATATGTGCCTGAAATGGAGCATAATTTGCTGAGTGTCTCTAGTTTAGACAAGCAAGGATTTGAGACCACATTTGCAAATGGGAGGTGTCTCATAAAGAGAAATGGGAATGTATGTGCACAGGGCACAAAAGAGGATAACCTTTATGTGTTGCAGAGACAAAAGTTTCAATGTGCACAAACATTTGGAAATATGGCACCACATGATTCATGTGTTCATCTCTTGCACAGGAAGCTTGGCCATGCCAGCTTCAAAGTTTTGCAAAGGATGGGCCAGTTTGCAGAAGGATTAAATTTAAAGGTATGTAAGCAGTGGTGGTTTGCTACCGGTTCTCCCCGGTTCTTGCGAACCGGTAGTGGAAATTTTGAGTAGTTCGGAGAACTGGTAAATACCACCTCTGCCTGGCCCCGCCCCCAATCTATTCGCTGCCTCCCGACTCCCAACTGATCGGCTAGAAGGAAAAAATCAGGGCTCACTTGACAAAGAGAAGAAAAAAAAAACAAGACACCCATCACTTTAAATTGAGAAGCCAAGAAGCCTTCCATTGATCGGCTAGAAGGAAAAAATCAGGACTCGCTTCTCAGCCAGGAGATCACTTGGCAAAGAAGAAGGAAGGAAAAAAAGACGCCGTCGCTTTAAATTGACAAGCCAAGAAGCAGCTGCTGGAAGGAGGTTTTTGCTTGCAGAAGTGAAGTGACATTCAGCAGTTCATTTCTGGGTCAACTGAACAACAGACTGGATAAGAGGAGGGATTCTTATATGGTTCTATGTTTTTGAAGTTTGGGGGTTTGTGCAACATGGGCTTTATGTTTCTAAAAAGGTTTGGGTGATTTCCATTGTGAAATATCCTGTCTTGAATGAGTTTTCTGCCTGCTTGTAAATGGAGCTGAACTTCCAGCTTCCACTTTCTATTATCTCTAAGCACTGGTAGCTGTTTCCTTCTTACAAAGTTTCCTTTATGCAGCTGGCAGGAATGTGGAATGAGTGTCAGGCAGGTTCCTTGTTAGCAGCTTGGTTTTTCCTTGCTTTTCTGGGAGCCTTTTCTTATGAGTAATATTTTATTTGGGGAAATGAAGAGGGGGGAGTTTGATTCCTTCCCAGAGCAGGTTAGTGGGGTGGGGAGGGAATGAAGATTTTGCAGTATCCTTCCCCTGTCACGCCCACCACGCCCACCAAGCCACACCCACAGAACCAGTAGTAAAATTTTTGAAACCCACCACTGCATAAGTCCATCTTAATATGCCATTCCTGGTATGTGATGTTTTGTATACATACAGAGAAAGAAGCACTCTTGTAATCTTTCACTTTTAGGCTTGCTGTCAAACATTAGCCATAATACTAATGACTGTTTTGAACAATATGCAGGTTGTATTACATGAATGACTATTTTATATGAAATATTTCTGCACCTATATTGGTTCACATTGTCAGGAAGTTTCTCCTTAGTTTTAAGTTGCTTCTCTCTTTGTTCAGTTTCCATCCATTGCTTCTTATTTTGCCTTCTGGTGCTTTGGAAAATACATTGCCACCCCTCTTCTTTCTGGCAGCCCCTTAAAAGCCTGTTGCCTATCACACTCTTGGGCAAAGCATGTGAGCCATTTCCTCCTTTCAGTGGTCCATGAAAGTATAGCTATTGTACAGGTGAAACTGAAAAAATTAGAATATCATGCAAAAGTTCATTTATTTCAGTAATGCAACTTAAAAAGTGAAACTAATATATGAGATAGACTCATTACATGCAAAGCGAGATAGTTCAAGCCTGGATTTGTCATAATTTTGATGATTATGGCATACAGCTCATGAAAACCCCAAATTCACAATCTCAGAAAATTAGATTACATGAAATCAATAAAACAAGGATTGTACATAGAACAATATCGAACCACTGAAAAGTATAAGCATGCATATGGACTCAGTACTTGGTTTGGGCCCCTTTTGCATTAATTACTGCCTCAATGCGGCGTGGCATGGATGCTATCAGCCTGTGGCACTGCTGAGGTGTTATAGAAGACCAGGATGCTTCAATAGCGGCCTTCAGCTCTTCTACATTGTTCGGTCTCATGTCTCTCATCTTTCTCTTGGCAATGCCCCATAGATTCTCTATGGGGTTCAGGTCAGGCAAGTTTGCTGGCCAATCAAGCACAGTAATCCCATGGTCATTGAACCAGGTTTTGGTACTTTTGGCAGTGTGGGCAGGTGCCAAGTCCTGCTGGAAAATGAAGTCAGCATCCCCGTAAAGCTCGTCTGCGGAAGGAAGCATGAAGTGCTCCAAAATCTCCTGGTAGATGGCTGTGTTGACCCTGGACTTAATGAAGCACAGTGGACCAACACCAGCAGATGGCATGGCTCTCCAAATCAACACAGGGGTCGTGGTGGGCAGATGGGTTTGTTAGTCACGTACCTGGCTCCCTGCCACGTGGCAACAACCCTGCCCGAGCTTCTCAATGTTGTAGCCGAGGTGGCGGTTGATACCCCTAGGCTTATGGTCATGGGGGATTTCAACCTGCCATCTATCGGTGAAACATCTGAGTTAGCCCGGGAGTTCATGGCTTCCATGACGGCCATGGACCTGACCCAGGTAATTCGGGGCCCGACCCACGTTGGTGGACACACCCTGGATCTAGTTTTTGTCTCTGGTCAGTGGTTGAGTGGTCTAGATATTGGGGATATAGTTGTGGAGCCCTTGTCATGGACAGACCACTCGCTCCTTCGACTCGACTTTCAGACCGCTGCACCTCACCGCAGGGAGGCGGAACCGACCAGGTGGTTCCGCCTCAGGCGCCTGATGGATCCTGATAGGTTCCAGACGGAGCTTGGGCCATTTCCTGAGACACTGACACACGACTCGGCTGAGGATCTGGTGGCTGCCTGGAATAGGGCAGCCGGTGGGGCCTTGGACCGCGTCGTGCCTTCGCGGCCTCTGACCCGGCGTCGAACTCACTTATCTCCTTGGTTTACTGAGGAGCTGAGGGAGATGAAACGCCGGAGAAGATGCCTAGAGAGCGGTTGGAGGGCCAGTCGCTCTGAATCTGACTTGACACTAGTAAGAGCTCATATTAAGACTTACTTAGTGGCGATAAAAGCAGCAAAATCTAACTATTTTGCCGCTCTTATTGCGTCATCAGATAATCGCCCAGCCGCCCTGTTTAGGGTGACCCGCTCCCTCCTTCATCCGGGAGCGCGGGAGGATCCCTTGCAGGGTCGTGCTGAGGATTTTGTTCAATATCTTGATGACAAAATAACTCAGATTCGGGACGACCTGGCCGCCGACTGGGTTAGTTCAGGCGGGGTGACTGAGGCAGGTCTTGAGAGTGTTATCTGGGCTGAGTTCGATCCTGTGGCTCCCGAGGACGTGGACAGGACCTTGGGGAGACTGAACGCAACCACATGTTTATTGGACCCGTGTCCCTCCTGGTTGGTGCTGGCCTCCCGGGAGGTTACACGAGGCTGGCTCCAGGAGATTATAAATGCTTCTTTGAGTGAGGGTGCCCTACCGGCCGCCTTGAAGGAGGCGGTGGTGAGGCCCCTCCTCAAGAAGCCCTCCCTGGACCCGGCTATTTTAGCTAACTATCGTCCAGTCTCCAACCTTCCCTTTTTAGCGAAGGTTGTTGAGAGTGTGGTTGCGTGGCAGCTCCCTCGGTACCTGGATGAAGCTGTCTATTTAGACCCGCTCCAGTCCGGCTTCAGGTCTGGTTACAGCACCGAAACGGCATTGGTCGCGTTGGTGGATGATCTCTGGCGGGCCCGGGGTAGGGGCTATTCCTCTATCCTGGTGTTATTAGACCTCTCAGCGGCTTTTGATACCATCGACCATGGTATCATGTTGCGCCGGTTGGAGGGACTGGGGGTGGGAGGCACCGTTTTACGGTGGTTCTCCTCCTACCTCTCCGACCGGTCGCAATCTGTGTTGACAGGGGGGCAGCGGTCGACCCCGAGGCGCCTGGTGTGTGGGGTGCCGCAGGGATCGGTCCTCTTGCCCCTCCTGTTCAACATTTATGTAAAGCCGCTGGGTGAGATCATCCGTGGTTTTGGGGTGGAGTTCCATCAGTACGCTGATGATACGCAGCTGTACATTTCCACCCCAGACCACCCCAACGATGCCGTGGAAGTGATGTCCCAGTGTCTTGAAGCCGTGCGGGCCTGGATGGGGAGAAACAGGCTTCGACTCAACCCCTCCAAGACCGAGTGGCTGTGGCTGCCGGCATCCCGATATAGCCAGCTGACACCATCGCTGGTTATTGGGGGCGAATCATTGGCCCCCACGGAAAGGGTGCGCAACTTGGGCGTTCTCCTGGACCCACGGCTGTCTTTGGAGGATCACACGACAGCTGTGGCCAGGGGAGCTTTCTATCAGGTTCGCCTGATACGCCAGTTGCGGCCCTTTCTAGATCGGGACTCCCTACGCACAGTCACTCAGGCACTCGTCACCTCTCGCCTGGACTACTGCAATGCTCTCTACATGGGGCTCCCCTTGGGGTGCACCCGGAGGCTCCAACTGGTGCAGAATGCGGCCGCGCGGGGGATTATGGGAGCGACGGGACGCTCCCACGTGACACCTCTCCTGCGCGAGCTGCATTGGCTACCGGTGGACTTCTGGGTGCGTTTCAAGGTGTTGGTGACCACCTTTAAAGCGCTCCATGGCTTAGGACCAGGGTACTTATGGGACCGCCTTCTGCCACCAATAGCCTCCCACCGGCCGGTGCGCTCCCACAGAGAGGGTCTCCTCAGAGTGCCGTCAGCCAGACAATGTCGGCTGGCGACCCCCAGGGGGAGGGCTTTCTCTGTGGCAGCCCCTACCCTCTGGAACGATCTCCCTCCAGAATTGAGAAGAATTCCCGACCTCCGGACGTTTCGTCGGGCCCTGAAAACTCATCTCTTTCAGCTTGCTGGTCTAGCCTGACCCCCTTAAACTTTTTAAGATTTGTATTATATGGTTGGGTATTTTAATATTTAATGGTTTTAATTTCTTAGCCAAAGTTATATGTCTTTTAAGAAACTTTTTAACTTTTGTGTATTGTTTTTACTTGGCTGTCCACCGCCCTGAGTCCGCAAGGAGAAGGGCGGTATACAAATCTAAGAAATAAATAAACAAGCCGTGGAGATTCCCCTCCCCACTGAAGAGGGGGGGGGGACCCTCCGGCTACAGGAGCACCTCCTGACAAGCCCAGCAGAGATGAAGACCCGCTGGTGAGTGCACCCATCACCCCTTTCTCAATTAAAGTAAAACTAGTCCTGCCAGAAACAGGAAAAAAAACAGAACTCCCAGCAGTAATAGATATTGGCTGTATCAGATGTCTAATTGGTTTTAAGATTGTAGAACAACTGGGCATCAAAACAACACCCTTAAAACAGCCTATTAAATTTTACCAGGTGGATGACACGCTAATTGGGGGAGTCCCTTCCACTCATATTACTGAATTGATTAGATTGGAGATGGGGAAACATCATGAACTTATATGATTTATAGTAACCCCAAAGATGTCAGAATCTATCATACTAGGCCTGGCTTGGCTAGACAAATGGGGCCCCACCATCACATGGAAAGATGGATACTGAAAAATCAGGATAGGGGTTGGCCCAATACCCCCTGCCCCTCCCCCCAAACACCAACCTACCCAAAATGACCAGCAGCCAGAAACAGCAGTGGCTTGTTCAGACGGGCCTCCAGGCGAACACCAAATCCCTAAGTTATATGCAGACTTAGCCGAAGCTTTCAGCGAGGAGGAATGTAACCTCCTCCCCCCTCACCAGCCCACAGACTGTGCCATTGAATTACAACCAGCGGCTAAATTGCCAAAGCCTAGAATGTAGCCCATGACACCTGCTGAGATGACTGAATTGACACCAACCTAGCCAGAGGGTTCATCGAGCCTGCGAAATCCACCATGGCCACCCCAATATTATTTAAAGAAAAGAAAGATGGCACCTTAAGATTGTGTATCAATTTTTGATCCATGAATGCTATTTGCATACAAAATACCTACCCCCTCCCACTGATGAAAGACTTACCTATCGAAAGGGAAAATTTTCACCAAGCTAGATCTAAGAGAAGCCTACTACCGAGTTCGCATAAATGAGGGAGACGAATGGAAGACCACTTTTAACTGCCCCTTGGGCAGCTTCAAATTCCGGGTCATGCCTTTCGGACTCCAGGAGGCCCCAGGGGTCTTCATGCAACTGATCAACGAAATTTTGCATGAGCATCTATATCAGGGGGGTCTTGTTTATCTCAATGACGTTCTTATATTCAGAGAAAATATGGAAGACCATGTCAAATTGGTCAGACAAGGGCTGAAAAAACTCCTAGCAGCCAAACTTTATGCAAAATTGTCCAAATGTGAGTTCCACAAGGAGGCCCTGGACTATTTGGGATACAGGGTGCCCAATAAGGGCATCGAAATGGACCTGGGTAAGGTGAGGGCAGTACTGGACTGGCAGCCCCCACGCACCCGTAAGCAGCTGCAGAGCTTCCTGGGGTTTGCAAACTTTTACAGACAATTCATCCCTTCCTTCACTGAGGTCGCACTCCCTTTGACAGAATTGCTGAAGACCGGCCCATCTCCCACCAAACCAAAACCTAGCCAGCCCTTAGCTTGGACAATGGGCTGCCAAAAATCTTTTGAACGATTAAAACGCGTATTTGCAGTGGAGCCGATCCTACAGCATCCTGACCCAACTAAACCCTTTGTGGTTCAGGCGGACGCAAGTGATGTGGCAGTGGCAGCTGTTCTACTACAAAGGGACCCCCAGAACAATCTAATGCCATGTGCTTATGTATCCAGGAAGTTAATGGACACTGAGCACAGATGGGCAGTATGGGAAAAAGAAGCGTTTGCGGTGTGATGGGCTCTCCTGTCCTGGAGGCACTTCCTGGAGGGGGTGGATGAGCCTTTTGAGGTTTGGACTGACCACAAAAATCTCGAGGCTCTGAAGACCCCGAGGAAGCTCTCTCCAAAGTAGGTCCGTTGGGCTCAATATTTCAAACGCTTTAACTTTAACCTGAAATATATCCCAGAGGGTAAGGACCTTCTGGCTGATGCTCTCTCCCGCAAACCACAATTTGACAGCCGACGGGAAGAGGTAGTTCACGCCATGATCTCAGAGACTCAGCCAGCTGTCCAAGCCTGCACCAGAGCGCAAACGCGCCAGGGTTCTAATCTCCCCGAAGACAAGTTGACAGCGGAGCTAAAAGCGGTGCTCTTTGATGACTCTTGGTTCAAAGAAAACCAGATGGACCTAACCCTAAGGGACGGGTTGGCATGGAAGGGGAGTAAACTTTATGTACCCAGCAGCCTGCGGCTCCTGGTACTGAAGAGAAGTCATGATTCTCGCCTAGGGGGCCACTTTGGGTTTTTAAAAACCCTCCACTTGACTAGGAGGCAATTCTGGTGGCCGAAGAGGAAAACTGAAGTACCAACCAGGGAAGCCCCCTGGACTTCTCCAGGCTGTGGCCGAACCCACCAAGCCCTGGGAGGAGATTGCAATGGACTTCATAGTTGAGCTCCCTGACAGTGGGGGCAACTGGGTCATTTGGACTGTCATTGATCTATTCTCCAAGCAAGCCCATTTCACTGCCTGCAGCAGACTACCCTCAGCCAGAAAACTGGCAAAGCTGTTTGTGAAACACATCTACAGGCTACATGGAGTCCCAAGAAGAAGAATATCGGACCGTGGGGAACAATTTACCACTAAATTCTGGAGGGAGTTTCTACAATCCATTGGGTCATCCCAGGGACTTAGCTCGGCTGTTCACCCATTGACTAACGGATCGGCTGAAAAATTGAATTCAATGGTGGAGCAGTACATTAGGTGTTATGTGAATTATCAACAAGAGAATTTGGCGGACTTGCTACCATTCGCAGAAGTTGCTTAGAATAATGCAGTACACAGCAGTACTGGGTTGACTCCTTTTCAGATAACTACGGGCATGGACTTCGTGCCGATGCCTGAGTTGCCTAGAGAGCTGCCTACTTCCATGTCCTTGACGGACTGGATGACCTTGTTGAAAAAGGGTTGGGAGAATACCAAAAAAACTTTAGCGGAGTCAGCAGAAAAGTATAAGGCCCAGGCCGACAAACACCGGGGTCTCCAACCACCTTTCAGAATAGGTGATAAGGTGTATTTGTCAACCAAGTACCTAAGATTGAGGTTGCCTAGCAAGAAGTTTGGACCGAAATTCATTGGTCACTTTCCTATAGTGAAAGTGATTAATCCGGTGACTGTCCAACTTAGACTCCCTCGCATATTGGGGAAATACACCCCGTTTTCCACAGTAGCTTATTGAAACTGGTTAGAGAATCTACCCTCAGACCTTTGCCAGATGCTCCGCCCCCTCCTTTAGTAGTACAAGGGGAGACTCATTATGAGGTGAAGAAAATCCTAGACTCTAGACTCTACAGGGGGCGATTACAATATTTGGTGCACTGGAAAGGTTACCCTTTGGCTGAAGCTTCTTGGGTTAAAAGTTGGGATGTGAAGGCTGATGCGCTCGTGAAACAGTTTCATGACAAATTTCCTGACAAACCGAAAGGTCCTCCGGGGGGAGGGAGGGGGGGTTGATGGGATTGGTGCTAGCATTAACCCCTTCTTTTGTGTTTGTTTTATTTTTAGGATGTGGTTTTTCTGCACGGGGGTGACGCCTGTCAGCCTTGGAAGCCATATTAGGCCGAAAGTTTCAATGCTGCCATCTCCTCATGTGTGGGGAGATGAGTAAACACCTAGAAACACCTAGAAATGAGTAAAGTAATAACTAGCAGTCAGCACAGGTTTGTTAAAAACAGATCATGCCAGACCAAATTTATTTCATTCTTCAATATAGTGACTAAATTAGTAGAGCAGCGAAATACTGTGGACATAATATACTTAGACTTCAGCAAGGCATTTGACAAAGTAGACCAGAACCTACTTCTTCGTAAGCTAGAAAAAAGTAGGATAGATAGCTTCACCACCAGATGGATTTGCAACTGGCTGACAAACTGTACTCAACGAGTAGCCCTTAATAAAATACATCTACATGGAGAGAAGTAAACAGTGGGGTGCCACAAGGTTCCGTCTTAAAACCAGTACTCTTCAATATCTTCATAAACGACTTAGATGAGGGAATAGAAGGGGAACTTACCAAATTTGCAGATGATATTAAGCTAGCAGGAATAGCTAACACCCTAGATGATAGGCTCAAGATCCAGATGGATCTTTTTTTTTATATTGAAAAGTTTTTTAAAAAGGTTTACATATATATCTCCCCCCCCCTCCCCAACCCTTTCCCTCCCACCCTCCTCCCTCCCTACTTCCCAGAACAAAATACAGGGTATAACACTCGACAATCATAATCCATCATAATCTAATTAACTATAGCCTCTTACATCCCTCTAATACTTTAACTCCCCATTTACCATACTAAATTTAATTACCTAATAAAATATTTCTATTTATTCATAAACTATCTGAAATTTTTTAATCCGATATTTACTTTGAATATTGATCTGTCCCCCTCTGCAGATACCCACAAAAACACAGCCAGTCGAGGGTTAAAGAAGCACTTGGCACACTCCACAGTTCTTATCTCAAACTTGGCAGCGATATGCACACCGTCTGCCAAGGGCTTTAATAGTTCACAAAAAGAAATTCACCTACGTAGCTTTGCCAAAATCCGTTCTTTTAGCTCCAAAGACTACTAGATTGAGTTTTTGTTCATCACAGAGATCATTAACCACCACCCTGTCTATTATATAGTCTCTGGGTGTGGTCCAGTGACTCATTGGTCCTGTGACTCCAGTCCAGTGACTCAGGTCTATTCCCTCATGTGTCTCCGCAGCTGCTGTAAGCGTTTATCTCGCCTTCTTTGACGTGCGTCCAGGAATGACGTCTCTCCCTCACTCTCATCTGAGACACCTGTTTCCCCACTACTTGGCTCTCTTTCAGCTGGCACCTGAGACGGTGCCAGAGGGGGGGGGGGGCTGGGAGATCTGGCTGGCTCCTCTTCCTCATGCTCAGAGCTTCCTTCCTCCAATGGGATAGGCTCAGAGGACGGGGCCACAACAAATATAATCTATCCATCTTCTCCATTCCCTCACGTATTTTTCATTTGAATAGTCCTTCAAATACGCTGAAATTTTTGCCATCTCTGCTAGATTTGCAACTTTTAATGTCCATTCTTGAATAGTAGGCAAATCTTCCTTCTTCCAATACTGCGCCACCAATAATCTTGCTGCGGTTATTAAATTCAGGTTCAAATTAGTCTCTATAACCGTACAATCCATGATTATACCCAACAAAAACAACTGTGAAGTAAACTTTATCCTCTTTTTAAGAATATTTTGAATAATCCACCAAATTTTTATCCATGATCCAGATGGATCTTGACAGACTTGAACACTGGGCCCTATCTAACAAAATGAAATTCAATGTAGAGAAAAGTAAAGTCCTACACTTAGGTAAAAAAAACCAAAAGCACACATAAACTGGGGGAAACCAGGCTTAATTGCAGTGACTGTGAGAGGGATCTTGGAGTCTTAGTGGACAACCAGCTAAATATGAGCCAGTAGTGCAATCCTAAATTGCATTAACAATCAAGATCAAGTGAGGCACTCTATACAGCCCTAATAAGACCACACCTAGAGTACTGCATCCAGTTTTGGTCACCACACTATTAAAAAAATGTTGAGACTCTAGAAAAAGTGCAGAGGAGAGCAACCAGGATCATTAGGGGACTGGAGGCTAAAACATACGAAGACCGGTTACATGAACTGGGCATGGGTAGTTTAGTGTTCAACTGGAGCAGCGGCAGTGGCGATGGAGGTGCTGGCGTCAACATGGGCTGCATCCCCCTCATCAGAGCCGTGGACGCCCGGATGGAAGTAGGGGGCGTCGACAAGGCAATTAGAGGACTTTCAACGACGTGGCTATTGGTGATGCCCTCGAGGATGCCACCGCCACCGCCGACGCCGGTGCAACGGTTGGCCGGTGGGACGGCTGGAGTCGGGTGCCAACAGCTGACAAAGATGAGGGTGGGAGATTCTCCTTAGGTAACTGTTAGACCTTGGAGTTTCCGGACCGCCACAGGGCACTGGGGTAACTCCCAGAGGTTAGTCCCCTGTGGTGAGGCCTCCTCCATTAACATCGTGGGAGGCTAAGACAGGGCATGGAATGGTTATTGGAAGACCTGGGGAGGATGAGGAGGGTTGAGAGGCTGACGGAAGGGTGATTATTATGTCACCTCAGATAACCCTCCCCTCCCCCCCCCTTTCCCTAGTTTTGGCTGGTTTATAGGTCCTAGGATTATTACTCTTGCCCTTTCGGTCTCTGCCCGACGGTGGCCCTACCTGTTTCCATCTTTTCCCTCCCTGATATGCTCGCCTTTATGAACAATGTGGACCGTTTCATTCTTACTCCAGAGTCTTGGACCTGGCTCTGTTTTTCATCCTGCACGCTTGCTGTATGGAGAATCGGCAGTTTATGGGAGGACTGACGGAGCCGGTTCTGTCTTCGTTTCACCACCGATGGGATGTGCCATCTTCTCCATGGCCAGTGGGCCAACCACCGTGAGAGGCTGGTTTGGAGGTTTACCCTCAGTTGGTCAGAACGCTATGACTCCCGCCCACTGCCGTGAGAGGGCAGTGAAGACTCTTCTGGTTAAACATGCCTTGTTCTCTCAGACGTTGTGGACTATCATAATGGACCCCTTGGCCATACCTTATCATCACCTCAGAGCTTTGGATGTACTCAAGGTCTCAGCTTTTTGTGCTGCGAGACTCCCCCCTCTCACAGGTCTGGCCCTCCATGTTATCGAGGGCCTACCTTGATGACGGGTTTTGGAACCCAGAGAGGTGGCATGCTGTGAAGAGGGGGTTGAGGGTTTTTTTATATAGATTTTTAGCTAAACTTTTAAGGGGTTCCAGGGGGGGAGGGTTGGACTAGAATTAGGGCTGTGGGTGTGGGGGATAACCCACCAAGGGGAGGGTCAGGTCTGGCAGTGAAGTGTGGCATGGGTGGGGGACCCGGGGTCAAGGAGGGGATTAGAGCTTATCCAGATGATGTCTCTATCATCAGTACTGTGGGTGGGAGGGGCAGATACGGCGGAAGCAGGGGGCCATATCGTGTTGGGGGAGTGTGTGCCCGCTGTCTCTGAGCGGTGGCGCGCTCCAGCCCCCAATGCTCCACTCGTTCTCCAGGTTGCACAGATCCTCAGGGCCCGGGCCTTCGGCTGATGTTGTGCAATGCCAGGTCTGTGGTAAATAAAACCCCCCTCATTTGTGATCTTGTTCAGGAAGGGGGAGCGGACGTGGCAGGTATTACACTGGCTCCCAGTGGTCTTCCGGGTGTGCTTCAAGGTCTTAGTTCTCATCTTTAAAGCGCTCCATGGCTTAGGGCCTGGGTACTTACGAGACCACCTTCTGCCACCGATAACCTCCCACCAACCAATACGCTCTCACAGAGAGGGTCTCCTCAGGGTGCCGTCAGTCAGGCAATGTTGACTGGTGACCCCCAGGGGGAGAGCCTTCTCTGTGGGGGCACCCGCCCTCTGGAACGAGTTACCCCCAGGAATACGATTAATCCCAGACCTCCGTACTTTCCGCAAGGCCCTGAAGACCTTTCTATTTCAGCAAGCTGGGCTGGCTTAAAGAAGATTTTAATGGGTTACTTTTAGTGAGGGGTTTTAAATTTGGGGAAGCCAAAATTGAGTTAATTATGTTTTAAATTATTTTAACTTTCATATTGCTTGTATTTTAATTTTTGGCTGTTCACCGCCCTGAGTCCATCAGGAGAAGGGCGGTATATAAATTTAATAAATGAATGAAATGAAATAAAATATTATGGAGACCTGGTTGGGCCAGGAGGGGGGGGGGTCCCTCTCATTGAAATGTGCCCACCAGGTTTCCACGCATTCCATCAGCCGAGGTCACACGGGAGGGGCGGGGGGGTAGCGGTTATTATTAGAGAAGGTCTAAGACCGAGCGAGGTGGCTGTTCAGATGGGCTTACTGATCACGTACCTGGCTCCCTGCTATGTGGCGGCAGCCCTGCCTCAGCTACTCATTGTTATTGCCACCGCGGCGGTTGACACCCCCAGATTTATGGTCATGGGGGATTTTAACCTGCCGTCCGTGGGCGAGATGTCTGAGGTGGCTCGGGAGTTCATGGCTTCCATGACATCTATGGACCTGACCCAGTTAATTCATGGCCCTACTCACATGGGGGGAAACACGCTGGACCTGGTTTTTGTCTCTGGACAGTGGTTGAGTGATCTTGAGATAGGGGATGTAGTGACTGAGCCCTTGTCATGGTCAGATCACTCCCTCCTTCGCCTGGACCTTTGAACCGTTACACCCTGCCGCAGGGAGGTGGAACCGGTAAGATGGTTCCGCCCCAGGCGCCTGATGGAACCTGATAGGTTCCAGATGGAGCTTGGGCCATTCCCTGAGGCTCTGGCTCACGCCCAGACTGGAGACCTAGTGCCTGCCTGGGATAGGGTGGCCGCTGGAGCTTTGGATCGGGTCGTGCCTTTGCGGCCTCTGATCTGGCACCGATCTCATTTGGCTCCTCGGTTTACTGAGGAGCTGAGGGAGATGAAGCGCCGGAAAAGACACCTGGAGAGCAGTTGGAGGGCCAGCCTTTCTGAATCTGATCGAACACTGGTAAGAACTCATATTAAGACTTACCTAGTGGCGATAAAAGCAGCAAAGTATAATTATTTTGCTGCTCTTATCACGTTATCAGATAACCTTCCGGCTGCCCTGTTTAGGGTGACCCGCTCCCTGCTCCACCAGGGAGCGCAGGAGAACCTCTTGGAGGGTAGAGCCGAGGATTTTGTACAGTATCTGCATGACAAAATCACTCAGATTCAGGAAGATCTGGACTCCTACTGGGTAGTTTCACGGGGGATGACTGAGGCAGGTCTTGAGAATGTTATCTGGGATGAGTTTGATCCTGTGACTCCTGATGACATGGACAGGATTTTGGGTAGACTGAACGTAACCACATGTTTGTTGGACCCATGTCCCTCCTGGTTAGTGCTGGTTTCTCGGAAGGTGACACGAGGCTGGCTCCAGGGTATTACAAATGCTTCATTGGGTGAGGGTGACTTCCCCGCTGCCTTGAAAGAGGCGGTGGTGAGGCCTCTCCTCAAGAAGCCTTCCCTGGACCCAGCAGTGTTGTCTAATTATCGTACGGTCTCCAACCTTTGCTTTGTGGTGAAGGTTGTTGAGAGTGTGGTTGCGTGACAGCTTCCCCAGCACCTGGATTAAACGATGTATCTGGATCCGTTCCAGTCGGGTTTCAGGCCTGGGTACAGCACGGAAACGGCATTGGTCGCATTGGTTCATGATCTCTGGAGGGCTCGGGACAGGGGGTGCTCCTCTGTCCTGGTCCTATTAGATCTCTCAGCGGCTTTTGATACCATCGACCATGATATCATGCTGCACCAGTTGGAAGAGTTAGGGGTGGGGGGCACCGTGTTGCGGTGGTTCTCCTCCTTTCTCTCCAACCGGTCGCAGTCTGTGTTGGCAGGGGGGCAGAGGTCGACCCCGAGGCGCCTCATATGTGGGGTGCCACAAGGGTCGGTCCTCTCGTCCCTTCTGTTCAACATTTATGTAAAGCCACTGGGCAAGATCATCTGTGGTTTCGGGGTGAAGTACCACCAGTACGCTGACAACACTCAGCTGTACATCTCCACCCCGGACCACCCCAACGATGCCCTTGAAGTGATGTCCCGGTGCCTGGAAGCTGTGCGGATCTGGATGGGAAGAAACAGGCTCAGGCTCAACCCATCCAAGACCGAGTGGCTGTGGTTTCCGACGTCCCGATATAGTCAGTTGGTGCCATCACTGACTATTGGGGGCGAATCGCTGGCCCCCACGGAGAGGGGTCGCAATTTTGGCGTCCGCCTGGATTCACGGCTGTCTTTAGAAGAGCATCTGATGGCCCTGACTGGGAGGATTTTTCATCAGGTTCGCCTGATTCGTCAGTTGCGTCCGTTTCTGGATTGGGACTCCTTACGCACGGTCACTCATGCCCTCATCACTTCCCACCTGAACTACTGTAACAGTCTCTCTTGAGGAGCACCCGGAGGCTCCAACTGGTGCAGAGTGTGGCCGCGTGGGTGGTTATGGGAGCGACATGGCGTTCCCATGTAACACCTCTCCTGCACGAGCTGCACTGTCTGCTGGTGGTCTTCCGGGTGTGCTTCAAGGTTTTGGTGACCACCTTTAGAGCGCTCCATGGCTTAGGACCTGGTTATCTATGGGACCGCCTGCTACCACCAGTAGCCTCCCACCGGCCGGTACGCTCTCATAGAGAGGGGCTCTTCCGGGTGCCGTCGGCCAAACAATGTCTACTGGCGGTCCCCAGGGGGAGAGCCTTCTCTGTGGGGGCACTTACCATCTGGAATGAGCTCCTCCCGGAGATACGGAGGATCCCGGATCTACGCACCTTCCGCTGTGCTCTCAAGACCTTTTTATTCCATCAGCCTGGCCTGGCCTAACTTTCTTAACTTTCTTTTTCCCTTTTATAATGTAAATTTTAAATTTGTTCTTAATTTATTGGGGTGTTTTAAATCTGTCTTGGGCCAGATTGTTTAATTTGGTTTTATTTCGCTTTTAAATTTTGTATTTATGTATTTTAACTTGTGGCTGTACACCGCCCTGAGTCCTTCGGGAGTAGGGCGGTATATAAATCAAATAAAACCAAACTAAACTAACTAAACTAGTGAAGAGAAGGACCAGGGGAGACATGATAGCCGTCTTCCAATACTTGAGGGGCTGCCACAGAGAGGTGGGGGTCAAGCTGTTTTCCAAAGCACCTGAAGGCCAGAGAAGGAATAATGGATGGAAACTGACTAAGAAGAGATTCAACCTAGAAATGAGGAGGAACTTTCTGACAGTGAGAACAATCAATGCCTTCAAGCTGTTGTGGGAGCTTCATCATTTGAGACTTTCAAGAAAAGATTGGACTGCCATTTGTCAGAAATGGCATAGGGTCTCCTGCTTGAGCGGGGGGTTGGACTAGATGACCTGTAAGGTCCCTTCCAACTCTGTTAATCTGTTAAAGTCTATCTAGATCCGTTCCAGTCGGGTTTCAGGTCTGGGTACAGCACGGAGACGGCTTTGGTCGCATTGGTTGATGATCTGGGGGATCCCAGGGGGAGAGCCTTCTCTGTGGGGGCACCTGCCATCTGGAACGAGCTCCCCCCAGAGATAAGGAGGCTTCAAGACTTACGCACCTTCCGCCGCACCCTAAAAACTTTTTTATTCCAACAGGCTGGTCTGGCCTAACTCTCCCCTTTTAAATTGGGTTTTAAAATGTTTTATCCAATTGGATGTTTTAAATTTTCTTCTCTGAGCCCAAATTATTTAATTTATTTTAATAGCTTTTAACTTTTATATGTTATTGTATTTTATCTTGGCTGTTCACCGCCCTGAGTCCCTTTTGGGAGTAGGGTGGTATATAAATTTGATAAATAAATAAATAAATAAATAAATAAATAAATAAAGTCCAGGAAGCAAACAACTTTAGCCATTTCAACTGCGGAGGCAGAATGTATTGCTTTGTCTGAACTCTGTTCAGAGGTAACCTGGTATGTACAGCTGTTACAGGATTTAAATGTAAAGGTAAATGAAGCTGTAACAGTGTATGAGGATAATGTTGCCTGCATTAAAATGGCAACAGGTGACAGAGTAAAGAATAGAAGCAAGCATGTGGACATTAAATATTGTAATGGCAGGGAAGCCATAAAATGTAATTTAATCAGCCTGCTTCACTGTGCAGCAGAAGACAATCTAGTAGATGTAATTATCAAGCCATTGGGTGGAGTGCACCATGGGAAGAATACGTTAATTGGACAGTCATGAAGGGAGGAGTGTCAGAATATTCAAGACTGGGAAGACATGGTAACAAGGTCAGCCAATGAATAGGCATAGCAACTGGATCAGCCAATGAGGACTGTTTAGAAACTGAAACTGTTAGGAGCCTGGGCGTGGCTCTGTATTAAGCTCTGAGCTCTGAAGCTGCAAACAAGTCTGGTCTCGTTTGCCTGTCTGAACTGAACTGAAAGCAATCTCTCCTCTCTACCACGTTGGAAGAATCTGCTGTTGGTATTGTAATTTACTTCATGTGTTATTATGTATATAAAGAAGTTAATGAATCCTGCTAAATCAGTTTACCTGTGTGTGCTTTCTGGATTTGATTTTGCAACAAACTCTGACAGTATTCTACCAGAAAAATATAATAAAGAGAATACATATTTAATTTTACATGTATTAACTGCAGCTAGAATTGTGTTTGCACAACAATGGAAAAATGAAGAGATCCCTACAGATGAAAATGTTATAAAAATATTAGAATGTGCAGAAATGAATAGACTAACACTCAAAATTAAGGAGAAGGAATAAACTGAATACTTTTTAACATGGGATTTGTTTTATTAATGGCTAACTAGCAGAAACAGAAGTTAGAATCTTCCGGTGCTTAAAAGTGATAAAATCTTGGCTGAATGGCAATCAGGTCTAAACAAATTTATCTGGAATGAGAAAAAACCAAGAGTTAAATTTAAAATAATGCAACATGTTCGTGAAAGAGGTGGCCTTAAAGTTCCAAACTTACGTTTATATTATGAAGCTGCAGTGTTGACGCAAGTGGATGATTGGTTTGGAACAACAAAAACTGAAATTTTGAATATAGAAGGCCATGATTTGGACTTTGGTTGGCATGCATACTTATTTTACGAAGACAAGTTGGACAACGTATTTAAAAATCATATATTGAGACATGCTTTGATAAGAGTTTGGAAGAAGCACCAGCTTAAATTGGATTACAAAATACCTTTGTGGTTGGATCTTGGGCAGATTATGCGGAATATAAAGTCACTTGGGGGGATTTTATACAAAGAGATGCTTTTCAATGATGGGGGCAGTTGGAGTCTGAAACCTTTGAAAACTCTGTTGGAAGAAGGGAAGAATTTAACTTGGTTGCAGTATTCTCAACTTCAATCGAGATGGAGAGAAGATAAAAAAATTGGTTTAATGTTGCATGAAGAAGACTTGGTGACACAGATAAAACGGAAAGGGCCGATGCATATTAAAAGGGTTTATAATTTACTGTTAGAAAGAGATTCAGAGAGTGAATTAGTTAAAGATTGTATGATAAAGTGGGCACAAAATTTTGCAGAACCAGTTATGTTGGAGACATGGGAAAAGATTTGGGTCCAGAATGTTAAATTTACTCAAGCACAGAATCTGCGGGAAAATTTTTATAAAATGTTTTATAGGTGGCATTTGGACCCTAAAAAACTGTCATGTATGTATCCAAATGTTCAACCTAAATGTTGGAGGTGTGATTGTTTGGATGCTACATATTTTCACATTTGGTGGACTTGTAGAAAAGTGAAAGCTTTTTGGATTAAACTTTGGTGGGTCATGCAGAATGTTTTTAAAAAGAAGCTTCAATTTTCCCCGCAGTTGTTTTTGTTGGGTATAGTTAAGGATTGTTCACCGAGTGAAACGAGATTGATTTTATATATGATTACTGCAGCTAGATTACTGATTGGACAACATTGGAAAAAAGATAGTGTACCTACTATAGAAGAATGGACATTGAAGATGGCTAACTTTGCAGAAATGGCAAAGATTTCTGCATATTTAAAAGATAGGACCCAAGAAGCCTTTGTTAGGGAGTGGAAGAAATGGGTGGATTATGTGCAGAACAAATATCAAACTAAGAAGTATCAATTAGTATTTGACTCATAATGACTTTTATTATACTTACTTTACTATACTTACTATATTAATATGTAGAAAATTTTTAATGTTAAAAATATTCGAAATTATTAGTATAGTATATATGTGATAGAAGGATTTTACTTTATATATATTCACTATATTGTTATCTAGAAAAATATTAATGCTAAAAATAAGTTTATGTATATGTCTTACTGTTTGCATATATTTGATAGAATAATTTTATATATATCTATTATATTGTTATCTAGAAAAATTTTAATGTTAAAAATATTTGATAAGTTTATGGTTAGCAAATATTTGATAGAATAATTTTACTTTATTCAATGTTAAAATTCAAGATATGTTAACTGGATTTCACCTATATTTTTGTTTAATATTGATAGACAGAATAATATTTTTTTAGTGATGGAAGCCAAGGGAGGGAAGGGACGGGAGGGAAGGGATGGGAAGGGGGGGTGGGTGGGAGGGGGGAAAATGGGGGGGGGGAATGAAAAAATTGTATTGTAAAACTTTTTCAATAAAAAAAAGAAGTTAGAATCTTCAAAGCATAAGGAAATGATTAACTACATTGAAGATTTACTAAAATGGATAAGCAAATGTGTGATTATTATTAATGTTATGATTATGATGATGATTATTATTATTTCTCAAAAACAACTGTACTCAGACAACACACTGTTCATATAGACATTGAATTTTTATGTTTAATATTAATTTTTTAAAAAAAAATTAAAAAAAAGAAACCCAAGGAAAATCTTTCAAAATATTTCCAAACTCAGAAGGAGGTTTAAATTAATATGGAGATGGATGTCTATGTACATATAATAATTGATTCAAAGAAGATGAAACAAAGATGGCAAGAATTTAGGGGTCTCAATAACGAAATTTTTCAAGATATTGCCAAGAATTTCTAGTTCTAAAATATGAAATTAAATCAATATTTTGAATTTTTTTTTATTGAAAGATTTTTCAAAATTTTACATACATAACCCCCCTCCCCTTCCCTCCCTAACCCTTCCCCGCCCTTCCTCCCACCACCCACCACCCACCTCCCTTACCTCTTACCCTTCCTCCTCCCCCCACCCTACTTCCCAAAACAAGATACAGGTTATATTATTCAACAATCATAAACCAGCATAATCTAATTATCTATAACATCTTACAACTCTCTAGTACTTTAATTCCCCATACATCATACTAAATTTAATTATATAATAACATAACATTCTTATATTTATTCATAACCTATCTGCAGTTTTTAAATCCGATATTTCCTTTGAGTATAGTCTATCCATCTTCTCCACTCTCACATATTTTTCATTTGAATAGTCCTTCAAATACGCCGAAATTTTCGCCATCTCTGCTAAGTTTGTTACTTTTAATGTCCATTCTTGGATAGTAGGTAAATCTTGTTTCTTCCAATATTGAGCCACCAATAATCTTGCTGCAGTGATTAAATTCAAAATCAAATTAGTCTCTGTTACCGTACAATCCGTAACTATACCCAACAAAAATAACTGTGGTCCAAATTTTATCCTCTTTTTAAAAATATTTTGTAAAATCCACCAAATTTTAATCCAAAATGCTTTGACCTTTTTACATGTCCACCATATATGAAAATAAGCGGCATCTTCACAATCACATCTCCAACATTTGGGTTGTACATTCGGATACATACAAGATAACTTTTTTGGATCTAAATGCCGCCTATAAAATATTTTATAAAAATTTTCTCTTAAATTTTGCGCCTGTGTAAATTTTACATTTCTTACCCATATATTCTCCCATGTTTCCATTATTGGTTGTTCAAAGTTTTGTGCCCATTTTATCATACAATCTTTAACTAATTCTGTTTCCGAGTCCATTTCTATCAATATATTATACAACCTTTTAATGTGCATTTGACTTTGGTCCCTAATTTGTTTTATCAAATTTTCATCACCTTGTATAACACCAGTTTTCTGATCTTTTCTCCATCTGGCTTGTAGTTGCACATACTGAAACCAAGTTTGAATTATCTTTTCCTCTTTCAGAATGTTCAGAGGTTTTAATTTTAATATACCTTGTTCTATATTCAGAATTTATCTATATGTGGTTGCATCCTGCCTGCTTTCTATACTTATATTCTCTATTGCGTGTCTAGGTACTGTCCATATAGGTATCTTGTCATTTAACTTATACTGATATTTCTTCCAGACACGCAACAAAGCATTCCTCAAAATATGGCCCTTAAGTGTTCTATCTACCTTTTTATCATACACTAGATAAGCATGCCAACCATATACCAAATAGTATCCTTCAATATTCAAAATTCTTCCATTTGTTAAGTTAATCCAATCACTAATTGCTGATAATACAGTTGCTTCATAGTACAATTTTAAATTAGGCATTTTCAGACCACCTCTTTCTCGTACATCCTGCAATATTTTTAGTTTTACCCTTGGTTTCTTTGCTGCCCATACAAACTTATTAATACCTTTCTGCCATTCTTCCAAGTTGGCATCTTTTTTAAGTATTGGTATCATTTGGAATAGAAATAAAAATTTAGGTAAAACATTCATTTTTACTGCTGCTATCCTACCTAACAAAGATAATTGTAATTTTTTCCAGTTATTCATTTCTATTTGTATTTTATGCCATAACAACTCATAATTATATTTATATAATTTCCCATTAGAGGATGCAATATAAACACCCAAATATTTAACCTTCTTAACTATTTCACATCCCATTATTCTTTGTAATTCTTGTTTTTGTTTTATTGTCATATTTTTTTAACTATCATCTTCGTTTTCCCAATATTTATTTTGAACCCAGATACTTGACCATATTTATTATTTATTTATTTATTTATTAAATTTATATACCGCCCTTCTCCTGACGGACTCAGGGCGGTGAACAGCCAATTAAAAAACCAATACAAAAGTTAAAATCATGCTAAAACAAATATAGATTAGGCTGAAAATTAAAAAACCAATAAAAATTCTAAAATTTTAAAAAAATAGAAAGGGATCAGGCAAGTCCGGCAAGTTGAAAAAGATAGGTCTTCAGAGCTCGATTGTTTAATTATCTCCATCATACCCCTAGTTGATTTCATTGGCTGCGTTAAGGTTACAACCAAATCATCTGCAAACGCTCGTGCCTTATATTCATAATTTCTATTCTTAATTCCCTCCATCTCCTCTGAGTCCCGTATTTTATTCAGCAACAACTCTAAAGTTAATATAAATAGTAATGGTGATAGGGGACAACCCTGTCTTGTACCTTTTTCAATTTTAAAAGTTTCTGTTAAACTACCATTAACTATTATTTGTGCTGTCTGTTGCTGATATATTGCCTTTATAGATTGTGTAAAATAATTTCCAAATTGCATCCTTTGCACTACCCTTAATAAAAATTGCCAATTAACTCGATCAAAGGCTTTTTCAGCATCTAAAAATATAAGCACTGCAGGGATTTGGTTGTTCCTTTCCAAATATTCCGGTATATTAACAATTTGTCTTACATTATTTTTCATTTGTCTACCTTGTATAAATCCAGATTGATCACTATGAATCATTTGCTGCATGACTGACATTAACCTATTTGCTAATATCTTAGCAAAAATTTTATAGTCTGTATTCAATAATGATATAGGTCTTTAATTCTTTGGTTGTGCCAGATCTTGATCTTCTTTAGGAATTAAAGAAATAAAAGCTGTTTTCCATGAAGGTGGTACCCCTCCTCCCAATTGTATTGTATTAAATAATTCCCTAAGAGGTATAACCATTTCCATTTGTAAATACTTATAGTACACAGCTGTTAATCCCTCTGTACCGGGAGCTTTACCAACTTTTAGCTGTTTAATTGCCAAAAGAATCTCCTCCTCAGTTATTAATTTATTTAACCTATCCCTTTGTTCCCCTGTAGCCTTCGGAATCTTCTGTTTATCCAAATATCCATCTATATCTGCACCTTGTATTTTATCCTCAGCATATAATCCTGTATAAAATTCTAAAAAAGCCTTTTTGATCATATTCTGTTGGTAAACCTCTTTACCCTTATAATTTATTTTCTCTATAGTACGAGATTTTTGTTTTTTCCTCAACATATATGCCAACCATCTACCTGGTTTATTTGCGTTACAAAATGTATTATGTTTAGCATATTGTAAATTTGTCGCCACCTGGTCTGACATCAACATATTAAACTGCCCTCGCAGTAATATAATTGCTTCTTTAGTTTTCTTATCCCCTGGATTATTTATTAACACCTGTTCTAGCGGCTAACAAAGTCGTGAGGCTAGCGCTCCTTAAAGGAGCGTCCACAACAAAGCGGAGCCACCAGTAGTTCCCCTACATTTTGAATATTATTAAGTGGGAAGGCTACAAAAATTGATAGAATATCTGCAAAAATTTGGTAAGCAACAGGAGAAGAATCTTTAAAGGAGAAGAATCTGTAAACCAAATTATGCCAGAAAATCTGGAGAAAGACAAAATGGCAAAGAGACTGGAAAAGATTAATCTATTACCAATATCAAAGAAAGGAGACATAAGAGCCTCAAATAGCTCAACAGGCTAGATAGCCTGTTATTAACATCCAGCTGTCTGCAATTATTGCAAGTTTGAGGCTCAAGGTTGACTCAGCCTTCCATCCTTTCTAAGGTAGGTAAATTGAGGACCCAGTTTGTGGGGGCAATAAGCTGACTTTGTATAAATATACAAAAGTATGAAGGCTATTGCTTAACACATTGTAAGCAGCCCTGAGTCTCCGGAGAAGGGCGGCATATAAATCTAATTAAAAATTTAATTTTTTTTAAAAAAAATTAACAGGGCATGCAAACTATTGTACAGTATCCTTGAGTGCACATGCTAGCAAAATAATACTTAGGATCCTCCAGATCATTCAGATTAGAGCCCTGCATGGACATTAGCCTAGCTTTACAAAAACCCAATCACCAAGAGAGATTATTGGTGATGCACACTAGAAAATTGAGAAAGCCAAAGGATAAAAAAAAAGTCAGTATGTGCTTAATTGATTATAGAAAGACCTTTTGATTGTGTCAACCATGTCCAGCTGTGGTATTTCCTGAGAAAACCAGAAATACCAGAAAAACTTACTGGCCTTGTATAAAATTTATATACAGGATTAGAAGCCACAGTCTGTACAGAATACAGCGAAAGGAACTGGATTTATAGTGAATATATATTCAGTGAAGCTACATTGGAAGAACATGAGTGCATACAGGTAGTCTTCAATTTAGAACCACAATTGAGCCCAAAATTTCTGTTGCTAAGTGAAACTGCTCCGGCGCAGATCCCGGGTGGCTCCATGGTTCACCATGGAGCTCAGGGAAATGAAGCGTCGGAAAAGACACCTGGAGGGTGGCTGGAGGTCCTCCAGATCTGAATCCGACCGAACACAGTTAAGAACCTATATTAGGTCTTATCTTGTGGCGATGGAAGCAGAGAAACGTCAATATTTCGCTGCTCTCATTGCATCTGCAGAAAACCGCCCAGCCACCCTGTTTAGGGTAACCCACTCCCTCCTGAACCAGGGAGTGAGGGATGACCTCTTGCAGGGTCGAGCTGAGGATTTTGCAGTTTCTGCAAGATAAAATCACTCGAATCTGGACCGAGTTGGACTCCGACTGGGCAGAATCCACTGAGGAGACCGGGGCTAGTCTTGGTGAAGTCTTCTGGGCTGAGTTTGAGCCTGTTTCGTTGAATGAAGTGGACAGGATTATGGGTCAGCTGGGGGCCTCCACGTGTGTATTGGACCCGTGTCCCTCCTGGCTTGTTTCTGCAGTCAGAGAGATGACCGGAGACTGGATCCAGGCAGTTGTTAATGCCTCGCTGAGGGAGGGTTTTGTCCCCGCTGTGCTCAAAGTGGCAGTGGTACGACCTCTCCTTAAGAAGCCTAACCTGGATCCGGACTCCCTTAACAACTACCGTCCTGTCTCCAACCTCCGCTTCTTAGCAAAGGTTGTCGAGACCGTGGTGGCACAGCAATTCCCTCATTTCCTTGAGGAAACGGACTACCTGGATCCTTACCAATCTGGCTTTAGGCATGGCCACAGCATGGAAACGGCATTGGTCGCCCTAGTGAATAATCTCTGGCGGGCCCGTGATGGGGGTTGCTCCTCCATCCTGGTCCTTCTTGACCTCTCAGCAGCTTTCAATACCATCGACCATGGTATCTTACTGCAGTGACTCAGGGGGTTGGGGATAGGAGGCACTGTGTTGCAGTGGTTCTCCTCCTACCTCTCGGGCCACTCGCAGTTTGTATCGGCGGGGGGGGGGTGTGTCAGAGATCCTCCCAGAGGCCTCTCACGTGTGGGGTGCCTCAGGGATCGGTTCTCTCCCCCCTGCTCTTTAACATCTACAGGAAGCCTCTGGGTGAGATCATTTGTGGTTTTGGGGTGAGATATCACTAATATGCAGATGATACCCAGCTTTACATCTCCACCCCGGGCCACCCTGAGGATGCCCTTTCCATGATGTCCCGCTGCCTGGGGGTGGTGCGGGTTTGGATGGGTAAGAACAGGCTTAGACGGAACCCTTCCAAGACTGAGTGGCTGTGGGTGCCGGCATCTCAGGATCTAGAGATACCATCATTAGTGATCGGTGGGGAGACTCTTACCCCATCCGATAGGGTTCGCAATCTGGGTGTCCTCCTGGATTCTTGGCTATCCTTGAATGACCATCTGATGGCTGTAACCAGGGGGGCCTTTGCACAAGTACGTCTTGTGCACCAGTTGCGCCCTTTCCTGGACCGAGATGCCCTCGCCACGGTCACTCATGCCCTTGCTACTTCTCGGTTGGATTACTGTAACACCCTGTACATGGGGCTGCCCTTGGGATGCATCTGGAGACTCCAGTTTGTTCAGAACGCGGCTGCGCGGGTAGTTACGGGGGCTCCTCGTTACTCCCGTGTCACACCTCTCCTGCGTGAGCTGCACTGGCTACCGGTTGCTCTCCGGGTCCGTTTCAAGGTGCTGGTGCTTACCTATAAAGCCCTACATGGCTTAGGCCCGTGGTACTTACAGGACCATGTCTTGCCTTCCTCCCATCGTCCGGTGCACTCCCACAGAGTGGGCCTCCTCTGGCTGCCATTGGCCAAACGATGTCAGCTGGCGGCCCCCAGGGGGAGGGCTTTCTCTGTCGGAGCCCCGACCCTCTGGAATAGTTTGCCTACCGAGCTCAGGACGGCCCCCGACCTCCTCTCCTTTCACCACAGACTAAAGACGTGGCTGTTTCAACAATAATCTGATCGAGGGTTTTTATAATCTTATAATTTTTAGAATGGTTTTAATGGGGGTTTTAATTTTTTAATTGTTTTACTGTGATTTGTATTGATGATTGTTTGTATGTAAGCCGCCATGAGTCCTCAGGGAGAATGGCAGCATATCAATCACAATAAATAAATAAATAAATAAATAAATAAACATTTATTGAGTTTTGCCCCATAGTATGACCTTTCTTGCCACAGTAGTTAAGTGAATCACATGCACACAT
The DNA here is from genome assembly GCA_038048745.1 of Coluber constrictor foxii. Classification (NCBI taxonomy): domain Eukaryota; kingdom Metazoa; phylum Chordata; class Lepidosauria; order Squamata; family Colubridae; genus Coluber; species Coluber constrictor. The sequence continues at coordinate 69,599,996 of CM075966.1, read as the reverse complement.
GTACATGCTCAGAGCATATTTGATGACGTCCAGGCGGGTGGGCGGAGCCTCCCACCGCCGCTGCTACTGGTTCACCCAAACCAGGGTGAACCGGTAGCAACCCACCACTGTTTCAGAGGCAAGCATTTGTTAGGGTCGCAATGAAGGCCTGGAAGATATATTCATACTGTATGCTTGGCTGTGTATGTACCTACAAAAATCAGAATTGTGCTGGCAATGATTTTCTCTGTGACATGGTATGGAAATTAAAGTTGGACTTTGAAGATGCAGGATAGAAAGATTATTGATTCTTTTGTATTTTGGTGTTGGAGAAGACACCTGAGAACACCAGAAACAACAAGAAAACAAAGAATCCAAAGTTTTCACCCAAGGCACAAATGATCGGGCTCAAGTTATCATATTTTGGACACACTATGCAAAGACCTACTTCTCATGAGAAGCCTTCCACCAAAAGTGGAAGAAAAAAGAAAAAGGGTAACCAGGAGCAAGGAGGTGTTGTGACCTAGGCTTACTGAGTCATTACAAGACACAATTAGTCCCAAACAAGCCTATTTTATTTTAACAGCTGAGAATTACATTCGTTCCCAGCTGAGTCCCAATTAGTTGCAAAACAAGTCCTTTGGAAGAAGTCCTTCGGGATAATCACCAACCTTTATCTTCTTTGACACCCTGCCAAAGGCCTTACTTGGCAAAGCCCCACGAAGTTCAGAAACAAACAAGAGATGACAACTGGAAACAGAGTTAGCAACGTTGCTTTCCTGCAAAAAGGCCCAAGTGCCTTTGTTTCTCTTTTAAGCCTTATGGGAGGGGCCAATCATCTCCTGGCCTTACTCCCGAGTCGTCCCTTTTGCTTTAGCTGCTCCTGCCTTCTGGTAGCTCTGTGCATGCGTGCACTAGGAACAGGCTCCTCCTGTTCCTCTGCCTCTCTGCTGTCCGACTCTGGGGGCTGTGGAGTTCACACATCACTCCCAGATGGCCCTGGCCCCATCTCTGCCTCCAACGCAGAGCCCTTGTCCAGGCCTTACCTAGACTCCAGGACTGACCCATGTTCCTCCCCAGCCTCCTCACTGTCTGACTCCGCTGCCAGCTCCACAGGCTGCTGGTGGACCACAACAGGAGGATGGATTCAGTTACAATAGCACTAGGTGCACCATTGGGAGACCTGAAAGACCAGGTTGGGGACAGATCATCCTAGACAAGGTCTATGTATGTGGTCATTAAGAGTGAGGGTTAGGGTTAGGGTTAGGGTTCAGAATGGATACTTATGGGCAGTAAAGCACTTCCGGCCATTGTAAAATACCTCCTCCCCACTGTGGTCCTGGATTTTGAGTGCTTAGCAACTGACTCACCTTTACAACTAATTGCAGCATCCCATGGTCACATGACCATGTTTGCAACATTTTTTGCCGGGGTTCACTTAATTTCATTTAACTGTGGTGATTTGCTTGATGATCACCACGGATGATGTCAAAAAAATGGGTCTGATCACATGGGTGCAATGACTTATGACTGGATTTCTAGTCCCAACTGAAGTTGTAAGTTGAGAACTACCTGTAAGATGCCTTTGTTTAACCCAGCAACACTTACATTTGGTTAATGAGCTGGTTTATACAGTACATGTCACAACATTACTATTTGTTGAAGTATTGTCTACTGAAATATTGTAGGGGCAAGAACAAACATGAACTGTGATTCACTAACCACAGTGACTGAATTCCCACAACACACCTAACCAAAATTGAACAAATCACTTTGTGGGTTATCATTATGGAATGAACAAAGGCATAGTCCTTGAGACTCTATCCAGCAGTTAAGTTTCCATCACTCATACACCCATCAATTTATTTGGTGGATTTGTAACTTGCTTTTCCTCCAGAAGTTCATGGTAGTTTACGTAGGGTCTTCAGTTTATCCCACAACAATAGCCCTATAGAGTAGATTTGGCTGAAAGAAATTAAGTTTCCATAGTTGAGGTTGGACTTGAATCTCCTCAAACTCAGAACCAGCTGGCTATACCGGTATAGCCCCGATATAGCCAGCTGGTTACATCGCTGGCTATTGGGGGTGAGACTTTGGCTCCCTAAAAGAGGGCTCGCAATCAGGGTGTCCTCCTGGATGCACGGCTGTCTTTAGAAGACCATATGACAGCTGTGGCCAGTGGGCCTTTCTATCAGGTTCACCTGATCTACCAATTGCGTCCCTTTCTGGACTGGGATGCCTTGCACACAGTCACCCACGCACTCGTCACGTCACGTCTGGACTACTGTAACACTCTCTACATGGGGCTCCCCTTGAAGAACACTCAGAGGCTCCAACTGGTCCAGAATGCGGCCGTGCGGGTGATTATGGGAGCGACTCGTCACACCCATGTAACACCTCTCCTGCGCGAGCTGCACTGGCTCCCAGTGGTCTTCCGGGTGCAATTCAAGGTGCTGGTTGTTAGATTGGCGCAGGAATGAAGATGAGACCAGCGGAGTTCATTCAACTAGTTTATTAACAGGAACAGAACTGGCGCGGCGCTGCCGGAGCTCTCCTTATATTCGCTCCGGCAGCCGCACCGCCCCCTGACAGGGATTCAAAACTCCCACCGGAGGACTTCTCAGCCAATCCCCGGCGGATGTCCTTATAAGGACATAACACTCCTCCCCCCTAGATCCTAAGCTGTCCATCAATAACAAAGTCACGTAAGTAGGCAGGTCGTTTGCGTACTCTACTAGACCTGCGCAGTCCATTCATCGGCTGACAGCCCTCCTGGTCGGAGGGTGCTTCTGCGGCTCCGGACGCCGTCCCTGGATCCGGGCTGGATCTGGCCGTCGAGGCCGCGGGCGGTGTTCCCGAGCCTCCGGCCAGGTTGCTGACCTCCGCCTACGGGCGATGCTGGTCTTCTTCACCACTGCTCCGATCGTTGGCTCTCCGTTGTTCGACCGGTCCGGAACTTCTGAGCCACGGTAAGTCCCTGGGTTGTCCTTCGGTTCCCACCGGGTCGGGGTTGGTCGGGTCCAGTCGTGGGTGCAGGTCCGGCGGCGGCAACTGGGTCGGTCCCTTGGGTTCCCCGGTTGAGTTCGGTTCACTCCCGGGGCTGCCGGCGGGTCGGTTCAGCGTTGGTTCGACCTCGGCGGTGGGTTGCAGGCCTCCTCCGCAGGGGTGGTGTAGTCCCTCTCTGCTGGGCTGGCGCTGCTGGGCTGGTCGCGGGGTCTCGCCCTCGCCGGGGTGGTGCTGTCCTACCTCGCAGGTGTGATGCAGGCCCTCCTTGCCGGGGTGGTGCAGCTGGGTTGGCTGAGGACTCTCGCGGCCTTCTCTGCAGGGGTGGCGTAGGCCTTCTCTGCGGGGTGGGTGTAGTCATGCCGGTCGCCGCCTCTCGCCGTCCGCGTGTTGGTCATCTCGGCTCGGTTGGTGTTGGCCTCCTCTGCTGGGGTGGTGGAGGCCCTCCTCGCAGGGTTGGTCTTTGCTGTGGTCGGGTTGTTGTTGGGGAGACCCCTGTAGTGATGCATGGAGGTCCCCCTCGCCGGTAAGTCGGTGGCCGCCCTTGCGGGGGTGCTGTTGGTGTCCCCCGCTCTGTTGGCCCCGGTCTACTTGCTCTTTCTGTGACTGTCTTCTGTTGTCGGACTGGTGCGGTCCGACCTTGCCGGGGTGTCATTGGTTGCCGTGGGCGTCGGGGCTTCGGTCCCCACGGTTGCCGTTGTCAGTGGCTGGGTCTCGGGTGTCGGGGTGTTGATACCGGTCCACCCCTGGGTGCTTCGGGGTTCCCCTACGACATTGTCCCCGGTCTACTGGTTGAGCTTCGTCTCTGGCTTGTGTGGGAGTTGGAGGGTCCCCCCTGCCAGGGTGTTGTAGGCCTCCCTCGTAGGGTTGTGGCAGGCCTACCTCATCGGGGGTGGGCAGGCCTACCTCTTCGGGGTGGGGTAGGCCTACCTCGTCGGGCTGTTGTTCCTCCATTCCCCTCCACCTTTTGCGGAGCTGGTCGATGTGACGTCTCACGACCTGTCCATCTTCCAGCTCTACCCGATAGGACTTCGGGCCGGTTGCGCTGTGAATCCTTCCTTTCAGCCATTTCGGTGAGCCGTGGAAGTTCAGCGCGTAGACGGGGTCTTCCACGGCAAAGCAGCAGAGTTGGCGGCTGGCGGTTGCGGGCACCTCTGAGTGGTACTGGGGGTGCAGTCTGTTGAGGGGTGAGCGGAGTCTTCTGCCCATCAGCAGCTCTGATGGGCACTTCTTGGTGGTTGCATGTGGCGTTATGTGTTGGGTGAGGAGGAAGGTGTCTATGCGCTCCTGCCAGTCACCCGGTGCCATCTTGGTGAGCGCCTCCTTGGTGAGCCTCACCATCCTCTCAGCTTGGCCGTTTCCGGCCGGTCTGTACGGCGCGGAGAGGGCATGGCGGATGCCCAGTCCTGCCAGGAATGCCTCCATGGGCACGGACGTAAGTTGGGGACCGTTGTCGGAAACCAACACGTCCGGGAGCCCATGCGTTGCGAAGAGGCGGCGGAGAGCGCGAATGGTGGCTTCCGATGTGGTTGATGCCATGGGAACCACCTCGAGCCACTTGGAGAAGGCATCAACCACGATGAGGAGGTGGCGCCCCTGCATCGGACCCGCGAAGTCGATGTGGATCCGAGACCAGGGGCTGCTGGGCGTCTCCCATGGGGTAGGCTGTGCTTGGGGTGGTGCTGGTCGGACTTCTTGGCACTGGCTACATCCGGCGACCCATTGCTCAATGTCCTTGTCCAGCGATGGCCACCAGACGTAGCTTCGTGCCAGGGCCTTCATATGGACGATGCCCGGGTGCCCATTGTGAAGCGTCTCGAGCGTCTTCCGTTGGAGCGCGGCGGGGATCAGCACCCTGTCTCCCCATAGCAGGCAGCCTTTCATCGTGGACAGCTCCTTCTGCTTGCGGCTGAAGGGGCTGTATTCTCCTCCGCTAGGCTGCGCTGGCCACCCCCGCAGGATCCACGACTGCACTTGCCGGAGTGTTGGGTCTCGCTTGGTATGCGTGGCCACGTCTACAGATGTGACTGGGCAGCTGCTGTCGTGGTCGATGTGCAGGAGCTCGAGGGTGGGGGTGGGGTCTTCCACGGCGTCTGTGGACGGGCATCTGCTGAGCGCGTCAGCATTTGCGATGGCCTTTCCGGGTTGGTGGGTGAGGGTGTAGGCATAGCCGGCGAGGAAGATGGCCCAGCGTGTCATTCGCGGCGACATGAACGTGGGTGTTTGTTTGTCGCCGGCGAGGAGGCCCAGGAGCAGCTTGTGGTCCGTGACTATGGTGAAGCTTCTTCCGTAGAGGTATTCATGGAAGCGCTTCACCCCTGCGACGATTGCCAACGCCTCTTTGTCCAGCTGGCTGTAGTTTCGTTCAGCGCTGGACATAGTCTTTGAGAAGAAGGCGATGGGGGCCTCTGTGCCGTTGGGCAGGTCGTGGCTCAGGACCGCCCCAACCCCGTATGGCGATGCGTCGCAGGTCAGCCGGATGGGTAGCGTCTCGTTGTATTGTATGAGGACACTGCTGGACGTCAATAGTCCCTTGATGGCCCGGAAAGCCGTTTCCTTTTTGTCACCCCACTTCCAGGAAACCGCTTTCCCCAGCAAGCGATGAAGCGGCTCAGCAACTGTGGCTTTCTGTTGGAGGAATATGGCATAAAAGTTAAGCAATCCAAGGAATGCCTGAAGCTCCGCTTTGTTTTTGGGGCTGGGAGCTTCATGGATGGCTTTAACTTTTGATTTGGTGGGGTGTATGCCATTGCTATCGATGAGATAGCCCAGGAACTCGACCTCCTGGACTCCGATGATGCACTTATCCCGTCTTACCCTCAAGCCCTTCTCCTTGAACCGCTGCAGGACGAGCCTCAGTCGTTCAAAGAGTTGGGCTTTTGAGTTTCCGGAGATGAGCACGTCATCAAAGTAAGGCACTACCCCTGGGACGCCTTGGAGAAGGCGTTCCATCATAGATTGGAAAATTCCCAGGGCGGCACTGACTCCGAATTGGAGACGGTTGCACTTAAAGGCCCCCCTGTGTGTGACGATTGTTTGAGCCTCCGCCGTTTTAGAGTCCACTGGCAGTTGCTGGTAAGCCTGGGCCAGGTCCAGTTTTGCAAAAATTGTGCCCTTGCCTAGTGAGTGCAGGAGGTGCTGCACCACTGGCACAGGGTATGCGCTCTGCTGCAATGCCCTGTTTATTGTCACCTTATAATCAGCGCAGATGCGCACGGATCCATCCTGCTTCATTGGGGTCACAATGGGAGTCTCCCATGAAGCATGATCGATGGGTTCCAAAACGCCTTGGGCGATCAGCTTATCCAGCTGTTCGTCTACTTTAGGCCTCAAAGCGAAAGGAACCCAGCGGGGCTTGAGCTGAATGGGGGTCACCCCCTGGTCCAGATTAAAAGAAATGGGCTTCCCTGTGTACTTTCCCAGCTTACCATCGAAGACTTCGCTGAACTCTTCGATGAGGGTGTCGAGTTCATCTACCCTAATCTGGTGGATGCCTCCGATGGAAAGCCCCAGCGGCTGAAACCACTCTATGCCCAGCAGGTTCGGGCGGCTGTTCCTCACAACGGTGACTGGCAGCTGGCCCTGGAACTTCTTGAAAGCGATGTGGATGTTGGTTCTGCCCAGGACGTCGATGGGATTTCCGCCGAAATCCACCAGTCTGGACTGCAGGGGCTTGAGTTGGCTTTTGGAGATTTCCGGCTTGAATCTCTTCAGCTGCTGCCAGTCTATGATGGTGTAGATGGACCCGGAGTCTACCTCCATCATGCAGGGTGAGCCCTCAGCCAACAGCGTCACGTGGAACTTAGTGGCGCTGTTGTTGCTGGTGTGTGCTACGGTGGTTTGATTCACCGCGCCATGCCGGGAATCCTCGTAGCCGTCGCTTCTGGGCTGGTGAGAGGACCGTTTGGATGTCCTCTGGTTGTCGCGCCGATTTTCACGGTTCCGTGGTCTGGGTGGTTCGGGGGCTGGGTCGGTGGCTCGGCAGGCCTCTGCGATGTGCCCCCTCTTCAGGCATCGGCGGCAGGTCGCATCCCGCCATTTGCAGGATGCCCTGTGGTGGTCGCCTCTGCAGCTGCCGCATCATTCCCCACGTCGGCCATTTTGAAAATTTTCCCGCCGAGATGGCTGAGAGACCTTGTGGACGGCCATCTCGCCATCTGAGTCTGATGGTGAGGTGGAATCTTCAGACAATTCGGGGATCGACTGGTGGATCTTGTGGATCCCCTTCGCCTTTTGCATTTCAGCGGCCGCGTGCTCCGAGGATTCGGCAGTGGTGGCCTCCTCAAGGACATCTTTGAGTAGGATGCGTTTCCTACTCAGGAATTTCTTCTGGAGGCCCGCATCCCTCATGCCGAAGACGATGCGGTCCCTCAGGGCATTATCCACATGGTCAAACTCGCAGTTGGCTGCAATTTGACGGAGTGCGGCAACAAAGTCTTTTATGGATTCACCTTCGCGTTGGTTCCTCTGATGGAAGGTGAACCGATTTGCTATTGGGGTGCCCGTGGGCGCGTAATGCTCCTGCAGGGCAGCTTGCAAGTCCGTCCAGGACATTTCCTCGATGTCCTGAGGTGCGACGAGGTTCACTGCCATCTCCAGGACATCGGATCCACAGTGGGCGAGGAAGAGGGCCCTCTTCCTTTCTTCGTCGAGGTTGCTGTGGCCGTTTCCGCGGAGAAATTGGCGGAAACGAATCATATATGAGCTCCATTTCTCCTGTCCGGGGTTGAATGGAGCGATGGACGCGAAGAGCACTTGCTGCGTTGCCATCGTGCAGATCAGCGGCGAGTCTCTTCGGTGGTGATGGCGATCGTGCCACGCGGTCGGTTTCCTCCTAGTCCTTCGTCGCCAGTGTTAGATCGGCGCAGGAATGAAGATGAGACCAGTGGAGTTCATTCAACTAGTTTATTAACAGGAACAGAACTGGCGCGGCGCTGCCGGAGCTCTCCTATTCACTCCGGCAGCCGCACCGCCCCCTGACAGGGATTCAAAACTCCCGCCGGAGGACTTCTCAGCCAATCCCCGGCGGATGTCCTTATAAGGACATAACACTGGTCACCACCTTTAAAGCGGTCCATGGCTTAGGACCCGGATATCTACGAGACTGCCTTCTGCCACCGACGGCCTCCCACCGACCAATACACTCCCACAGAGAGGAGCTCCTCAGGGTGCCATCGGCCAAGCAATGTCGACTGGCGACCTCCAGGGGGAGAGCCTTCTCTGTGGGGGCACCCGCCCTCTGGAATGAACTGCCCCCGGGGATACGCATGATCCCCAACTTGCGTACCTTCCGTCGTGCCCTTAAGACCCTACTTTTTCAACAAGCTGGACTAGCTTGAGAAGAATTCGGACTGGGTGTTTTTAAATTTTTGGGTTTTAATTTGTGAGCCAAGGGATTTAATTTGTTTTAACTGTCTTTTAAATTTTGTATGTTTCGGTTGTTTTAATGTGGCTGTGCACCGCCCTGAGTCCTTCGGGAGAAAGGCAGTATAGAAATTTAATAAAATAAATAAAATAAAATAAATAAATCCATTGATTTGACCCCAGGTTTCAGCATTTTGGCATCATCATACTTGGGTTCAGAGGCTCTTCATTTACCACTGCAACACTCTTTTTTTTAAAAAAAACTTTTTTTGATTTATATGCCGCCCTTCTCCGAAGACTCAGGGCGGCTTACAATGTGTTAAGCAATAGCCTTCGTACTTTTGTATATTTATACAAAGTCAGCTTATTGCCCCCACAAACTGGGTCCTCAATTTACCTACCTTAGAAAGGATGGAAGGCTGAGTCAACCTTGAGCCTGGGGAGATTCGAACTGGTGTAATTGCAGACAGCTGGATGTTAATTACGGTGCTTTAGTCTGCAGAGCTAAACCAGAGCTATATGCCCTCTATTAATAGAATAGAATAGAATAGAATAGAATAGAATAGAATAGAATAGAATAGAATAGAATAGAATAGAATAGAATAGAATAGAATAGAATAGAATAGAATAGAATAGAATAGAATAGAATAGAATAGAATAGAATAGAATAGAATAGAATTCTTTATTGGCCAAGTGTGATTGGACAGACAAGGAATTTGTCTTTGGTGTATATGCTCTCAGTGTACATAAGGAGAATAATATACATTCATCAAGAATAAAAAGATACAACACTTAGTGATAGTCAAGGTTACTAATAAGCTATCAAATTGTACTAGGAAACATAAAAACAATATAAATTAAAAGATACAAGCAACATGGTTATAGTAATAAGTGGGAAGAGATAGATACTAGTAAGGAACAGAAGAATAATAGTAATACATTCTTAGTAAGTTATTTGACAGTGTTGTGGGAATTAGTTGTTAAGCAGAGTGATGGCATTCGGGAAAAAACTGTCCTTGTGTCTAGTTGTTCTGGTGTCCAGTGCCCTATAGCATCGTTTTGAGGGTAGAAGTTGAAACAGTTTACAGTATGTCCAGGATGTGAGGGGTCTGTAGATATTTCCACAGCCCTCTTTTTGACTCATGCAGTACACAGATCCTCAATGGAAGTCAGGCTGGTAGCAATTGTTTTTTCTGCAGTTCTAATTATCCGTTGAAGTCTGTGTTTGTCTTGTTTGGTTGCAGAGCCAAACCAGACAGTTATGGAGGTGCAGATGACAGACTCAATAATTCCTCTGTAGAACTGGATCAGCAGCTCTTTGGGCAGTTTGAGCTTTCTGAGTTGGCGCAGAAAGAACATTCTTTGTTGAGCTTTTTTGATGATGTTTTTGATGTTAGGTGTCTATTTTAAGTCTTGAAATATGATAGAACCTAGAAACTTGAAGGACTCTATTGTTGATACTGTGTTGTCTAGTATTGTAAGAGGTGGTAGTATAGGAGGTTTTCTTCTAAAATCCACCACCATTTCTGTTTTTTTAAAAAATTAGATTTATATGCCGCCCTTCTCCAGAGACTCAGGGCGGCTTACAATGCGTTAAGCAATAGCCTTCATACTTTTGTATATTTTTATACAAAGTCAGCTTATTGCCCCCACAAACTGGGTCCTCAATTTACCTACCTTAGAAAGGATGGAAGACTGAGTCAACCTTGAGCCTCGAACTTGCAATAATTGCAGACAGCTGAATGTTAATAACAGGCTATCTAGCCTATTGAGCTATCTGAGGCTCTTGAGTGTATTTAGCTCAAGATTGTTCTGGTCGCACCATGAGGCTAGTTGTTCAACCTCCCGTCTGTATGCAGATTCATCGATGTCTTGAATTAGACCAATCACTGTTGTATCATCTGCATACTTCAGTATTTTAACAGAGGGATCTTTTGAGATGCAGTTATTGGTATATATAGAGAAGAGTAGTGGAGACAGCACACAGCCCTGGGGTGGGGTCCTGTGCTAATTGTGCAGGTATCTAATGTGATTTTGACTAGCTCACCTGCTGCTTCCTGTCTGTTAGGAAGCTTATGATCCATTTACAAGTGTGGTCAGGTACAGCTAGCTGATTTAGTTTAGTTAGAAGAATATCTGGAATGATGGTATTTGATGCTGAGCTGAAGTCTACAAAGAGGACCCTTTGGAGCCCTTGTCTTTGGAGATTCAAGATGTTGTAGGATGTAGTGCAGAGTCATATTAACAGTATCATCTGTTGATCTATTTGCTTGGTAGGCAAATTGCAAGGGGTCTAACAGCGGATCCATGATTGTTCTCAGGTGGCTGAGCACTAGTCTTTCAAAGGTCTTCATAACTACTGTTAGAGCAACCAGTCTGAAGTCATTCAGTTCCTTGATGGAGGGTTTCTTTGGCACTGGGATGATAGTAGAGCATTTGAAGCAAGAAGGAATATAGCACATCTCTAGTGATTTATTAAAGATGCAGGTGAAGATGGGGACCAGTTGGTCAGCACAAGTTTTTAAGCAAGAAGGAGTTATCTTGTCTGGACCTGGTGCTTTTGTCTGTGAAATAGGCTTGGCATATCATTCATACATCATTCAAAACATACATCCATGTAGTTGTGGAGACGCTGGTGAGTGACAGAAGCTGCAACTGGTGGCTTTCCAGTCCTTAATCCACCTTGCCTTAATACTTTAGCAATGGGAAGCCCTGACTGGCTAAACCGGTTTTGGAAAGATGGAAATTTCTGCAGAGGAATTCTGCCAGGGAACAGAAAGCAGATAGAAGAGAGGGGAGTTAAAAGTAATGGACGATGTGATTCTTGCCATCAGTCACCACCATTATAATAAGTCAATGGCTCTGGTGTTTGACAAAAATCTAGGACAGAAATGAAAAATACAGATCATAGTACATTCACATGATTTCTCAGAGCCCCCAAGTTTAGGCATGTTATGTATTGAATGTATATAGTTGTGTTAAAATGAAACTAACCTTTAGATGATCCTAACTGTAACTGTGCCAAAGTGAAATTAACCTTTAGATCGGGGTGAAATGCTCCCGGTTCGGACCGGATCGCCCGATCCAGTAGCAGAAACCGGTAGAAAAAATCCCTGTGCCCAACCCTCCATGCCCAGCTGAGCCACGTGATCATCAGAGGCTTTTTTTTACTTTTAAAAGCATTTTTTCTACAACCTCATGGCCGAAAAAAATTATTTTATTTATTTATTTTAATCAAATTTATATGCTGCCCTTCTCCCGAAGGACTTGGGGCGGCTCACAAAAATAAAAAGCATCGCACAATAAAATAATAAATTAATTTTGGTTAATTAAAATACTCCAATTAAAACCCTTAGAAAAACTAAAAACTCCCAGCAGATCAGGTGATTTGTTTAAAGAGCCACGTCTTCAGGTCCCTACAGGTCCCTAGATCGGGGGCCATGCGGAGCCCGGTGGGTAAACCATTCCAGAGGGTCAGCGCACCCACAGAGAATGCCCTCATCCTGGGTGCCATCAGCCAACATTGCCTGGCTGACGGCACCCCGAGAAGGGCAGCCCTGTCCGAGCGCACTGGTCAGTGGGAGGCCAGTAGCAGGTGGTCCTTCAAGTACCCTGGGCCCATGCCATGAAGGGCTTTATAGGTGAGTACCAGCACCTTGAAGCGGATCCGGAGGCTCACTGGCAGCCAGTGCAGCTCGCGCAGGAGAGGTGTGACACGGGGGTAATGGGAAGCTCCCGTAACAACCTGTGTGGCCACATTCTGGACCAGCTGGAGCCTCCGGGTGCACCCCAAGGGCAGCCCCATGTAGAGGGCATTGCAGTAATCCAGGCGAGAGATGACGAGAGCATGGGTGACTGTACGGAGGGCATCTCTGTCTAGGAAAGGGTGCAACTGGCGCTCCAGGTGAACCTGTGCAAAAGCCCCCCTGGTCACGGCCATCAGGTGGTCAACTAAGGACAGCCATGGATCCAGGAGGACGCCAAGATTGTGAACCCTTTCAGAGGGAATAAGCAGCTCCCCTCCCATCGAAAGTGATGGGGCCGCTAGACCAGGGGATGCCGGCATCCACAGCCACTCCATCTTGGAGGGGTTGAGTTTGAGCCTGTTCCTACCCATCCAGACCTGCACCGCCTCCAGGCACTTAGACATCATGGAAAGGGCATCCCTGGATTGATCCGGGGTGGAGATGTAAAGCTGGGTATCATCAGCATATTGCTGATACCTCACCCCAAAACTGCGAATGATCTCACCCAGTGGCTTCATATAGATGTTAAAGAGCAGGGGGGAGAGAACCAATCCCTGAGGCACCCCGCAAATGAGGGGCCTTGGGGAGGATCTCTGTCCCGCTGCCCAGACAAATTGCATGCGACCCAAGAGGTAGGAGGAGAACCACTGTAGAACAGTACCCCCCCACCCCCAACCCCCTGAGTCGTCGCAATAGGATACCATGGTCGATGGTATCAAAAGCCGCTGAAAGGTCAAGTAGGACCAGGATAGAGGAATAACCCCTATTCCTGGCCCACCAGAGATCATTCACCAGGGCGACCAATGCCATTTCTGTGCTGTGTCTGTGCCTGAAACCTGATTGGTACAGGTCTAGATAGTCCGTTTCCTCCAGGAATTGTGGAAGTTGGTGAGCCACCACAGACTCAACAACCTTCACTATAAAGTGAAGGTTGGAGACGGGATGAAAGTTGTTCAAAATGGCCGGATCCAGGGCTGGCTTTTTGAGGAGGGGTCGAACCATCACCTCCTTGAGGATGGCAGGAAAGATCCCGTCCCTCAATGAAGCGTTGACGATTGCCTGGATCCAGTCTCCGGTCACCTCTCTGGTTGCCACAACAAGCCAGGAGGGACATGGGTCCAACAGACATGTGGAAGCTCCCAATCTATCCACAATCCTGTCCACTTCCTCTGTGGACACAGGGTCAAAGTCAACCCAGATATTACCTTCAAGACTCATTCTCATCTCCTTGCTCGGTCCTGCCCAGTCAGAGTCTAGGCCCATCCGGATCTGAGCGATTTTATCTTGCAGAAATTGAACAAAGTCCTCAGTGCTGCCCTGCAGGGGGTCATCCCTCGCTCCCTGATTGAGAAGAGAGCAGGTCACTCGAAACAAGTCCGCTGGGTGGTTTTCTCCAGAGCCAATGAGAGCGGCAAAATAATCACGTTTCGCCGTTTCCATCAACACAAGATAAGACCTAATATAGGTTCTTAACTGTGTTCGGTCAGATTCGGAACGAGAAGACCTCCAACAGCCCTCTAGGCATCTCTTCCGATGCTTCATCTCCCTGAGCTCCTCAGAAAACCAAGGAGCTACATGGGATCCCTGTTGGAGGAAGGCCGCATAGGAGCGATTTGTTCCAATGCCCTGGCGGCAGCCCATTCCCAGACCTCCACCAGGGCCTCTGGCGAATCGTGGGATAGATACGTGGGAAATGTCCCAAGCTCCGTCCGGAACCTCTCAGGGTCCATCAGGTGCCTGGGGCAGAACCAACGGGTCAGTTCTGCCTCCCAGTGGTGGGGGTTGGCGGATGGAAAGTCTAGTTTAAGGAGGGAATGGTCAGTCCATGACAGAGGTATGATAGTAAGATCCCTCCTAACCTGAGCATTTATCCACTGCCCAGAGATAAAAATCAGGTTGAGGGTGTGTCCACCATTGTGAGTTGGGCCCTGTACAATTTGAGTCAGGTCCATGGCTGTCATGGAGGCCATGAACTCCTGAACCAACTCAGATGTCTCGCCAGCTGACGGGAGATTAAAATCTCCCACAACCATCAGGTTGGGGAGCTCAACCATCAGTTCTGCAATGACATCGAGGAGTGCGGGTAGAGCTGAAGATACGCAGCTGGGAGACAGGTACATAATCAACAGGCTCAACTGCACTCCAGGGTTCCATTTTCAACAATAGGGACTCACATCCACCTATCTGAGGGACAGTGACCTCCCTAGGACTCAGACTTTCCCTAATAACAACCGCCATGTCACTGTGTTTTTGTATTTACCAGCTGAGCTTTTCTTTTTGGACTTTCAGACTCACTGTAGCTTGCCAGAGTCTTATCAGTAAGCTACTGCGCATGTCCACATTCCTTTCTTCTCTTCTAACTTTCTTTGTTTGCCTGCCAAGAGGTAGCCGGGAAAGCTGCCAACATGTAGTGATTAGCTAGTGAGATGTTTTTTATTTCTTTACAATAAAAATGAGTTTCTTAGAATATCTCGGTTTATTTTCTCTTAAAGGTATACTTCAAGGAAAGCCACGATCCACCCCTAATTAAGGACAATTACCCCAGGATGGGAACAGGGCTGATTGCCACTATGACAATGGTAGCAGAGGATGGTTGATTTATGGCTTTTTTCCTTGCTTGTTACTTTTGATTATGACCATCTAGGCTAATTAGATAGATGATTGATTTAGTGACTGTGGAACACTAGTTAATTAACTTCTAAAATGCTGAAAAAGAAGAAAAAGGGCAAAATGAAGCTCAGAGCATACTCTATTAATGGTTTGAACCTCTCCGACCAAGGAGGAGATAGAAGAAAGACGGCTTTCAAATTTCCAGCCGCTCGCCTCAGCCACCGGCTCCTTCCAGCTGGCTAGAAGGAGCCGTAGGAGGAGAAACGAATGAAATTCTGTTACAGAAACTTCAGGAGGAAGATAACAGAACAGCTGCTCTTGAAGGCAACGTGCTGCAACTGAGGTCAGTGACGTCTCCTTCTGAATATGCATGCTCTCAAACAGTCCTCCCAGAACCTTTTAAATTTGAAACGCTTGGTGCAAGGCCAAAGTTTCCACACACTGCAGAGCATTTTTCCACCCACACAGAGAAAGAAACAATTTATTATCCTCCTCAAAGCTCCAAGATCACCCGGCAAGACCAAGCTATAAAAAACTGTCATGTTCAAACAGAGTTTTTTGAACACGAATTATCCCAGGGAAAAACGGCTTTATCTATGCTCGAGCTAGATAAGAGAGAGTCTTATGCTTTTAAAATTCCTGAAAATGCCATCTTGGCTTTCGGAGCCTTCGGAGCCTTCGGAGCCAAAGACACACCCCCTGGAGGATTTTGTGTCAGGCAAATCAGAACAGAGAGCTGTGTACACGTCACAATTGTCACATGATGTTCTCTATTCTCAAATTACACACCATGCCACGAAAGCAGAAGAATTATCTGAGCTGCCTAAAACTAAAGTTGCAGCACCATCTGCTGGCAAAAGTAATTTACTAGAGAAAGCTAAAATGCATTGTAAATTCCAGGAGCAATTACAGGCATTGCACCAGACTTTATCAGAAATGTCCTTAATTCACTCAGATATTCAGACTGCAATGCAACAAGTGTCTCCACAGGTCCAATCTTTGGCACCCCCTGGTGGTGCTGGTGTCTTTTTAGATGGAGCAAAACAATGCTTAATGCAGCAAAGGCAAATGACTGTGTCTCCAGCAGGCCATGTTAATATTGCAGCTCAAATGCCACAGCTCCAAGCTCAAACACAAGTGGCAGCTGGAGCACAGCAAATTCCAATACAGCAGCCACAAATGTATGCACACTTGCCTCCAGCTGTACAACCAGGATCAGCTCCTGGTCCACCTCCAGCACAACAAGTATTTTTACCAGCACAGCCAGCATTTCAAATGCACATTCTTCAACAGGCATACTCTGTTGCTCCACTGGCTGGTGAGTCAAAATTAAAGATGTCAGGACAGAATTACAAGGCCTGGGTCAGTGAGGTTGGACTTTTGCTACGTAGAGAAAGTACCCATCGTATGGTGTTTAACCCTCCTGCCCAACCATGGACGCCTGCAATAAGAGACTTAGAGACTAAAGCCTGCACGACATTATTGATGTCCATGGATACTGAACTGCAGGTTACCTTTCCGCCTGATGCAACAGCCCAACAAATTTGGGTCCAATTGGAAAATTGCTATAGGCCTGTTTCAATTGAGTCTTCATGTTTGCTCATGTCTGAATTTCATGGTTCAAGATTGAAACCTAGTGAACAAATTGGAGGACATTTAACCAAACTGAAAGGAATGAGAAAATAATTTAGAGAAAGAGGCTATCCTATTGAAGATATTCAAATGATCAGCATTATCATTAACTCATTGAATTATGAATGGAAAGATGCCATTACAAAGATTAACCAAGTGCCTATTGCTCAACGCACAGTGGATAATGTATGCAGACTTTTAATTGAAGAAGAAGCACTGATGTTAGCTACGCCACACTTGAGAGGACCACCCGCATTAAGAGCTCCAGCGAGGCATCCCTTCCAAGGAAGAGCCTACGTTCCAAGGATGCCAAGATGCAACATCTGTAATTGTGTGGGACATACCACCCGGGATTGTCCCCAACGAGTTCCAGCTCCCATCACGTACCAGCCCAGAGGAACAGACTCCAGAGGCAGAGGCAGAGGTGGAAGACAAGGTTGTTGTGGTCCAAGGCGTGATCCGCAAGCTCCAC
Organism: Coluber constrictor foxii; assembly: GCA_038048745.1. Classification (NCBI taxonomy): domain Eukaryota; kingdom Metazoa; phylum Chordata; class Lepidosauria; order Squamata; family Colubridae; genus Coluber; species Coluber constrictor. The sequence goes on along the minus strand of CM075966.1, from coordinate 69,583,190 downwards.
TCACCACATTGGCTTTAACCAATGATCCACAACCTCATCCAGAGTACGACAGATGACTTTTGTGGACTTTGGACAGTGGTGCAGCTTTGCATGTTACTTACAGAAAAGAATTTTTTACAGAGATGCACGAGCCTGAACCTGAACTACATTAACTTTATTCTTTTTCAAATCATCCTTGTCAGGTCAAAGGAAAAGGAACTGTTTATGTGAAGAGCTCGATGCATTCATCCCTGATGTTTATTACATATCAACAGCAAATAGTAGTTTGCTTAGTCAGGCTCACTTGTCTAGAGTGTTAAAGTTCCAGGTTCACCACCTCGAGTAAGCAAGCTACATACTTAAAGATGGAGATATTGTTGTTGAAACCATGTTAATTGGTGGTGTTTATTACTTAAAACCAAAGCCTAAACTGCAAAAACAGGCAAGTATACAAACTCCAAAAGAGGAGAGCACAGGCCCAGAGAGAGATGTCCTAGTGAGAGATCCTGTTGCTACTCCAAAGGCTCCTAAAGCCAACAAAAAGAAAATTGGGAAAGAGGTTGCTCAGAGCAAGCCTGAGGTTCCTCATAAAACTGTTAATGTTGAAAATTCACTAACTGGTAAACCTTTGCATTCCAGGTGCATCCATAAGTGGCATAGAAGATTGGAACATGCCAGCTTCCGGGTTCTTAGGAAAATGCCGAAGTTCGCAAAAGGTTTGGATCTAAAGGGGTGTAAGGTGTTTTTGGATTGTGCTGTCTACAAGAAAGCCAAATCCAAAGCAGCAGCCATTCCAAAACGTGCTACACGCCTGTCAACATGCATTTTTGATTTGGTACATACTGACATAGTTGGTCCATTTCCGCCAACACTTGGTAGTAGAAAGTATTTTTTTAACAATTGTTGATAATTACTCTAGATATGGATATGGATATCCTATGAAAGAAAAATCTGAGACTTTTCAGATCTTTAAAGACTTTGCAGCTCTTGTTTCTACCCAACACGGAGTAAGCATCGCCAGAATCCAGAGTGATCGTGGTGCCGAATTCATGTCTCAGTGTTTCCAGGACTGGATGCGTAAGAGTGGAATTCTTCATCAGACATCGGCCCCTCACACGCCGGCTCATAATGGAGTCGTAGAGAGGAGACAGGGGGTCCTGTAAACCATGATGCGTTGTCTCCTAGAAGACACCAACTTCAGTAACCCATACTGGGGTGAAGCTATTAAATATGCAAAATTACATTGTCAATTGTACTTGGAGTAGTGTAATAATTCAGACTCCTTTCTTCATGATGTATGGCTACAAGCCCAATCTCAAAAACCTCCATATTTTTGGTTCATACGCTATGGTGAACATTCCCTTAGCTCAAAGAAGAAAAGGAGGTCCAGCAGCAAAGAGGCTGAGATTTATGGGTATTGATGACAACTCAAAATGGAGTAAATCTATTGACTCTAAACATGTAATAGTGATTTCCCAATCCACTAATTTTGAAGAAGATGCTGACTGGTCCAGGATTCATTCCAATGATCCTGGAGTTTATTTTCCTAGGGATGATGTTGCTGATGCCACGCAGCCTGATGACCAAGATTCACAGGCAAATGCTCCATCCACTAGTTCTTCTCTTTTTTTTTTTTGAATATACTTCATTGATTTTATGCAAATAAAACAAAATAAAACATGTTTCATGCCACATCGGAAGTGCAGTGTTAACCATAATTTACAGAGTTTATCACAATAATATTCTAGTTAACAGTGAGTAAAATCACTTTTTCCGACTCTCAAATATTTTTCCTGTTACGCATCCAATTGTACCATCTACCCCATACATCATAATATTTAGATTTTTCACCATTATTCAGCTCATTTGTTAGACTGGACATTTCCGCACATTCTAGAATCTTATTGATTACACTTTCCTCAGAAGGAGGCGCATTATCCTTCCATGTCTTTGCAAAAACTAATCTGGCTGCCGTGATTATATGGATCAAGAGTTGAGTCTTTTCTTTTGCCAATCTCTCCCTAATTATACCTAGTAAGAAGATTTCGGGGGCTAATTCCAAATCCTCTCCAATTATTTCCTTCAGCCAGGCCCGAATTTTAAGCCAAAACTTTTTGGTTATCTGACAGGACCACCACATGTGGAAAAAGGTACCAACCTCCTTACCGCATTTCCAGCAGGTTGGTGAGGCACTGGGAATCATTTTAGCTATTCTAGCTGGTGCTAGGTGCCATCTGTGGAGCATCTTGTACTGATTTTCCCTATAGGATACCGCTTTCATTATATGGTAATTCCTGTTCCAGGCTTCTTCCCACTCATTAAAGTTAATATTGTATCCTATATTTTTTTCCCAGACACCCAGTTGGTTCCTAGCTATGGTCTCTGCCCTATCCTCATCTAGTAACACGTTGTACAGTCTAGCCAGCATTTTCTTTTCTTGTCCCAGTAAAATTTTATCTAGATTTCTATATTTGGATTCTATGCCAAATCGGTCCCTATCCTTTTGGTACCTAGAATTGATCTGGAAATAAGTCCACCAATCTATATTGAGGCCTTGGTCTCTTAATAAATCTAAAGATTTTAAACTCCCTTTATCATCTAATATCTCCTTATATGTGGGGAAATTTTGAATGTCTCGCCTGTTTGGGTCAATTAGGGCCTCCAGAATGGAGAGCCAATTTGGGACTTTAGTGTAAAACCTCTGCCTGATTTCTACCCATGTTTGAATAAGGGTCTCCCTTACTTTATGTCTACAAAAAAGGAGGCTTTTTTTATTTCTCGGGTTCCACAATTGGGCATGCCAACCTTCTTGCAGGTCATGCCCTTCCAAAGTCAAGATTCTTCTATTATGTAGTGTGACCCAGTCCCTAATCCACACCAATTTGGCTGCCTTTTGATATGTCTCCCAATCCGGGAGACCGAAGCCTCCCAAATTTCTTTTGCCTTGTAGAATCCTATATGAAATCCTGGACATTTTCCCTTCCCATAGAAAGAGCCTAATACCTTTATTCAATTCTGGAAAAAAAAAATTGCCTAATTTCACCGGGATATTTTGAAATAAGAATATTATTTTGGGGAGAATGTTCATTTTGATTGCTGCAATTTTTCCTATAAGGGACAATTTTATCTTTTTCCATCTCTCTAGATCTAGCTGTATTTTTTGCAATAACGGGATGTAATTATTTTCTTTTAATGATGAGTGCCGGGAGGTTAGCCAAATACCTAGATACTTAGTTTTTTTCACTATCTGGATGCCTAGCAACTCTTCTGGCTCTATTTTTTGTATTTCTGTTACATTTTTCACTATTATTTTTGTTTTGGTTTTATTGAGTTTGAAGCCAGCCACTTTACCATAATTCTCTATTTCCTGTAGGACTTTTGGGCCTGTTACGAGTGGATCTTCCACAATTAAGGCCACATCGTCTGCAAAGGCCTGTGCCTTAAAAAATTCATTCCTTATCTTGAGACCTTTAATATCTTTGTTAGGGGGATAAGGGGCATCCTTGCCTTACACCTTTTTGGATTGGGAATACTTTCGTCCTGTCCCCATTTATTACAATATTTGCCTTCTGATTATGGTATATGTTTTCAATCATTTTCCTGAAATTGGTCTCAAAGCCCATTAAATTAATTTGGTTAATCATAAAACTCCAGTTCAAATTGTCAAAGGCCTTTTGAGCGTCTACAAAAACTAGCGCCAGCTGTTTATCAGAATGGTGTTCATAATATTCTATGACATTTAATACTGTTCTCAGATTATTCCTGATTTGCCTCCCAGGGAGAAACCCATTTTGGTCTTTATGGATCCAAATATTTAAGATTTTCTTCATTCTTTCCGCAATGATGGACATAAAGAGTTTATAATCGGAATTTAATAAAGAGATTGGCCTATAATTTGCTATATGCTTAGGATCGGTACCTTCCTTCAAAATCAGTGAGAGGTACGCTTCCCTCCATGTCTCGGGTATACTTACACCTATCAATACCTCATTAAAAATCCCTAGTAATTCTAATTTTAGTGGTTCCTCAAATTTAGCATATATTTCCCCTGGAAGTCCGTCAGGGCCTGGAGATTTATTTTTTTTGATTTTAGTAAGGGCGGTTTCCAATTCCTCTATTGTGATCAGTCTGTTTAATATATCCTTCTCTTCCTCAGTTATTTGTGGTAGGTTAGCCTCCATTAAATATTGTTCTACTGCTTCGGCTTCGACCTCTTCTTGTTTGTACAATGCTTCATAAAAGTCTCTAGCTAGGCCTAATTTATCCTCTTCCTTTGTCAAGAGGTTGCCTTTGGAGTCCTCCAATACCAAAATTTGACTTTTTTCATTCTGTTTTTTGAGTTTATATGCGAGTCACCTACCAGACTTGTTAGCATTTTCAAAAAGATTATGTTTAGCTCTCTTTATTTTGTCCACTATCTCCTCCTGATCCAAGATATTCAGCCTATGTCTCGCTAGCTTCCAACTCTCTTTAAATATTTCATCTCCCGGCCTCCGCAATAGATTATTTTCCACCTCTTCTAATTTCTTAGTGAGGGCCTCTCTCTCCTTCCTTTTTTCCTTGTTCTTGTACGCCATATAAGAGATAGTCACCCCTCTCACATATGCTTTCATAGTGTCCCACACTATTTCTCTAGCTGTTCCTTTATTTCCATTTTCAGCAAAAAAACGCTTAATTTCTTCATTTAATTTAATTACAAACTCTTTTTCATTCAATACAGACATATTTAATCTCCACCTCTTTTGTGTTCTCTTTCTCGCTTGAAACCAATTTATTTCCAGAAATCTATGATCTGACCATGAACTGATATTTATTTCAACCTTCTGTATTTGCAAGCCTAGTTTCCTGGTAACCCAAACCATATCAATTCTGGACCACGAGTTATGAGGCGGGAATAAAAAGTGTATTGACTATCTAATGGGTGGAGCGTTCGCCATATATCTATTAAGTTTAATTCGTCTACCAAATCAAAAAAGCTCTTTGGGAGGGGTAGTCTTTTGTTCTTTTTATTTTTCCCGCTTTTATAATCTATGGAAGGGTCTGTAATCCCATTAAAGTCCCCTAGCATACATACTTCGCTATCAGCCCATTTTCCTAGTTGCTCGTGCAATTTCCGATAGAAAAGTCCCTGTTTTTTATTAGGGGCATATATCCCCACCAATATCAATTTGGAATTGCCCCTCGTTATCTCAATTATTAAGATTCTGCCTTTAGAATCTTGGTATTTTAATTCCGCCTCTATTTCTTTCTTAACATAAATTGCGATCCCCCTTTTTTTTTTCCCGCTAAAGACACAAATACTTTACCGAATTTGGGGAATTCCTCCATAGCAATATTCGTGGCAACTGACAAAAACACCCTTGCCTTTGATTTGTAATGTTACACTTCCTCCTGATACGTTCACACAAATCAAACATCTTCCTGATTCAGAGCAAGAGAAGTGGTATGATGCAATGCAGGCTGACATGGACAGTCTAAAGAAACCTAAGGTGTTTACGCCTGCAAAACCTCCAGCAAATAAAAAGGTAATTGGCACTCAATGGGTCTACAGAATCAAAAAGAAGCCAAATGGTGAGTCATTGTACAAGGCCAGACTCGTAGCTCAGGGTTTCGCTCAATGTTTTCCTGAGGACTACACAAATACCTACTCAACGACAGTCCAGACTGAAAGTGTAAAAATTGCTTTAGCCATTGCAACTATCCTTGGTTTAGAAGTTTTCCAGTTCGATGTTGACACGGCTTATCTACATGCTGACCTAGATGAAGAGATCTATGTGAAAGGTCCTCCAGGATTCCGACAGCAAGAAGGGGATACCTGGTTTCTAAACAAAAAGTCTTTATGGTCTGAAACAGTCTGGTTTAATGTGGTACTTATGTCTTACTGACAAACTAAATTCAATGGGCTTTATTAAGTCCGAAACTGATGAGTGTGTGTTCACAAAAAGATCTAACAATACATATGAGATAGTTCTTGTTTATGTTGATGATATTGTTTATATTGGTCCAAATAAGCAGATGAGTGAGATTTTTGCTAAAGCTTTGCAGAGATACTTCACATTGAAATCCTTAGGTCATATTAGCACTTATTTAGGTGTTCAGATTGACAAAACACAGACGGGATTTAGTCTTTCACAAGAAGATAAAATTGAACAAGTTTTGCATCACTGCAACATGAAGGATGCTAACACAACAAAGACACCCATGCAAACAGATTTTCACAACTTGACACATGAACCAAGTCCTGAGTTCGAGGACCAAACACTTTATCGTTCAGTCATTGGATCACTGTTGTACATTAGTAGTTGGACTAGACCCGACATTGCACTCAGTGTTAATCTCTTATCTCGACACGTAGGTAAGGCAAAACAGTTTCATTGGTCATGTGTTAAGAAATTATTGAAATACCTAAAACACACTAAAAATATGAAGTTATTGTTAGAACCAACACGTACTGATCATGCAGAATGATGTTGTTATGCTGATTCTGATTGGGCAAGTGATAAGAAATCACGTAAAAGTACTTCAGGTTATATGATGTTCTTAAATGGATGTCCTGTTTACTGGCAAGTGCGTGAACAGAATTTTGTTTCTTGTTCATCTACTGAAGCTGAATATGCTTGTGTTTCAGATGCATGTAATTCTCTAATGTGCTTTGATGCTTTGGTCACAGATATCTAGACATGTCCGATCCGACCGATCACAGTGATGGAAGACAATGAATTGGTGGCTTATATTTCTGAATCACATTTCACAGGTTCTAGGTCCAGACACATTGACATCCGTTATAGAAATATCAAACAATTAGTGAAACAAGCTTTTGTAAAATTGCAGTATGTATCTACACATGATCAGATTGCAGACATGCTCAACAAACCGCTCCCAGCAGCTCAACAAGAGTATCTGCGTAAGAAGATGTGCCTTATTTGATGATGTACCTGATGTTCACTCAACTGGCAAAGAAGGGGTTGTCACTGCGTTTTTGTTTTTACCAGCTGAGCTTTTCTTTTTGGACTTTCAGACTCACTGTAGCTTGCCAGAGTCTTATCAGTAAGCTACTGCACATGTCCACATTCCTTTCTTCTCTTCCAACTTTCTTTGTTCGCCTGCCAAGAGGTAGCCGGGAAAGCTGCCAACATGTAGTGATTAGCTAGTGAGATGTTTTTTATTTCTTTACAATAAAAATGAGTTTCTTAGAAATATATCTTGGTTTATTTTCTCTTAAAGGTATACATCAAGGAAAGCCATGATCCACTTCTAATTAAGGGCAATTACCCCAGGATAGGAACGGGGCTGATTGCCACTATGACATGCCACCTCCCCCCCACCCCTTCCATGGAGTCGCAGCTGGTGCAGTGCACGGAAACCCGGCAGGCATAAATCTGAGAGAGGAACCCCTCCCTCCGGTCCCAGCCAGGTCTCCGTAGTGCAGGCCAGGTCTGCACCCCCCTCATCAATAAGATATCGTATGAGGGGGGCCTTATTCACAGCGGACGTAGCATTGGCATACACCAGCTGGAGTCCTGGATTCCGCACTCCCAACCCCCCGGGGGAGCAGGAAGCATAGAGAAGGCTGGAGTGCATCACCTCCTGCAAGTAGCGGGGGCGCGTCCCTCTGATGCCATAATACCCTCTGTTCCCACCACCTGTGCCCCTCCCGACCACCACGGTGACAGAATGACCCTCACCCCACTGTACCCCTCCTGGCCACCCCTCCCCGCCCCCTCCACCACAACTGTCTGACTGGCTAATTTGCTGATCTGCAAGGACCTGCCCAGGTCCAATCTTTAGAAAGTGACGCTCCCCCCTCCTAAAACCCCTTAAAATTTTGGTTAATAGATTGGACAGAAAACCCCTCAACCTCCTCTTCGACGCATGCCATCTCTCCGGGTTCCAAAACCTGTCATCAAGGTAGGCCCTTGATAGTATGGAGGGCCAAACCTGTGAGAGAGGGGAATCTCGCAGCACAAGAAGCTCGGCCACTGAATACATCCAGAGTCCCGGGATGGCGGTGAGACATGGCCTGGGAATCCACCACAATAGTCCAAAAGTCCAGAAGAGAAGGACAAGCAGCTCTTAGGTTTAGCTAGACTGGACTCCACTGTCTTCTCACGACAGTGGGAGGAGTCTTTTTTCTTTTTTAAAATTTATAAACTTTATTAACAAATAATAAAATCACGCACAATACATATAATAAGCACAACAAAGAACAAAAAAGAGGAAAAAAAACTACATTATACATTAAAACATTATATATATTCAATCATTTGAAGCATTTGGTTCGTAGTGTTATATCTATTTACACGATATTACATATTCCCATAGATCTTAACTCACTGGTTCGTTTCTACCTCTTTAACCTCGTCTATCTTCATCTTACTAAGACATCTTTTTTGTACTAGATTTCTCTATAGGTGATAGTCATCCATAAATATGTGGTGAATTGCAATTCTACTACTCCTCTAACTGTTTTCTACTTGTGTTTTTTCTCTAGTAACCCTGAGCCAGTGGTACCATTTATCCCAAACTTTGTAGAATTCAGTGTCTTCTTTTTCCTTTAATTCTTTTGTCAATCTGTCCATTTCTGCACATTATATTATCTTATCTTTTATCTTGTCCTCCGTTGGGGTTTTTTCGGATTTCCATTTACTAGCATATGTTATCCATGCCGCTGTTAGAATATGTATTAGCAGGGACTTCCGGTGGCGTCCTCATCATTGTCGGCGGCTAGATTTATGGCTGCCGCCCCCGCTGCCTGTGAGCCGCTTTTTCATCTCAAAGGCGGCTTGTAAATCTTCCCTTCGATCGGAAGGGAAGATAAGAGTAGGCAGCCGTGAGGTTGAGACCCCAGAAGCGCTGCCAGGGCTTCCCCTTTGCCCTGGCAAGCGTTCTGTGAAAGGTCTCCCTATTCAGGCTGCTGGAACTCCAAGCAGCGTGGGATCTCCGTTTTAAATGGAGCGAGACGACGAGAGCAACTCCACTTGCTACAATACACATTCTTCTAATTAGCAAAGGATTTGGTGAGATCTGGATTATTTCTTCAGAACTTTAACTATATCTAAGGATTTTTTTTTTAACTTTGAAATTGAGCTGTCTCTGTGTGAAAGTGATTGAAAATGGCGGCTGATTAAAGCGGAACAAGTGAGGAAAGTGAAAGTTTGCCTAAGCCTGCCTGTAATTCTAACTGACTGTATTAGTAAGATTTCTAACTGGAAAGTTTTGATGATTTGATTCCTTTTCTGTAAAGCTGGGGAAGACAGGAAAAGGAGGAAGATTTTCTTTTTTTCAAAGACTTAAATTCTGTTCAGGCATGGCTTCAAAGAAAGCGGGGGGGGGAATCCCCCACACATCAAACAAAAGAAAAGTCAGCCACGCCATCAGTACCAGCCCAGAGACAGTCACAAGGTAGTGGGATGGAGGACTTGAAAACTTTCATATTTGATATACACAAATCCCTGGGAGAGCTTTCTGGAAAAATGAGTAAAATGGATGAAATGATGGTGAAAAATCAAAAAGAAATGTTGGATAGGTTGGAAGAAAAAACAGATAAATTAAGCCAGGATGTTTCTACTGTGGCTACTGCTTTTACAGATGCTTTGCTGGCGGTTGATGAGAGTTACAAAAATTTCAAGTACACAAAGTGATAGACTGAACCGACCTATAACATCTGAAGAGATTTTATTTGCAATAAAACAACTGAAATTATCTAAAGCTCCTGGGACAGATGGTTTGACAGCAGTATATTATAAGACTTTACAAGCGGAATTGGTTGAGCATCTTAAGGATTTGTTTTGTAATATTCAGCAGGGGGGTAAAATACCTCCCTCGTGGAAGACGGCTTTTATTTCATTGATACCTAAAGAAGAAGAATCTGTAAAACCAGAAAATTTTAGACCAATATCTCTCCTGAATACGGATTACAAAATCTATGCTAAAGTATTAGCCAACAGACTGATGCCAGTTATTCAAGACGTGATTCATGATGACCAAGCAGGTTTTATAGAAGGTAGATACATGAAGGACAATGTCAGGCAACTCATAGATTTATTGGAATATCTTGAGAAAAATAAACAGATTTCTGCGGTGCTGGTGTTTTTGGATGCGGAGAAGGCCTTTGATCGAGTCAATTGGGATTTTCTAAAAAAGACTTTGCACAAAATGGATTTTGGGGACCAGTTTATACAAGCGATTTCGGCAATTTATCAAGAACAAACGGCACAAATTATTATTAACGGTAGTTTAACCACCAATTTCAACATACAGAAAGGAACAAGACAAGGCTGTCCATTATCCCCATTATTGTTTATTCTGACTTTGGAAGTGCTGTTGAATGCTCTACGGGACTCTGACAAACTGAATGGAATAGTTGTAAGGCAAAAAGATTACAGAACAAAGGCATTCGCAGATGATCTGGTTGTTACCCTAACACGACCTTTGGAATCAATCATACAGATGAAAAACATTATAGAGGAATATGGTCTGGTTTCAGGTTTCAGCCTGAACCAGAAAAAGACTAAGATGATAGTTAAAAATATGTTGGAACCACAAAGGATTGAACTTGAAAGGTTGGCAGGCTTTGAAATAGCTACAAAGGTGAAATATCTAGGGGTTCAAGTTGCAGCATCCAATATAAAACTTTTTCAAAATAATTATGAGGAACTCTGGCATAAGATTCAAAAGGATCTTGAAACATGGAAGAAGCTGCAACTATCTTTGCTTGGGAGAATAGCAGCCGTTAAGATGAACATTCTACCTAGATTTCTGTTTTTGTTTCAAATGATTCCGGTGCTTAAAAGTGATAAGGCTCTGATGGAATGGCAAGCAGGTTTAAATAAATTTATCTGGAATGGGAAAAAAACCAAGAGTTAAACTTAAAATTATGCAAGATGTTCGTGAAAGAGGTGGCCTTAAAGTTCCAAACCTACGTCTATATTATGAGGCTGCAGTGCTGACACAAGTGGGAGATTGGATTGGAACAACAAAAACAGAAATTTTGAATATAGAAGGCCACAACTTGCAATTTGGATGGCATGCATATTTACTTTATGAAGATAAGAGAGACAGTGTATTTAATAGTCATATCTTAAGACATGCTTTGATGAGAGTCTGGAAGAAGCACCAGCTTCAATTGGATTACAAAATACCTTTGTGGTTGGATCTTGGGCAGATTATGCCAAATATAAAGTCACTCGGGGGGTTGTTGTATAAAGAGATACTTTTTAATGATGGGGGCAGATGGAGTTTGAAACCTTTGAATACCCTGTTGGAAGAAGGAGTGAATTTAACTTGGTTGCAGTATTATCAACTACAAGTGAGATGGAGAGAAGATCAGAAAATTGGACTAATGTTACATGAAGAAGACTTGGTGACTCAGCTAAAATGTAAAGGGCTGAAGCATATTAAACGAGTGTATAATTTACTGTTAGAAAGAGATTCAGAGAGTGAATTAGTTAAAGATTGTATGATAAAGTGGGCACAGAATTTTGCAGAACCAGTAATGTTGGAAACATGGGAGAAGATTTGGGTCCAGAATGTTAAATTTACACAAGCACAGAACTTGAGGGAAAACTTTTATAAGATGTTTTACAGGTGGCACTTAGATCCTAAAAAGTTATCATGTATGTATCCAAATGTTCAACCTAAATGTTGGAGGTGTGATTGTTTGGATGCAACATATTTTCATATTTGGTGGACGTGCAGAAAATTGAAAGCATTTTGGATTAAACTTTGGTGGGTAATGCAGAACATTTTGAGGAAGAAGCTTGAATTTTCTCCTCAGTTTTTCTTGTTGGGAATAGTTAAGGGCTGTTCGTCAGCCGAAACGAGATTAATTTTGTACATGCTTACTGCAGCTAGATTACTGATTGGACAATACTGGAAGAAGGATAGTGTACCTACCATAGAGGAATGGATTTTGAAGATGTCTAATTTTGCAGAAATGGCTAAGATTTCTGCATACCTGAAAGATAGGACACATGAAGCTTTTACTAAAGAGTGGAAGAAATGGGTAGTATACATGCAGAATAAATATCAGAGTAAGAAGTTTCAAGTAGCACTTGAGTTATAATAATGTTTATTAAATATATAATTGGATTTATATCTTTATGATGAGGTATTGTTTAAATTTGATATATTTTTCTTAAAAATAGCTTAATTCTTTCTATTTTACAAGGTTAAATTTGTTCTCTTATTTGATGTTTTTTGGTTTATTCTGTTTAATGATGATTTTTATATTTGAATGATTAAGAAATATTATTAAGAGTAAATTGTGGGATTTATATGATATTTTAATTCAAAACTTAAGATGCCCAACATTATTTTATCATTTAAAAAAAAAAGATAAGTGTTATATTTTGTATGCGAAAATTTTTTATTATTTTTTATAAATGATTTATGTGGTTATATATCTGGGGGGGTAATAGATTTTTAAAAGTTTCGAATATTTTTTGTACTAAATTAGTTTAAAATTGTTTTATTGTTAGCCAGATCTTACCTAAAAAGTTGTTGGTTGTTTATTGTAATACATGATTGTTTAATAGTGGAAGTCGGGGGGGGGAAGGGGGGGTTGAGGGGGGAGGGGAGGGGTGGTTGTTGGGGTGGGGGGTTGGGGGGGAAGGCATGTTAAAATTGTATTGTAAAACTTTTTCAATAAAAAAAAAAAGAATATGTATTAGCAGATACTTTATTTCTTTGGGGTAAGATTTGGTAAAGATTCCTAATAGAAAAGTTTCAGGTCTTTTATCAATTTGTAGTTTGGTAATTTGTTCTATCCATTTCTTTTTTTAAAAAAAAATTATAAACTTTATTAACAAATGTTAAAATCGCACAGACTACATATAATAAACATAACACAAAAACAACAGAAAAAAAAAACCCAAAACAACAACAAAAAAAAGAAAACCATTACATTAAAACATTGTATATATTCATTCATTGAAGCATTGGTTCGTAGTGATATATCTATTTACACAGTCTTACATAATTCCCATAGATCTTAAGATAATAGTTTATTTTAACCTCTTTGACCTCGTCTATCTTCATCTTACTAAGACAACTTTTTGTGGTAAATATTTCTGTAGTTTAAGAACATCATAAATATAAGATTAATTATCATTCTACTACACCTCTATTTCCTGCATGTGTTTTTTCTCTAGTAACCCTGAGCCAGTGGTACCATTTGTCCCAAACTTTATAAAATTCAGTATCCTCTTTTTCCTTTAATTCTTTTGTCAAACTGTCCATTTCTGCACATTGAATTATCTTCTCTTTTATCTCATCCTCCGATGGAATTTTTTCAGATTTCCAATTGCTAGCATAAGTTATTCGTGCCGCCGTTAGGATGTGTATTAACAAATACTTTATTTCTTTGGGATAGGGTTTAGTAAAGATTCCTAATAAAAAGGTTTCAGGTCTTTTGTCGATTTGTGAGTTAGTTTGTTCTATCCACTTCTTGATAATGGACCAGAATTTCTTAGCTGCCGGGCACGTCCACCACAAGTGGTAAAATGTGCCTTGTGGATGTTTACAATTCCAACATGCCGGGTTCATTTTCGGGTTTATTTTGGCCAGCCTAGATGGCGACATATGCCACCTGTAGAACATCTTTAGCTGATTTTCCTTGTATGCTGTAGCCAGGGTTATTTTTGTATTCATTTTCCAGAATTCTTTCCATTTTTCCAATTCTATTGAGTATTTAAAATTCTGCATCCATTTAATCATTGTATGTTTGACTATTTCCTCTTCCATCTTATATTTTAACAAAAATTTGTAAGTTTTACTAATTAGTTTCTCTCCGGAGTCTAGCAAAATAATATCTAATTCCTGCTTTTCCTTACATATCTGATATTTTTTTGTGTATTCTTTGTGTTTAGATTGTATCTGAGTGAAAGTCCACCAATCAATTTCCTTATTTAGCTCTAGTTCCAATTGCTGTTTAGATTTAAGTTTCCCTTGATGATCAATTAATTCTTTATATCTAATTATATGTTTGGGGTCTAATAAGTTTGGATGTTTTAAGGCTTCTACAGGTGAAAGCCATAATGGAATCTTAGTGTAATGTTGTTTTTTGATTTTCAGCCATATTAGTAATAAAGCGTGCCTAAGTATGTGCCTTTTGAAGTATGTATGGGACTTATATTTTTCTTCCCATAAGAAGGAATGCCAACCCGCTTGCAGATCATGGCCTTCGATCCTATTATTGTTTAATTCCATCCATTCCTTGATCCATACTATTCCTGCTGCTTGGTAATAGAGTTCCCAGTCAGGGAGTGCTGTTCCTACTCTTTCCTTGGCATCTTGCAGCAATTTGAGTTTTATTCTGGGTCTTTTTCCCTGCCAAATAAATTTGGACGTGATCTTATTTAAGTCCACAAAAAATTTCTTCCCTAAGTTAATTCATGAGCTGTAAGCCATAATCATCAAAATTATGACAAATCAAGGCTTGAACTATCTTGCTTTTCATGTAATGAGTCTATCTCATATATTAGTTTCACCTTTTAAGTTGCATTACTGAAATAAATGAACTTTTGCACGATATTCTAATTTTTCGAGTTTCACCTGTATATTCATTTTTATAATAGAAATTCTACCCATAAATGAAATTTGCATTCTTTTCCAATTATCCAGATCTTTTTTAAACTGAGTAATTAATTTATCGTAATTATTTTCTTTTATGGAGGAAGTTCTTGATGATAGCCAAACACCTAAGTATTTAACCTTGTTAGTCACTTGGATTTGGACCCTACTTTCCAATTCAGTCTGCTGAGTTTTTGTCATGTTTTTAACTATTAGCTTAGACTTATTTCTGTTTATCTTTAACCCTGCCACCTCTCCATACTCTTCTATCTTTCAAAAAGCTTTGATAATGATTCTAAGGGCTCTTCTGCTATAAGAACTAAATCGTCGGCGAAGGCCTGGGTTTTGTACTCTTCTTGTCTCACTTTTAATCCTTTTATATCTTGATCCTCCCTAATTTTTTTTAACAAAATCTCTAACGATAAAATGTACAATAGAGGGGATAATGGACACCCTTGTCTCACTCCTTTCGTTATGTTAATTTGATCGGTCATCTCCTCATTTATAATTACCTTCACGGTTTGTTTGGTGTACAATTTCCCTACGATATTTTCCAAATTTAATCCCAGATGCATCTGTTTTAACTGTTGTTTTAGAAATTCCCAATTTAAATTGTCAAAGGCTTTTTGGGCATCAAGGAAAACCAGCGCCAGTTGTTTCTCCGGGTGGACTTCGTAATATTCCAGCGTGTTTATTATTGTTCTCATGTTGTTCTTAATATTGCAACCCAGCAGGAATCCATTCTGGTCCGAGTGTATATAGTCGTTCAATACTTTTTTGAATCTTTCTGCTAAGATAGTGGCGAAGATTTTGTAATCGGTATTTAGTAGAGATATCAGTCTGTAGTTCTGAATCTGTTGAGGGTCCGTGTCTTCTTTATGTATAATGGTAATTATAGCTTCTGACCAAGTTTGTGGGATTTTCGAATTTTGAAGAGCCTCATTAAAAACCTCTAGCATTTTTTCTCCTATTATTCCCTGTATTGACTTATATAATTCTCCAGGGAGTCCATCCGGTCCCGGAGTTTTGTTATTTTTAAGTTTCTTAAATGCGGTATCCAATTCCATGCTGGTTATTGGTTTGTTTAACGCTTCTCTTTGATCGTCTGTAATAGGAGGCATATCCGTTCTTTGAATGTACTGCTTTATCTTTTCTGGGTCTACGTCTTCTTGTTTGTATAATTCTGTGTAAAATGTCTGGACAATTTCTTTCTTTTCTTTCCTGGTGTAATAAGTTTCTCCTTTTATGTCTCTAAGTTGGTATATCATTCTTTTATCTCTGTTCTTCTTCAATTTATAGGCCAGCCATCTTCCCGTTTTGTTCGCGAATTCAAAATAATTCTGCTTGGCCATCTTTATTTTCTGAGCTAATTCTTTTTGGTTCAACAAATTTAAATTATGTTTTATTTCTTTCCATTTCTCTTTTATAATTTTGTTTTGAGGGTAGCGTTGAAGTTGAAATTCTATATTTTTTAGATTGTCCTGGAGTTCATTTAGTTGTTTCTTTTTCTCCTTGTTCTTTCTCCCTGTATAGGCTATAATCATGCCTCTAATAAATGCTTTGGCAGTGTCCCAAGTGTTCTGGATGGAGGTATCTTCTTTACGGTTTATTTTAAAAAACCATCCTAGCTCTTTTTCTAGCATCTCTTTAAAATCCGATTCTTTGCAAATTCTTTGGTTCATTGTCCATTGTTTAAATCTTTTCACTCCTCTCCAAGATACCAATATAGGACTATGATCTGCCCATTGATTCACTTCTATATCTATTTTTTCCACCCCGTTTCTAATACTTGTGGTCATCCACACCATATCAATCCTAGACCAAGATTGATGGGGGTGGGAATAGAAGGTGAATTGATGTTGATCATCATGGGTCTCCCTCCACAGGTCTCTTAAATTTAGTTCCTTGACCATTTCAAAGAATTCTTTGGGAAGAGTTTCTTTTTTCCTTTTATTCTTCTTTACAGTTTTATAATCTTTTTTCACATCCACTATTGCGTTGTAATCGCCGATTAGACAAATATCTTCATAATCCATCTCAACTAATTTACTATGTATGCCTTTGAAAAAGTCCTGTTGGTTTTGATTCGGAGCATAGATTACTACCAACAATATTTTCCTTTTTTCCAATATTAGTTCAATCATTACTGTTCTGCCATCTTCATCAGCATATATTAATTTTGAGAGAATCCAATCTTTCACATATACCACCTCTATTTTTTTTTATTGGTTAAAGAAGTATATAATTTTCCTAATTTGGGGTTTTCTAAGATCTTTTGATATCTTTTTTTTATGTGTTCTTCCTGAAGACACGTCACATCCGCTCCAACTTTTCGTAATTTAGAGAAAATTTGGGTTCTTTTTTTTTTTTGTGCATTCAAACCATTTATGTTAACAGAAAAAAGATTCAGGGCCTCTTCCATTTTCTACTATAGCTGTTTTTTCATATTCCTTGTCTCCATCCGTGTTTTCATCTTTGCCCCTTCCTTCTCCTCTCTGTCTTTATCCTGTCTTATCCTCCCTTCCTTCTCTATGGATGGTTCTGAAAGGGTTTCTTCTTGACTCCTACTTTCTAGTTCCTCTTTACTGCCTTGACCTTCCTCCTGATCAAAATGTGCCTCATGGAGCTCTCTTGCTTTCTCTAATGTCTCTAATTTGTATTTTTTCCCCTCCCAGGTTACCAAAACTCCTTCTGGCGTTAGCCACCTAAAAGCTATTTTGTGTCTGTTTAATTGGTTTGTGAGAAACTGGTACTGTTGTCTTTGACTCCTAATTCTGCGGGGTATCTGTTTTAAAATAATAATTTCTTTACCCTTGTAAGTCAGCGTTCCTCCTCTAGATTTCATGTACACCTCATCTCTAATTGACCTCTTAAAGAATTTCACGTGTACCTCCCTCGCCAAACGGTGTCTCCTTATATAATTTGTCTGGACACGATAAGTTTCTTCTATTTGTTCCTGTATGTCCTGCTTATCTTTTTCCACTATTTCTGCAATTATTTCTGCCATCTTTCTGTCAAGATCTTCTTCTTTTTCTTCCGATATATTTTGGAATCTCAAAAAATAGGAGGCTTTTTCCATTTCGAGGATTGCTAGGGAGTCAGACAATTCTTTATTTGGGCTGTTTTCTGCCCCATTTTGTCAACTTTCTTTTCTACTGAGTCTATTTTAACTTCCGCATTCTTAATTCTTTGTTCATTTTCGGATATTGATTTTTGAATATCACCAATTCTATCATTCATATTCTTAATGTCCCCTCTAACTTCTCCAATTTCATTTCTAATTTCAGTATGAAGTGATCTCATTTCTTCCTGATTCTCTGCCATTTTTTCTTGTGTTTTTAAAAGCGTTTCCTGTATAATGCAAAACATATTTTGCATCGTATCTAATGTCATTTCCGTTTTCCCTTTCTCCTTCTCTTTAACCACCACACTATCTAAAGTTTTTTGTTGGCTTTGTTGGCTGGGTGATGCTGCCGCTAATGGCATATTAACTGTAGGCTTCTTTACTGTTTTTGTTATCGTAGAAGTTGTTGACATTTTTAATACTCTAGAGAAGCTTTCCCAAGCTAACATATGATGTTTATGTATTATTCTGATACCTGATAGTTCCTTAGTTTTCACAACTATTTTTCCTTATTATTGTCAAATATCACTCCTTAACCACAGCTTAGTCCCTCTATTTTCGTTAATTACGCCACTAGATTATTGGATCCACAATTAAATATTTTTCAGTTATTCATACAATCAATTCATTAAACTTAACCCTTTTGATTTACACTCTCAATCAAAATTTCTCAATTTATCTTGTTTATAATTAATTCAACCCCCTCCCCTTCTTAATCACATTTATATATCTAATATCTTATATCTAAATCTTAATCAACAATTGGAATTCATGACTTAAATAGAAGAATAAATATATAAAAAAGTAATTGGTTTAACAAATGGATAGGATAAATAAATATTCAAATAAATTCAAATATTCAAGTATATGTTATCAAATCAAATCAAAGATCTACCCAATTTAAATTAATAGAATATATCTACTATCCCTCTTAAAGTTCTAAAAAAAATATTACTCTCTATACAAATATAATATACCACAAGTCAAAAGTCTGCTGAGTGAAAAGAGCTTTCAAGGATCTCTCCTCTTCTTCTTCTTAGGTTTTAAATGCTCTAGTCCAGTATTTAGTTCACTCCCTTCTGTGATTTTAATATGGCTGCTCCTGTACTATTTCCAAACGATTGTCTTTTCAAAGTAATCCTCAGCAGCACCGGAGATCCAATTAATGCTCCGCCACCTCAGAGCTCCAGGTTCCCAGCTTTTCCTGGTATGCTTTTAGCTTCTTCTTTTATAATTATTCCACCTCTGACTAGTGTCTTAGAGGTTTGCTGTTTTTCCCTTAGTCACTGCGTGAGGATCCACTTCTCTTACGGTCACTATAGTTCTGTACAAGCGCTCTCCTCGTAAATCGCCACCACCAGCTGTTTCCTCCGATCGCGCACCTTCTACTCCGCTTTCCTTTTAGTCTCCTCGTCACCGGGAATCAGCTCACCACACTCTCACTTGATCCGCTTTTCTATCCTTGTCTTCGCTCTAGACGGCCGCCATCGCTCCTATCTGCCCTGCGAGCGAACTTTCTCCTCAGTAGATTTGGGGGGTTTGTCCCGCTCTCTCTGCAACGCTAGCGTGGCGTTCAGAGGCTTTGGCACTTCCCCTCTTTTTTTCCGATCCCTACAGGATCGAAAAAGCCCTTAAAGAGCTTCTATCAGAGGATATTGGGGTTCCAGAGACGGCAGCGGCCGTTTCTCCCCCCCTTTCACGATGACATCACTGCCGGAAGTCCTCTGTTCTATCCTTTTCTTGATGTTGGACCAGAATTTCTTAGCCGCCGGGCACATCCACCACAAGTGGTAAAATGTGCCTTGTGGATTCTTACACTTCCAACATGCCGAACTGATTTTCGGATTTATTTTGGCCAGCCTAGATGGCGACATATGCCACCTGTAGAACATCTTTAGCTGGTTTTCCTTGTATGCTGCAGACAAAGTTGTTTTTGTGTTCATTTTCCAGAATTCTTCCCATTTTTCCAATTCTATTGAGTATTTGAAATTCTGCATCCATTTAATCATTGTGTGTTTAACTATTTCCTCTTCCATCTTATATCTTAACAAAAGTTTATAAGTTTTACTAATTAGTTTCTCTCCAGAGTCTAACAAAATGGTGTCTAATTCCTGCTTTTCTTTACATATCTGATATTTTTTTATGTATTCTTTGTGTTTGGATTGTATCTGTGTGAAAGTCCACCAGTCAATTTTTCCCTAAATTGATTGGAGCCACCTGAAATAAATACAACAATTTTGGTAATACAGGTGAAACTCAAAAAATTAGAATATCGTGCAAAAGTTCATTTATTTCAGTAATGCAACTTAAAAGGTGAAACTAATATATGAGATAGACTCATTACATGCAAAGCAAGATAGTTCAAGCCTTGATTTGTCATAATTTTGATAATTATGGCTTACAGCTCATGAAAACCCCAAATTCACAATCTCAGAAAATTAGAATATTACATGAAATCTATAAAACAAGGATTGTACATAGAACAATATCTGACCTCTGAAAAGTGTAAGCATGCATATGTACTCAGTATTTGGTTTGGGCCCCTTTTGCATCAATTACTGCCTCAATGCAGCATGGCATGGATGCTATCAGCCTGTGGCACTGCTGAGGTGTTATGGAAGACCAGGATGCTTCAGTAGCGGCCTTCAGCTCTTCTGCAGTGTTCGGTCTCATGTCTCTCATCTTTCTCTTGACAATGCCCCATAGATTCTCTATGGGGTTCAGGTCAGGCGAGTTTGCTGGCCGATCAAGCACAGCAATCCCATGGTCCAGGTTTTGGTACTTTTGGCAGTGTGGGCAGGTGCCAAGTCCTGCTGGAAAATGAAGTCAGCATCCCCGTAAAGCTCGTCTGCGGAAGGAAGCATGAAGTGCTCCAAAATCTCCTGGTAGATGGCTGTGTTGACCCTGGACTTAATGAAGCACAGTGGACCAACACCAGCAGATGACATGGCTTCCCAAATCAACACAGACTGTGGAAACTTCACACTGTACTTCAAGCATCTTGCAGTGTATGCCTCTCCATTCTTCCTCCAGACTCTGGGTCCTTGGTTTCCAAATGAGATGCAAAAGTTGCTCTCATCAGAAAAGAGAACTTTGGACCACTGAGCAACAGACCAGTTCTTTTTGTGTTTAGCCCAGATAAGATGCTTCTGACGTTGTTCAGGAGCGGCTTGACAAGAGGAATACGACATTTGAAGCCCATGTCCAGGATCCGTCTGTGTGTGGTGGCTCTTGATGCACTGACTCCAGCCTCAGTCCACTCCTTGTGAAAGTCCTCAACACTTTTGAATGGCCTTTTCCTGACAATCCTCTCCAGGTTGCGGTCATCCCTGCTGCTTGTGCACCTTTTTCTTCCACACTTTTCCCTTTCACATAACTTTCTATTAATATGTTCTTTGATACAGCACTTTGGGAACATCCAACTTCTTTTGCAATTACCTTTTGAGGCTTTCCCTCCTTATGGAGGGTGTCAACGATGGTTTTCTGCACAACTGTCAGATCAGCAATCTTTCCCATGATTGTGATTCCTACTGAACCAGACTGAGAGACCATTTAAAGGCTCAGGAACCCTTTGCAGGTGTTATGGCTTAATTAGCTGATTAGAGTGGGACACTTTGAGCCTAGAATATTGAACTTTTTCACAATATTCTAATTTTCTGAGATTGTGAATTTGGGGTTTTCATGAGCTGTAAGCCATAATCATCAAAATTATGACAAATCAAGGCTTGAACTATCTTGCTTTTCATGTAATGAGTCTATCTCATATATTAGTTTCACCTTTTAAGTTGCATTACTGAAATAAATGAACTTTTGCACGATATTCTAATTTTTCGAGTTTCACCTGTATATTCATTTTGATAATGGAGATTCTACCCATAAGTGAAATTTGCAATCTCTTCCAATTATCCAAATCTTTTTTTAACTGTATAATTAATTTATCGTAGTTATTTTCTTTTATGGAAGAAGTTCTTGATGATAGCCATATGCCTAAGTATTTAACTTTGTTAGTCACTTGAATTTGGACATTTTTTTCCAATTCAGTCTGCTGAGTTTTCATCAAATTTTTAACTAGTAATTTAGATTTGTTTCTATTTATCTTTAACCCTGCCACCTCTCCGTAGTCTTCTATCTTTTCAAAAAGTTTTGGTAATGATTCTAAGGGCTCTTCTACTATCAGTACTAAGTCATCAGCAAAGGCCTGGGTTTTATACTCTTCTTGTCTCACTTTTAGTCCTTTTATCTCTTGGTCCTCCCTAATTTTTTTTAGCAGAGTCTCCAACGATAGACTATACAATAAAGGGGATAGTGGACACCCTTGTCTGACCCCTTTTGTTATATTGATTTGGTCGGTCATCTCCTCGTTCACAATTACCTTTGCTGTTTGTTTGGTATACAATTTCCCTATGATATTTACCAAATTTAGTCCCAGTTGCATATTTTTTAACTGTTCTTTTAAGAATTCCCAATTTAAATTATCAAAGGCTTTTTGGGCATCAAGGAAAACCAGTGCCGATTGTTTCTCCGGGTGGACTTTGTAATATTCAAGCGTGTTTAACATTATTCTCATATTATTCCTAATTTGGCGGCCGGGCAAAAATCCATTCTACTCCGAGTGTATGTAGTTATTCAATACTTTTTTGAGTCTTTCTGCTAAGATTATGGCAAACACTTTACAGTCGGTATTTAATAGGGATATCGGTCTGTAGTTCTGAATTTGTTGAGAATCAGTGTCTTCTTTGTGGATGATGGTAATTATAGCCTCTGTCCAAGTCTGTGGGATTTTTGCTTTTTGTAAACCCTCATTGAATACCTCTAACATGTTTTCTCCTATTATTCCCTGTACTGACTTGTATAATTCCCCCGGGAGTCCATCCAGTCACGGGGTTTTATTGTTTTTAAGTTTTTTCAATGCAGTATCCAGTTCCAACATAGTTACTGGTTTGTTTAAAGCATCTCTTTGTTCATCTGTAATAGGAGGCATATCCGATCTTTGAATGTACTGTTTTATCTTTTCTGGATCTACGTCTTCTTGTTTGTATAGTTCTGTATAAAATGTCTGGACAATTTCTTTCTTCTCTTTCCTACTATAATAAATTGAGACTTCCGGCTGGCACCGCAGTGTGTTGTGGACAGTCATTTTTAGACCGCCAGTCCCGAGCCTTTGTGAAGCCGTTTTGACAGCGTAAAACAGCTGTCTGATGGCTTTGAAATCTCTCCTTTGGGAGAAGAAGGAGAGTAGAGCAGTCAGGGGGGGTAGAGCAGTCCAAAAAGCCCCCTGGAGTGACTCCAGGGGCTGGAAGGATCAGCTCCCCGTTCAGCCCGACGAAGCTCTGAAGCCGGGACGACTCTGCTAAGGCAGAGCTAGACACAGCGACCGCCTCTGCACTCAATGCGAAGATTAAAAGACTTCAAAAAAGCAGACGGAGCAGAAACAGGCACACAGGCAAGAAAGAATCAATACCTAACTCCAAGTTACTTTGTTTCTAACGGGATTCAAGTGAGTTGAGTTTTTACTTAATGGTGTTTTTGCTGTAACAACAAAAGTGAAAGTTAGTAATGAAAGACTCGGCTGAGGCTTTTGTGTATTGAACTGATTGAAGTTGCTGGAAAGAGAATTAAAGAAACAGACTGAGGAGAAAAGGAAAAAAGTTTACCAATTTTTAAAGCCCCTGAAAATTGTTTTTTGAGACTCTGTACTTGTAAAGGGGGGAGAAGAAGAAAAAAGATTTTTAAGAAAGAAGGAACAAAAATGGCTTCCAAGCAAATTAAGCCAGTAATTCCAAAAGTAGGAGGGGGTTCTCCTGTAGTGTCAGTTGTGACACAGAAGGCTCAACTTCCTGTAGACTCAAAAAGTCAAGAAACTCCCATTAAAGATCTTAAAGAATTTATAACTGAAGCTATGAACAATCAAACAGCAATGATAGAAGAGAAGAGAAATAGAAGAGAAGAGAAATTGGAGAAATTTGAGGGAGAAATAAAGGAAATTAAGGATGTTGTTACAAAAAAGCATGATGAATTAAGAGATGATATTATACTAGCAGTATCTGGCTTGTCTAAACATCTTATTCAGTTGGATGAGAGAGTGGAAGAAATCAATGAGTCTAATTTAAACCTAGAAGCTAAAATGGGTGATGTAATGACTAAAACTGAGAGATTGGAAAATGAGGTGACTATGATTCAATACAGATCTATGGAGTTTGCTCTGAGACTGAGAGGAATGAAGGAGAATGGTCGGGAGAACTTAAGAGACAGATGTGCAGAGGCTACAGCAGCAATTATTGGAGCAAGGAAAGAGGATGTGATTCATCAGATTGATAAAGCATATAGAGTCAACTCTTGGGTGGCAAAACAGAGGCAATTGCCAAGAGATGTGGTGATTTATTTTATTGATAGAAGGATTAGAAATGATATCCTACAAGCTTCCTATAAAAACAAAATCCAGATGTTTGGACAAGACATTCAGATCCTGAAAGAGATTCCTCCTAAAATGTTAAGAGATAGAAAGGACTTTGGTTTTTTGGTTGAGGAGCTGAGAAGGCAACAATTTATGTACAGATGGGATGCACCAATAGGTCTAATAGTTACCTATGGTGGAGAGAGATACTGCTTGAATACAGTCTGGAAAGCCAAAAAATTTTTACTTTAATGTTTTGAAGGCTGGACATTCATCCCCACCCAAGGAGGGTAAAAAAGAAAAAGAGATACCTCAACAGGAGAAAAATGGAAAACAGATAACTTGTGCTGATGTGGCAGCTGGAGGAAAAGTGTAAGAAGATCTTCCTTTTCCATTGAAGAGCATAGAAGGGCCAGTGTTTGAGACAGAGGAACCAAAGGAGCAGCGCATGACGCGAGCAACTTTTAAACAATTACAACAAAAACAACAACCAAAAGCACAAGTCCAAGAGTTAATTCAAGAAGTGCAAGAACCTCAAAAAACAGAAGCAGTGGGAGGGGCAAGGCCGAAGAGTAAGATGCAAGAAGATCTTCAGCGAATGCACTTAACGCTTCAAGGTGCCAAGGATGGCAACTAAGTTCCTCTCTTGGAATGTCAATGTTTTAAATTCACCACAGAAGAGGAAGAAAATATTTCATTATTTGAAACAATTTAAAAATGATGTTATTTGTCTACAAGAAGCACATATTAAATTATCAGATCAAAAATACTTAATAAATTCAAGATTAGGGACTCATTTTGTGGCCTCAGCTCCAGAGAAAAAGAATGGAATTGTTATTTACATAAAGAAAGGATTAACAGCCAATTTAATTGAGGCAGATGTGTATGGAAGATACATAGCAATAGAATTATTAACTCAAAATGGCAAGATGCTTTTAATTGGGATATAGGCCCCAAACCAACAACAAGATAATTTTTATAAACATTTACATTCTAAAATAATACACTGGGATTATAAATCATTTATTTTAATGGGTGATTGGAATGGAGTGATAGATACGTTGAAGGATAAGAAGAGCACTTCTAAAGTTTCTATACATGCAAAATTACCTAAATCTTTTTTTTGATATAATGGAAGACCTGGAACTGAGGGATATTTGGAGAGAGCGGAATATGGATGAAAAAGATTACACTTTTTTTTTCAGATAGACATCAATCTTTTTCCAGGATTGATTTTATACTAATTACAAATGATTTTCTCCCCAGGGTAAAGAAGATGAAGATATGTCCTAGGATTTTAGCTGATCAGAGCCCGGTTTGGTTGGAACTGGAACAGGAAAGAAGGGAAAGGAGGTCCTGGAGATTGAATGAAAATTTGTTTAGATATGAAGAAAATGTGAATGAGTTTAAAAAATTAATGAAAGAATTTTTTATTAATAATATGGATAAGGGTACTTCTATGGAAATGGTATGGGATGCAAGTAAGGCTTATATGAGGGGAGTTTTGATATATATGAATAATAAATATAAATTAAAGAAAAAGATGCAGAAAGAGATTGAGGAGGAAATAAAAAATAAAGAACAATTATTAATATGTAACCCAGGAGATACAAAAATAAAGGAAGCAATAAATATATTGCGAGGGCAATTTAATATGTTAATGGCTGATCAGGTAGCAATTACTTTGCAATATGCAAAACATAATACTTTTTGTAATGCCAATAAACCAAGCAGATGGTTGGCTTATACATTAAGGAAGAAACAAAAATCACGAGTTATTAGTAAGATAGAATTTAGAGGTAAAGAAGTTTACCAACAAAATATGATTAAAAAAGCTTTTTTAGAGTATTATACAAAATTATATGCAAGAGACTCAATACAAGGTTCAGATATTGATAGATATTTAAAGGAGAATAGTAGTCTTGAATTAACAATGGAACAAAGGGAAGGTTTGAACCAACCTATAACCTCTGAAGAGATTAGTTTAGCAATTAAGCAATTAAAATTAGGTAAAACACCAGGAACAGATGGATTGACAGCTGTTTATTATAAGAACTTACAGTCGGAAATGGTTGAACCACTTAGATTATTATTTTCTAGAATCCAAGCGGGGGGGGGGGATTCCACCCTCTTGGAGAACAGCTTTTGTCTCATTGATTCCAAAAGATGATCAGAATGTTAAGCCAGAAAATTTTAGACCAATTTCACTTTTGAATACCGATTATAAAATTTTTGCTAAAGTATTGGCAAATAGACTGATGCCAGTTATGCAACAACTAATTCATAATGATCAGTCAGGCTTCATGCAAGGTAGACAAATGAAATATAATGTAAGACAAGTTATAGATTTACTGGAATATTTGGAAAAAAACAACCAAATCTCTGCAGCGTTTTTCTTTTTGGATGCAGAGAAGGCATTTGATCGATTGAATCGGCAATTTTTGTTTAAAATTATGGAGAAGATGCAATTTGGAGATCAGTTTACACAATCAATTAAAGCAATATATCAAGAACAATCAGCACAAATAATTGTTAATGGAGGTCTAACAGATCATTTTAAGATTGAGAAGGGAACAAGGCAGGGTTGTCCTTTATTGCCATTGCTATTCATCTTATCTTTAGAAGTTTTGTTAAATAAAATACGTGAATCTGACAAATTGAAAGGAATAGTAATTAGACAACAGGTTTATAGACTGAGGGCTTTTGCAGATGATTTGGTTGTTACTTTAACTCAACCTATAAAAACAGCTCCATATATGTTGGATATACTGGAACAGTATGGTAAGGTTTCTGGATTTAAAGTAAATCAATATAAAACTAAGATTATAGTCAAAAATATGACTGTATTTCAAAGAGAAGAGTTAGGAGGAATAACGGGATTTGAAATAGTTAAAAAGGTTAAATATTTGGGAATACATGTTGCAGCTTCAAATACAAAGTTATTCAAAAATAACTATGAAGTTCTTTGGCAAAAAGTGCAAAGGGATATGGAAAATTGGAAAAAATTGCAATTATCTTTATTAGGAAGAATAGCAGCAATAAAAATGAATGTATTACCTAAGTTTTTATTTTTGTTTCAAATGATACCAGTGCTTAAGAAAGATGGGAACTTGAAAGAATGGCAGAAAGGAGTTAATACCTTTATTTGGTCTGGGAAAAAACCTAGAGTAAAATTAAAAATTATACAGGATGTTCGTGAAAGAGGGGGGTTTGAAAATGCCTAATTTAAGGTTGTATTATGAAGCATCTGTGTTAGTGCAAATTAGTGATTGGTTTAATTTAACTGAAGAAAGGATATTAAATGTAGAAGGATACGATTTGTTATATGGATGGCATGCTTATCTATTGTATGAGAAAAAAGTGGATAAGATTTTTAAAAGTCATATATTAAGAAATGCTTTGTTAAGGGTTTGGAAAAAGTACCAATATAAGTTAAATTATAAGATACCTATATGGGCAAATCCTAGACATGCAATAGAAAATATAAGTATAGAACAAAAAATGAAGGTGATTACTTATAAGGAGCTTTTGTTTAATGAAAGGGGTAATTTACAATTGAAGTCTTTAGAGGTATTGAAGGATGAAGGGATAATTTATACCTGGTTTCAGTATGGTCAACTCCAAGCTAGATGGAGGGAAGATCAAAAAACTGGTTTTATGCAAAGTGAGGAAAATTTGGTAAAACAGATTAGGGACCAGAGTCCAATGCATATTAAAAGGTTGTATAATGCTTTATTGGAAAAAGATTCAGAAACGGAATTGGTCAAGGATTGTATGATAAAATGGGTACAAAACTTCCAGGAACCAATAATGATGGAAACATGGGAAAAGATTTGGGTTAGAAATGTTAAATTTACGCAAGCGCAAAATATAAGGGAAAACTTTTATAAAATGTTTTATAGATGGCATTTAGATCCCAAGAAATTGTCATGTATGTACCCAAATACGCAACCCAAATGTTGGAGATGTGATTGTGATGATGCAACTTATCATATATGGTGGACTTGTAAGTAGATCAAAGCATTTTGGATAAAAGTTTGGTGGGTAATTCAAAATATTCTGAAAAAAAGATTGAAATTTACTCCACAATTGTTCTTATTGGGTATAATAACTGATTGTACAGTACTAGAGACTAAATTGATTTTAAACTTTATATCAGCAGCTAGGCTGCTGGTAGCCCAATATTGGAAGAAAGACTCTGTGCCTACTATAGAAGAATGGACATTGAAAGTAACAAACTTAGCTGAAATGGCGAAGATCTCAGCATACCTGAAGGATCATACACAGGAGAGATATATTTTGGAGTGGAAAAAATGGATAGACTATGTTCAAAACAAGTACCAGACAAGAAGGTATCAAATTGCGTATGCATGAGTGTAAAGGTAATTTGGGTTACTTATAAGGGAGTAAGGTCTTTTTTTGCGGGGGGGGGGGGGTTGTTAGTTTATGGATGGTTAGTTTAATTTAGTTTATGATTGTTTTTCTTTTTTTAACACCCTGTATTCTGCTCTGGGAAGTTGGGGAGTGGGGGAGGGAGGAGGAGGGGAAGGGGGGGTGAGGGGGGATGGGAAGGGGGGGAATATTATTCTTTGTTTGTAAAACTTTTCAATAAAAAAAATAAATTTCCCCTTTTGTGTCTCTAAGTTGGTATATCATTCTTTTATCTCTGTTCTTTTTCAATTTATAGGCCAGCCATCTTCCTGTTTTGTTCGCAAATTCAAAATAGTTCTGCTTGGCCATCTTTATTTTCTGTGCTAATTCTTTTTGGTTCAACAGATTTAAATTATGTTTTATTTCTTTCCATTTTTATTTTATGATTTTATTTTGGGGGTAACGTTGAAGTTGGAGTTCTATACTCTATGGAGTTCTAAAATCTTTTGATATCTTTTTTTTATGTGTACTTCCTGAAGACACGTCACATCCGCTCCTACTTTCCGTAATTTAGTAAAAATTTGGGTTCTTTTTTTTTTTTTGTGCATTCAAACCATTTATGTTAACAGAAAAAGGTTTCAAGGCCTCTTCCATTTTCTACTGTGGCTGTTTTTTGCATTCCTTGTCTCCATCCGTGTTTTCATCCTTGCCCCTTCTTTCTCCTCTCTGTCTTTGTCCTGCCTTATCCTTCCTTCTTTCTCTATGGATGGTTTCTTCTTGGCTCCTACTTTCTAGTTCCTCTTTACTGTCTTGACCTTCCTCCTGATTGAAATGTGCCTCATGGAACTCTCTTGCTTTCTCTAGTGTCTCTAGTTTATATTTTTTCCCTTCCCACGTTACCAGAATTCCTTCTGGCGTTAGCCACCTAAAAGCTATTTTATGTCTATTCAACTGGTTAGTTAGAAATTGATACTGTTGTCTTTGGCTCCTAATTCTTCGGGGTATCTGTTTTAAAATAATAATTTCTTTACCCTTATAAGTCAACGTCCCTCATCTAGATTTCATGTATACCTCATCTCTGATTGATCTTTTGGAAAATTTCACATGTACCTCTCTCGCCAATCAATGCCTTCTTATGTAATTTGTCTGGACACGATAAGTTTCTTCTAATTGTTCCTGTATGTCCTGTTTATCTTTTTCTACTATTTCTGCTATTATTTCTGCCATCTTTCCATTAAGGTCTTCTTCTTTTTCTTCTGATATGTTTTGAAATCTCAGAAAATAGGAGGCTTTTTCCATTTCAAGAATTGCTAGGGAGTCGGACAGTTCTTTATTTATTTGGGCTGTTTTCTGTTCCATTTTCTCCACTTTCTTTTCTACTGAGTCTATTTTAACTTCCGCATTCTTAATTCTTTGTTCATTTTCGGTTATTGATTTTTGAATATCTCCAATTCTATCATTCATATTCTTGATATCACCTCTAACTTCTCCAATTTCATTTCTAATTTCTGTATGGAGTGATCTCATTTCTTCCTGATTCTCTGCCATTTTTTCTTGTGTTTTTAAGAGCGTTTCCTGTATCATGGAAAACATGCTTTGCATCGTGTCTAGTGTCATTTCTGTTTTCCCTTTCTCCTTCTCTTTAACCACCACACTATCTAATGTTTTTTGTTGGCTAGGTGATGCTGCCGCTAATGACACATTTACAGCTGGCTTCTTAACTGTTTTTGTTATAGTGGAGGTTGTTGACATCTTTAATACTCTAGAGAAGCTTTCCTAGGCTAACATATAATATTTATGTATTATTCTAATACCCTCTGGTTCTTTAGTTTTCACAACAATTTTTCCTTATTATTATCAAGTATCACTCCTTAACCACATCTTAGTCTCTCTATATTTGTTAATTGCACCACTAGATTATTAAATCAGCAATTAAATATTTTTCAATTATTCATGCAATCAATTCATTGAATTAACCCCTTTAATTTACACTCTCAATCAAAAATTCTTAATTAATCTTATATATAATTCATTCAAACCCCATCCTCTTCTTATTCACATTTGTAAAGCTGAGACATAATCAACAATTGAAATACATGACTTAGATAGATTAATAAATATATGAAAAAGTAATTAGATTAACAAATAAGTAGAATAAATAAGTTTTCAAGTATAATTCAAGTATTCAAGTATAAGTTATCAAATTGGAAATCTACACTCGTAAATCGCCGCCACCAGCTATTCCCTCCAATTGCGCTCCTTCTCCTCTGCTTTCCTTCTCCTCTCCTCGTCGCCGGGAATCCCCCCTCCACACTGTCACTCGAACCGTCTCTCATTAGCTTCGCTCTAGACGGCCGCCATTGCTCCTATCCGCCCTATGAGCAAACTTTCTCCTCGATAGATTCGGGGGGTTTGTCCCGTTTCCTCTGCAATGCTAGCGCGGCGTCCAGAGGCTTTGGCACTTCCCCTCTTTTTTCCCGATCCCTACAGGATCCGAAAAGCCCTTTAAGAGCTTCTATCGATGGATATTGGGGTTCCAGAGACGGCAGCAGCCGTTTCTCCCCCCCTCACAATGACGTCACCGCCGGAAGTCCCGTGGGAGGAGTCTTATGGCGTTTCGACCAACCAGGGAACAAACATCCAAACCACCCTGTCACAGTGGCTGGCCTTAAAAAATGGCCATGGAGATTGATGGAACATCCCACCAGGTGGTGAGAGCACAGCGAAGAACCGGTGAAAAAATGCTTTTAAAAGTTAAAAAAAGAGCCTCTAATGATTGTGTGACTCAGCTGGGATCGTCAGAGGCTTTTAAAAGCATTTTTTTCTGCAACCTCTTCAGCTGAAGAGGTTGTAGAAAAAAAATGCTTTTAAAAGCCTCTGACGATCCCAGCTGAGTTGCCTGATCATCAGAGGCTTTTAAAAGCATTTTTTTCTGCAACCAGTTTGGCCGAAGAGGTTGTAGAAAAAATGGTTTTAAAAGTTAAAACAAAAAAGAAAAGTTGGCCACACCCACCCAGTCACATTACCCCCCCCCCAACCAAGCCACGCCCACAGAACCGGTAGTAACAAATTTTACATTTCACCACTGCTTTAGATGACCCCAACTATTTTGGAGGGAAATTTAAAACATTTATATTTGGGCAGGCCTTTTCTAGTTCTAGTTCTATGTTTGGTTAAGGCCCTGTGGGCCTAGAGTATAAATAACAGGCAGTTCCTCAGTTCCCTTTTTGAGTCAATAAATACTGTTGCAGCTATGCTGGTCTGGTTCTTGCCTACTGAAGCCCACTACACAATATTGACGATGAAGGTGGGATGCTGCAGGGGAGAGAGCTGCTGCTAACCAAGAGACTGAAGTCACTGGGTGATAGGCTGGGTAAAAAGCCCTGGTGGGACCACGCTCCTCGCCCTGCCTGCCAGTAAGACACACTGGAGGCACAGACCAGAGGTGGTATTCAACAGGTTCTGACCAGTTCTGGAGAACCGGTAGCGGAAATTTTGAGTAGTTCAGAGAACCAGTAAACACCACCCCTGACTGGTCCCGCCCCCATCTATTCTCTGCCTCCTGAGTTCCAGCTGATTGGGAGGAAATGGGGATTTTGCAGTATCCTTCCCCTGGAATGGGGAGGGAATGGAGATTTTATAGTATCGTTCCCCTGCCACACCCACCAAGCCATGCCCACCAAGCCATGCCACACCCACCAAGCCACACCCACAGAACCGGTAGTAAAAAAATTTGAATCCCACCACTGGCACAGACTCACCTGAGGGATCCATCCCCAGGACTCCTAAGTGCAGCCTAGCTCCACCTGCAGTAAGACAGGCATTAACCAGCACCACAGGGGCCTTCTCAAAATGGCTAAACTGGGAAGACTCAACGGGTTCGACATTACTCACCCGGAACAGTGGAGCTCATATGTCTCCTGAGTAGACAACTATCTCAGGGCTAACCAGGTCAAGGATGATGGCCTGAAGACAGCAACCCTGTTATGTGTCTGTGGACAAGCCACATTTCATATCACTGAAAACTTGGTAGCACTGGCAAGCATAGAGATAGTGACCTACGCAGACTTCAAGAAAAAATTAAAGGAATGTTTTGAGCCTAGACTCTTGGTCATTGCCCAGCACCATGCATTCGAGCAACGAGAACAGAGATCCGGGGAATCTGCAGCAGAGTTTTTGGCAGCTCTTCGCCAAGCTTCACACCAATGTGAGTTCCCTGGTCTGGAAGACTGTCTCAGACAAAGACTTGTTTGTGGCCTGTGTAATAGTGAATTACAGCATCGCCTATTTGCCATGGAGAAACTGACTTTCCAAGACGCATTGAAGGAAGTCATGGTGGATGAGGCTGCCGGAGGAGCCATGAAGACTCTCCGGCCACCAAAAACACACACCAGCCCCACAGTGATCCACCAAGAGACCGCAGAAGGCTTGGAGGAGGTCAGTGAGAGCAATGAAATTGACCGCTTGTGGAGAGAGACACCCAGATGGCCACGCTCCACAGAGCAAGTAACTCCCCCACAGAGCTGTTCAAGCTGCGGGGGACAACATGAAAGAGCAGAGTGCAGATTCTGCACAGCTGTATGCCATGCCTGTGGGAAGCAAGGGCACATTGCCAGAGTTTGCAGAGTTTGTCAGGGGGAAACGAAACCTGCAACACAGCAGCACAAGTGCAAAAGGGCCCAGGACAGAACCGAGTTGAATACTGCTCAGGACGGCATAGCATCCAACGCACAGGGGCCCAACGCTCCATCAAAGAAAAGATAAAACTCCAACTAAAACTTCAAGGGGTCCCATGCTCCATGGAGCTTGATACTGGATGGGCCCTGTCCATTATATCATCCATGACTTTTGACCACATTTGCAAACGTAGCCGATGGTGAGTCCTGCTCAAATCATCAAGTTTAGTGTTAACAGACTTCCAGAGTCGCCGTATTCCTGTAAGGGGCGAAGCTACCATTAGGGTAAAATTTAGAGAGTTTGAGGGTCCCCTCAGTGTAGTAGTCATAGAGGAGCCATGCACCAGCCTCATAGGACTGGACTGGTTTGAGGCCCTGGACATTAGGATAACGGGCATTCATAATAGCTCATAATAGCTGACCGAAATAGCTGATCTAGAAGTGGTATGCCAACAATACGCTGACATATTCAGCGCTGAGCTGGGACAATACAAAGGGGCACCCATTTCACTCAACCTCGATCCAGCAGTTATGCCAATCTGATTAAAACTGTGCAGGGTTCCCTTTGCATTGAAGCCTAAAATTGATGCAGAACTAGACAAGCTGGTACAGCAGGGAGTGCTCCAATCTGTGGACCTGTAGCCATTGGGAGACTCCCATAGTGACCACAGTTAAGCCTAATGGGGATATTCGCATCTGTGCACCATAAATAAGGCACTACAGCAGCATGCTTACCCTGTACCAGTTTTTAGCCACATCCTTGCCTCGCTCCAGGGAGGCTGAATCTTCGCTAAGCTAGACCTCGCCCAAGCCTACCAGCAGCTACTGGTAGACGACGCTACTGCAGAAGCACAAACAATAGTCACAAACAGAGGTGCATTCCGAGTGCGCCGCTTGCAGTTTGGGGCAAGCGTAGCACCAGGGTTATTCCAAAGTGTTATGGAACGAACACTGAAGAACATTCCCAGCGTCTGCCCATACTTTGATGACATCCTGATCACTGGGGAATCAGCGGCCGTCCTGGCGGAATGTCTCCATGCAATACTCCAACGTTTCCATGAGGCAGGCCTAAAACTCAAGAAGGAAAAGTGCCAGATTGGTGTGGAATCCACAGGATTCCTGGGTTTCTGCATCAACGCTGCCGGAATCCACCCATCTGAAGCAAAGCTAAAAGCAATTCAGCAAGCTCCCACACCAAAATCCAAGTGGGAGCTTCAAGCATTCCTGGGCTTGCTCAATTTTTACCACTCTTTCTTACTGCATAAGGCTGCCCTGGCAGAACCGCTAACTGCCTACTGGACAAAAAAGCCCCCTGGGTCTGGTCAAGCACTCAAGACAAAGCTTTCAAGGCGGTAAAATCATTGCTGTCCTTGGACTCCGTCCTAGCTCATTTCAATGAAACCCTACCAGTAACACTAGCCTGTGATGATTCGCCATACGGCATTGGGGCAGTACTAAGCCACAGGATGCCAGATGGTAGAGAGGCCCACATCGCATACTATTCTAGAACATTATCATTGGCTGAAAGAAACTATGCCCAGATAGACAAGGAAGCCCTCGCCATAGTGGCTGGCATTAAGAAGTTCCATGATTTCTTATATGGACAAACCTTCACCGTGTGTACGGACCACAAACCTCTGCTCAGTCTCTTTACAGCCGACAAACAGGCACCACTGATCCTATCACCATGAATGCTACGATGGTCCATTTTCATGGCTGCATATTCATACCAGCTAGTCCACAAGCCAGGCAAGGAAATGGGCCACGCCGATGCTCTTAGCCGATTGCCTCTACCGTAGACTGAGCCAGATCCGGCCCCAGCTTGTCATATTCTGGTGATCCAGGACCTGCCTAAAGCACCCCTATATGCAGTGGACGTTGCAGCTGAAACAACCACAATCAAAACACTTAGCCATATTCTCAACTGGGTGTTAAAGGGATGGCAAAAGGCCCGGCCAGGCCCTGAGTTCCAGTGCTACACTTCATGGAAAAATGAACTGTCGGCCCATGTGCTGTGGGGCAGCAGGGTCATCGTTCCAGTCAGGCTTTGCTCCAAGGTGCTGAATTCTCTACACGAAGGGCACCCAGGAATTGTTCGGATGAAGGCTCTAGCCAGGAGATATTTGTGGTGGCCAGACCTGGACAAAGACATTGAGAATCAAGTAAGGAGTTGCCAGGCCTGCCAAGAATCCCGACTGGAGATGCCACAAGCACCTGTGCACTGCTGGGAGACCACACACGCCCCATGGTCTCACGTGCACATTGACTTTGTGGGCCCTTTCCAGGGGCAGGTGTTCCTGATAGTAGTGGACAGTGTTGTGGTCCGCCAGCAGCCTGCGGACCTTGCAGCTGAGTCGGACAGTGAGGAGGCTGGGGAGGACAATGGGCGAGTCCTGCAGTCAGGGTAAGGCCCGGATGAGGGGTCTGCATCAGAGGCAGAGATGGGGCCAGGGCCGTTTGGGAGCGATGTGCAGACTCTGGAGCCTCCAGAGGCAGACAGCAGAGAGGCAGAGGAACAGGAGGAGCCTGTTCCTAGTGCACGCATGCAAAGAGCTGTCAGAAGGCAAGAGCAGCTGAAGCAAAAGGGACAACTCGGGAGTAAGGCCAGGAGATGATTGGCCACTCCCATAAGGCTTAAAAAAGCAGCAACAAGCCGTTGGGTTCTTTGTAGAAAAGCAACGTTGATTCCAGTGCTTCTTATCAGTGTCTCTTGAACTTTGTGGGGGTTTTGCCAAGAAAATTTAATAAAATAAATAAATAAATAAATAAATAAATAAAAGCCTTTGGCAGATTGCCAAAGACATCAAAGGTTGGTGATAAGGCCGAAGAATTTGTTTTGGACTAAAGCTGAGAATGAATTAATTCTCAGCTGTTTTAATAAAATAAGTTTGTTCAGGACTGAATTGTGTTTGGTAATCACTACGTGGGCCTCGGTCACAACAGACAGTTATTCCAATTGGTTGGAAGTGGCACCAGTCTCATTGATGACAATGACCAGAGTCATCCGAGAGTTGCACCAGCTGTTTGCCACACATGGTCTGCCAGATGTAATGATGTCTGACAATGGGGCACAATTCATGGCAGAAGAGTTTCAGTCATTCCTCAACACCAACATGATTCGGCATGTAACATCAGCTCCATTCCACCCCGCGACCAACGGTCAGGTTTAACGAATGGTCAGGACCACAAAGGAGGCACTCAAGCAGATGATGACTGGGGACTGGAATCACCGCCTGGCAAACTTCCTCCTGTGTCAACACATGACTCCCTGTACAACAACAGGTCGCAGGCCAGCAGAGATGAGTCCTTTCAGTCCGCGGTAATCCTTCTCCAGACAGAAGTCTTCAAGCCCTGATCAGGCGCTAATTGTGAGATTTAAAAAAACAGCAAACCTCATAAAAAGTGAAACAGAGACCATGAACAAGTGAAAAGCAGATTTATATATATATATATGTATATGTTTTCTGAGGTTTTCGCGGGTGTTTGTATGTAGGTCTTTGGTTATTCGGGTCTTCTCCCGTGTAAAATTGGATGTGTCTTGGCGACGTTTCGACAAAGTCTCATTCGTCATCTTCAGGCTGGTGTTCTCGGCTTCGTGCTTCCAGGAGCAATGTGTGATCTCAGCTGTTTCTTCCTTTTAACTGCTAGTGGGGGTGTGAACTGGATTGGATATGGATTGGAGGGGTTTAAAGTGGCTAATGATGTAGCTGCGGTCTGGCTTCTGGTCCGTGGTCGTGCCTCATCATCAGTGTGAGTTTGAGTCCGCTTTCCACCTGCATGTGTGGTGGTGACATGATACCTCCCGCCTACCAGCCATTTGGAAACCCGCCTGTCCGAGTGCGAGTTGTCTAAAGAAATAAAATGCCTCTCACATTTTGATAATAAAGAAAAAAAAACTTTTATTTGTTAGAACAACGTCTTCACGGACTCATATGCAGTCAGGAAATGACCTCTGCTCCAAATTCCCTCCCTTTCCTGGCTTGCTTCCTTATCCTTATTGGTCATTATCTAAATCATTCTACGGCAGTCTCTCTTACCAATCCCACAGGAATTTAACCCCCTCTTTACTATGTCAGCACTGAATGAAATGCAACTTTGAGAGGCTGACATCTGGCCCCTCTCCCTTCATTCTTCAGCAAAACTTGCACAAGATAAAACAACAGGTCTAATACCATTACCCCGTCTGGGACTGTGTCCCACCCCCTCCCGGCCTGTCCGGGTGATCTGCATGGAATTTAGCTATAAGGCGGTCAGCTTGAATGTTCGTGCTCTTCACCCATGATGCTTCTGACGATGGGTAACCCTTCCACTTAATTAAGTATTGGAGGCGGCCTCTGTGCCACCTCGTATCGAGAATTCGCTGTACTTCATAATGAGTTTGGCCCCCAATGATCAAGGGCCCTGGGGGATCACGTGGCACCGGCCTTAAAGTCGACCCCACCACAGGCTTCAGAAGACTACTGTGAAAAACGGGGTGTATCTTTCCTAGTAACCGGGGCAACTGCAATTGTACCGTGACCGGGTTGATTATTTTTACTATAGGAAATGGTCCTATAAATTTCGGGCCCAATTTCCTAGTTGGGAGTTTGAGTCTCAAGTACTTGGTGGAGAGGTAGACCTTCTCTCCTACTCGGAACGGTCTTTGAGGGGCTCGGTGCTTATCTGCTTGCTTCTTATAAGCCTGTGCCGCCTTGTCTAATGCCTTTTTGACGTTCTCCCAGGATT
Organism: Coluber constrictor foxii; assembly: GCA_038048745.1. Classification (NCBI taxonomy): domain Eukaryota; kingdom Metazoa; phylum Chordata; class Lepidosauria; order Squamata; family Colubridae; genus Coluber; species Coluber constrictor. The sequence goes on along the minus strand of CM075966.1, from coordinate 69,545,350 downwards.
CTCTTAGCATCGCCATCCAATCGTTCAAACTGACTAAAGAAGTGGGTTCCCTGGGATATTCTGGCATGGGGACAAAATCCATACCGCTCACTACCTTGAATGGGGTTAGTCCTGTACTACTGTGGACAGCATTTTTGTACGCGACCTCCGCAAAAGATAGGAGGTCTGCCCAGTTCGACTGTTGGTAGTCTACGTAGTACCTCAAGTACTGCTCTATCATGGCATTCAGTCTCTCCGCCCCGCCATTGGTGCTCGGGTGAAATGCTGAGCTGAGACCTTGGGATGAACCTATGGATCGTAGGAATTCCCTCCAAAATTTCGCTGTGAACTGGACACCTCGGTCGAAGATGATTCTTCTGGGTACCCCATGCAAGCGGTAGATGTGTTTCACAAACAGCTTGGCCAATTGGCGGGCTGAGGGTAGCCCACTACAGGGTATGAAATGTGCTTGTTTGGAGAATAAGTCTATTACGGTCCAGATCACTGTGTTTCTGCCACTCTTCGGCAGCTCTACTATAAAGTCCATTGCAATCTCCTCCCATGGTCTTGTCGGTTCAGCTACTGGCTGCAGTAACCCAGGAGGTTTTCCTGGTCGGTTTTTCATCGTGGCACAGATGGTGCAGCTCTTCACATAGCTGTCCACGTCTTTCCTCATGTGAGGCCACCAAAATTGTCTTCGTACTAAGTGCAGAGTCTTTAGAAAACCGAAATGGCCTGCTGGTCTAACGTCGTGGCTCCTTTTGAGGACTAGGGTGCGTAGAGTTTCTGGGACGTAAAGTTTCGTCCCTTTCCATGCTACGTCGTTCCTCCTTGTCAAAAGATGCTGATTGTCTCGGAACCAGGGGTCCGCCAATGTCTCTGTTTTGAGCCGTGTCATCAGGTCACCCGCTGGTTGGCCCTGCTGGTCGCGATGCTGGCGTCTGGTGGTTACTTGACCCACTCCTTGAGGCGAGGGGATGATGGCATTCACCACCTGCTCCCGTTCACTGTTGTACTGGGGCATTCGGGAAAGGGCATCGGCCAGAAAATTCTTCCCCCCTGGGATGTGTTTCAGCTCGAAGTTGAACCGATTGAAGTATTGGGCCCATCGGACTTGTCTGGGTGATAATTTCTGTGGGGTCCTGAGGGCCTCCAGGTTTTTATGGTCAGTCCAAACCTCGAACGGTGTCTGGCTTCCTTCTAGCAGATGTCACCAGGTCAACAGCGCCCACCTCACTGCAAATGCTTCCTTTTCCCATGCTGCCCAGCGTCTCTCTGTGTCAGTGAATTTGCGGGAGGTGTAAGCACAGGGCTGAAGGTTCCCTTGGCTGTTCTTTTGGAGTAGAACCGCTCCCACTGCCACATCGCTGGCATCTGTTTGGATGACGAAAGACTGGTTGGGGTCAGGATGTTTCAAGACTGGTTCTTTTGCAAACATTTCTTTTAGTGTTTCGAAGGCTTGTAGGCAGGCCGGACTCCACTGTAGAGGCTGTCCTGGGCGAGGTTTTGTTGCTGGACTCCCTGTTTTTAAGAGGTCGGTTAGAGGTTTGGCAATTTTTGCAAAAGAGGGGATAAATTGTCTGTAGAAGTTCGCGAACCCCAAGAAGCTTTGCAGTTGTCTGCGGGTGCGTGGGGGTCGCCAGTCAAGGACCGATTGTACTTTGGCTGGGTCCATTTGTATCCCCTCATTGGACACTCGGTAGCCTAAGTAGTCTAGCCGTGACTGGTGGAACTCGCATTTTGACAGTTTGACATAGAGGTTCGCTTTCAGCAGTTTTTCGAGCACCTGGCGGACGAGGGGTATGTGTTCGTCTATGGTTTCCGTGTAAATGAGAGTGTCATCCAGGTAGACAAGGACCCCCTTATAAAGGTGATCATGTAAAACTTCATTTATCAGTTGCATGAACACCGCCGGTGCTCCCTGTAGTCCGAAAGGCATCACTTTAAATTGAAAACTTCCTAGGGGGCAGTTAAATGCTGTCTTCCACTCGTCTCCTTCCTTGATGCGTATGCGGTAGTAGGCTTCACTAGTAGTCTAGTTTGGTAAAAACCTTCCCTTTGGCCAAGTGAGCTAGCATGTCTTTCATGAGGGGGAGGGGGTATAAGTTGTGCATGGAGACACAGTTTATCCCGCGAAAATCGACCACCAGACGCATGGAGCCGTCTTTCTTCTCCCTGAAGAAAACTGGTGCCGCTACCCGTGGTTTGGCTGCTTCGATAAAACCCCTTTGTAGGTTCTTGTCTATGTACTTTCGCAGTTCTTGCATTTCACGGGGTGTCATGGCGTACAATTTAGGTTTTGGTAGTTTCGAACCAGGGATGATTTCGATAGCGCAATCGGCATCACGGTGGGGTGGTAGTACGTCACACTCGGTCTCGCTAAATACTTCTGCCAAGTCTTGGTACTCTTTTGGGATCTGGTCCAGGCCGTGGGAGGTGCTGGAGGTGGCCGCCAGTTGCTCTGTTGTCCCTTTACAGGGCGGGTTGGGCACCTGTGTTGGAGGCGTCTTTTGTCCCTCTAGAGGGAGGTGTTGGACCCCCTGGGTGGGAGGAGGGGCCATTTTCTCTGGTTGTGGTGGCAGGGGGTGGGGTCCCCTTGCTATCCTCAGTCTGCGGGTCCCTTCTTGGCACCCGATGGTGGGGCCCCACTTGTCCAGCCAGGAGAGTCCCAGTATGACTGGGTTGGTCATCTTGGGGGCTATTATGAACCGAATCATTTCCCAGTGATCCGCTAGCTCCAGCTTCACTGGCTCGGTCAAATGTGTGTCATCCGCCCCCCCTAGTAGGGATCCATCAACTTGCTGAAAACGGATTGGGTGGCTGAGCCTTTTAGCCCAGATCCCCAGTTTTAGGACTGTGGGTAGGTTAATCAGGCACCTTGTGCAACCCGAATCTACTAGGGCTTGGAAAGTCCCTTGGGTACCTGTTTTTGGGGCTGTTAGGCGTATAGGGAAAAGAAAAGGGTGGATGGGTGCGCTCACCATTGGGTCGTTTTCACCATCGTCATCACCATCATACAGTTCGGGGTGTCAATTCGCATCGTCGGAGCTCCCCCTATTTTCAGTCAGATGGGCAAAAACTTCTGCAGTCGGGGAAAGTCTTAATGGTGCCTTGGTGGTGTGCCTGGGTCCTCGTTCCAGTCGTGCCTTGGCCGGGGGCTCTGTTTTTGGCCCCGGGGTTCCACACGCCACTGCCAAATGCCCAACTCCCCCACATCTGTAGCACCTCAGTGGACTCCGTGGGGTGGATGGCCTCTGGGTGGCCCATGATGCTGTAGTTTCTGGTCTGGTAGAGGGTTCCTGGTCCAGCTGGGTTTTCTCCTTTGCCTGTGGTTGTTTTAGCATGTTGTTGGCACGTAGCCCTCTCTCGACTTGCGTCGTTATCCGGAACCAGTCGGACAGTCGGTTCGGAATATCTCGATAAGCAGTCACTTGGGTGATTTGCTTATCTAAGCTTGTTCTAAAGAAGTATACTAGCAGTCGTTCAGGCAAAGGAGGTAAAGTCCCAACAACTTTTCTGAACTCACGGATATGTTCTTGGATAGGCTTCCCCCTCTGCATTAGGTGCCTGAGCTCATCTTCTACATAGGGATCGTCCCCTGTTTCTTCGAAGCGGGCTCGTAGCAGTTGTAAGAAACCATCTGCATCTTGCAGTTGGGGGGCCCTGTATTTGTACTGGGCCGCTGACCAGCTCCTTGCTTCTCCCTCCAGACCTTCTGCGATGGCACTGACCGGGGCCCTGGGGAAAGGGTAAAGGTGTGCGTAGCGCTTGATGTAAATCTCAGCTGCATCGAGAAATTGAGCTAGCAGGTCCGGATCCCCATCAAATTTCCCTCTGAATCGGGGTGGTTCCACCCTCAGTGGCCTCTCCTCCCATTGCGGGGGTCTGTGAGCCTGCCCACGGTGCCCTTGGGCTTCTTCATCATCTCCCATTTGGGTGCAGGGGAGTGATGCCGTGGCTGGGCTGGGTCGCTTGCTGAGCAGGGAGGGAAGCCCTGAGTGCATTTTGGAGCTTTCTTCTCTCATCTTTTTTTTTTCCTTGTGTGTGTGGGGGGGGCTATGCTGCCATTTGGAGAGCCATAGAACCTTCCCCCCTTACCTGCCACTTGATGGGAGTCCAGCAAAAGGCATCATAATTTTTTCCTTTTCTCAGGCAAACCTCCGGTGGCGATGTCTTTCTTCCATGGCTTCTGATAAGGTTGTTATGGCGACATCTGAAGGTCTGCCAACATCGGCGTGGAGTAGCTTAGGAATGCATAAATATTTTTAGAAGAAAAGTTTTTGAAGAGAGCATTTTTTTTTGTTTTAAAATCATTTCCTGACTGTCTGTCCGAGTGCGAGTTGTCTAAAGAAATAAAATGCCTCTCACATTTTGATAATAAAGAAAAAAAACTTTATTTGTTAGAACAATGTCTTCACGGACTCATATGCAGTCAGGAAATGACCTCTGCTCCAAATTCCCTCCCTTTCCTGGCTTGCTTCCTTATCCTTATTGGTCATTATCTAAATCATTCTACAGCAGTCTCTCTTACTAATCCCACAGGAATTTAACCCCCTCTTTACTATGTCAGCACTGAATGAAATGCAACTTTGAGAGGCTGACATCGCCCTTAGTGACAAACGAGTCCCTAACATGAGGAATGACACCAGACCCACACTCACGAGGGCCACACAGGATGTCACCATATATATATATTTCAAGCTTTTCCAAAAGTGTTCTCCTATGAAAGAGAGAGAACGTCTTATCACTCCGGTTACATGGTTTAAATACAGTTTCTGACGATCAGCAAAACAATTAGAACACCCCAACCAGATAGTGTTTTCGGTTGTTATATAACATTTTTGGTTTTCATTTTATGTTCAGCCCTGGAGTTCCCCTCCAAAATCACCCTCCAAAAATACCCTTTAAATATGTATTCATAAATGTTGTTATTGTTCTCCTTAATTGGTCATTTAGTCTCTTCCTCTTTTTCAATAGAGTTTAGGTCAGCTTGACCCAATGTAGAATGTACCAAAATATCTATTTCCTCAAAACAGGCATCACAGTTCCCTTATCCTTCCCAGAATAAAATGCTTATTCATGTCCTATTCAGATTAATGTTGGAGAACCGAACACAGGTTATATAAATCAGGTTATATAAAGGTTAAATATGGAGTTACTTAGGTTATGATTTTTATGGGAATAATTCATTGTTCTCTCAACTTACTAATAATTTTATTCAATTTTTTGAAAAAACTTTTCCCCAATTTTATAGGTACCGTTCGAAATAAATATTCAAGGTTGACTCAGCCTTCCGTCCTTTCTAAGGTAGGTAAGTTGAGGACCCAGTTTGTGGGGGCAATAAGCTGACTTTGTATAAAAATATACAAAAGTATGAAGGCTATTGCTTAACGCATTGTAAGCTGCCCTGAGTCTCCGGAGAAGAGTGGCATATAAATCTAACTTTTTTTAAAAAATACTTTTTTTGGTAGAACTTTATAGTAGCAATTCTTCCAATCAATGATATTTGTAATTTTGCCCAACTTTCTTAATCTTTTTGAATTTGCTGCAGTAGTTTCAAATAATGTTTTTACAGTTTGAATTCCTAATTTCTCCTTATTATTTCTTATTTTGGCTTTTCGTAAGATTTTTGGTGAGTATCTTCATTTTATTTTTGTTTATTTTTAAGCCCACGACTATGCCAAATTTCTCTATTTCCTGTAGTAGCACTTCTCCCATTTCCAAAGGGTCTTCTATTATGAACACCATATCGTCCGCAAAGGACTGTGTTTTGTATTCCTCTTTTTTAATTTTTAACCCTTTTATTTCCTTATTTCCCCTTATCTGAGTCAATAAAACTTCTAATGAAAAAATGAATAATAGCGGAAATAATGGACATCCTTGCCTAACCCCTTTATTTATATTGACTTTTTCCGTGAGGTCTCCATTTACCATAATTCTTGCGGTTTGATTTGAATAAATTGCCCTAATCATTTCTATAAATTTTTCACCAAATTTCATCCCAATTAATTGAATAGTTAGAAATTGCCAATTCAAGTTGTCAAACGCCTTCTGTGCATCCGCCAATATTAATGCCAATTGACTTTCAGGATGGACCTCATAATACTCTAATATATTTATTATAATTCTTGTATTGTTTTTAATTTGTTGTTTGGGTAAAATCTTGTGAGATCTGGCCATGAATGGTGTGAATGGGTTTTAATATTTTAATTTTAAATGTTTTTATAATGGTTTTTTAAATGCATTGTAAGCCGCCCTGAGTCTCTGGAGAAAGGCGGCATATAAATTGAACTAAATAAATAAATAAAAAATAAATAAAAACCCATTTTGATCTGAATGAATAATTTTGTTTAATATTTCAACAGCGAGTCAGATACACCCCTTGCTTAATGCCATCCAGCTTGGGCAAATCCATAGTGCTTGTTTCTCAAACAAGAATGCCCAAAAAAGAGACAGACTGATTGGATGATGACCCTGAAAGTACTCCAGTGCCAAGTACAAGTAGTCCTTGATTTACAATCATAATTGGCCTCAGAATTTCTGTTATTAAGCAAGATGTCTCTTAAGGAGCCTGAGTAGCGTAGGGGGCTAATGCCTCCTACTAAAGGCAGCAATTAACATTCAGCTGCCTGTAATTCTGCGAGTTCAATCCTAGCCAGGCTCAAGGTCGACTCAGCCTTCCATCCTTTCTAAGGTGGGTAAATTGAGGACCCAGTTTGTGGGGGCAATAAGCTGACTTTGTATAAATATATACAAAAGTATGAAGGCTAATGCTTAATGCATTGTAAGCCGCCCTGAGTCTCCGGAGAAGGGCGGCATATAAATCAAATTTTTAAAAAAAAGTGAGTCACATCTGATTTTACAGCCTTTTTTTCAACAGTTGTTAAACAAATCACTGCAGTAGTTAAGTGAGTCTTGCAGTTATGTGAGTGCAGCTTCTCCCATTGACTTTGCTTGTCAGAAGCCAGCTGGGGAAGTTGCAAATAGCAACAAATAACCATCATAAATACATGCCAGTGGTCAAGTGCCCAAATTTTGATCGCATGACCATGGGAATGCTGTGTGGGAAGCCCCCCCTCCTAGAAGAATGAAATATTTTGAGAAATATTAAAAAGGGCAGAATATTATATTTCCCTAAATGAGAAATGGAGAAACATGTTTTTTTAGAGGCAGGAGGCAGCTTTTAGAAATGCAGATTTGGTAATCCATTCAAGACAGGATTAAAACGCCAAGGAAGCCAGCATCTAGGATTGATTACATTTGTTAAACAAGATTAAAAATCCAAGGAAGCCAGCACTTTAGACTCATTGCCAGCCTTCATGAGACAAACTAATTAAAATAAAATAATAAAATACAAAAACCAACCCTCTAAATTACAAAATGCTGTAGAAAAAACTGTAGAAAAATCCATGTACTGACCAAACCAGTTGTTCAGCTGCACCAGAACCATAAACGCTGGTGGTTCTGTTCATCATTACATCATCTTTTCCTCCATGTTTCCAGTGTTTTTCTCCCAGCTTGGAACTGAACCAGATGGATATTTCTTCCAACAGCTGTGACGGTCGTAAGTTGCATAAGTGTGAGAACCAGTCATAAGTTACTTCTTCAGTGCCATTGTTACTTTCAATGATGTATTATATGCAACAACTACAGTAGTATTCAGCCAGTAGATGGCAGTATTTACAAGTCTGGATTAGTGGCAAAGGTGGTATTCAGCTGGCTTGAACCGGTAGCGGAAATTTTGAGTAGTTCAGAGAACTGGCAAATCGCACTACTGGCTGGCCCCGCCCTGCCCACCCCGCCCCACCCCACCCCACCCTATATGTCTTGCCTTCGCCACGTGGCCCAGCTAATCTCCACACCTTGCCGCCTTGCCACCATGCCTCACCCGCTCTGCTCACCAAAGGTAAGCATGCTGCCCGCTGGCCCTTCACCTCGAGTTGGGGCCCAGATATGCACCATTCCCCGGCTTTGGCCTTGCCCCAGAGCCTCCACCTGCATGTTGCCTCCCCCCCCCCCCCCGGCCTCAAACTACACCCCCCCCCCCCCCGGGCTGAAGCAATTTATTTGGTCTGCAGCCAAATAAAGGGCCACGGGGTGGGGGGGGGGCGGCATGGGCACAGGAGGGCCAAAGTGGTTTGGGAATGGACCAGACAGTTCTTCTTACCTGCAAGAAGTCCCATCCAGAAAGTGCTGCAGCCGAGATCTTGCAGCCCGCTTCTTCCGTCCCTTGACGCTTCATGTGCTCTCCGGGTCGGCAGCTGCTTCTCTCCACTGCTGCTCTTGCTGGGACAGCATCTTGTGCAATTTAGCAGCTGTGAGCCACCACTTTCCTCTAAGTCTCATCTGGAAAGTGCTGCAGCTGAGAGAAACAGCATTCAACATGGCTGCTGCTTCTCTGTGCCGCACCACTGTCCGGATGGAATTTAGAGAAAAGCAGCAGCTCACAGCTGCTAAATACACAAGATGCTGTCCCAGAAGTGTGGAGAGAAGCAGCTGCTGACCCGGAGAGCAGAGATGGAGGGGAGCAGGCCCTGAAAGGCTGCTCGGTTGAGCCTTGCCGTGTGCACGCACATGTGCGGAAGCCGTGCACATGCACACTCACATTTTTGGTGAACCAGTGGTGAAATTATTTGAAACCCACCACTGATTTATGGTATATAATCTATGCTCTTTTGTTCTAAGTAGTTTTTCCTGTTTCCTTTTACAGCAGGGGTGTTAAAGTTGTGTCTCCGCGGGCTGCAGGCTGCAAGTTTGACAGCCCTGTGTTACAGTTAAATAGTTGAACAGTAAAGCACATGGTGACTGTACTCTTCGTTTGCTCTGTGGTGCTTTATATAAACAGAATTTCTAACAGTTCTCATAGCCAAGCAGCACCCCATATCTTTCCTGTTCTTTGAGAGAAAGAGCAGGTGAGTTTCTTTAGCTTCCTCCCATTCCAGGGTCAGTTGTAGGTTGACTTCACACACTGCACTAAGCATGTGTTTTTGGTTTAGTATGTTGTGTGAACCCTGTCATAGTGGCTAAACCATGGATAAGACTATATGCAGTTACAGGTATCTTAAGGCACTTTTATGCCCCTTCTTTTTTTTCTGCTTTTGAAATATTACATTTAGCAAAAATAAAAAAGAAAAACCTTCATAATATCATTTCTCTCTTTCATTCCCTCCCTTTCTCCCCCCTCTCTTTCTCTCTCTCTTTCCCTCCCTCCCTCTCTCTTTCTTTCCCTCCCTCCCTCTCTCTTTCTTTCCCTCCCTCTCTCACTTTCTCTCTCACTTTCTCTCTCTCTCTCTTTCCCTCCCTCCCTCCCTCTCTCTCTCTTTCTTTCTCTCTCTCTTTCTCTGTCTCAGCAGCCTGACCTCTGGACCTAAACCAGTATGCAAACACCACATGCTTGTAGGCTAACTGGCTTTATTCAGCCAGACTCTGGCACACGTTGAGTTCTAGCAGCAGCAAAATAGCAGTCTGTAAAGATGCAAAGTCAGTGCTGGGAGCTTCTGCCTCCCAGCACGCTTTATCAAGGTGAGCCATGCCCTCTCCCCCCAGCTGGCCTCGCCCCATCAGTCATACATTAGCCTGGCTGGCGGGGCTCTGCCTGGCCATTCTTTGACCTGGAACAGGTGATTGTGGGGCCGGAACAGCTGGTCATCACTTGGAGCTTCTGATCCCTGCCAGCAGTTTTCCTCGTGTCTCCATGCCTCCCCGCTTTGCAGCTGAGCCCCGTCGCTGCCTCTGTGGCTGCTGCATCCTTCCCTACAACCCCCATCACTGGTGCTCCGTTGCTGCCGTCACTATGGTTCCGACACCACCCTTCACCCCATCCCACCCTGTCATGGCAAGCCCCAGATGTCAGGGTTTGACAGGCGGCTCCCCGCACCAGGACCACACCTGGAAGACAGCAAGCAGTCAGTGAGTTATCACATTATTGCATTCGATCTTCCCCACCCCCACCTGGTTTGTGGGGATGCTTCTTATGGAACTTGGTAATCAGCCTGTCTGCCTGCATATCCCTACTTGCCACCCACGAGGCCTCTGTGAGGGGATAGCCCTTCCACTGAACCAGATACTGCAACCCACTCCGATGTAGTTGGGAATCCAACACCTTGTCTATCTTGTAATGGGTCTTTCCCCCCCCCCCCTGCTCCACTGGTTCAGGTAGTGCAACCGCTGGTGGCTGAGTGTGGGCTTCCCTTACTGGCTTCAGCAAACTGCTGTGAAATATTAGGTGCACTTTACCCAGCAACTGGGGTAACTTGAGCTCCACCATTACAGGATTAATGACCCATACAATGGGGAACGGGCCCAGGAACTTCGGGCCCAGTTTTTGGACAGGGGACCTTTAGTTTTAAATACTTGGCCAACAGATACGCCTTCTCCCCCACCTGGAATGGCTTCTGTGGAACCCATTTTTTATCTGCCTGCACCTTCTGGGTCTCTGTGGCTTTCTGCAGTGCCATTTTTACTGGTCCCCACACCCCCAGCAGGGTGTCTACCCATTCTTGTGGCCTGATAGGATTGGGGTTTCTTGAGGATATTCTGGTATGGGAAAGAAGTGTCCGTGCACGACTCAGAAGGGGGTAAACCCTGTACTGCTATGGACTGCATTATTGTATGCCACCTCCCCAAATGCTAGAAGATCCACCCAGTTAGATTGTTGGTAGGTGACATAGCACCTGAGGTATCTGTCAACTCGCAAAGCATCCCTGGCCTGCTCTCGAGTTGCCATAGACAAGGGGGATGGGAAACCGATGAAGCAGGCAGCAGCCAAAGACAGGAGTGCATTCAAGACATATCTTTCTCAAGGCTGTATCTGTTGTGGTCCGCCAGCAGCCTGCGGAGCTGGCAGTGGAGTAGGACAGCAATGAGGCTGAGGAAGAACATGGGCCAGTCCTGGAGGCTGGGGAAGGCCCGGATGAGGGCTCAGCGTCAGATGCAGAGATGGGGCCAGGGCCATCGGAGAGTGAGGTGGGGATTCCAGAGCCTCCAGAGACTGATAGGAGTGAGTCAGAGGAACAGGAGGAGCCTGTTCCTAATGCACACATGAGAAGAGCTGCCAGAAGGCAAGAGCAGCTCAAGCAAAGAGGACAACTTGGGAGTAGGGCCAAGAGATGATTGGCCCCTCCCATAAGGCTTAAAACAGACCAGCAATGGCATTTGGGCTTTGCCAGAAAACAACATTGGTAGCTTCATCTTCTTCTTGTCTACGTCTACATCTTGTATTTATTTTGGTATCTGAGAGAAAATTGAATTATTCCTGTAAAAAAATATAACCTAAGTAACTCCATTTTTAACCTTCAAATAACCCTCCAACATTAATCAGAATAGGACATGAGTAAGCACATTATTCTGAGTAGGATACGGGAACTGTGACATCTGTTTTGAGGAAATAGATGTTTTGGTACATTCCAAGTTGGGTCAGGCTGACCCAGGCTCCATTGAAAAAGGAGGAAGAGACTAAGTGACCAGTTAATAAGAACAATAACAACAATTATGAATACATATTTAGAGGGTATTTTTGAAGGGTAATTTTGGAGGGGAACTCCAGGGCAGAACATGTGAACAAAAGCCAAACTTTTATATAACACCTAAAAACAATATCTGGCGGGGGCATTTGAATTGTATTGAGTGTCTAAAACTGTATTTAAACCATGTAATCGAAGTGACAAGACGTTCTCTCTCTTTCATGGGAGAACCCTTTTGCAAAAGCTTAAGATATATGTAATATATAATATAAATCTGCTTTTTACTTGTTCATGGTCTCTGTTTCACTTTTTATGAGGTTTGCTGTTTTTATAAATATCACAGTATCTGTGACTTCTGAACGTTTGCCAAGAAAGGCCTTTGGCAATTTGCCTAATTGGACTAAGATTTGCGATAGGACTGGGGAATTTGTGTTGGGAGGAATTTGCTTTAATTTAGTTGAATGACGCTGGGAATGAAGTAATTCTCAGCTGTTCAAATAAAGTTTGTTTTTTCACTGACTGATTTTCCTACTACTTACTTGGGCCTGGGTCACAACAGTATCCCAGGGTTACCGGCAGCGGCTGGAGGGGAGTGAGCTCTACAACCCACAAAATTGCTCCATTGGCGAATGTGATTGATGACACACCCTGGGGGGAGGGGGGAAACAGGTTCATGATTGGGGCTATAAATTACATGGGGTCAGAGCTGGCTTCATTTGGGAACTTGCCAACATGAAGCTCCTAATAAATAACTGGATTTCTTTTGAAGCTTGGCTTGAGGCTCATGACTTAATTAGGGCATCCATCGGAACCCTGAGAGCAAGCCAGCTCTCTAAAAACTAATCACAATTACTGGGACTCCTGGGCCCCGAACTCTCCAGTCACTCCCTGACATCTGGGGTACGTGGAGAGAAACTCAGGCAACCATGGCAGAGGGCAGACTATTCAAAGAGAGCCTGTTCCAGGAGACCCAGAGAGAAGCAGAACTTGCCTCCAACCAGGGACTTCTAGGACCCAGAAACGTAATCACAACTGGAGTGCAGCCCTCCCTCACCATCAAAGCTGAGATGCCTGCCCCAGCGACCGAAGCAAAAAAGGATGAGGATTGGTGGAAAAGAATCCATAAAACAGCTGAGGCTGAGTTCCCTCACCCTAATGCCCAGAAGGGGGGAAATTTGTTGGGGATTCAGATCAGCTGGCTCTATTCCTTGACTCGGCTGAGATCCACCTAGAGCGCTATGGACACCTCTACCCATCCCACAGAGTGAATACCATTGCTGAGGGGCTAGAGGGAGAAGCAAGGGAATGGCTAACAGCCCTCCACAAGAGGAGAGCCCCCCAACTACAAGACATAGACGACTTCCTACGACAGCTAGAGGCCAGATTTGAGGAGGCGGAGGAGGATCCATATGTGGAAGATGAGCTCAGAAACCTAAAGCAGAGGGGGCGACCCATTAAGGAACACATCCATGAGTTCAGGAGAGTCATGGGGAAGCTACCCCCTTTGCTGGAGTGGCTGTTAGTTCATTTTTTCAGAACAAGCCTGGACAAGCAAATTGCCCAGGTAACCGCCTATCGGGACATCCCGAACCGACTCTCTGAGTGGTTCTGAGTAGCCATAAAAGTCGACGGTAGATTGCACGCCAATGACATGAGAAAGCAACTGGACACCAAAGAGAGAGGTCAACAAGACCAGAGACCACCCAGCCAACAGGGACCCACAGCACCACAGCCAGCCCCAAAACTCTTCTACGAAGTCTGCTGAAATGCTACAGATGTGGGGGGGGGGATAGGCCACATGGCATCAGCATGCACAACCCCAGCCCCAAAACCAAAACCAGAGCCACCACCCAGGGCACGACTGGAATGAGGCCCCAGGCGTGCCACCAACACATTCCGAAAAGCCCTCCAGGCTGCAGAGGTCCCTCCCCACCCAGCCAAAGGGGGGGGGGGAACTCCAGCCAACTATGACCAGACACCAGATTCCTACGACAGCGAGGATGAGGGCGAAAGTGACCCAATGGTGAGTGAACCAGTCCACCCTTTTGTTTTCCCAATACACCTCACAGCCCCAAAAACAGAAACCCAGGGGATGTCAAGATGCATTTCTCCTAGTGCTGACATAAGAAGGAGAACGCAGGTGTCTGCAATGGGACGGTTGCCTTTCACCTACTTATTTTCTCTGGAGATAATGTCCCCTAGGAGATGGATGGGAGGGGGGAAATTCTTTGAACTGGAGCAGTAGTCTAGGGGTGAATGATTGGGAAGATGGCCAATGAATGCAGAGGAGGGGGGAAGGAAGAGGAGGGGTTTTGGGTCAGCACATCAGTGCTGGCTGCTAGGAGTCGGTGTAAAAAGTGCCGTGCTTAATAAAATTAAGTCCGCAAGGAGAAGGGCGGTATATAAATCCAATAAATAATAATAATAAAATGGAAGTTTGTTTTATAAAAGACTTTGAGATGCAATTTATTTGAAGACGGACTGAAAACCTGATAGACAGGCAGCACTCCTTTCCAAGCCAAACTGGCTGACCTCCAGACCTCCAGCTCCCTGCCAGATGTATGGACTGACTGGAGACACAGTCCAGACGCCATGGCAGAAAGCCAATTATCGGAAGAAAGCTTACTTCAAGCAACTGGAAAAAAGCCTATCTTGGTTCCAGCCAGGTTGAATGCCACGGGGCCTCAACCCCCCCACCTAGCAAAGATGACCAAGGTCAGACGATCATGCTACAAGCCAAGAAAAAAAAGATGACTATTGGTGGGTTTTGCCAAAAGCTACAGAGGCTGAGTTCCCCTTCCCAAACGCTCAAGGTAAGAGGAAACCCCTGAGTGAATTGGGGAGGGCAGATTGGCTATGGGACTGGCAGCAAGCCAGACAGCAAAAATCTTCAAAGAAGCCACTCAAGAGCCCCATAGATGAATTGAAGGAAGAATTTGACCGTGCCATTATTCGGGAGGAAGGGCCTTCATGCAGGCCAAAGGAAAAGGGGGAGCCTGCTGAACTGAGAGGCCGTAGATCGAAGCACAGCCCTTCCCCCCCTCAAAGCAGGAGGAGAGGAAGCCCAGAGGTGCATCTATGGGTCCTCCCCTCCCCACACACAGCAAGCAGAGCAGCCTAGGCCGGGTATCATCTCCTCGCCCTCAAATGAGAGATGAGGAAGAGAACCGGGGGCACCGAGGGCAGACTCACAGAGCCCTGCAGTGGGAGGAGAGAGCACCAAGGGAGGACACAGCTGAGATCTACATCAAGCGCTATAGACACCTCTACCCATTCCCCAGAGCCCTAGTCAGTGGCATTTCAGAAGGGCTGGAGGGAGAAGCAAGGAGCTGGTAAGCAGCCCTCTACAAGAATAGGGCCCCCCAACTGCAAGACGCAGATGGGTTCTTACAACTACTACGAGCCCGTTTTGAGGAGGCAGAGGAAGACCCCTATGTGGAGGACGAGCTCAGGAACCTAATGCAGAAGGGGAGGCCCATCAAAGAGCATATCCGTGAATTCAGGAGAGTCATTGGCACCTTACCTCCCTTATCAGAGCGACTACTAGTATATTTCTTCAGAAAAAGCCTAGATAAGCGAATCGCCCAAATGACCACTTATCGGGACATCCCGAACCGACTCTCCAAATGGTTCCAGGTAGCGATGCAAATTGAGAGGGGGCTGCGTGCCAACAACATGTTAAAGCAACCAGATGCCAAGGAGAGAGGCCAATCGGACCTGGGACGACACAGCAGACGAGGAACCACAGCACTACGGCCTACCCAGAGGCCATTTGTCCCACGGAGCCTGCTGAGGTGCTACAGATGCAGGGGAACTGGCCAC
Source organism: Coluber constrictor foxii (assembly GCA_038048745.1). NCBI lineage: Eukaryota > Metazoa > Chordata > Lepidosauria > Squamata > Colubridae > Coluber > Coluber constrictor. The sequence continues at coordinate 69,530,087 of CM075966.1, read as the reverse complement.
CTAGCAGCAGCATGTGGGACCCCGGGGCTGAGGCCAGGCCCACCAACGTGCCATGAAGACTCCCCCAGGGTACAGAGGTCTTCGCCCACCTGACTGAAACAAGGGGGAGCCCAGACTATGCAAATCAATCCCCTGAATCGTATGACAGCAAGGACGATGGTGAAGACCACCCAATGGTGAGTGGACCCATCCACCCTTTTCTCTTCCCCATACGCCTAACGGCCCCAAAAGCAGGAACCGAAGGGACTTTCCAAGTCTTAATAGATTCGGGCTGCACGAGGTGCCTGATTAACCTACCCACAGTCCTAAAATTGGGAATCCGTGCTAAAAAGCTCAGCCACCCAATTTGATTTGAGCAAGTTGATGGATCCCTAGTAGGGTGGACTTACACCACACACTTGACTGAGCCACTGAAGCTGGAGCTAGCAGATCACTGGGAAACGATCCATTTCATAATAGCCCCCAAAATGACAGATCCAGTCATACTGGGACTCTCTTGGCTAGACAAGTGGGGCCCAATTATCTGGTGGCAAGAGGGGACCTGCAGATTGAGAATAGCAAAGGAGCCCCAACCCCTGCCGCTCCAACCAGGGGAGATGCCTCCCATGCAGGGGCCCCAACCCCTCCCACCAGAGGAACAAAAGATGCTCCCAACACAAGCATTCCTCTCTAAGGGTACAGCAAAACAACTGGCAGCCACATCCAACAGCTCCCATGAAACAGAACAGATCCCAAGAGAGTACCAAGACCTTGCAGAGGTATTTAGCGAGGCCGAGTGTGACGTCCTACCCCCCACCATGAAACTGATTGCGCCATCGAAATCATCCCTGGGGCGAAACTACCTAAACCTAAATTGTATGCCATGACGCCCCATGAAAAGCAAGAAATGTGAAACTACATAGACAAGAACCTACAAAAGGGTTTCATTGAGCCAGCCAAACTGTGGATTGCGGCACAGGTCCTTTTCAAAGAAAAGAAAGACAGCTCTAAGTGCCTAGTGGTTGATTTTAGAGGTATCAACACTGTCTGCGTACACAACTTATATCCCCTTCCCCTCATGAAAGACATCCTAGCCCACCTGGCCAAAGGGAAGGTTTTCACCAAACTAGACCTCCGCGAAGCCTACTACCGGATACGCATCAGGGAAGGAGATGAGTGGAAAACAGCATTCAACTGCCCCCTAGGCAGTTTCCAATTTAAGGTGATGCCATTTGGACTACAGGGAGCCACGGCGGTGTTCATGCAATTGATAAATGAGGTTCTACATGACCACCTCTACAAGGGGGTCCTCGTCTACCTAGATGACATTCTCATTTACACGGAAACCATAGACGAACACATACCCTTCGTCCACCAAGTGCTGGAAAAACTGCTGAGGGCGAACCTCTATGTCAAACTATCAAAATGCGAGTTCCACCAGTCGCGGCTAGACTACTTAGGCTACCGAGTGTCTAACGAGGGGATAGAAATGGACCCAGCCAAAGTACAATCAGTCCTAGACTGGCGACCCCCTCGCACCCGAAGACAACTGCAAAGCTTCCTGAGGTTCGCAAACTTCTACAGGCAATTCATCCCCTCTTTTGCAAGAATTGCCAAACCTCTGTTGGACCTCCTAAAAACAGGGGGTCCAGCAACAAAATCCCGCCCAGGACAACCTCTACAGTGGGACCCGGCCTGCCAACAGGCATTCGAAACACTAAAAGAAATGTTTGCAAAAGAACCAGTCTTGAAGCATCCTGACCCTGAACAACCCTTTGTCATCCAAGCAGATGCCAGTGATGTGGCAGTGGGGGCTGTCCTACTCCAAAAGAACAGCCAAGGGGACTTACAACCTTGTGCCTACACATCCCTCAAACTCACCGACACAGAGAGACGTTGGGCGGCATGGGAAAAGGAAGCATTCACAGTGAGGTGGGCGCTGTTGACCTGGTGACACCTTCTAGAAGGAGGCCAGAGACCGTTCGAAGTTTGGACTGACCATAAAAATCTGGAGGCCCTCAGGACCCCACGGAAGTTATTGGCCAGGCAAGTCTGGTGGGCCCAATACTTCAATCGTTTCAACTTCGAGCTGAAGCACATCCCAGGGGGGAAAAACTTTCTGACCGATGCCCTCTCCTGAATGCCCCAATACAACAGTGAGCGGGAGCAGGTAGTGAATGCCATTATCCCCTCTGCCCAAGAAGTGGGTCAAGTAGTCACCAGACGGCAGCGTTGCAACCAGCATGGCCAACCAACAAGTGACTTGATGACAAGACTCAAAACGTAAACATTGGCGGACCCCTGGTTCTGAGACAATCAACATCTCTTGACAGGAAGGGACGACCTAGCATGGAAAGGGACGAAACTCTATGTCCCAGAGACTCTATGCACCCTGGTCCTCAAGAGGAGCCATGACGTTAAACCAGCGGGGCATTACGGCTTCCCACTTCCGGTGGCTCCACCTGCGCCGAAGGACGCCCCTTTGTGAGCACCAGCTCCGGGACTCCGTTAGAGCTGCTAGAACAGCAAAAATGAGCTGTCTAGTGGCTTGAAAACTTTCCCACTGGGAGAAGGTGAGAAAGAGAGCCAACGGGTGTGGGTAGAGCTCCCCAAGAGCCCCAGGTTTCTTTTTAACCTGGGGCTTAAAGGGTGAGAGCTCCCCAGAAAGCTCGTCATTGCTCCGGACCCGGGATGTTTGTGCTTTAAGCAGAACTAGATGCCGCGACCACCCCAGCAATTCAATTTTAAAAAACAAGAGATCTTAGACTTGAAAGCTGGCAGAGCAAACACAGGAGAAACTAAAATTGCAAGTATTAAACTTTAACTCCGAAAAGCTTATTACCTCCCTCTGAAGTTCTATGGGAGAAAGGGAAAGTAAGATGGCATTTGATTCTAACGGGGCGTGAAGAAATGAAAGTTAGATACAAAGTGTTGTCGTGTTGAAAGCCCCTGTTTAAAAGAAGAGGATATTTTAAAAGGAGAAGGACTTTTAAAAAATTATTTTTTAAAAAAGTACCACTTAAGGATTGGAATAATAGTTGCTGGAAAAGTATAAAGGGAAAGTTTTATTGGGAAGGAAAAAAAATGGCTCGCTTTTTTGAAAGTGATGAAGGTTTACCATCATAAACATCAGTAAATGCACAAATACTGACTGTGGATCTCTTTAAAGAAATTTTAGAATCATTTACCTCCGCCTAAGTGGAAGGAATCAAGAAGGATTTTACTCAAATTTGCAACAAAGATACAAGTGAAGATATTGTATCGGTATTTCAGATGCCAAGTAATAGTGAGCTGCTGAATGAAGAGGTGGGAGAAGCAATCCAGTTTAATGTGCCTTTGGAAAATGAATCTGGTGCCTTTCAAATTAAGGAAAGGCTGAGAGGTCTGAAGGAGCGTAACCAAGAAATACTGGGAGAGGTTTCTCCAGAGGCTGTGATACAGTTAACTGGGAAATTGTCAGGAGGCGTTGGGATTTCTAACATAAGAAGGAGGATTCGAAGTGGAACCTTACAATTTTTTAATAAAAATGGATTCTCAATTGCAGTTAAAGAGGTGTGTTTACTGAAAGGAACTACTTTGCGAAGAGAACAAGACTGTAAGATACAGCAACTTCAGTTGAAAATTCAAGAATCTGTAAAAATAAAAGAAGGCGGAGGAATAAGACTGAAGAAGAAGGTTCGCAAAAAAGTTAGGAAAAAATGGAGATGGAAAAATGATAATCCTCCTTGTTGGGGAGGATAGTAATAGTAATAGTGAAAATGATTGATTATATCTGTATTTAGGAATATGACTGGCTTTGTTCTGAAAATTTATATTATAGCAAAATCAAGGATTTACTTATATTTAGGGATATGATTTGTTTTGAAAAGTTATATTAAGTAACGTTATGTTTGAATTGTTATGGGCCACTGACCAAACTTTCACTTTTGTCTTGAAGTATATTTTAAGGAATGCTTTGTTGAAGAATTTATATAAGCTGATGGGTTAAAAGAAAAATATTATGGATGTAAAAGTTATGGACAGTGTAGATCATTTAATATAAGTTTATGGGTTAGAAGAAGGATACTACTTAAACCTTTATACTTTGTTTTAAATCACATTAATGTTATATTAAAGAATGTTTTGTTGAAGAATAAATATAAATTTGTGGGTTATAAGGAAAATATAAGTGGTGCAAGGGTGGAGGGAAGGTTTTTATAATATTTTTACAGAAATTAAATAATGAAGATGGTATTTGATTATACATAGTGGATTTGTAGAGAATAAGATAAATAAATTTATGTAAAGTTATTAAGTAGGGAATGTTTCCAGGAAGAATCAATACAAGTTTATGGGGGTAAAAAGTAAAAATAAGGTTTTTATAATACATTTTACTTGAGATTGGTTAAAATATTTTGTAAATGTGATAATATATGTAAGGGTTGGAGATGTGATGGTTAATTGTAATTGGGCTTTGATTGTTTAATACTGGAAGAAAGAACATTTGTTTATTACTGAAGAATGGACAAGAACGAAGTTGGATTGATTACTTTCAAGCAATAATTGGTTTAAATAGTTATATTTAGATATGAACAAGATATGAACAAAGTGCAAGAGGGAGATAAAGCTATAGATAATTAGCGTATGTTTTTTGTTTGTTAAATGTTATACCCTGTATTTGCTCTGGGAAGTCTGGGGGGGGGGGGGCTGGGGCAGGAGGGGGGAGGAGGGAGGGGAAAATATGTGTAAAATTTTAAAAAATTTTCAATTAAAAAAAAACAGCGGGGCATTTTGGCTTCCTAAAGACTCTGTACTTAGTACAAAGACAGTTTTGGTGGCCCCACATGAGAAAAGATGTAGACAGCTATGTAAAAAGTTGTACCATCTGTGCCACGATGAAAACCCAACCAGGAAGACCTCCCGGGCTGCTGCAGCCAGTAGCTGAACCGACAAGACCATGGGAGAAGATTGCAATGGACTTCATAGTAGAACTGCCGAGGAGTGGAGGAAACACAGTGATCTGGACCGTAATAGACTTATTCTCCAAACAGACACATTTCATACCCTGCAGCGGGCTACCCTCAGCCCATCAATTGGCCAAACTGTTCATAAAACACATCTACCGCCTGCATGGAGTATCCAGAAGAATCATCTCCAATCGAGGTGTCCAGTTCACAGCGAAATTCTGGAGGGAATTCCTACGATCCATAGGATCATCCCAAGGCCTCAGCTCAGCGTTTCACCTGAGCACCAATAGGGGGAGCGGGGGCAGAGAGACTGAATGCCATGATAGAGCAGTACCTGAGGTGCTACATTGACTACCAACAGTCTAACTGGGTGGACCTCCTATCTTTTGCAGAGGTCACGTATAACAATGCTGTCCACAGTAGCACAGGACTAACCCCATTTAAGATAGTGAGCAGTATGGATTTCATCCCCATGCCAGAGTACCCAAGAGAGCCCCCTTCCTCAGTCAGTCTGACCGATTGGATGGAAATGTTGAAAGAAACCTGGGAGAATGTCAAGAAGGCGTTAGCCAAGGCGGCTCAATCCTATTAGAAGCAAGCGGATAAGCACCGAACTCCCCAAACACCATTCCGAGTGGGAGAGAAGGTCTACCTCTCCAGCAAGTATTTGAGACTCAGACTCCCAAGCAGGAAACTCGGCCCGAAGTTTATAGGACCATTCCCTATAGTAAAAGTAATCAACCCGGTCACAGTACAACTATAGCTGCCCTGATTACTAGGGAGGATACACCCCATTTTCCACAGTAGCCTCCTGAAACCTGTAGTGGGGTCAACTTTAAGACCGGTACCATGTGACCCCCCCCCCGAGCCCCTGGTTATTGGGGGCCACACTCACTATGAGGTACAGCGAATTCTCGATTCGAGGTGGCACAGGGGCCACCTCCAATACTTAATAAAGTGGAAGGGTTACCCCTTATCAGAGGCTTCCTGGGTGAAAAGCAGAAACATCCAAGCTGTTTATAGCCTTATAGCCAAATTCCATGCAGATCACCCGGGCAAGGCAGGAGGGGATGGGACACACACTCCCGGACAGGGTACCGGTACTTAACTTGTTGTTTGTCTTACACAGGCCACCCTGGAGAAATGAAGTGGGAGGGGCTGGATGTCAGCACTTCAAGATGCATTTATCCTAGTGCGCAGGCATCTGCAATGGGACGGTTGCCTTTCACCTACTTATTTTCTCTGGAGATAATGTCCCCTAGGAGATGGATGGGAGGGGGAAAATTCTTTGAATTGGAGCAGTAGTCTAGGGGTGAATGATTGGGAAGATGGCCAATGAATGCAGAGGAGGGGGGAAGGAAGAGGAGGGGTTTTGGGTCAGCACGTCAGTGTTGGCTGCTAGGAGTCGGTGTAAAAAGTGCCGTGCTTAATAAAATGGAAGTTTGCTTTATAAAAGACTTTGTTTGAGATGCAATTTATTTGAAGACGGCCTGAAAACCTGACACAAGCCCTAATAGACTCAGGCTGCACTAGATGCTTGATCAACCTAATCATGGTCCTGAAAATGGGGGTTAGAGCAAAAAGACTGGCCCACCTGATCAGATTCAAACAGGTCAATGGGTCCCTATTGGGGGGAGCCTATGACACCCACCTGACTGAACCAGTGAAGCTAGAGCAAGCAAATCACTGGGAAGCAATTTGATTCATAATAGCCCCCCAAATGACAGACACAATCATACGGGACTCTCCTGGCTAGACAAGTGGGGCCCAACCATCTGGTGGCAAGGCTGAGGATAGCAAGGGGACCCCAACCCCCTCCACACCAGCAAATAGAAGCACAGTCCATGCAGGGAACCCTCCCAAAAAGCCCACCAGAACAACTGGCAGCCACATCCGACAAAACCCCAGAGTCTGAACAGATCCCGAATATCAGGACCTTGTGAAAGTATTCAGTGAGGCCGAGTGCAACGTCCTGCCTCCCCACCATGAGGCAGACTGCGCCATTGAAATCATCCCCAAGACAAAACTACCCAAACCCAAACTGTATGCCATGATGACCCGGGAAATGCAAGAAATGTGTAAATACATAGACAAAGACCTCGAGCCAGCCTCGTGAAGGACATGCTATCTCACCTAGCCAAGGGAAACGTTTTTACCAAATTAGACCTCAGAGATGCATACTCGGTAGTATGCAGGGAGGGAGATGAGTGGAAAACAGTGTTCAACTGCCCCCTAGGGAGCTTCCAATTCAAAGTGTTGCCTTTTGGACTGCAGGAGGCCCCAGCGGTGTTCATGCAGTTAATAAGCGAGCTGCTGCATGAGCACCTCTATAAGGGGATATCCTCATCTACACTGAGACCATGAACAACCACATACCCCTAGTCCGCCAGGTACTGGAAACATTTCTGGCAGTCAACCTGTATGTCAAGCTATCAAAATACAAATTTCACCATGCATGGCTAGACCACCTGGGCAACCGAGTGTCAAATGAGGGCATAGAGATGGACCCAGCCAAAGTACAAGCCGTCCTAGGCTGGCAACTCCCTCGCACCCACAGACAGCTACAAAGCTTCCTAGGGTTCGCAAATTTCTACAGGCAATTCATTCCCTCCTTCATGAAGATCGCCAAACCCATGACAGACCTGCTAAAGACAGGGGGTGCAGGGATGAAACCCCACCCAGGACAACCCCTACAGTGGGACTTAACCTGCCAAAAAGGCATTTGAAACACTGAAAGAACTGTTTGCAAAGGAACCGGTGCTGAAGCATCCTGACCCTGAACAACCCTTCGTTATCCAAGCAGACGCCAGCGACATGGCAGTGGTAGCAGTGGTACTCCAAAGAAATAGCCAAGGAAACCTACAGCCCTGCGCCTACACCTCCTGCAAGCTCACGAACACAGAGAGGCAATGGGCCGCATGGGAAAAAGAGGCTTTCACGGTGAGATGGGCACTGCTAACCTGGCGCCACCTGCTGGAAGGGGGCCAGAGGCCGTTTGAAGTCTGGACTGACCACAAAAATCTGGAGGCCCTTAGGACCATGCGAAAACTATCACCCAAACGATATTGAAACACTGGGTTCAATATTTCAACTGGTTCAACTTCGTGCTAAAACCCATCCCAGGGGGGAGGAACTTTCTAGCTGATGGCCTCTCCCGCATGCCCCAGTACAAATATGAACAGGAGGAGGTAGTAGACGCCATCATCCCTCCTACCCAAACAGCCACCCAAGTGACCACCAGATGACAACGCCGCGACCAGCAAGATCAATCTGCAAGTGATCTAACCATGAAACTCAAAACCAAGCTGCTAGCAGACAGCATCGTTCCACTATGGCATTAGTCCTCTCTACTGCCCCGTTAGTACTTGGGTGGAATGCCGAGTTTGACCCCTGGGATGACCCTAGCATCCTGATGAATTCCTGCCAGAACATGACCATGAACTAGACTCCTCGATCTGAAATGATTCTCCATGGCGCACCATGGAGGTGATAGATATGTAACAGAAACAGTTTAGCCAGCTTCCGTGCTGATGGTAAGCCAGGGCAGGGTACAAAAGGGGTCTGTTTTGAAAATAAATCGATGATCATCCATATGACGGTCTGGCCGTTGCTCTCTGGTAACTCCACAATGAAGTCCATGGCTATCTCCTCCCACAGCCAGGTGGGGTCGGCCACGGACTGTAATAGGCCAGGGGGCTTCCCTATATCGAGTTTTGGAGTCGCACAGATCCGGCAGTATTTTACATAGTCTTCTATGTTATGTGGCATTCTGGGCCACCAGAATTGTCTTTTGGCTAAATGCAGAGTTTTTAGGAATCTGAAATGTCCAGCCTGTTTTACATCATGGCACCTCCATAATACTTGTGGCCTCAGGGAGCTGGGTACATACAATTTACTACCTTTCCATGCCACCCCGTCCCAGGAACCAAGTGTTTGTTATGAGTTTGGTTTGCAAGCGACGGTCAATTTGTCTGCAGTTACAACTAGTCGCCGGACAGAAAGATGTGCCGCTTGTTGCGGTGAGGGGGGAATGATGGCATGTACCACTTCCTCCCTGAGACTGTTGTATTGCGGCATCCTAGACAACGCGTCAGCCAGGAAGTTCCTTCTGCCAGAGATTTACTTGAAAGTAAACCAAAAACGTTGGAAGTACTGTGTCCTCCACACCTGTTTGGGTGTCAAACGCCATGGGGCTTGGAGTGCTTCGAGGTTTTTGTGGTCTGTCCACACCTTGAATGGCACTTTACTACCCTCCAAGGGATGTCGCCATGTCATGAAGGCCTACCGTGTTAGGTGTTTTGTGCCAGCCATGGCAGTTTCTTAAAAGGCCACCAGATGGGAGCAAAGAGGGACCTTTGATCCCACTGGTGGGTCAAGGGGCTCCGGCCCCTAAAGCCCCATTGGAGACACCAGAGTTCAGAGCAGGTTAACGCTCTACCCAAGTGTTTCATCTGTGGCTCTGAGGAGCATCTGAAGAAGGACTGCCCCCATTACCAGCAAGGGCCTAAGCATGGTTCCAATCAAGGAAGGGGCAGGGGGCAGAGAAAGGGGCATGGCGGGGACAAAGGTGGTGCTAAGGGCAATTTTGTGTGTACTAGTTACCTCACCCCTGCCACAAAGGCTGATGGCCCTACTGGCCTCTGGTTACTGGACTCTGGGGCTTCATCTCACATTGCTAACTTGAGGCAAGGTTTTAAGAGGTTAAGGAGAATTAACTCCTCCGTCAAGGTTGCCAATGGTAACAATGCTTTGGTTGTTGGGGAGGGCACTGTCTCTATACCAGGGCTGGGCAATGTTGAAGGTGTGTTACATGTTCCCTCTATCACCAATAACCTGTTGAGTATAACCAAGTTATGTGATGATGGCAGGGTGGAGGTATTGTTTCGCAAAGGGGGAGGTCATGTCACTCGGGACAAAAAGGTCATTGGGAGTGTTACCATTATAAATGGTTTGCCATATTTCTCCCCCAAGTACCCAGCTACAGGAGACAGCTCACAGGGTGCCACCTCAGAAGGGGCCTGCGTGCAGAGAGAGAGAAAGGCTCCACAGCCAGCCCTATGGCCTCTCAAGGCCAATGTGGGCAAGAAACCTGAGCCTCAGCAGGCACCTAAGGCAGATAAGCCCAAGAAAGGGCCTAAGATGCCAGCACCGCCCAAGGCAACCAGAGCCAAGGGGGTGTCAGTGGGGAAGCCGCTTCACATCAAATGTGCCCACCTCTTACATCGGAGGTTAGGCTATGCGAGCTTCCCCGTGGTCAAAAAGATGGGGGAATTTGCTGAGGGGATTCAACTTCAGGATTGTGAGGTGTTTCTGGACTGCGCCATCTGTAAGAGGGCAAAGAGGAAGGCTGCTCCAATACCTAAGGTGTCACTACGTAAAACCCAATACCCATATCAATTAGTCCATGTTGATTTGGTTGGGCCATTTACACCGTCCCTAGGGAAAAGGCAGTATTTCCTCACTGCTGTCAACGACTTCTCGCGGTACAGCCATGTGTATACCCTCACAGAAAAGTCTAAAGCCTTTGACACCATAAGATCGCTGTACAACTATGTGGAAACCCAGTACAAGACAAAGATCGTGCAGCTGCAGAGCGACCGTGGGGCTGAGTTCATGTCCCAAAAGTTCCAAGATTGGGTAAGGCATAAGGGCTTACACCATTTTCGAACAGCGCCCTTTACCCCTGTGCAGAATGGAGTGGTAGAAAAGTGAAATGGTATCCTGAAGACTATGGTGTATAGTCTGATTGCAGATGCTGGGGTTGCAGAATCATACTGGGCGGAAGCGGTACACTATGCCAATTACACCCTGAACCGCACCTGGAGCAGTGTTGAGAACCGGACTCTGTACTTTGTGGTTCATGGTAGGAAGCCAAGTTTGGGACACTTGCGTGTATTTGGCTCCTATGCTTGGGTGCACATCCCCAAGCAGCTGCGGAAGAAGGGGAGATCCGTCTCCCAGAGACTGAGGTTCTTGGGCTATGCCCCTGCCTCCAAGGCCTACCGGTTCCTGGGAGAAGGGGGCAGGACTGTGACTTCCCGATCTGCCTCCTTCGAAGAGGACTCCAATTGGACCCAGGTCCACTCAAATGATCTGGGCCCATACATCAACTGGCCCAGCAAAGCCGCACCGACCACCACACCGCCTGAGACAACCACAGACCCTGCCACCAATGAGAGTGAGGAACAGGATGAAGAAGTCAATCTACCTGGTCCAGATGGGGAGGATGAACCATCCAGTCCTGAGGGGAAAGGCACGCCATCTTCACCCGACTCTTCGCCTCCAGCAACGCTTCAGAGGCCCATGATGCCCAACGCCTGGGACCGAGGGCCCCCACATCCCGGTTGTGAGCAGCCAGTCAATGAGGAACCTGCAGAAGAAAAGGGTGGTGAGTGGCAGGAGGTCAGGAGGTCAAAGCGGTCCAACAAGGGGGTCCCACCAAAGAGACACATTGGGCACATCACGTCCTTCAACAGCGTCATGGTCACCCCAAAGACTTTCTCTGACTTCCAGGAGCTGCCCGTCGAAGAACAGAAGTGGCAGCTCGCGATGGAACAGGAGATGGAGAGCCTGAGAAAGCTCAAGGTCTTCACCCCCAGGTAATCACCAAAAGATATCATTGGCACAAGGTGGGTTTTCAAGGCCAAACCACTTGCCAATGGCCGCTACCTGTACAAGGCCCGCTTGGTAGCACAGGGGTTCACCCAACACTACATGGAAGACTACATAGAGACCTATTCTCTGACCATCCGGGCAGAAAGTGTCAAGGCTGCCCTTGTAACTGCAGCTGCAGCTGCTCTGGGAAAGGAAGTCTACCAATTCAACATCCAGACGGCCTACCTCCATGCCAACTTGGACCGGCAGATCTACGTGAGGGCCCCTCCTGGTTACCAGCAGGAGGGGGGAAACACATGGTTGCTCCAAAAGGAATTATATGGCCTCAAGCAGTCAGGAAAACTCTGGTACAACTGCCTCAAAAAGGTTTTAGAGTGAACTGGCTTCAGGGCATCTCATGCAGATGAGTGTGTTTTCACACGTGACACCAAAGGTGATACAGAACGGGTTTTGGTTTCCGTGGACAACCTCCTATACGTAGGGCCTGGCAAGGAAAGGTGTGACGAATTTGCCAAGGCCCTGAGGGAAAAGTTTACCCTGAAGTCCTTGGGGCGGATTGACAGGTACCTGGGTGTGCATATCTTGGCCACTAAAAAGGGATTTTCTTTCCTGGAAAGAAAAGATTGAGAAGTTGTTGGCCAAATGCAAAATGCCGGAGTCTAACCCGATGCATAGCCCCATACAAAGTGACTACTATGGCCATGATCACAAGGACAGCCCTGAGTTCACAGATAATAAATTATACAGATCTGTGATTGGCTCCTTGCTATACATTAGCAATTGGAGCAGGCCTGACATAGCTTTAGCCGTGAATCTATTGTCCAGGCATGTGGAAAACCCAAAGGAATTCCACTGGAATGCTGTCAAGAGGGTTGTCAGAGTGACAATCAGCCCCGTTACCTTGCATGGGGTAATTGCCCTCATTTTGAGTTGGATCATGACGTTCTCCTTGTGTATACTTTGATCAATAAACCAGAATACATCTTCTAATTAAACTCATATTTATTGTAAGAAAATAAAGACATCTCACTATCTAAATTAGATTACATGTTGGGAAAGAATCCCCAGCCTGACCTTAGCTGGCTGGAGAACAAAGGAAAGTTTTAGAAAAAATAAAAGAATGCAAGACATGCGCAGTAGATGCTGATAAGAAATTTGGCAAACTACAGTAAGTCTGACAGTTCAGAAATAATAGCTCTGCTGGTAAATATAAAAACGCAGTGACACCCCTTCTTTTGCCAGTTGAGCGAACATCAGGTACATCATCAGATAAGGCACATCTTCTTACGCAGATAGTCATGTTGAGCTGCTGGAAGCAGTTTGTTGAGCATGTCTGCAATCTGATCATGTGTAGATACATACTGCAATTTTACAAAACCTTGTTTCACTAATTGTTTGATATTTCTATAACGGATGTCAATGTGTCTGGACCTAGAACCTGTGAAATGTGATTCAGAAATATAAACCACCGATTCATTGTCTTCCATCACTGTGATCGGTCGGATCGGACGTGTCCAGATATCTGTGACCAAAGCATCAAACCACGTTAGAGAATTACATGCATCTGAAACACAAGCATATTCAGCTTCAGTCGATGAACAAGAAACAAAATTCTGTTTACGCACTTGCCAGTGAACAGGACATCCATTTAAGAACATCATATAACCTGAAGTACTTTTACGTGATTTCTTATCACTTGCCCAATCAGAATCTGCATAACAACTTAATTCTGCATAATCAGTGTGTGTTGGTTCTAACAATAACTTCATATGTATAGTGTGCTTTAGGTATTTCAATAATTTTTTAATACATGACCAATGAAACTGTTTTGCCTTACCTACGTGTTGAGATAAGAGATTAACACTGAGTGCAATGTCGGGTCTAGTCCAACTACTAATGTATAACAGTGATCCAATAACTGAACGATAAAGTGTTTGATCCTTGAACTCAGGACTTGGTTCATGTGTCAAGTTGTGAAAATCTGTTTGCATGGGTGTCTTTGTTGTGTTAGCATCCTTCATGTTGCAATGATGCAAAACTTGTTCAATTTTATCTTCTTGTGAAAGAATAAACCCCTTTTGTGTTTTGTCAATCTGAACACCTAAATAAGTGCTAATGTGACCTAAAGATTTCAATGTGAAGTATTTCTGCAAAGCTTTGGCAAAATCTCACTCATCTGCTTATTTGGACCAATGTAAACAATATCATCAACATAAAAAAGAACTATCTCATATGTATTGCTGGATCTTTTTGTGAACACGCACTCATCAGTTTCGGACTTAATAAAGCCCATTGAATTTAGTTTGTCAGTAAGACATAAGTACCACATTAAACCAGACTGTTTCAGACCATAAAGACTTTTGTTTAGGAACCAGGTATCCCCTTCTTGCTGTCGGAATCCTGGAGGACCTCTCATGTAGATTTCTTCATCTAGGTCAGCATGTAGATAAGCGGTGTCAACATCAAACTGGAAAACTTCTAAACCAAGGATAGTTGCAGTAGCTAAAGCAATTTTTACACTTTCAGTTCTGACTGTCGGTGAGTAGGTATTTGTTTAGCCCTCAGGATAACGTTGGGTGAAACCCTGAGCTACAAGTCTGGCCTTGTACAATGACTCACCATTTGGTTTCTTTTTGATTCTGTAGACCCATCGAGTGCCAATGACCTTTTTGTTTGCTGGAGGTTTTGCAGGCGTAAACACCTTAAGTTTCTTTAGACTGTCCATTTCAGCCTGCATTGCATCATACCACTTCTCTTGCTCTAAATCAGGAAGATGTTTGATTTGTGTGAAGTTATCGGGAGGAAGTGTAACATTACAAATCAAAGGCAAGGGTGCTTTTGTCAGTTGCCACGAATATCGCTGTGGAGGAATTCCCTTTGTGGCTCTCTTGGAACACCTTGGAACAGTCATCCATTCTTCTTCCGTTTCGTCCTCGTCTTCATTATCGTCACTAGCATAAGCATCCGCGGCTTGCAAAGACGGAACATCATGTTTGGAAGAACTGGTGGATGGAACATTTGCCTGTGAATCTTGATCAGCAGGCTGCGTGGCATCAGTAACTTCATCTTTAGGAAAATAAACTCCAGGATCATTGGAATGAATTCTGGACCAGTCAGCATCTTCCTCAAAATTAGCAGATTGGGAAGTCACTATTGTAAGATTAGAGTCAATAAATTTGCTCCATTTTGAATTGTCATCAAAACCCATAAATCTCAGTCTCTTTGCTGCTGGACCTCCTTTCCTTCTTTGATCTAAGGGAATGTTCATCATAGCGTATGAACCAAAAATATGGAGGTTCTTGAGATCGGGCTTGTAGCCATACATCATGAAGAAAGGAGTTTGATTTATCACACTACTCCAAGTATGGTTGATGATGTAATTTGCATATTTAAGAGCTTCACCCTAGAATGGGTTACTGAGGTTGGCATCTTCTAAAAGACAACGCATCATGGTTTGCAGGACCCCCTGTCTTCTTTCTGCGACCCCATTATGAGCTGGAGTGTAAGGAGCCGAAGTCTGATGAAGAATTTCATTCTTACGCATCCAGTCCTGGATACGCTGAGACATGAACTCGGCACCACGATCACTCTGGATTCTGGTGATGCTTACTCCGTGTTGGGTAGAAACAAGGTCTGCAAAGCCTTTAAAGATCTGAAAGGTCTCAGATTTTTCTCTCATTGGATATCCATATCCATATCTAGAGTAATTATTTTTCTACCACCAATTGTTGGTGGAAATGGACCAACTATGTCAGTGTGTACCAAATCAAAAATGCGTGTTGACAGGCGTGTAGCACGTTTTGGAATGGCTGCTGCTTTGGATTTGGCTTTCTTGCAGACAGCACAATCCAGAAACACCTTACACTCCTTTAGATCCAAACCTTTTGCGAACTCCGGCATTTTCCTAAGAACCCGGAAGCTGGCATGCCCCAATCTTCTATGCCACTTATGGATGCACCTGGAATGGAAAGGTTTACCAGTTAGTGAATTTTCAACATTAACAGTTTTATGAGGAACCTCAGGCTTGCTCTGAGCAACCTGTTTTCCAATTTTCTTTTTGTTGGCTTTAGGAGCCTTCGGAGTAGCAACAGGATCTCTCACTGGGACATCTCTCTCTGGGCCTGTGCTCTCCTCTTTTGGAATTGGTATACTTGCCTGTGCTTGTGGTTTAGATTTTGGTTTTAAGTAATAAACACCACCAATTAACATGGTTTCAGCAACAATATCTCCATCTTTAACTATGTAACTTGCTTTCTCGAGGTGGTGAACCTGGAACTTAAAACTCTAGACAAGTGAGCCTGACTAAGCAAACTAAAAGTTGCTGTTGGTATGTAGTAAACATTAGGAATGAATGCATTGAGCTCTTCAACATAAACAGTTCCTTTTCCTTTGACCTGACAAGGATGATTGGAAAAGGATTAAAGTTCACGTAGTTCAGGTTCAGGCTCGTGCATCTCTGTGAAAAGTTCTTTTCTGTAAGTAACATGCAAAGCTGCACCACTGTCCAAAGTCCACAAAAGCCGTCTGTCATACTCTGGATGAGGTTGTGGATGATTGGTTAAAGCCAATGTGGTGAGTGGAGCTTGCAAATCATGCCTTGGACCACAACGAACTTGTCTACCACCTCTGTCTCTGCCTCTGGAGTCTGTTCCATACGATGTGTGCCTTCTCTGCATAGCAAAAGTCCAACCTCACTGACCCAGGCCTTGTAATTCTGCCCTGACATCTTTAATTTTGACTCATCAGCCAGTGGAGCAACAGAGTATGCCTGTTGAGGAATAGGCAATTGAGGTGCTGGCTGTGGGGGTAAAGGCACTTGTTGTGCTGGAGGTGGACCAGGGGCTGGACCTGGTTGTACAGCTGGAGGCACGTGTGCATGAGCTTGTAGCTGTGGCATTTGAGCTGCAATATTAAAATGACCTGCTGGAGATGCAGTCATTTGCCTTTGCTGTATTAAGCATTGTTGTGCTCCATCTAAAAAGACACCAGCACCACCAGGGGGTGCTGAAAATTGAGCCTGTGGAGACACTTGTGGCATTGCAGTTTGAATCTCTGAGTGAGTTAAGGACATATCTGACAAAGTCTGTTGCAATGCCTGTAATCGCTCTCTCAAATCATGATGCATTTCAGCTTTCTCTTGTAAATTACTTTCGCAGGCAGATGATGCTGCAACTTTAGTTGTAGGCAGCTCAGATAATCTTTCTGCCTGCATGGCATTTGTAATTTGAGAATAATGTGACAAATGTGATGTGTGCACAGCTCTCTGTTCTGATTTGCCTGACACAATATCCACCAGGGGGTGTGTCTTTGGCTCTGAGTGAGAAGAAGGCAAAATGGCATTTTCAGAGATTTCAAAAACGCGGGACTCTCTCTTATCTGGTTCAAGCCTAGATAAAGCCATTTTTGCCTGGGATAGCTCACGTTCAAAAATTTCTATCTGGTCACGATAGTTTCTTATAGCTTGCTCATGAAGAGTGACCCTAAAGGTTTGAGAGGGATAATAAAATGTTCCTCTCTCTGTGTGAGAGAGCCCCATTGGGGAGAGTTAATGGGCCTCCAGCCCCCTCACACACATTGGTAAGGGAGGGGCCAAGGGCCCCCATAAGAACCCTTGCACAGGGGCTGCTCTTTGGCTCTTGTTCTAACTTCCTACGGGACTGAACCATAGGCTCAATCCAGGCATGGATGCCTCCATGCCAGGGAACTCATTTACTCTACTTTATTCCTAAATAAAGATTTAACTTGATTGCATTCTTGAGTGCTGACATTTCTTGGAAGCGTCCTCAATGAACCATCGATCTTTGTGAGATCCCTCACATACCGGACAGCAAAAGGCTCCTTTTCTGAGATAGCCCACCTCCGTTCAGTTTCAGTGAGTTTGTGGGAGGTATACGCACATGGCTGTAACACGCCCTGTTTGCCCACCTGGAGAAGAACAGCAGCTACTACTACATCGCTGGCGTCTGCTTGGACTACAAAGGCCTGTTCGAGATCCAGATGTTTGAGTACCGGCTCCTTGGCGAACAAGGCCTTCAGGGCTTCAAATGCCTACTGGCATTCCAGCGTCCAGTAAAATGGTTGACCTGGTTGTGGTTTTGTCTCTGTATGCTTTGTCTTCAGGAGGTCTGCCAAAGGCAGGGCCACCTTAGCGAATGAGGGAATGAATTGTCTCAAAAAATTTGCAAACCCCAGGAAACTCTTCAACTGTTTGCATGTCGTTGGTGCCTGCCAGCCCAGAACTGCCTGTACTTTGGTTGGATACATCTCCACACTGGTGCTGGATACATGGTACCTCAGATAATCCAATCGGGTTTGGTGGAAATCGCACTTCGACAACTTAACATATAGGTTGGCGGCCAACAGCTTCTTCAATACCTGCTGAACCAGCTGAGGATGTCATCAAAATACATGGGCACCCCTTGATATGAGTGCTACTGTAACACCTCATTGATCAGCTGCATAAATACAGCTGGTGCCCCCTGCATGCCAAAAGGCATAACCTGGAATTGGAAACTTCCCAAGCGACAGTTGAAAGCGGTCTTTCACTCATCTCTTTTCTTGATTCTTATCCAGTAGTATGCCTCTCACAGATCCAGTTTCGTGATCCTCCCTTTAGCCAGGTGGGACAGCATGTTTTTCATAAGGGGTAGAGGGTACATATTCTCCATGCGCGCACACTATGTTGATGCTCCTGAAGTCCACACATAAGCACATTGTTCCATCCTTCTTCTCTTTAAAGTGGACGGGGGCCGCAATCCGTGAGTGAGCGGGTTGAATGAAACCCCAGGATAAGTTCTTATCAATGTACTTTTGCACCTCTTCCGTCTCTTCCATGCCCTGTAAAGAGCTTCTGATCCCTGCTGGCAGTTTTCCTCGCATCGCCACGCCACCCCCACTTCACAGCTGAGTTCCGTCGCTGCCTCTGTCACCACTGCAGCCTTCCCTACACCCCCCAACACCAGTGCTCTGTTGCTGCCATTGCTATGGTTCTGACATCTCCCTTCACCAGTGCCACCCCGTCCCACCCCGTCATGGCAAACCCCGGACGTCAGGATTTGTCACTCTGTTTCTCTCTCTCTCTCTCTTTCTCTCTCTCTCTCTTGCTTCCCCCTCTCTCTTTCTCTCTCTCTCTTTCTCTCCCTCCCTCCCTCCCTCTCTTTCTCTCTCTCTTTCTCTCTCTCTCTCTGTCTGTCTCATCTCTCTCTCTCTCTCTCTCTCTCTGTCTCATCTCTCTCTCTCTCTCTGTGTGTGTGTGTGTGTGTGCGTGTGTGTGTGCTCTCCAGCCCAGCTTCACATGTGAATCCAACCATTTGGGTTGTGGAGGGTGATTGGAGGCTGGCAGGCAAAGCCAAGCGTTAGAGATCCATGCAAAACAAGGCAACTCCAACCCGGATCCTGTCGGGGAGACACCCCCCCTTCCCTCTCCCTCTCTCCAGGGGTGAAATGCTCCCAGTTCAGACCAGATCACCCGATCCAGTAGCGATGGTGGCAGGTGGTTCGGAGAACCAGTAGCAAAAATCCCTGCCCCTCCCATGCCCAGCTGAGCTGCACGATCATCAGAGGCTTTTTAAAATTATTTTTAAAAGCATTTTTAAACAACCTCTTTGTGCTGAAGAGGTTGTAGACAAAATGTTTTTAAAAGAAAAACAAGCCTCCGATGATCAGGCAACTCAGCTGGGATCATCAGAGGCTTTTAAAAGCATTTTTTTACAACCTCTTCAGCCGAAGAGGTTGTAGAAAAAATGGTTTTAAAAGATTTTTTTTAAAAAGTTGGCCATGCCCACTCAGTCACATTACCCCACCACCACCAAGTCATGCCCACAGAACTGGTAGTAACAAATTTTACATTTCACCACTGCCTCTCTCCCCCCGCAGCAGGGGGCCGGGGGGCCTGAGCACAGCTTCTTCCTTGGAGGCAATCAGCAAGCAAACAAATGCGGTGCTCTGTTTGGGAAGTGGTGGCATGGAGCCCCATCTCTGGCCAGCAAGAGCGGAGCAGGCAGGGAGTGCACTTTCCCCACTGCGGCTGCGGTGCTGCTGCTGGCCAGGAGGGATGCACGAGCTGAACGTTTAGAGCCATGCTCAGTGGAGTTTGCAAGTGGGCTTGGTGGAGCCGCTTAGTGGGGAGGGAGATCCTGGCCCGTTTGGTTTACTTCAGCATGGAGTGGGAATGAAGAAGGCAAGAAAATCCATGCCTCTCAGCATTCAGCCCTCAAAGACTCCTTGGGGTGACTGGGATGGTAGGGAAAGGGGCAGGGCCAGCTAGTGGTGGGATCACCTGACAGGGAGTCACAGTGGAGGGATGAAAGAGCCCATGGCTTGCCGACACCCGCCCTATGGCATACTGTGCTGGGGTGACAGCGCGCATGCCCACAGAGAGGGCTCTGCGTGCCACCTCTGGCATGCCTGCCACAGGTTCACCACTAGGGATCTAGCCCATCAAATCAGAGATCAATAGAAGCAATGTTACAACAAGAAAAAACAAATGCTTTTCAAAAAGAAATACAATTGGTACTACAATCAATCTAGGAAGCAATTACTTCTCACAAAGAGGAAACAAAAATGAACAAAGAATCCAGAAAATAGAGTGTTGTGGCCCGTACGTGGCCTGTGCAGCTAGTAGCTGATTCAGACAGTGAGGAGGCTGGTGTGGTGCTGTGCCAGCAGCCTGTGCAACTGGCACTCGAGTCAGACAATGAGGAGGCTGGAGAAGATGTGGTGCCAGAGGCGGGGATTCAGCCAGGGTCTTCCGAACCTCCAGAAGCTCACTTAAGTGAAGAGGATGAAGAGGAGGAGCCTCTTCTCAATGCACGGGCGCGCAGAGCTGCCAAAAGGCAGGAGTGGCTCCTCAGGAGGAGGTCTACTCGAGAGTAAGGCTTGGGGCTAATTGGCCACTCCCTTAGCCTATTTAAGGAGGAACGTCGACTGAAGCAATTTGCAGGGAACAACTTAGTTCACATACCTTTGTGTTTTGCCTTGCTTATCTTATCAGCTTCCTGCAAATTGCTTCTGGGCATTCTGCCAACCATAGTAAGCTTTCAGTTATTATTCTTTGAATTCTTGGTGGCTGTTAATGCAATTAATTAACGGCCATTGTTGTAAAAGACTGGTTTATTCAGTAAACTAAGGTTTGAATGGACTTTGTGTGTGCTGCATTCTTTGGGGTCTGTAGCTGGGGCAGAACATAGAGGACAAATCAGATGAAACAGAACAAAAAATGGAAGAAATAAACCAAAAACTGATACAAACAAATAAAAGCTTGGGGGATACAGTTATAGGTCTAGGGATGGAAAAGGTGGCACATTTCACAATATACATGAGGATTAAGAAGATCTCCCGGAATTTATTATAGAGTTGTTAGTGAGTGCTCTAGAGATAGGGAAGCAAGAGGGGAAAATAGATGAAATAATAAGAATGAACTCAAGCTATGCAAGGAGACATAAGGTCCCCAGAGAGGTACATGTGAGATTTGTGAAAAAATCAATAAGAGATGAAATATTGAGAAGGGTAAGAGAGGGCCTATTACAATATAGAGGAAAAGAAATTGTGATTCTGAAACAGATCCCTAGAAGGGTAAGAGATTCATGGAAACAATATCAGTTCCTGACCACTGAACTAATTAAAAGAGAAGAAAATTTCAGACGGCTGATCCCAGAGGGAATTTTAGTCAAGTGGGATGATAAAAGATACAGACTGGATTCTATAAACAAAGCAATAGAACTTTATGACACCCACATTATGACAACTGAGCCAGTGGTGAGATTCAAATTTTTTAACAACCGGTTCTGTGGATGTGGCTTGGTGGGCGTGGCTTGGTGGTCATGTGACTGTGGGTGTGGCTGGGTGGTCATGTGATTGGGTGGGCATGGCCAACTTGCCATCACTCACATCAAGGGGTGCCTTGCCTGGCCTTTCCTTGCCTCAAAGGCCTCAACGAGATACAATTTCCCTATTTATTTACTACTACTTATTTATTTATTTATTTATTTATTTATTTATTTATTAGATTTATATACCGCCCTTCTCCTTACAGACTCAGGGCGGTGAACAGCCGAATAAAAAACAGTACATAAAAGTTAAAAATTATAAAACCCATATAAACTTTGGCTGAGAATTAAAAACAAATAAATATTAAAATACAACAACCCTACAACTCTAAAAAAATTTAAAAATTCAACAGGGATCAGGCTAGACCGGCAAGCTGGAAAAGATAAGTTTTTAGGGCCCGACGAAAAGTCCGGAGGTCGGAGATTGTTCTCAGTTCTAGAGGAAGATCATTCCAGAGGGTAGGGGCTGCCACAGAGAAGGCTCTCCCCCTGGGGGTCGCCAGCCGGCATTGTCTGGCTGACGGCACCCTGAGGAGGCCCTCTCTGTGGGAGCGAACCGGCCGGTGGGAGGCAATTGGCGGCAGAAGGCGGTCCCGTAAGTACCCTGGTCCTAAGCCATGGAGCGCTTTAAAGGTGATTACCAACACCTTGAAACGCACCCGGAAGTCCACCGGCAACCAAGCTCGCGCAGGAGGGGTGTCACGTGGGAGCGCCCAGTCGCTCCCATAATCCCCCGCGTGGCCGCATTCTGCACCAGTTGGAGCCTCCGGGTGCACCCCAAGGGGAGCCCCATGTAGAGAGCATTGCAGTAGTCCAGGCGAGAGGTGACTTCATGGATTACTGCCTTGTTGTGGTGAAGGGGCTTGCGTAGCTCAATAAGGCTATGAGCTATGCTGTGCAGGGCCACCCAAGATGGACAAATCGTAGCAGAGAGCTTTGACAAAATGTGAGCCACTGGAGAAGGAAATGGCAACCCACTCCAGTATCTTTGCCATGAAAACCCCATGGACAGTACCAAAAGGCAAAAAGATATGACACTGGAAGATGAGCCCCTCAGGTCAGAAGGTGTCCAATATGCTACTGGGGAAGAGCAGAGGGCTAGTACTAGTAGCGCCAGAAAGAGTGAAGCGACTGAGCCAAACTCAAAAGGACGCTCAGCTGTGGAAGAAATGGAGGTAGTGACAGATTTTCTTTTCTTTTTTTTTTTGAATTTTTAAAAACAAACTTTATTCAATGTAAAAAGATAAAAGATTGTACAAAACATTCTTGACTTTAAGAACGAAAATACAATTCTGTATTACCTATATACTAAAACTAATAAACAAAATTATCTATCTATAATATGTAAACATATAAATATATATATACATTAACCTTAATTTCCTAATGACGGTGTAGGTTTGTTACCTTTAATTTCTTACTGTATTTGACTTCAGTTTTTTTTTCCATCTATTGATCCATATATACCATCTGTTCCATATTTGATAATACTGTGAGTCTTCCTTGTTATTTAGTTTTAAAGTTAATCTATCCATTTCTGCACATCTAAATATCTTTTGGATTATTTGTTCTTCTGTTGGCAACTGTTCTAATTTCCAGGATTGGGCTAGGGTTAATCTAGCTGCCGTAATTATATGTAATGTGATGTATTTTATTTCTTTTTTACTATTTTTTTAAAGTATGGCTAATAAAAAAAAATTCAGGTTTTAGGTCAATCTCTTCTGTTATTTCTGTTATCCATATTCTAATTTGCATACAATTTTTTTTTAATTTTTGGGCAAAGCCACCAAAGATGATAGAAGGTTCCCGGTGATTGTCTACATTTCCAACATATCGGGTTACAATTTGGTTACATTTTTGCCAATCTAGTGGGGGCTAGGTACCACCTATACCACATCTTGTAGTGGTTCTCTTTGTACGTTGTTGCCTTTGTTATTCTGCAATTATTTTCCCATATCATTTCCCACTCTTCCAATTGTATGTTTCTTCCAATATTCCTAGCCCAGGCTATCATTTGGCCTTTGACTATATTTTCTGCCAAGTCGAACTCAAGTAGGTATTTATAAATCTTTGAAATTAATTTTCCCTCTTTAGTTTCTAATAATTTATCTAATTGGTTTGATTTTATATCAACTCCTCCTTCTTCACTGTCTTTTTTATATCTAGTTTGTATTAATAAATACAGCCACCAGTCTATTTATATACCCAGGTCCCTGAGCTCTTGGCGGGATTTGAGTCTCCCATTAATATCCAGAATTTCTTTGTATCTTATTATTTTTTGAGTAGTTGATATGTTGGAATGCATTGTATTGGGATGCATTGTTGCCTCTAATGTAGATATCCAGCCTGGGACTTTCATGTAATGCTTACGTTTAATTTCCAACCAGGTGTCAATTAAAGAATTTCTTATTATATGGTTTTTAACATGTTTGTATGTTTTATTTCCAATGTTCCACAAGTAAACATGCCAGCCTTTTAGTAAATCGTGACCTTCCAATTTCAATACTCTTTGGTTGTCCAAATTAACCCAATCCTTAATCCATATTAAACTTGCCGCTCTATAATATTTTTCCCAGGCTGGTAGGCCAAAGCCTCCTCTTGATCTATCATCTTGTAGTGTTTTTAAATTTATCCTCGGTTTTTTCCCCTCCCATATAAATTTTGCGATTAATTTATTCAAATTTATAAAAAAAAATATTCTAATTTAATCGGAATAGTTTGAAACAAGTAGAGGAGCCTTGGGAGTATATTCATCTTTATCACCGCAATTCTTCCTAATAGCGATAGTTTTAAATTCCCCCATCTCTCTGGATCTTTTTTAATTTGTTGTATTAGTTCTCCATAGTTGTTATCTTTAATTGCTATATTTCTAGTTGTCAAATTTATACCTAGATATTTTATCTTTTTAACTACTTGCAATCCCGATTGTTGTTCCAGTTCTTCTATTTGTTTTGTTGTTAGATTTTTGGTTAATATTTTGGTCTTGTTTTTGTTAATTTTTAACCCTGCCACCTTGCCAAATTTCTCAATTTCCTCCATCAATTTTGATTGTGTTTCTAATGAGACTTCTATGAAGAACACAAGGTCATCAGCAAAGGCTTGGACCTTGTATTCTTCTCCTTTTACTTTAAGTCCTTTTATATTTTTGTTTAGTCTAATTCTCCTAAGCAGATTCTCCAGGGTTAAAATAAAAAGCAGGGGTGAGAGTGGGCACCCTTGTCTTACTCCTCTACTTATTTCAAAGAAATTTGTTAATTCCCCATTAACTAATAGTCTTGCCTTCTGATTTGTGTATATTGTAGATATTATCTTTTCAAATTTCTCTCCAAATTCCATATTTTTTATTTGTTGTGTCATGAATTTCCAATTGACCCGATCGAATGCTTTTTGTGCATCCAGAAAAACAAGCGCTGCTTGTTTCTCTGGATGCACCTCATAGTATTCTATTATGTTTATCACCATTCTTAAATTATTTTTAATTTGTCTTGTCGGCAAGAATCCATTCTGATCTGGATGTATTTTGTTATTTAATATTATTTTTAATCTATTCGCCATTAAATTCATAAACATTTTATAGTCTGTATTTAATAAGGAAATCGGCCTATAATTACTAATTTGTGTTGTATCTGTCCCTTCTTTGTGGATTAATGAAATATATGCCTCTTTCCAAGATTCTGGTATTTTTGCTTCTTTTAATGCCTCATTGTAAACCTCTATTAATATCCCATTTAATGATGTTCCTAATCCTTTGTATAATTCTATTGGTAGTCCATCTGTTCCTGGGGTTTTATTGTTTTTTTTGTTTCCTAATAGTTTCCTGTAATTCTTCCATTGTAATCTCCCTATTTAGCATCTTTTTTTCCTCTTCCGTTATCATGGGCATTTCCTCCTTTTTTAAGTATTGATCTATTTCTTTTACTTCCACCTTTTCTTGCTTATATAGGTTTTGAAAGAATTGAATTGCTATCTCTTTCTTTTTTTCTGGGCTCTGATGCAGTTTACCTTCGTTATCCTGCAGTTGATGGATTATTTGTTTTTCCCTTTCTTTTCTTAATTTATAAGCCATCCACCTTCCTGGTTTATTTGCCTGTTCAAATTGATTTTGTCTTATGAATTTTAATGTATTGACATATTTTTCTTGTTCCAGTATATTCAATTTGTGTTTAGCAGCCACCCAATTAATTCTTGTCTGTTCGTCTCCCGGTCTTTCCTGTAATTTCTCTTCGCATTTTTTAATCTCACTATAAATTTTGTTATATTCCTTTTCCCTCTCCTTTTTCTTTTTACTATTATAAGCTAATGTTATTCCTCTGATATATGCTTTTGTTGTGTCCCACAAATTTTGTAAAGATGTTTGGCTTTTATTATTCTCCTTGAAGAACCATTTCAGTTCTTCTTCTATTCTTTCAATATATTCTTTTTCTTTCATTACTTGTGTATTCATCATCCATCTACCTTTCCCCTTTCTCCATCCTCTCCATTCTATTATTAATGGGTTATGATCAGCCCATTCATTTGCCCCTATTTCTACTGATTGAATCTCTTGTACTAAGGTCTTCGTAGCCCATACCATATCAATCCTCGACCAAGATTTGTGAGGGTTGGAGTAGTATGTATATTTTTCCTCTTTAGGATTATATAATCTCCAGACGTCTACTAAATTTAGTTCTTCTATGAGGGATAAAAATGTTTTCCGCAGTAAATTTTTCTTATTTTTTTTTTATTCTGATTACTTCTATGGTCTTTTTTTGGGTCTACGATGGCATTAAGATCGCCTAGCAGGCATACATTATCTATATTTTGTTCTATTATTCTTTCATGTAGGTTTTGGTAAAATTCTTTTTGTTCACTATTTGGTGCATATACCACAACTAATAACACATTTTTACCTTTAAGATTAACTTCAATCATCACAATTCTTCCTGTTTTATCTACATATTTAAGTTTGCTTTCTATTTCTTCTTTAACATAAACTGCTATTCCTTTTTTCTTCTCATCTGTTAGTGATATGTATAATTTCCCTAGTTTTTTACATTGTAGATACTTTTCTTCTTGTTTTCTTATGTGAATTTCTTGAAGGCATATTATGTTTGCTTTTTGTTTGATTAATTTTCTAAATGTTTGATTTCTTTTAACAGGAGAGTTAAGTCCATTTATGTTTATTGATATGATTTTCAAATTTCTGTCCATTTTTAAAAGTTAGTCTTCTTTCTTTTTGTTCCTTTACTTCCTGTCCTTTTTTTTTTGCTTTGTCTTGCTCTCTTGCCGTTACTCCTTTTTCTTCTTCTTGAATTTCCCCTTCTTCCTCTTTTTCTTTCTCCTTATTGTTCTCTTCACGTAGTGTTTTTTGGTCTTCTCGTCTCGATATTGTTTGGCCTCTTCTTCTCGGCTCCTCTCCTCTGTCATCTGTACCTTCTTGTTCCATAATCTGGTCATATAAGTTTTGAGCTTTTTCTATCGTATCCACTTTTATCTTTTTCCCCTTCCACGTGGCTAGTACTCCTTCCGGCATTAACCATTGAAATAGTATTTGTTTTCTATTTAATAATGTAGTGAGGAATCCATAATCTTTCCTCCACTCTCTGATTCTTTTAGGTATTTGTTTTAATGCTATTATCTCTTTTTGTTTGTAATATATCAGTTCTTCTTTGGCTATTTTAAAGACAATGTCTCTGACCGTCTTTCTTACAAAACGTACATGAACTTCTCTTGGGAGTCTGTGTTGTCTCGCATAATTAGTGTTTACTCTAAACACTTTGTCTATTTCATTGATGATCTCTTCCTTATGTCTTTGCAAGATCTCGGTGATCATTTCAGCCATTATTTGTGTCAAGTCCTCATCTCTTTCCTCCCTTACATTTTGAAACCGTAGGTAGAATGATTCTCTTTCCATTTCCAATTGTGCTACCGTATTTTCAAGTTCTTTATTAAGGCCTGTCATTTTTACTTCTAACAGCTCTAATTTCTCTTCTGTTTGTTCTGATTTTTTTTCTATGGCTGTAATCCTTTGGTCGTTTTTTGAAATCATCTCCTGAATGGAGTCCATTTTCCCATCTAATTTTTGAATATCTTCTTTGACCTATTTTTTAATTTCATCTAAATCTCTCCTGGTTTCCTCATGATTTTTGAACATACATTCTTGCATTTTTTGCATAGACTCTTGTATTGTTATTAACGTGGTCTGTACCGTTTGCATGCTTATAGTTGGGGTTTGTTTTTCAGTTGGGAAAATTCCTTCTATGGTTTTTTGCGTTGCTGGAGATGCCGTTAGTCCTATTGATGTCGGAGTAACCTTCTTCCCTGTCTTTACAGTAGTTACTGTAGTTGATGACATTTCTTGCGCAGTGGAGCTGACCTGGGCGTCGGCTCGCGTGCCCGCAAAGATTGCTCCACATGCCACTTGTGGCACACGTGCCATAGGTTCACCATCACGAGTATAGAGTGTGTATAGGCACACATACATGTACAGTATATATCTACTATATCTACTGTATATGTATGTACACACACACACACACAGCTCTTCTAAAACTATACACATTCAACCTCACTTACTGCATTTGGAAATAGACACCCAGAGTCCACTTTCTGCCACACATTTAACTATAACTTCTGTACATTAGAACATTACACACACCTTCAGATGTTCTTCCCTAGCCTGCACATGACTGTTAGAGCCAGGAGATGTCATGGATTGAGTAAAATGTGGTGAAACTCACTTAACAACACCCTTGCTTAGCAACCAAAATTTTGGGCTCAATTGTGGTCAAGGACTATCTCTGCCTTCCTCTGCATGACAGCCTTGTCCTAGTAAACTCCTTCTCCTTTCTGGCAATTTTCCTCTCTGTTAGAGGCACCAAAATAATCCAGACGATATAAGATTTCCTGCTGGAGCAGGGGGTTGGACTAGATGGCCTCCAAGGTCCCTTCTAACCCTGCTATTCTATGATTCTGTAAGGATCTCCTGCTGGAGCCGGGGGTTGGACTAGATGACCTCAGAGATCCCTTCCAGCCCTAGATTGCTGTGCTGTTTCAAAACATCTAGTGCCAGGGTTTGTGGTCCTTCCTTCCTCTCCTTCCTCCCTCCCTCCCCCCCTCTCTCTTTCTCTTTCTCTTTCTTTCCTGTCTCTCCCTACTCTCTCTCTCTCTTTCTCTCCCTTCCCTTCCTCCTTCCCTCTCTCCTTCTAAGGCTAGGAGACCCACCCGAAACAAAAACTCCTTTGGATGAAACTGGCCATTGCCATCCGGCTTATTCAACCCAAGACACACAAACACACCCACAAACAAACTTCTGTGATGGTAAGCTTCAAAGTGCAAACTAACAAAAACTCTTTTTTTCCCAATGCTTGTTTTTCTCAGCCCCAAGCCTCTTCCAATGTTTTCCTCTCCTTCGTCACAGCACAGGGCTGCAAGGGGGGAAATCTTAGGTGTGTGCGTGCTACCAAAGAGGATCCTGGGCACTGCGCTCAATAGGTAAATGAAAAAGGGAGCTGCCGGCATGAGGGAAAGGCAGGCAAAGAGAAAAAGGGGCTTCCTTCCCTCACGCTGGCTGCTCTGTTTCCCTTCCTCATTAAGGAGGATCCAGGGCACTGAGCTCAATAGGGAAATGAGAAAGGGAGCTGCCAGCAGGAGGGAAAGGTGAATGGCAGGCAAAGAAAAAAAGCAGCTTCCTTCCCTCACACTGGCTGCTTTGTTGCAATTTTCTCCATTTTAGCACTGAGCCATGGAGCTTCCCCCACCCACCACCACCCAGGCTTTTGCTTCCCCCAACTAGGAGGATGAGCAGGGAGAAGAGAAGGCTGCTCTGTAGTCCTTTTCACCATTGCAGTGCCACGGAGCTTGCCCTGGCTGCCCAGATGCCCTCACTTTCCCCAAGCAGGATGAGGAGCATAGAGAAGAGAAGGCCACTCTGGTTGTTTCGCCATTGCAGCTCCAGCACCGTGTAGCTTGCCCCACCCACCACCGCCCAGGCCCCAGCTTCCTCCAAGCATTTCTTTGCCTACCTGATTTCCCCACTGTAGCATTTTTACATCGTGCTTCTCACCATTGTGTGCCGGAGAGTGCCACATGGGATGCAGCCAAAGGCAGGCAAGCTGGTTGGCCCTCAGAGACCATGTGGTCAAGGCAAGCGAGGGAGCCAGATGGAGAGCAGCAGCAGCTATGCTGGGCAAGTGAGCGCAGATGAGATGAGTAGTGGGGCAGGGCGGGGCAGGATGGGGCATGGCACGGTGCAGTGGGCTGGGTGGGTGGGGCGGCACAGAATTTTAATAACCAGTTCACCCAAACTGGCCCGATCCGGCTGAATCCCACCACTGAACTGAGGGAAAAGAAACAAGAGGAGAACTGGAATATAAAGGACAGAAAGAATTAACAGTAGAAGAGAAAAATACTCAATGACAAGAAGGAGAAACAGAAAAGGCAGAACGAGAAGGAGCAAGGGCAAAAGAACAGAGACAGATAAGAAGAACTAGAAGAATAAAACCTACATATAAGTAAAGGAGATGGAGTGGGAAAATGAAATGCTATCAATAAATATAAATGGACTCAATTCTCCCATAAAAAGGAAAAAAATATTTACATGATTACAGAAGTTAAAAATAGATCTAATTTGCCTGCAAGAAACCCATATAAAAAAACAGCATTGTAAACTACTAGAATGTCCCAAAATTGGGAAATTATATTTTTCATTAGCACAACAAAAGAAAAGAGGGGTAGCTTTATACATCAAGGAACCAATAAACTCTAAACAAATATACACAGATGAAGAAGGAAGAATTTTAATGGTGGAAATAGCAATGAACCAAAAACAGATACTTTTGATAGCAATATACGTGCCGAATAATAAGCAAGAAGAATTTTACCAAAAACTACATAAGATATTACAAATGGAATATCAAAATATCTGCATAGTAGGAGACTTCAATGTGATTGTAGATGCAAAACTAGACTACAGGAGTAGTAAGACAGGAAAAAAGGAAAGAAAGACACTTCCTAAGGCATTCTTTAAAATGATAGAAGAAACTTGTATACAGGATATGTGGAGAGAAATGAACCCAGAAAAAATCAATATACATTTTATTCAAATAGACATAAATCATGGTCCAGAATTGATATGATATGGTTGTCACCTGAATTAAGAACCAATTTGCAAGAGTTTGAGATAGAAACCAACGTTTGGGCAGATCACAACCTGATAAAAGTAAGCTGGAAAGGAGAAAAGAAAAAGCTGAGATGGACACTGAATCAATCTGTATTAAAAGAGAAAGAATTCATACAAACAATAGCAAAAGAAATGGAATTCTTCTTCAAAGAAAACAAGAAAGAAGAGACATCATTTAAAAATGTATGGGATACAGCCAAAGCATATATGAGGGGTTTAGCTATAACATATATAGCGAGAAAAAATAAGACAAAAAAAACAACAACATCAAATGACATTAAGAGAAGAACTTAAAAAACTTGAACTAGAACTACAAAGAGATCCACAAAAGAAAACTCTTAAAAATAGAATGGAAAGAATAAAACACAAACTGAACTTAATAGAAAAGGAAGAATTGGCACTACAAATTAAAAGAGCAAAACATTTTTTTAAAAAAAATGCTAATAAACCGGGAAGATGGTTATCCTACAAACTGAAAAAAGAAAGACAGAAGTAACTGATAAGTAAACTACAAGATGAGAAAGGAAACTTGCAGTTTCAAAATAAGATTAAAAAGAAAACAATTCAAGAATTTTATGAAAAAATATATGATAAAGAAAAAACCTCAGAGGGAAAGATAATACAATACTTGGAAAGAGTTAAACTACCCAAAGTTCCGGAAAACATCAAAAATATGTTAAATGAAAAAATAACAATGATGGAGCTGATGGAGGCGATAAAGAGGCAAAAAAATAGTAAGACCCCAGGACCAGATGGACTACCAGCAGAAGTTTACAAACATCTACAAGAGACGTTAAGCCTATCAATGTTAGAGGTTTATAATGAGGTACTGTTAGAGGCCAAAATACCAAATACTTGGACAGAAGCAAGTATTACCCTAATTCGAAAAGAAGACTCAGATTTGAAACAGGTAAAGAATTATAGGCCAATATCATTACTAAATGCGGATTGTAAAATATTTGCATCAATAATGGCAGACTAAAGAGATTTTTAAATGAATTTATCCATTCAGACCAAAATGGATTCCTACCAAAAAGACAAATAAAAAACAATGTAAGATTTATTTTAGATACATTGGAATATTATGAAACACATTCTGAAAAACAAATGGTGTTGATCTTTTTAGATATGCAGAAAGCATTTGATAATGTAAATTGGCAATTTATGGTGCAACAGTTAGATTGTATGGACTTTGGAAAGAATTTTATAAATATGGTTAAGACAATATACAACAGACAAACAGCAAAAGTAATAGTTAATGGGGACTTTACAGAAAATTTTAATATAGAAAAAGGCACAAGACAAGGATGTCCATTGTCCCCATGACTATTTATATTAACATTGGAAGTGATGAACAGAAATATTAGACAAGATTTAGAAATAAAAGATATGGAAATAAAAAAGGAAAAATATAGACTACAAGCATTTGCGGACAATTTGATATTCATCTTAGAAGAACCATTGGAAACTGGCCCCAAACTAATAAAAAGAATAGAAGAGTACGGGAAAGCAGCAGGATTGAAAATAAATAAAGAAAAAACCAAAATAATAGTTAAAAATCTTACAAATAAGCAAAAAAAATGAACTGACAAAAAAGATAGATCTTCAGATAGTTAAGAAAGCTAAATATTTGGGAATATATCTAACAGCAAGATGCGCAACGATAAAAGAAGATAACTATTGTGAGATTTTAAATCCCCAAATTTGATACTCACAACTCGAAGACAAGTCTGGTTAACAAAATCAATGATTTATTGGAGAAAAACATGAAGATAAAAAGAAAAGCGGTTGCAAGCGCGGCCTCTTAGACTCTCCCCAAACAGATTGAGTTCAAAGAGCACAAAAAGCAGTTTTCAAGCTATACATTTTATACCCCTTCACAATGCACACCATGCCTAATAAACCCTCCCAACTCCCCCTTATTCTCTTAAGTCATTCTTTAAGTTGTTTTACACTTTAAAGCAAGGGTCCTCAAACTTTTTAAACGGGGGGGGGGGGGACTTCCGGTTGGTGCTGCGGGGATCCAGATGGGGAAATAGCGGGCTCCTCAGAGCCCCGCGAAAACCCTGTCTGCCAAGCCCCCGCCAGCAGGTCTTCGGACCTCACCTGTCCTGTAGGGACAGGGGGCATGGAGAGGGACCCCTTGGTCAGCCGAGAGGAACGGGCAGGTTCCTCGGGGCCGGAGGCTTGCCCTCTGTGCTGGCGGCGGCAAAGCGGCAGCCATGGCGGCTGCCCTGAAACCGCGGCAACCGGGACACAAGAATGTGCAGGAGGAGAAGCGGAGAACAGAGCCGGGAGTTTGTTTGCCGGGTGAGTGATCATCAGCCCAGGCGGGAACTGCCCATGGACTCTGGATTAAGGCGAGTCTTTGCCCCAGCCTTAACAGCGGCTGTGAACTATTGGGGCATAAAGGCAAAAGACCTGTTGGAGTGTTGTAGAAAATGAAAGACTGGAAAACATTCCTGGGTCAGATAGATGCATTTATTTTGCGCAAAGGTTCAGTGCAGTATTGGTTCTCGCAAATCTGAACAAAGAGCAGCTTTTCTTACACTGTTTTTATCTGTTTTCAAAACAGGGAGCGCTATTAGCTCTTCTGACTTCCATATATGGTTACATTATAAATACATCAAACTTACATTACACTTTACTAAACATCAAACCATTACATACTAGTAAATGAAATTATTTTGGCTACACAATTTTACTACTCCATTAGTTTACTAATTATTAAGCTATTACACTTTCCTTAAGTGCTTGTAGTTGCTAATGGGAAATGTACTGCTATCCTTGGGTCATAAGTGACTTTTTGTAACATACATGTCTTTGTGTCTTTGACAGTGATGCCCATCAAATGTTTTCCATATGGCTTGCCTTTCCTTGGTAGCTAGCTGAGCTTTCCTCATCAGAAGATATATTTACCAATAATGGCTTTTAGCTGATTTTTAATATAATCTCCAAATCCTTTTCTTCCTTATAATAATGTGAATAGAGAGTGTCCTTTAACTGACCCTTTCTCCCTTATAATAAAAGTGAACAAAGAGTGTCTTTTAGGGTTCATGTAACTGATTCTGTATGATTCCTACTTTATTCACTTTTATTCCCATTTACCTTATTCCCATTATTATTTTATTCACTTTTATTTACTTTAGGAGGACAACGTGAAATAATTATTTTTTGGAAATGGCTGCATTACAGTATTGGATATGTTTTTTCTTTGTATGGAAAAATGAGATTGGACTATGTTAGAGAGAGAAGAAGGAGAAGAGGAAATAACTACGCTTTTAAAGGTAAAGAAAAAAAGAGGCAGAGAAAATGGCTGCTAATTGGCAAGGGAAAGTGTGAATTTCAGTCTGACTGCTTGTTACAGACTTACAGACTGCCTACTTGTTACATAAAGGGAGAAACTTTGTTACTTGTTTCTTTAAACTTGACCAATTTGGGGGGCGGGGGGGGGGGGGAAGAGAAAGACTCAGATTAAGAGAGCCTGATTCTGGATAGACAAATTTGTTCATTGGAGGATTTATTGAAGGTCAGAAAGAAGAAATTAAATGGAACAATGAAAACTGAACTAACAGACGTGGCAATAAGAGAAGGGTGTGGCAGCACAAGAAGGACATGATGATACCATATATGGAATAGCCTAGAACTAATTCTAAAAAAAAAAAGTTGGAACTTTGATGGTATTAAAATGGAGAAGAAACTCTTTCAAAATAATTATGAAGTTTTGTGGCATAAGATTCAAAAGGATCTCGAAACTTGGAAGAAACTGCAACTATCTTTACTTGGGAGAATAGCAGCAGTTAAGATGAACGTTCTACCTGGATTTTTGTTTTTGTTTCAAATGATTCCGGTGCTCAGAAGTGATAAGATTTTGGTTGAATGGCAATCAGGTTTAAACAAATTTATTTGGAATGAGAAAAAACCAAGAGTTAAATTTAAAATTATGCAAGATGTTCGTGAAAGAGGTGGCCTTAAAGTTCCAAACTTACGTTTATATTATGAAGCTGCAGTGTTGACACAAGTGGGTGATTGGTTTGGAACAACAAAAACCGAAATTTTGAATATAGAAGGCCATGACTTGGACTTTGGTTGGCATGCATTTGGTTGGCATGCATTTTATGAAGACAAGCTGGACAATGTATTTAAAAGTCATATATTGAGACATGTGCGGATGAGAGTTTGGAAGAAGCACCAGCTTAAATTGGATTATAAAATACCTTTGTGGTTGGATCTTGGGCAAGTTATGCAGAATATAAAGTCACTCGGGGGGATTTTATATAAAGAGATGCTTTTTAATGAAGGGGGCAGATGGAACTTGAAATCTTTGAAAGCTCTGTTGGAAGAAGGGAGGAATTTATCATGGTTGCAGTATTCTCAACTTCAAGCGAGATGGAGAGAAGACCAGAAAATTGGTTTGATGCTACATGAAGAAGATTTGGTGATGCAGATAAAAAGGAAAGGACCGATGCATATCAAGAGGGTGTATAATTTATTGTTAGAAAGAGATTCAGAGAGTGAATTAGTTAAAGATTGTATGATAAAGTGGGCACAAAATTTTGCAGAACCAGTTAT
The DNA here is from genome assembly GCA_038048745.1 of Coluber constrictor foxii. Classification (NCBI taxonomy): domain Eukaryota; kingdom Metazoa; phylum Chordata; class Lepidosauria; order Squamata; family Colubridae; genus Coluber; species Coluber constrictor. Next base: position 69,494,988 of record CM075966.1, on the reverse strand, counting down.
GTTGGAAACATGGGAAAAGATCTGGGTCCAGAATGTTAAATTTACACAAGCACAGAATTTGAGGGAAAATTTTTATAAGATGTTTTATAGATGGCATTTAGATCCCAAAAAATTATCATGTATGTATCCAAATGTTCAACCTAAATGTTGGAGGTGTGATTGTTTGGATGCTACATATTTTCATATTTGGTGGACTTGTAGAAAGGTGAAAGCATTTTGGATTAAACTTTGGTGGGTTATGCAGAATGTTTTGAAAAAGAAACTTCATTTTTCTCCGCAATTGTTTTTGCTGGGTATAGTTAAGGATTGTTCACTGACTGAAATGAGATTGATTTTATATATGATTACGGCAGCTAGGTTATTGATTGGTCAATATTGGAAAAAAGATAGTGTACCTACTATAGGAGAATGGACATCGAAGATGGCTAATTTTGCGGAAATGGCAAAGATTTCTGCATACCTAAAAGATAGGACCCATGAAGCCTTTGTTAGGGACTGGAAGAAATGGGTAGATTATGTGCAGAACAAATACCAAACTAAGAACTTTCAATTAGTTTTTGATTCATAATTATTTTTATTATAACTATTTTATTAAATGTTTGAAACTATTAGTATAGTATAGTATATGTGTTAGAGATTAATAATTATTTGTTTTAAATATTTCAAATTATATTGTTATTCAATTTTTTTTTAAAATATCTCAAATTAGATTGTTATTCAAAAAAATTATTATGTTATATATAATTTTTTATATATATTTAATTACCTAGAAAAATTATTTTCATTATAATTATTTTATTGAAATTAAAATTATATTGTTATCTAGAAAATTTATAATGTTACATATATTTACTACATTATATTTAGAAACATATGAAGTTAAAAATAAGTTTATATACATTGGTTATACTGCTATCTGTTAAGTTTCTATAAATGATTCATGGTTGATTGAGGTTAATTGTGCATATGATTTAGCCTGATATATATTTGAGACTAACTTTATTCTATTCATGTTCAGTAAATATTTTAGATTAATTTTACTTTACTTATTGTTAAAATCTATGATATTTTATCTGGATCTCACCTATATTCTTTGTTTAATATTGATTGATATATAAGATTGATGTTTTGTTAGTAACGGAAGCCAGGGGGGGAGGGGAGGGGGGAAAGGGAGGGGGTGCTGGGGGGGAGGGGGGATTGTTGGGGGGAAATGGGGATAAAAATTGTATTGTAAAACTTTTTCAATTAAAAAAAATGGAGAAGAAACATATTTGGACAGATTGGAGAAAGGAATATTGGACCATACTATGTAACAAGACAACAAATTATTATATTTTGATTTAAATAGATGTAATAGTTTTTGGGTGAATGAACAGAGTTAGGAGTCATTTCTTTTCTTTCTTTTCTTTTTTTTTAATTATACCATCTCTCCCTATCTTCTTTTTCTATCTTCTTATTTGTTTTTGTTTTTCCTCTGTTAATTTTTTTTCTTTAATCTACTTGATTTTTTTCTCTTTTTTCTTTTGTTCTGATATATTTCTATCCTTTTCTTATTTTTTTTTACTATTATTGATGTATTATGATTACTGTCACTATTTTAAGGTAATTACATTATTACTGTCACTATTTCCCATTTTTTGTAATTATTATTACTTTTATATAAACATATAAATAATTTGATTAAGAAATGTTTGAAGGAAGAAGCATGAGTTTTGGATGTTCTAATGCCTTTTTGAATTATAAATTTTTAACAAGTAATATTTATAGAATCTGGAAGAAAATTGTCAGAAAGTGTTTTCAGGATTGCTGTGGCCACTTGATCAGCTACAAACTGTATGGACTTAATCAATCCATCTCCGGTCTGCAATTAACTGCAAGCCTTCCCCACCCTAGTTAATTGCAGGTTAGCTTACCATATAAGCACGGACCTTTCTCCTTGCTAGTTGGGCCTAGACACAGTTTAGGCCTAGATGCAGAGCCAGTGCTGAGGCACCTGGATGCAGACCTGAAAGAAGGGAGGAGAACTCTGCTGGGAAGACCCGACGCCTGCAGCAGAGATAGCAGCGGAGAAGAAGCCGAGAAGCTGTGTTACTCCCACATAGCTATCTTGCAGCTGTGTGCTGAGATAGCCGGGAGCCTTTTGAAGTTTCTACTTTCGGCTTGCCTTTTGCTTAGTTGAAGCACGCAAGTCAACATTTGAACATTTGCTGCTATGATCGGAGGGATACGCTGGACAGTTTCCCTGCCAGGAGCTTCAAGCCACGTTTGCTGTTTGGATTGCTTTTTACAGGTGACGTTTACTTTGAAGCCCACGCTACTACCCTTCTACCACCTCGATGATGTATCGACACTGAAGCTGTTTTATGTCTTGTTAGTTTTTCCCAAGGACTGGTTTTGCTATTGTGGAGAGGAATTTAGGGAGTCGGCCTGGCTTCATTTAACCAAGATAAGACTTTGTTATTAATGTGCTTTTTTAAAGATACAGTGTTTTTTAAAAGTTTTGTAGTAAAGTATATTTTTATACAAGACTCCTCTGCTAGTCTTATATCAGTCCTAGTGTGTTTGCTTGTGTGCTGGTTCACGATTCGGGGGCAAACCTCCCCCCATCCCAACAAAAATGTTTTTTCTTTTAAGGTGTTGGACGTTAAAAGAATTATTTATAGATTTAATAAGCATAGATAAATGAATCTAAAATGGTCTAAAATGATGTTTGTATTGAAATATGAAATAAGCAAGTAACGGGAGAAAATTTAAGAGAAAATAAGAGATAAGATACTGTTGAAATGGTTTTTTTTTTAAATTAGCAAAAGATATGGAGGAGAATAGATTGAAATACCATTGATGATACACTTTGAAGTAATTTGAAGTTAAATAATGGAATAAGAGATCTTGAGTGGAGGAAAATATAAAGCAAGATTCTGGTGATCAGTGAAAGAAAAGCTGAGACCCAGTCTTACAAATAGGGTAGGAGTGGAGGAAAGCATCATACTGGAGAACAGTTAATTCAAACTGGGAACCAGTTAAAAATAAAAATAGGAGTTAGGAGTGGAGGAAATATGTGCTGGAAAGCAGTTAAAGCAAAGCTGTGAACCGGCCAAAATACAGTTAGGAGTGGAGGAAAGCATACGCTGGTTAACAGTTAAAGCAAAACTGTAAACTAGCAAAAAATAAAAAAGGTAGGCGTGGAGGAGACTATACCTGGAGATCAATTGAAATAAAGTTGTGAACCAGTTAAATATAGGGATAGGAGTGGAGGAAAGCATTGCTGGAAGGCAACCATTTGAGTTGTGAACCAGTTTTACATTAGATTTAGGAGGAGAAAAAGGAAAAGGTTGGTATGCAGTTAAAATTATGCTGTGAACCAGCCAAAATAATTAAGGTAAGGAGTGGAGGTAGCATTGCTGGAAAGCAGCTGATTAAGATGCGAACCAGCTCAAAAATAAACCTAGGAGGAAGCAGAAGAGACATTATTGGAGAATAGTAATTGAACTGTGAACCAGTTAAATAAATGGAGAAAGGAATATCAAAAATTATAACTAGGAAATAGATATTTAAACCATGAATCAATCTATTAGCTGGTCTAATAGAATTTGAGAATAAATTTGATACTTCAATACTTAAGGATACTTAAGGATTAAGTATCTTAATCCTTAAATATCTTAATCCTTAAAATACTTAAGGATTATTCTGGAAGTAATAAAATATAGAAAGGTTGATTTATTTTAAAATGATTTTAAGAGAGGAGGAAAATATTTCTTGTCAAGAATTGGATATTTGTTGTCGTTTAAGAGAGATAAAATATAGTTTTGAGGCAATGGGTTTTAGGATTGAGGAATATATATGAAATATTAATTGTTAAAATGATAAAGATTTAGAATGGTGTTTATTGTTTAGTATATTGGGTGTTATAGTAGAATGATAAATGTTTAGAATAAGAAATTTGTCTTTTTTTTGTTGTTCTTTTTTTCTTCTTAAAATTTTAAAATTTGGAATAAAATTGATTGAGGGAATGTGAATAATTGTACTTATTTTAAGCCGGACCAAACCCCTGCTCTAAAAAGATGTATTTTATGTTTTATGTTAAAAAATAAAAAAAAATTGAAAAAAAAACTTTTTAAACAGGGGGCCAATTCACAGTCCCTCAGACTGTTGGGGGGCCAGACCAGCTGGGTGGACATGGCTAAGTGGTCATGTGACTGGGTAGGCACAGCCAATTTAGCAATCCATTTTGCCAATTTAGCAGTCCATTAAACAATACACACACATGAAACTTTCATTTGTTTTGCTCCTGGGAGTGTTTTATCTGCTTTTGTTTGCATGTTGCTTTTTTGGTTGGCTTTTCTTTTTACTAGATCGTTTTTTAAGTTGTTTAGTGGTCCACTTCAGAATACTCAATTTTGCAGCAATTCTTCTCAGCCCCAAGGAACTTACAATCAACAAGTCTCTCTCTCTCATATCACTATATGTACCACTCTCTCTCTCTCTCTCTCTCTCTCTCTCTGTGTGTCTTTCCATATCTCTCTCTTTCCACCTCTCTCTCTCTCCTGGGGCATCTTCTGCAGGATCCCCTTCAATCCTGGCAGTGCACTGGGATACCTCATTGAATTCCATTGAATTCCATTCCCATTCCCATTCCCATTCCCATTCCCATTCCCATTCCCATTCCCATTCCCATTCCCATTCCCATTCCCACTTCATCCTATTGCTACTGTTATCCCATCCCATCCCATCCCATCCCTATTCCTATTCCTATTCCTATTCCTATTCCCATTTCATTCTCTCCTATTTCTATTCCATTCCATGCCCTTCCTGCCTCCCTCTCCAGGGGTAGAGACAGCCATCCTCCTTCAGGGGCAGGCTGCCTCACCAGCCACCTCCAGGACTGATATCTTATGTGTGGTAGCTAAATTCCACAAAGGAAATACCGTAGATTTAAGCGGGGGGAGATCTGGTCCATCAAAAACAAAAAAAATCCACCTGTGGAAGGAGCCGTCATGGACAGTGAGGCTGGAGTCACCTCTGGTTGTCCCAGCGCAAGTAATGCCCCTTCGCTGACAGTGCACGATGCTTCGTGGTGGCAGGTTTGCTCAAACTGGGGGGTGGGGGAGAGGTTCAGCTGTCACAAACATCTCCTGACTGTTTCTTCATGGATCAAGGGGGGAATCTTTGCTTGTTCGGAAGGTCAGTTTTCTCTGGCAACGGTAAGGCAATTTGAGTTTGGGAGAGACTTGGGGCTTGGAATGAGTATCAATCAGGAATCAGGTGAACCTCCCTCCTTTCTGTGGATCTGCGCAACGTGGGATTCTTTGAACACCCCCCACCCCGCCCCCATTTAATTAACTCCACATCTCCGATCTGGATAACTCTGGAATGTAGGATGAGATTATGAGTGAAAGTACATTTTATCTAATGGAGGGGAGGGGAGAGGGATGTGTGAGTCCCAACTTCTTCCATCCCCCTTGGAATCTGCCCTCCAGGACCTCCTGAAGCCTCAGCCTAGCATCCTCCCCCAATCAGAACAAAGGCCAACAAGTCCTGCTCTTTATGATCAGGGGGTGGGGGGGACTATGCAAAAGAACGTTCGCCTTAATACGGGGGGGGATGGATATTTGAATTTGCGTCCATTGGTAGCACTACCCTATGGCTCCTATAATCATAATGAGAGATTTGAGGAGGCAGCAGGGCGGAACAGCCAAAAAAGAAATTCAGCTGTTACAAGTGGATTATTGTGTATTTGAACATTCTGATGGAATGTTTCTTGTTATACCCCCCCACCCCCCACCCCGGTTTGGCTTCAGCCCTAATTCTTTCATAGCCCTGAGAATTCTGAGAGTTGGAGTCCATCGGTCGTAAAGGTGCAGGGAGCCCCTGTTTCTACCTGTCCCATGTGGGACATCAGGAAGTGCAAAAAACCTGGAAGCCCCAGAAGATAACAGCGTCTGCGCGCTGACATTTTCTCTGCATGGCACAGCCTTCTTTCTTCTACTTTTGCTCCAGGTTCGTCACCCTCTGGGCAGCCCTATCTGGGGAACTGGCAGCCCATCCACCGGAGCTGTGAAGCAGTGCGAGGAGAGAAGCGGAAATGGGGGTGGGCAGTGTTCAAAGAATCCCACGTTGTGCAGATCCATAGAAAGGAGGGAGGTTCACCTGATTCCTGATTGATTCTGATTCCAAGCCCCAAATCTCTCCCAAACTCAAATTGCCTCACCGTTGCCAGAGAAAATTGACCTTCCAAGCAAGCAAAGATCCCCCCCCTTGATCTGTGAAGATACAGTCAGGAGACGGTTGTGACAGCTGAAACGGATAGGGCTCGCAACTTGGGTGTCCTCCTGGACTCACGGCTGTCTTTAGATGAGCACCTGACGGCTGTGGCCAGGGGGACTTTTTATCAGGTCCACCTGATCCACCAATTGCGTCCCTATCTGGATCAGGACTCATTAAATACGGTCACTCATGTCCTCGTTACTTCCCACCTGGACTATTGCAATGCTCTCTACATGGGGCTCCCCTTAAGGAGCACCCAGAGGCTCCAGCTGGTCCAGAATGCGGCCGCGCAGGTGGTTATGGGAGCGGCGTGGTGCTCCCATGTGACTCCCCTCCTGCACGAGCTGCACTGGCTACCGGTGGTCTTCCGGGTGCACTTCAAGGTTTTGGTTACCACCTTTAGAGCGCTGCATGGCATTGGACTGGGGTATTTACGAGACTGCCTTCTGCTACCAACAGCCTCTCACCGACCAGTACGCTCCCATAGAGAGGGGCTTCTCAGGGTGCCGGTGGCCAAACAGTGTCTGCCGGTGGCCCCCAGGGGGAGAGCCTTCTCTGTGGGAGCACCTTCCACCTGGAATGAGCTCCCCCCAGAGATACGGAGGATCCCGGACCTGCACACGTTTCGACGTGCTTTCAAAATGTTTTTATTTCAGCAGGTTGGCCTGGCCTAACTCTCCCTTTTAAATTTTTAAATTGTCAATCTGTTTTGTAATTGGGTGTTTTAAATTGTTTCAGCCAAAATATTTAATATTTTTAATGGGTTTTAATGTTTGTACTATCTGTTTTTATCCTGGCTGTTCACCGCCCTGAGTCCCTCTGGGAGTAGGGCGGTATATAAATGTGATTAATAAATAGTAAATAAATAAATATTTATTTAAACCCAGCCCCCCCCCACTCCCGTTTGAGCAAAGCTGCCTCCACAAAGCATCACGCGGTGTAATTACACAGCAGGTGCAGGCTCTCCTGTTGGGACCCTTCAGTTCCCCCCTCCCCAGTGGAGCAACAGTGGACTGAAGTCGCTGGCAAATCTTTTTTGCCAGCCGAGGAAAGAGTTCTTTCCTCCGCTGGCAAAAGTTGTGGCCTGTTTTTGGCTCCCCCCGAAGCACTCTGACAGCCAAATACAGGGTATGTGGACACTTTCTGGGGCCTCCGCCCGCCCCTTTTTTGGCCTTCCCCACCCCCCAGAAGCACTCTGTCAGCCCTTGCAAACCTAAGCCCTTCCTGTGGCCGAAGGGTGGAGGCCGGCAGGTGGGTGGGGCGATGTGGGTGGGGCAGACTTGTGGTCCTGCATGGGCTGGATTAATGGCTTTGACAGGCTGCATATGTCCCGTGGGCCGTAGTTTGAGGATGCCTGTTATAGACACTGGCAGCTCACAATACCTCATTAGCCCCAATTCTGTGTGCAGCCTAGGTATAGAAACAAAAGTGTTAATGACCCCCATCCAATTTCAACAATGATGGGGGAAGTCAGGCCACGCACGTAACTGAAAAAATAAAACTGACTATGGGGAAGCACTGGGAACTAATCAGGTTTGTAAAGGTAAAGGTAAAGGTAAAGGTAAAGGTAAAGGTAAAGGTAAAGGTAAAGGTAAAGGTAAAGGTAAAGGTAAAAAGGTAAAGGTAAAGGTAAAGGTAAAGGTAAAGGTAAAGGTAAAGGTAAAGGTAAAGGTAAAGGTAAAGGTAAAGGTAAAGGTAAAGGTAAAGGTAAAGTTTCCCCTCGCACATATGTGCTAGTCGCTCCCAACTCTAGGGGGCAGTGCTCATCTCCTTTTCAAAGCCGAAGAGCCAGCGCTGTCTGAAGATGTCTCCGTGGTCATGTGGCTGGCATGACTAAACACCAAAGGCACACGGAACGCTGTTACCTTCCCACCAAAGTGGTCCCTATTTTTCCACTTGCATTTTTTACATGCTTTCGAACTGCTAGGTTGGCAGAAGCTGGGACAAGTAACAGGAGCTCACCCCGTTATGCGGCACTAGGGATTTGAACTGCTGAACTGCTGACCTTTCGACTGACAAGCTCAGTGTCTTAGCCACTGAGCCACCGCATCCCTAATCAGGTTTATAGTCGTGCCAAAAATGACTCAATCAGTAATCCTGGGTCTCACCTGGCTAGACAAATGGCGTCCAACGATAAGCTGGGAGGGCGGCTACAGGAGAATTAAATTAGCACTCGGCCCCAAGTTGCCTCCTGAACAAAACAACAACCAGATGGACAGCTCAAAACCCCAGGAAACCCAGGAGGACCCAACAGCGGCGCTTGCTGATCAGTCCCCAGGAATCCCACAAATCTCGACCTACTATCGAGACCTAGCTGACATTTTCAGTGAGGAGGAGTGCAATGTACTACCCCCCACCCCCCCATCGTCACACTGACTGCGCCATCAAATTCATAGAGGGGGCGAAACTGCCAAAACCCAAAATGTACTCAATGACACCTAACAAAATGAAAGAGTTGAGAGACTACATCGACTCTAATCTGGCCAGAGGATTTATACAACCTGCAAAGACCAGAGTAGCAGCCCCAGTGCTATTTAAAGAGAAAAAAGATGGGTGGGGTGTGGGGTGTGTGTGTTGAGATTATGTGTAGACTTTAAAGCAATTAACGCCATGTGTATTCACAACACTTACTCCCTACTACTCATGAAAGACATGTTAGGACACTTAGCAAAAGGAAAAGTGTTCACCAAGTTAGATCTCTGCGAGGCCTACTACCAAATCCTCATCAAAGAGGGGGATGAATGGAAAACTGCTTTCAACTGCCCCCTGAGCAGCTTTCAATTCAGAGTCATGCCATTTGGATTACAAGGGGCCCCAGGGGTTTTCATGCAGCTGATAAATGAAGTCCTGCATGAGCATCTGTATAAAGGGGTCCTGGTTTATTTGGATGACATTCTTATCTACGATGAAACCCTAGAACAGTGATTCTCAACCTTCCTAATGCCGCGACCCTTTAATACAGTTCCTCATGTTGTAGTGACACCCAACCATAAAATTATTTTCGTTGCTACTTCATAACTGTAATTTTTTACTACTGGTTCTATGGGTGTGGCTTATTTTGTAGGCGTGGATTGGAGGTCATGTGACCGGGTGGCCATGGCTATGTGTATAGGGACTACTCAGAGGCCTGAAAAAAGTCATTTCTGACAGGTCCTCGCACTTTTGACTGGTCCTCACACTTATGACCATCCTCACATTTATGCCCGTGCAGCATTCTTAACAACCATGTCACTCATTTCACAACTGCTTCTCTTCACCATGGAGATAGGGCAAAAACGTAAAAAGTGAGGACAGTCGTAATTTCGAGGACTGGTCAAAAGTGTGAGGACCAGTCAAAAATAACTTTTTCAGCCCTCTGAGTAGTCCATGTGCACAAAAGGACTACCCAGAGGGCTGAAAAAAGTCATTTCTGACAGGTCCTTGTACTTTTGACCGGTCTTTGCACTTATGACTGGTCATCATTTTATGCCCATTGTAGCATTCTTAACAACCATGTCACTCATTTCACAACTGCTTCTCTTCACCATGGTGACAAGATAGGGCAAAAATGTAAAATGTGAGGACAGTCGTAAGTTCGAGGACTGGTCAAAAGTGCGAGGACCAGTCAAAAATAACTTTTTCAGCCCTCTGAGTAGTCCATGTGCACAAAAGGACTACCCAGAGGGCTGAAAAAAGTCATTTCTGACAGGTCCTCGCACTTATAACTGGTCCTCACACTTATGACCATCCTCACATTTATGCCAGTGCAGCATTCTTAACAACCATGTCACTCATTTCACAACTGCTTCTCTTCACCATGGTTACAAGATAGGGCAAAAACATAAAATGTGAGGACAGTCGTAAGTTCGAGGACTGGTCAAATGTGTGAGGACCAGTCAAAAATAACTTTTTCAGCCCTCTGAGTAGTCCATGTGCACAAAAGACTACCCAGAGGGCTGAAAAAAGTCATTTCTGACAGGTCCTTGTACTTATAACTGGTCCTCACACTTATGACCATCCTCACATTTATGCCAGTGCAGCATTCTTAACAACCATGTCACTCATTTCACAACTGCTTCTCTTCACCATGGTTACAAGATAGGGCAAAAACATAAAATGTGAGGACAGTCGTAAGTTCGAGGACTGGTCAAACGTGTGAGGACCAATCAAAAATAACTTTTTCAGCCCTCTGAGTAGTCCATATGTATAAAAGGATACAGCAATAGAGAGAGGGATGAAGGAAGGAAAGGGAAATTAGGAGTGAGGGTAAGAAAGGGAGGAAGAGAGGAGAAGAAGGAGAAAGGAAGAGGAAGTAGGGAGGAGAAGAAGAGGGGGGGGAAGAGAAAGTAAGAAGGAAAGAAAAGAGAGAGGTGGTAGGTTTGAGGAGAAAGATTGCTATACAATAAGAGATGAAAGGGAAGAAAGCCAGCCCCAAACAAATATAAAGATATTAAGATAAAGAATGAATTGTTAAACTTTAAAGAATAAAAGAGAACAAATATGAATAAATAGCAATATTAGAAACACACATACAAACATACAATGTATTTTCTTTGAACAGAGTATTTGGCCGGTTCACAAATTTAAACAGTGTTCAGTCATTTCAATTAAATTTACAATTTCTATATTTCCTTTTTGCCATATTTATTCCTCATCTATTTTTTTAAAAAACCAATATTACTCTTTATCTTCATCTCTAATCTTAATCAAATTCAATTTTTCCCTTCTATTCTATATTATATCCCTTTGCATTGTCATCTGTTTTTATATCCATCCTCACATTGGTTAATTATGTAATTATGTAATACAGTTGTTTAATACAAATTCAACATTTTAATATAAATCAATTGGTTAGATAACTATCTTTTTGTATATTAATCAATATGAACATGAATATTCCAATTATTTCCATGCAATCCAATTTCTTACAAATCAATTAATTATATTTACCAATAATAATAAACCAAATAATTTCCCCCATATATTCCTCCAAACCACAACTTAACCATTTCTGCTTTCACACAATATACAATTAATAGTGTTTCAATTATTACAATTCCTTAGTTAAATAGAGCTGATTTTCTTTTGTGTTTTAAAATCTTGAACCTCCTCTTTTGCCCTAAATTTCCCAATGTTTGCAGTTTTGCACCTACCTTTTTTGGTGAGGAAAAAGAAAAATAAATTTCTCTCTGCCTCATTTTGTCACGCTGCAGCAAAGACCCTGTTTTACTTTCATTTTCATTTTTTCAGCATAGCTAGGGGGAAAAAAAACTCCTCCAGCAAAACAGACGCCTGCGCAAAACAGCTCAGAGCAAATCAGCTGAGAGTCGAAAGGGGCTGTTTTTTCTATTTTTGCAGGCACTGGTAAACTCATTTGTTTGTTTTTTAACACTGATCTGCTGTAGGACGGCCCTTTGAAGCCCCACAGCAAGAGTTTAAACAGTTTTTTTTCCCTCTAGCCATCAGCTGGGACTCAGGAGGCAGCAATAGATTGGGAGTGGGCGGGGTAAACGAACGGCGACCGGTGATCCAACAGAGGCAGATGGTGAGTGAAGGCGTGGGGGGGGGGGCTAGAGAGGGCTTTGGCGACCCCTGTGAAATGGCCATTCGACCCCCAAAGGGGTCACAACCCCCAGGTTGAGAACCGCTGCCCTAGAAGAACACATTAAATTAGTGTGACAAGTATTAAGAAAATTACTGGATGCAAAGCTATATGTAAAGTTGTCCACATTCTTAAGGTGGGGGGAAGGAGCGAATAGATAGTGATAATTGTTTTGACTAGGTGACTTTTTTCCCGTGGGAACAGAGGCTGCTTCTGGTGAGAATGGAAGGTGAAGTTTGAAGACACTGGGAAATGTGGATTGAGTGTTTATTGCAGAATGTGACTTTTGGACTTCTGGCGGTGATGTAGGGTCGTGGCAGCACGGGAGAGAAGCGCTCTCTTCCCAGTGTCGAATTTCTAAGCTTTTGGTGCCTTTTTCAGCGAAGACTGGTCCTGGAGAGATTGGGAATAAAGAGGGGAAGCTTCGAAGGAGGCGAGGAGAGGTGCGATCTCCCACTGTACCAAGAAGATCCCTTAATCCAGGCTTAGAAGAAGCCAGCGGGTGCGGTGAGTGCAGCTAGCCCAGAGGCCTGATGCTCTGAGTGAGATCATTGGGAGCAGAGGAGTGAGTACAGTGCAAGATCGCTGAGGGTGAGTAGAAAGCGAGAACTTAATTTGGATTATTTTGCCGCAAAATTGAAGAGGGGAAAGTATTTTTCGGAGGGGCAGCGAGTAAAAGAAGAGCTCAAAGCGTAAGCAGGCGGCAATTGAAGAGGTGAGCAAAACAGAAGAGGACGGACTATAGATCAGGGAAGAAAGATTAAAAAACATTAAAATGTTAAAACACTGAAGACGAAGGCGGAGAAAAGCGAATTTAAACTGTGGGGATTGGGCTTCTGGTGGCGTCTCCGTCGTTGCCGGACAGTCTTTTAATGACCGCCGGCCTCGCCGCGCGTTGGAGCCGCCCTACAGTTGGCAGGCAGCTCAGAAAACCCGCTCTGTAAATGGCAGAGCGGGGAGAGCTAGTGGGGGTTGGCCTTTCAGGCCTCGGAAGTCAACACATAGGCGTAAAGTTCCATCCTTTTTCTCCCGGAACAGTACAGGCGCTGCCATACGAGACATACTCAGTCGAATAAACCACCTAGCCAGGTTTTTGTCAATGTATCTTCTCAATTCTGCCCGGAACCAGTCTTATAGTCGGGGCAGAAGGCCCCTGTACACACAGGCCTGGCAGATTTCACGGTCCAGCCCTGATCTGAACTGGTGAACCAGTAGGCACTCTGGCCACACCCGCAGCCTACCAGCAAGCTGGTGGAACTCACTGACATACTCCTTCACTGGCTGGCCGCATTGCTTCACAGACTTTAGCTCCCCCTCCACTTGTTTTGTATGGGAGCCATCATCAAAGCGGGCCCTCAAGGCCTCCAGAAAGAGGCCCATGTCTGCCAACTCCCTGGTGTGTTCAGTATGGAGGTCAGCCACTGGTGTGTTCAGTATGGAGGTCGCCCTCCAAGACTGCCATCACTGCAACCACCATTGCCCATTGTGATGGGTAGAACTGTGCATAGAGGTCCAGGTGGCTAACGGCTTGGCTGAACAATAAAGCCACCTGGTCGGGGTTGCCATTGAAGGAGGCTTGCAGGGTCAGGGCCCCCCATGCCACCTGCTGAGGCCACCAACCTGGGGCCCAAGCGGGTCCCAGGGTCATAGGGCGTTGCTCCAAGGCTGGCATGGGAGTGGCTGGCTGTTGGAGTCCCGAGTGCAGCCTCTGCCCCTGACACCCGGCGGGCACCACTGTGGGCACAACATGCACGTGTAAGGTTCCATAAAGACTGGAAAAATGAACCTCAGCACACAAAATCAGTAACCAAGTTTGTTTATCCTGATATTGGTACTAAGAACTAAGCACTTACTCTTTTTAAACCAATGAAAGCTCAGATTCCAAACTCCAAATTAAGATAATCCATTCTGGGCTGGCAAAATGGTCGTTAAAGTAGAAGCTTAGTCTCCCTGTGCATTCTTATCAACAACGTCTGTGGGTAAAGCAGCAACGTCTACAGTAGCTGTTGCAACCCAGTCCTGCAAGTCGGAACTTGTCGAGTATGCTTCCTTCAGTATCCAGGAAAGGAAAACCCAGACTTCATCATAGATTAAAGTATGGTACTTTTACTAGATATGAAATGAACGCAACCATGGAAAGCAGGATTCTGAGGCAAAAAGCACAAAAGTTACATATAGAAAGCATCCCCTCCCAATGTCCACCGTAAATCATCCAATCCAAAGGTCTCCCAGAGGTCAGGTGGGAGCACACGTCTGGCCGTGTCAGCATCCAGGAATGCAGTGTCCGTTAGCCTGATAACAACTTAAGAATTGGTTCCGTTTCTTAGATTCATCCATAGCCCAGCTACCTAAACCCCCCCTCCCTCCATTACTATGACAGCCAAAGCAGGGAAAGGCGGAGGCTGACATTCTGCCCCCCTTCAGAAGAGATGACCTCTAGTCCTGAAACAGAGAGAAAAGAGGTAATATCACAACAATTAATAACTATCATTACTTAAGGTTTATCAGGGTATTTGGTGTGAAACAACTGCACTTTTTTAGGTGCCCGAACATCACGTTTATTCACCCATTCAGCCTGTGATAACGGGAAGTGTTTCCAGGCCACCAGATACTGCACTCTACCATGATGTTTTCTAGAGTCCAAAATTTCCTTAACTTCAAAATGTTGTTCCCCTTCAATGAGGATGGGAACGGGAGGAGGTTCTTTGGCTGGACGTAGAAGGGACGAATGTTCCAGTTTCAGTAAGCTAACATGAAACACTGGATGAATCCGTCGCAAATTCTTGGGTAAATCTAATTCAACTGTTACTGGGTTAATGATCCGAGTAATGGGGAAAGGCCCCACATACTTAGGCCCAAGCTTTTTTGATTTTTGAGGAGTTTGCAAATATTTGGTAGAAAGATAAACCATGTCTCCCACTTCATAAACATGCGCAGGGCACCTCCTTTTGTCGGCTTGGGTTTTATGAGCTTGGCGAGCGTCATCTAAAGTTTTTCGGGTTACTGCCCAAGTCCCTCGTAACTGTTCGATCCACTCAATCAGAGAAGGATTCTGTGGGTTATCTTGAGGTAGCTCTGGGATTGGCACAAATTCCTGGCCAGAAGCCACCTTGAACGGCGTGAACCCTGTGCTGCTATGTATGGAATTATTATATGCCACCTCTGCAAATGGCAGCACATCTACCCAGTTATCTTGCTGGTAATTTATATAACACCTCAGATACTGTTCTAATATGGCATTGGTTCTTTCACAGGCCCCATTGGTCTGGGGGTGATGGGCAGAGCTTAACCCCTGGTCGGAGCCTATCAGCATCAGGAACTCTTTCCAAAAGTTGGAGGTGAATTGTACTCCCCTGTCTGAAATTATACGTTTTGGAGCACCATGTAACCTATATACATGTTGAATGAACATTTTAGCAAGGGTTTTTGCTGATGGGATCTTAGAACATGGGATAAAGTGCACCTGTTTGGAAAACAAATCAGTCACTACCCATATAACTGTGCACCCCCCACTTTCTGGAAGGTCTACAATGAAATCCATGGATATTTCCTTCCAAGGGGCAGTGGGTCTGGCTACACTTTGGAGTAGACCAGGTGACTTCCCTGGAGGTCTCTTAGCTGAGGCACACACTGGACAGCTCGCTACATATGCCTCTGTGTCCTTTTTGAGTGCAGGCCACCAGAACTGTCTTTTGACAAGATGTAAGGTTTTGACCAATCCAAAGTGCCCTGCCACTTTGGAGTCATGAGCGTGCTGCAGAACTGTTACTCGTAGGCTGGCTGGAACATACAATTTAGCTCCAATCCAAGCTAGACCATCACAAAGTGTGCATTCATTTGAGTGGGCTTGGAGCCACTCGTCGGTTTTCGAAGTCTCTTGTAGTTTCTGGAGCAAATCGCCTGAGAGGCTTGGGTCACTCTTCGACTGTGCTTGGGTAGTCACTGGTGCCGCCAGTTGGGCTGAAGGGACAATTGGACGAACCACCTCCTCCCTGGTGCTGTTGTATTGAGGTAATCTGGACAGAGCATCTGCCATGAAGTTCTTCCCAGCAGGGAGGTAGCGCAAGGTGAAGTTAAAACGGTTGAAGTGTTGGGCCCAGCGAACTTGTTTTGGCGACAACTTACGTGGGGTTTTTAAAGCCTCGAGATTTTTATGATCAGTCCATACTTCAAAAGGATGCTTAGCTCCTTCGAGAAATTGTCTCCAGGTTAGAAGTGCCCAGCGTACAGCAAAAGCTTCTTTCTCTCATATGGCCCATCTCCTTTCAGTTTCAGACAGTTTCCGGGACGTGTAGGCACAAGGCTGTAGTTTCCCATCTGCATTCTTTTGCAGAAGTACGGCTCCTACTGCGACGTCACTGGCATCTGCCTGTACTACAAAAGGTTCATCCATGTCTGGGTGTTTGAGGACTGGTTCGGCAGCAAACAGCCGTTTCAACTTTTTGAATGCTGCCTGGCAGTCCATAGTCCATTCTAGAGGTCTGGAGGGTTTTGGTTTTTCTTCACCTTTGGTTTTCAGGAGATTAGTGATTGGCAGTGCAATTTTAGCGAACGAGGGGATGAACTGTCGATAAAAGTTAGCAAACCCCAAGAAACTTTGTAATTGCTTGCGGGTGCGTGGCGCCGTCCATTCCAACACCGCCCGAACCTTCGCAGGGTCCATTTCTATTCCCCCCTGAGAGATGCGATATCCAAGATAGTCAATTTTGATTTGGTGGAATTCACACTTAGAAAGTTTTGCATACAGTTCAGCAGCCCTGAGTTTTTTCAGGACGGTGCGCACTAATTTCACGTGGTCGGCCATGTTCTCAGAGTAGATGAGAATGTCATCCAAATAAACCAGTACCCCCTTGTACAAATGCTCATGCAAAACTTCATTGATCAATTGCATGAATACCGCAGGAGCTCCTTGTAGACCAAAAGGGAGTACTCGGAACTGGAAACATCCCAGCAGGCAGTTAAATGCAGTTTTCCATTCATCCCCCTCCTTAATTCACACTCTGTAGTAAGCTTCCCATAAGTCCAGTTTGGTGAAAACTTTTCCCTTCCCTAAGTGAGCTAGCATGTCCTTCATGAGGGGTAAGGGGTAGACATTTTCCACGCAAATAGCATTTAAGTTCCTAGAATCAACTACTAGACGAAAGGAACCATCTTTCTTCTCCCGGAACAGAACTGGCGCAGCCACCCGTGGTCTAGCTGGTTGGATGAAACCCCGTTCTAGGTTTTTGTCAATGAAATTTTGTAATTCCCCCAGCTCACAGGGGGTCATTGGGTAAATTTTTGGCTTAGGGAGCTTTACTCCAGGGAGTATCTCAATGGTACAGTCCATAGCCCTGTGCGGAGGTAGCACATCTGAGGCCTTCTCACTAAAGACTTCACGGAGATCCCAATACTCCTTTGGAATTTTCTCCTCCCCTTCAATGTGGTCTATTGCCATCTCTGCTTCTTCGTGCTCCTCTCCGCCCTCAAGGGGGGGGTTCTTTCCTCTCTAGTGGTGGGTTTCTAGCACGAATGCGCAAAACCCCCATTTTCCAGTTAACTCGCGGGTTCCATTTATGTAACCAGGGCAGGCCAAGTATAAGGGGTCGTTCCATGCTAGGGGCCACAATAAAACTGAGAGTCTCTACGTGGTCCCCTAATTTCATTTCAATGGGTTCCATTACAAAATTGGTTGCCCCCCCCTGCCATCGATTCATCTAGCTGACAGAACGCAATAGGCCTTTTCAATGCTTTCAGTCTCAGGCCCATCTCCTCTACTACTTTCGGGCTGATAATGCATCTGGTGCACCCAGAGTCTAATAAGGCTGGCATCTGTGCGTGGGCCCCTGTGGACGGCACCCTTAATTCTACGGGGATGAGTATGGGGCCCTCAGTGTGACTCACCGAATCATCGGAGTCGGAGTCGGTCTCACTGTCGTCCGCGTCGGTCGGAGTTCCCAACTCACCCTTCGCCCGAGGAGCGAACTCAACGACTTCCCCTTCCAGTGCGGTTTCACGAACTTTTGTCGATGTTTTGTCCGTCTTCTTAGGCCCTCTGCTGGTAGGTTTTGGCACTGGCTTGGAGGAACACTCAGCAGCCTGGTGACCTTCCATGCCACACTTGAAACACGTGAAGGGTTTCGGCTTGGGTTTGGACTCCGCCCTCCCACCGGCCATCTTTGGGGCTTCCTTGCGGTAGTAGGAGGATGAGGGCTCCCCAGCACGCCCTCTTCGGAGTCGACTTCGGGCTATCTCGATTTCTGCATCCTCAGCTACTATGTACCAACTGTGCAAATCTTCGGGGACCCCCCGTGCTCTACAGTCTTTGTAGATTTCCTCATTTAGTCCGTCTTTGAAACTCTTCAGCAGAGCCATTTCTGACCACCCTGTCATGTATGGTGCCAGCTCCCGAAATTCTTGGGTGTATTCCGCTACCGATCTCTGGCCCTGCTGGATACCCTTCATTCGGAGTCTCGCCTTCCGCTCAGCTAGGTGGTCCTCAAAATGCCTCCTAAGAGCTGCCATGAACTGGTTGTAATTACGCAGCAGGGGGGAATTGTTATTGTGGAGGACTACCATCCATTCAGCTGCCACTCCCTCTAAGGTGCTAGTGACACATCTCACTCGAGCTGCATCCGACAGGTAGTCCTCCCCCCAGTCTTGCATGTGATTCCACACTTGGGTTAAGAAAAGCCCCAGGGTTTTTGGGTCTCCTCCATATTTTCCAGGCAGGGGGGGGGGGATTTTTGGTTTCTTGCGTCTGCGGGGTGGGGCCTGCAAGGCTGGGGGTCCCTGGACTGCTGCATCCCTCGCTTGACCACCCAAATCCTGGGATGTACCTTCGCCAGCTCCCTCTTCCTCTCCCCCACAAGCCCCTTCCTCTGGATTTACTTTGGAGTATTCTCTTCCCTTCCCTGCAGGGGTTGCATAAAACTCACGGTTTTTTCGGCTTTCTTCAACATCGTGGATGAGTTGTAGTGCTTGTGCCATCATGAGGCTTTCCTTTTGCTCTTGCAGCCACACTGCCTCTCCTTTTCAGGGTCTGGAGCTGGTTACACCGTGGGGGGTTTTCCCCAGGTCCGGCAACCTTCCTACTCCCTTCGACCATCGGGCTTCGTCTGGCTCCTCTCTCAGCTGTAAATTCTCCATCCACACCGCGGTCTCTTCTCCCGGCTGGTATGAAGACATTGCTGAGCCATATGCCCCCATCTGATCTAAATCACTTTCTTGATCAGACATTCTGTGGATTTCAGCCCCGTCGGTGTTGTCCGGGATGGCTGAGGATGAGAATCCTGCTTAGTGTCGAGTATGCTTCCTTCAGTATCCAGGAAAGGAAAACCCAGACTTCATCATAGATTAAAGTATGGTACTTTTACTAGATATGAAATGAACGCAACCATGGAAAGCAGGATTCTGAGGCAAAAAGCACAAAAGTTACATATAGAAAGCATCCCCTCCCAATGTCCACCGTAAATCATCCAATCCAAAGGTCTCCCAGAGGTCAGGTGGGAGCACACGTCTGGCCGTGTCAGCATCTAGGAATGCAGTGTCCGTTAGCCTGATAACAACTTAAGAATTGGTTCCGTTTCTTAGATTCATCCATAGCCCAGCTACCTAAACCCCCCCTCCCTCCATTACTATGACAGCCAAAGCAGGGAAAGGCGGAGGCTGACAGAACTGCTATATTAGGAAGTCCAGCAGAAAATCAAAGCTTAGGTTTTGTTTGTTCTGTTCCTTCTCCCTGTACAGAGCTAGAAAGGTCGTTACATTTACTGTCAGCATTCCAGAAAAACCTCTGCTCCAATTAAAAACTCTGAGGCAAGCATTTTCTCAAAGTTCCATTTATTAGAGTAGGTATACTGGCACATCTTGGGAAAACCTGAATCTGAGAGTTCCGGGTTTTCCCTCAGTAAATCAAAACCCCCAAAACCATCCCCTCATTCATCAGTTGATCACATGCTCCAATCACCATCAGTTCCATCCTTAGACAGCACTCCAACCACTCCTTCTCCAGATGCAGGCTCGTCCTGACCTTGACCAACGGGAAGAATGCTATTTTGCCTAAATACAAAACCCTCAAATAAATCCCCCCTCCTACTTTCCCACACATGAGAAGGTGGCAGCTTGGAAGCTTCCGGCCTAATATGGCTTCCAAAGCTGACAGGCGTCCCCCCTGGAGAAAGAAACACGCGCTGGAAAATAAAATGGACAAAACACAAAAGAAGGGATTAACGCATTGTATACAATCCCGCTTAACCCCCTCTCTCCCCTCTAGGAGGGCCCCTTGGTTTCTCTGGAAATTTATCATGGAATTGTTTCACTAGTCTATCAGCTTTCACATTCCAACTTTTCACCCAAGTAGCTTCAGACAATGGGTACCCTTTCCAGTTTACCAAATACTGTAACTGACCCCTGTATAGTCTAGAGTCCAAGATCTTCTTAACTTCATAATGAGTCTCCCCTTGTACTGGAGAGGGCGGGGGAGCTGCTGGTCTTAAATTAGATCCTCTTGCTGGTTTCAATAAGCTACTGTGAAACACTGGGTACACTTTTCCTAATATGTGAAGGAGGCTAAGTTGGACAGTCACTGGGTTAATCACTTTCAGTATAGGGAAGGGACCTATCAATTTGGGTCCAAACTTCTTGCTAGGTAACCTCAATCTTAGGTATTTGGTTGACAAATACACCTTATCTCCTATTCAAAAAGCTGGTTGGAGAGACCTGTGTTTGCCTGCCTGGGCCTTATATTTCTCTGCTGCTTCAGCTAAAGCTTTTTTAGTACTATCTTGAGGGGGACTAAACTTTGGTTTTGACCAAAGTCTTGATATTAAAGGCCCAGACATTTGGTCAAGGCTAAAGGTTCCTCCTCTGCCTGGAAGGAGTTGCTGAAATGACACAAGGTATTTTTATCTGTAAAAGAGCAGACTGACCCAGACAGATGCATCCTGTTGTTCACTTCTGCATTCCATCCTAAATGTCATGTAAAACATATGATAGTGTAGGCGATTCCCTGTATATTCATGTGACTCCCTTTTCTGCCTTATCTTACCAAACATCTGGAACAGGCGTCTTTCAGTTCCTCCCTATACCATATATGTCTAAATGTACCACCCAGACTATGTACACGTAATGTAAAGTATAAAAGTGTGCTTTTGTAAACCCTTCGGGGTTCAAACAATTTGCTGTGTTATTGCTGTTTGAACCTGCGCATAATAAAACCTTTCCTGCATTGAAGAGCTTGGCCTAGTCCTGTCTTTCCTACAACAATCTCACCCTTTTTTAAATGAATTTATCCATTCTGTTAGGGACATGGAAGTGGGTGGCTCTCTAGGCAACTCAGGCATTGGCACAAAATCCATGCCAGTAGTTATTTGAAAAGGAGTCAACCCAGTACTACTGTGTACTGCATTATTATAAGCCACTTCTGCGAATGGTAATAACTCCGGAAAGTTTTCTTGTTGATAATTTACATAACATCTAATATATTGTTTCACCATGGCGTTCACTTTTTCAGCGAATCCATTAGTAGATGTGTGGAAAGCTGAGCTAAGCCCCTGGGACGACCCAATGGACCTCAGGAATTCCTTCCAGAACTTAGCAGTGAATTGGACCCCACAATCTGATATTATTCTCCTCAAAACCCCATGTAGTCTGTAGATATGCTTCACGAAAAATTTTGCCAGCTTCTTGGCCGAGGGTAGTCTGTTACAGGCAGTGAAGTGAGCTTGTTTGGAGAATAAATCAATGACAGTCCAAATCACCTTATTTCCCCCGCTGTCAGGGAGTTCGAGTATAAAGTCCATTGCAATCTCCTCCCAGGGTTTTGTAGGTTCTGTTGTGACCTGGGCCCAAGTAGGTATTATCAGACACAATCAGTTCGAAACAAACAGACTTCATTAGAACTGCTGAGAATTTATTCATTCTCAGCGTAGTCCAAACTAATTCAAAACAAATTCTTCATAACACAATTCTTCAGACCTATCACCAACCTTGGTCTAATTGGGCAACCTGCCAAAGGCTTTTCTTGGCAAAAGTTCAGAAGCAGAAGACTCCGACAAGAAATAAATGCAGCAAGACAAGAAACAAAGAGCCTGAGAGCCGTTGCTGGTAATAATTTAATTTAATTTAATTTAATTTAATTTAATTTAATTTAATTTAATTTAATTTAATTTAATTTAATTTAATTTAATTTAATTTAATTTAATTTAATTTAATTTAATAATTTAATTTAATTTAATTTAATTTAATTTAATTTAATTTAATTTAATTTAATTATTTAATTTAATTTAATTTAATTATTTAATTTAATTTAATTTAATTTAATTTAATTTAATTTAATTTAATTTAATTTAATTTAATTTTTTAATTTAATTTAATTTAATTTAATTTAATTTAATTTAATTTAATTTAATTTAATTTAATTTAATTTAATTTAATTTAATTTAATTTAATTTAATTTAATTTAATTTAATTTAATTTAATTTAAATGCTGCCCAACTCCCAAGGGACTCTGGATGGCTTACAACAAAAATAATGCAAACAATGAACATAAAAATTATTTTAAAACATTATAAAAACATTTAAAAACATTAAAAGCCCATGCACACCATTCATGGCCAGATCTTGCAAGATTGCAACAGCGAAATCAATGGCCCCAGGCCTGCCAGAAAACCCAGGTCTTCACCACTTTCCAGAAGGCCAATAGGGTGGGGGTAGTCTGGATCTCAGGAGGTAACTGGTTCCAGAGAGCTGGGGCAGCCACAGAGAAGTCCCTCTCCCACAGGCCCGCCAGCTGGCATAGTTTAGCTGACGGGACCCGGAGGAGACCAACTCTGTGGGATCTTACCGGTCGCTGGGAGCTATGCGGTAGAAGGCGGTCTCGATGATAGCCTGGTCCTGAGCCATGTAGGGCTTTAAAGGTAATAACCAACACCTTGAATTGTGCCCAGAGACCAATACAGAGCCAGTGCAGCTCGCGGAGAATTGGTGTAATGTGGGTGTACCTTGGTCCACCCACGACAGCTTGTGCAGCTGCATTCTGGATCAACTGTAGTCTCCAAACACTCTTCAAGGGTAGCCCCATGTAGAGCGTGTTGCAATAATCTAACCGTGAGGTGACAAGGGCATGAGTGACTGTGAGGAGAGCCTCCTGATCCAAGTAGGGTTGCAACTGGTGCACCAGGCGAACCTGTGCAAAGGTCCCCCTAGCTACAGCTGCCAAATGTTGCTCTAATCTTAGCTGTGAGTCTAGGAGGACACCCAAATTGCGAGCCTGTTCTGAGGGGGACAATTTCTCCCCCCCCCCCCAAGAACCAAGGATGGACAGTCAACATAGTCTTTAGGAGGCAATACCCACAGCCACTCGGTCTTGTCTGGGTTAAGTCTGAGCCTGTTGACTCCCATCCAGACCCTCACAGCCTCCAGGCACTGGCACATCACATCCACCGCTTCACTGAACTGACGCGAGGTGGAGATATACAGCTGGGTATCATCAGCATATTGCTGATACCCCACCCTGTATCATCGGATGATCTCACCCAGCGGTTTTACGTAGATGTTAAATAGGAGGGGAGAGAGGACCGAGCCCTGAGGCATCCCGCAAATGAGGGGTCTAGGGGTCGACCTCTGTCCTCCTGCCAACACCAACTGTGACCGACCAGAGAGATAGGAGGAGAACCACCATAACACGGTGCCTCCCACTCCCAACTCCCTTAGTCGTCCTAGAAGGATACCATGGTCAATGGTATCAAAAGCTGCTGAGAGGTCAAGTAGCACCAAGATAGAGGAATGACCCTCATCTCGGGCTCACCAGAAATTTTAATCCTTATGGGAGGGGCCAATCATCTCTTGGCCTTACTCCCGAGTTGTCTTTTTTGCTTTAACTGCTCTTGCCTTCTGGCAGCTCTTCTCATGTGTGCATTAGGAACAGGCTCCTCCTGTTCCTCTGCCTCTCTGCTGTTAGCCTCTGGAGGCTCCAGAGTTCACACATCACTCCCAGATGGCCCTGGCCCCATCTTTGCCTCCAACGCAGAGCCCTCATCCGGGCCTTCACCAGCCTCCAGGACTGGCCCATGTTCTTCCTCAGCCTCCTCACTGTCTGACTCCTCTGCCAGCTCTGCAGGCTGCTGGCGGACCACAACACCAAGTTACCAGCGACATGGAATTTGTCCCCATGCCAGAACTGCTGAGAGAACCCATCTCCTCCATGTCATTGACACAATGGATGGATTCATTGAGAAAGGGGTGGGAGAATACAAAAAAGGTGCTCTCCGAAGCAGCGGCTGAGTATAAAATCCAAGCAGATAAGCACCGCTCGCTTCAACCCCCCTTTCGGGTGGGGGATAAAGTTTTTCTCTCCACTAAATACATAAAATTGAGACTGCCCAGCAGGAAATTGGGACCAAAGTTCTTAGGCCCTTTTCCCATAGTAAAGATAATCAACCCTGTGACAGTGCAATTAAGTGTCCTTCACATATAGGGGAAAATACACCCTGTATTTCATTGTAGTTTGCTGAAACGACCCCAGACCCAACCACCTCCTCCCCCCATTGTGGTGGAAGGAGAGACCCATTACGAGATAAAGAGGATGTTAGACTCCAGAATGTATAGCAATCAGTTGCAACACCTAATACAATGGAAAGGGTACCCTTTGTCTGACGCCACCTGGGTAAAAAGCTGGAACATCAAAGCAGATAGTGTCAGGTATGCTTCCTTCAAAATCTAGGAAAGAATGACCCAGACTCCATTAAATAATAAAGTATGGTACTTTTACTAGAAATGAAGTGAACGCAACCAAAGGAAAGCAGAATCTAAGGCAAAACGCGTGAAAGTTACAGATAGAAAGCATCCCCTCCCACTGTCCACTGTAAATCATCCAATCCAAAGGTCTCCCAGAGGTCAGGTGGGAGCACACATCTGGCAGTGTCATCAATCAGGAATGCTGTGGCCGTTGACCCGATAGCAGCTTCAAAGGTTCAGCAATAAGTCTTAAGAATCAGTTTCTTTTTCCTGGCCAGCATACATAGCCTGGCTAGATACCCCCCTCCCTCCATTACTATGGCAGCCAAAGCAGAGAAAAGCAGAGGCTGACAGATAGACTGATTAAACAATTCCATGATAAATACCCAGACAAGCCAAAGGGTCCCCAGGGGGTGGATGGGAGGGGTGGTTAAATGTGGATAACTCCCCCAAATGTTATTTTCTTTACAGGACACATGTCTCTTCTGAGGGAGGGGGCACCTGTGATGCCTGGAAGCCATATTACCTGTGTGCCTTGAGGACCAGTTGCTTAGTGACCATTAGTGCCAAAGGTACAACCAGGTTTCAAAATTATGAAGGCTAGCCCCCCCCCCCGGTCATGTGATCTCACTTTGGGTGCTAGGCAACAGGCCTTCATTTACAGACATTTGCAGCATCCAGCAAACACATGACCCCAATGTACAATTATTTAACTGAAAACCAGCATTTACTTACAGTTTTTGGCAAAAAAATGCCCCATAGCAAACAATGGGTTTGCTTAATGACCCTATATTCCACTACGTTTGCTTAACAATCACTTCAAAAAAGGTCATACAATTCAGTCATAGTGATGTCCTGTTTTACAACCATCATGATTTACAACTGTAATAGGCAACATCTGTTTTTTAAAAAAGTTCCTAAAACCAAAGAAATATATTCTGTCTTTCACAAAACTCTTCTTCTCTTTGACAATTTAGAAAAACATTTGGCTTGTCTTGCTGCTGATTTTCTGAAAATTCCTAGCATGTTTTTCCTCCAAGTGGCCAAAACAGAGACAGTCATTTTTCTCTGTGGTCTTTAAACAAGCACATACTCTGGGCAGTTCATGCCCTCAAAATGGCAACACAAGGGACTGAAATCAGATACGCCCCCAAAATAGATGGTTGGTGAATTCTTGACCCTCAATCTAGGCTATGCTGTGGAAGTAAATGTCAGTTTTGGAAGACATATTAGGCTGGAAGCTTCCAAGCTGCCACCTTCTCATGTGTGGGAAAGTAGGAGGGGGGACTTATTTGAGGGTTTTGTATTTAGACAAAATAGCATTCTTCCCGTTGGTCAAGGTCAGGATGAGCCTGCATCTGGAGAAGGAGTGGTTGGAGTGCTGTCTAAGGATGGAATGGATGGTGATTGGAGCATGTGATTGACTGATGAGTGAGGGGATGGTTTTGGGGGTTTTGATTTACTGAGGGAAAACCCGGAACTCTCAGATTCAGGTTTTCCCAAGATGTGCCTGTATACCTACTCTAATAAATGGAACTTTGAGAAAATGCTTGCCTCAGAGTTTTTAATTGGAGCAGAGGTTTTTCTGGAACGCTGACATTAACCCGAATCACAATGGCACCCCAAAAGGGAACTTTCCGGGGTGCTGAGCCCCAGCACTGACCTAAACCTTGGGTGGTGTGAAGACTCAGCAAAGATGGAGGAGAAGGAAGAAATCACAGATGGGGCCATGGGGATGGATACTGAAGGATTTATTGAGCTCCTGTATTCTCTTTCTGAAAAAATGGTGTAAGCCATTGGAGCTGCAGAGGCAGCCCAAAGGCTAGGCGCTCGGCCCAAGGAATTGGATTCATGGAAAAGTTGCCAGACTGATCCAACTCTAGAAGGGGGACCCAAGGAGAGACCACCTGGATATTGTGCCTTTTCCAGCCCAATGAAGTCTCCCCACGAGCCAGAGTGGAGAGGTGTAACAGCTTTGGGATCTGTAGATTCCCAGGACTGGAACCGGTTACTTTTGTCTCGAAGCCAATTGTTAATGGGGCTCCCTGAGAATTTTGAATGGATGGAAGTGGGAAGTTATCCCCCCCCCCCACCTCCTCAAGTGAGATGGAGCTTAACACAGCCAACTTTCACTTTCCAGGACTTGACGGAGGAATTAGTGGGGCGCAGGCACCTTCCTACCCAGCCAGGGCTGACAGGAGGAGCAGCTCAGTGCAGCATGGCCAGCCGGCAGCTGGAAGACAGCACACACAGCTGGCATGGGGAAGGCCAAACCCCCCTGCTGCTCCCCCTTGCCAGCCTGCTTTTGTGCTACCTCCTGCTGAATGTATCCCCCCAGGCTGGGGATTCTATCCCGGCCAGGGGTGGGTCTAGTGTCAGTGGTCACCAGCACCATCTGCCCCAATTTTCCAGGGATCCCTATGGCCCCAATATGCCCCAACAATCCCAGCACCGCAGGGGGGGCTAATCCAGCAGCCGGCTGGGGTTCCTCTCCTCTCTGCAGCTCAGCAGCCAGCCCCTGTCTCTCATCTGGCCGCAATCCAACAACCAGCAGCAGCTCCACTGCAAGTTCCAGCACAGCTGGCCATCCCCGGGCCCAATCCACTTGTGAGGCAGCTGCCACCCCGCTTCAGGGCAACCTTTGATGGTAATCCTACCAAACTGGTTTACTTCCTCAGCCAGGTCTGGGCCCATATAGATTAGTATGGAGACTTAGTATCGGCGAGTTCTGATGGGGAGCAGCATGAGGGGGAGGCTGCTGAATGGATAGCCCAGCTGCACAATGAGGGAGTTGCTGAATTAAATGATGCCGATGGGTTTGTTGTGCTGCTCCAGGCCAGATTCGAAGACCCAGACCGAATCAGTGAAAATGAAGCCACAATAAAGGTGATGAACAAGGTAATCAACCCATAAAAGACTTTGTATGAGACTTTAGACGGGTCGCAGGGAACCTTGGGCATTGGCCGGACCGCATACTCCTACACTATTTTAAAGAAGCCATTGATCAGGAAGTCAGGACAGCCTGCAGAGTCCGAGGGGTGCCTGAGCGACTGTACAACTGGTATACCATTTCCATAGCTTTAGACAGATTGTGAACGAGAGAGGAGATGAAAGATGGTATTGGGGATGGAATGACTGAATGAAAAATGGTGACTGAAGGATTTTAAGAAATGGATGTGGAGGATTATAAAAACTTGAAGGGATAATTGGACAGTGGAGAATTTAGTGTTAATTAGTGGAATTGAACTTCGAGGAAGGAAAAGATAACTACAATCAATAAATTACTGATACAAAGAAGGGGATGGTGTTTATTGAATATTTTGGAGACATATTGGAATAATTGGAAAGAAGACAAGAAGAGGTGACATCTCGTGCAGCTGTGGATATATTGAAGGCAAGGAAAATATGAAGAGAAGGCTGATGTAAGATTGCAATGGACAGGCATGAATGGACAAGAAGTGACAAGAAGAAAAGTGATTATAGATATCGATTTAAATGAAATTGTTTGAATGAATTTAATTAAGGTATAGATATATAACTAAGTGAACTGATTATCATTTTACTGTAAAGAAATATACTTATTTAAATAAGAATGATAATAGATATTTAGAAAATAGTATATTTATAAGTATTGCGATTAGAGTTATAAAAGTGCTAAGAATATTATAAAATATAGTATATAAATGTGGGATAGAAAATAGAAAAATATTGTGGTTAAAGTATAGTAAATGAAAACTTTAGCGTGAATTCAAATCCTAATACTGGTATATCGATATATGTTAGCGTGGAAAAATATTGTACAGGCAATAAAGATGTCAAGTACAGTGATACCTGAGGGTTTACTCATGACATGGCAAGAGAAAAAGTATAGGATTGATACACTGGAGAAAGCAAAGGAATTTTATGAACACCATTTTGTGCAGGGGGATGACCAAGAGAGTAGGGAAGAATTAGAGACTGGAAGTCAGGTGGAAGAGAAATTGGAAGAAGTAGAAAGAGAAAAAGACCTACAAAAGAAACAAGAGAAAGAAAGGGTAGAAAGAGAAGGAGTAAAAGGAAGGGTAGTAAGAGAGACTAGAAACACTAGAATTTGGCTTATAGCGAAATGTTCCTCTATTAAGGAGGACAACTACAATAAATTGATATATCAAATAAAGACTTAGGAAATTGGGAAAAGTTACAAATTTCATTTCTAGGGAGGACCGCAACAGTGAAAATGAATATACTGCCAAGAATTTTATTTCTGTTCCAAGTGATACCTTTAAAACTAGGGAAAACATGGCGGCTGCCCCAAAGCTTTGGCAACCGGGACAAGCAAAGTGCAGGAGGAGTTGCAGGAGCAAGGTGTTTGAATGCCAGGTGAGTAGAATTAGCCCAGGTGGGAACAGCCTTCAAATAATTGAGTTCTAACAATGCCCTGGCCTTAATAGCGGCTAAGAACTACTTGGGTAAAAGATTTAAAGCAATTAACAAAGAGAATAATCAAAGGACAATAGCATTTATTGACTGCTTTTAGAATTAATCTTCCTTTGGATGGATTTATAATTTGATATCTTTTTGATCTTTCATGAGAATGGATTATTTTTGAAGAGGGAGAAGGATAAGAGAAAATAAGTAGAATGTCTTTTTAAAGCTATGAGAAACAACAAGCAGAGGAAGTGAAAATGGCTCCCTGCTGAGAAATGAAAGTGGAAACTGTAAACTGTGAAGTGCTTGCTATTTAAAGAAGAAACTTTGTATCTTGTTTCCCAAATTGGATTACTTCAAGGAAAAACTAAGGAGACTTGATTTTAGATGTACTTAATCTGCTTTTGGACTACTTATGGATAGTTGGAAAGAAGAAATTAATTCAAACACTTAAAACTGCTGATTAATGGCGTTCCAACAAAAGGGAAGGGCGGAGCAACAGAACAAGACAGGATGGTATCATATGTGGAATACAAAAGAACTAAATCCTTTAGTTTTTATAAACTTATTGATATTGGAGCTGAAAGGAAAAAGTACGGACAGATTGGAGAAAGGAAAAAATTGGAATATATTGGGTAGCAAGATGAGAAAAGTACTACAGTTTGATTAAAATGGATGTAATGTTTTTTATGTAATTGATGTAAATAATGTAAGGAGGAGACTTCCTCTTTCTTCTTTCTCTCTCTCTCTTATTTTCTTTTCCTTTTCTTTATTATTCTCTTGTTTTATGCCTCTCTTTTTCTTCTTTTTATCTTTGAATCTTTCCTTTTGATTTCTTTTGCTATACTTTTATTTCTTTTTTCTTCTCCCTTTCTCTTTCCTTTTTTAACTTTTCATTATTATTATTGAGAGAAGTAATTTTTAAGGTGGAGAAAATGTGATAATAGGAAAACTATAAGAAATATGAAGATTATGAATGAATTTTTGATTACTAAGAATTCTTGATGGATTTAACGAATACAGAAAATTGTTTGTTTAAAATGGTTTAAATTATTGTCTTTTATAGAAAACAAGAAAACATGAATGAAGCTTTGAATATTAACAGGAATTGTTTATAGTTTTTTATGATTATTTTCAAAGCGGGAAATGTCATTACAGAAAAACTATAAAAATGTGAAGATTTTGAAAATTTTTAAAAAATATTAATAAGAGTTCTAATGGTTACAGAAAATTGATTTGAAAGTGGTTTAAAATGTTGTTTTTTCATAGTAAATAAGAGAATGGAAATGAATTTTTGAATATTAATAAGATTTGTTTTTAGATTTTATAATTATGGTAAATTGGTGTTTTAAAATGGATTAAAATGTTGCTTTACATAGAAAAACAAGGAACAAATGTGAAATGGGAGAAATTTAAATAAAATTAATAGTTTAGGAGAGAGTAGGAGAGAAGATATATATTAAAATGCATTATTATCTTAAATTGGCAAGGAAGTATGATTCTGGGGATCAGATGATTAAAACTAAATTGTGAATTAGTTACATATAAGGTTAGGAGTGGAGGAAAGCATCCCTGGAGAATAGATGATTAGGCTGTGCACCAGCCAAAAATAAACTTAGGAGGAGCAGAGGAGATAAATGCTGGAGAGCAGTTAGAGCTAAACTGTGAACCAGTTAAATATGAGGTAAGGAGTGTGTCGAAGTGTGAATCAGCCTTGTTTCCCCCCTGGGGAAAACTGTGATTAATTAGAGGTGACTGGATCTTGTTTTCCATGGTGTATACTCTCAAAAAAAGAAAACCTGAAGTACAAAATCTAAGAAACATTTTTATTGTAAAAATAAAAAACCTAGCTAATTACATCTTACCGGCAGTTTATCACTGAGACGGACAAAAGAGAAAGTAAATCATGAAGTTAGAAAAGAAAGAATGTAGACATGCGCAGTAGTTCAAAAATCACAAGATGGTCTTATCTCTATGTGATAAGGTTCTCTGACAAGCTACTGTAATGTTCAGAATGGAAGCTCAGCTGGCAAATACAAAGAATGCAGTGACAACGCAGAGGAAAGCACCACTAGAAAACAGCTAACTAAGCTGTGAACCAGCCAAAAATAAACCTAGGAGGAGTGGAGGAGACAATGCTGGGGACCAGTTAAAATTAACTGTGAACCAAGTAAATATGAGGAGTGGAGGAAAGCACCACTGGAAAACAGCTGAAAAGCCGTTATCCAGCTAAAAATAAACCTAGGAGGAGTGAAGGAGAAAATGTTGGAAAGCAGTTAAAATTAAACTGTGATCCAGCCAACAAATAAGGTTAAGAGTGGAGGAACATCTTTGGAAACCAGTTAATTAAGCTGAAAATCCAGCCAAAAATAAAACTAGGAGGAGTGAAGGAGATATCTTTGAAGAATAGTTACTGATTTTGAAATGTCTTTAAGAGAGGAATAAAATATTATCTGTTGATTATTAGATGTGATTTAAAAGAAACATTGACTTGATTTGGGTCTTTGAAGTAAGGAGAATATATGAAATACTGATTGTTAAAATGATAAATGAATATTATAAAGAGCTGTTTAGATTTGAAGTTTAAGATTTAGGGTGATTACATAATAGAATGTTAAATGTTAGACTAAGATGTTAGATTGAATGACAAAAATTGGGTTTGGACTTGTTCTGGGGGTTTTTTTGTGGGTTTTTTTGTGTTTTTTTTCTTTTTTCTTTTTCCTTTAAGATGTTAATTGATGAAATTTGGTATTTATGCGTATCTTATACCGGATCAAACCCTTGCTCTAAAAAGATGTTGTTTTATGTTTTATGTCAAAAACAAATTTTAAAAAAATTAAAAAAAGATAGAGTGGGATTGGCGTTACAAGAATGGGAAATTTATCACCAAGCAGCGAGTCTAGCCTGGTTAAAAGATTGGATGGAGATGAAAAATAACAGAGTGTTAACAATAGAAGGGCATGACTTGCAAGCAGGGTGGCATGCATTCCTGTGGGATGAGAAATATAAAACCCATAAATATTTTCAAGTACACTTGATCAGGAATGCATTGCTACAGATTTGGAAAAGAATAAAACAAAAACACTACACCAGAATTCCAATGTGGTTATCACCAACAGAAGCACTGATATACCCAAATTTACTGGAGAAAAATAAGATAATTAGATATAAGGAATTGATAAATGATCAGGGAGATCTGAAAACGAAACAGGAACTGGAACAGGATATTGGTAGGGTGACAGATTGGTGGACATTTGCACAAGTTCAATCTAAATTTGTAAGAGATAAAAAGATGTATGAGATATGAAAGGAACCGCAAGAATTGGATAAAATCATTCATGGAACAGAAATAAAATTAATTAGCAATATATACAAATATCTACTGAGGTATAAAATGGAAGAAGAGGTAGTTAAGGACACCATGATTAGATGGGCAAAAAATTTTGGCTACAATATAGAATTGGAGAAATGGGAAAAATTATGGGAAATAAATATTAAATTGACTTTATCAATGGCATTCAAGGAAAACCAATTGAAAATGTTCTACAGATGGCATTTTACACCAGTACAGCTTGCTAAAATGTGTCCTAATAGTTCTCCAAATTGTTGGAAATGCAAAAAAGTCCCAGAAACATATTACCATCTATGGTGGACATGCCCTAAGGTGAAAAAATATTGGGTCAAAATTAGAAGCTGAACAGAAGAGATAATTGGCTACAATGTGGACTTAAAACCAGAGATGTTTTTATTAGGGATATTAAACAGAACCTACAGTAAAGAAATTTGATATTTGATCTTGCATATAATTACAGCTGCAAGGATAGTCTTTTTTTTAAATAAAATAATTTTTATTAAACAGTTTGTCTTTAAAAACAACATAAAAACAATCACACATATATAAAAACAAAACATGTCAAAAGGTAACGTATTGCACATTACATAACATTAATGGTAATTTTACAGCATTTCGTATCAATTTACGTACTTTGCTATTCTATCATTTCTATTTACTACTCAATAGTAGAATAATCGCATTACTCCAGCATATATATATATATATACACATTATAATATTCATTTGTTCTTATCTACACATTTATATTCATTTATATGTACCTCTATTTAATGTTGTTCAGTTATTTTAAGTTTCATCAATATTAAGTTAAACATTTCTTGTTCTGATTTCTATTTTCAAGCCAACTGTACATTTTATTCCATATTTCATAATAGTCCGAATCCTCTCTTTCTTTCAACTCCATAGTCATTTTATCCATCTCTGTGCATTCTAGAATTTTGCTTATTACAGTTTCGTCTGATGGTATATTTTTTTGTTTCCAATTTTTTGTGAATATGATTCTTGCTGTGGTAAGTATGTGCAATATAATGTATTGAAGGTTTTTATTTGTTTTCAGGTCCAGTATTCCTAATAAAAACAATTCAGGTTTCATATCTATTTTTTGCTTTGTAATTTCTTCCAACCATTTTTGAATTTGACACCAATACTTCCTTGTGATGGGGCACGTCCACCACATATGGTAGAATGTTCTGGATTTATAGTTACATCTCCAACAATTAGGTGATAAATTGGGATAAAGTAGAATGATGGGATTAAGTCCTTGCTCGCAATGCCTATGTGTCTAAGTGACATTGTGGAATGAGAGGACTGATGGGATTAATGGTATACGTGACATCTCACCTGTGCTGAGCTACCCCGGCAGAACCAAGGAAGTGGGCATGTCATACCCATATATGGTAATCATGTGTACATCCGGAAATGAATATACTGACTGAAAACAATATATAAACTTGTATGTAACAACCCTTCGGGGTTCAGACTTTGCTGAGCTATCGCTGTTGAACCAATAGGGAATAGGAAATTAATTAATTAAGCAATTGCAAGGATTGAATACATGCATAGAGGCTATAAGGACATATGTAGGAGAATAAACACTACCTATATTAAGTACAAAATGCCATCCCTTTAAAACAGGGGATAGAGTGTGGGTAAAGCACTGGAAAAATGAACCTTTTTAAACCATAATGGAAAGGGCCATATATCGTAGTGATGTGTTCTCCCCTTACAGTAAAAACCATGGAATCCAAATCGTGGATCCATTGGACCAGACTGAAAGGCACTGCTAATAGCGATCTGGTCCAGTGGGAGGCACAACCCACCGAGAAACCATTGGTCCTTAAGCTTAAACGTAAATGAATTGGAACCATATAAACTTTTCAATTGAAGTAATTTATATTTATTTATAATGCAATTTATATTCCGCCCTATCTCCAAGGACTCAGGGTGGCTCACAATGGTAAAAATGCATAATTCCACCTTAAAACAGTAAAAATTAAAATTCCAAATTAGAAACAATTTAAAATTGATTAGTAAACCCCCGTCAGTCCAAGCTGCAGAACAACCAGGTCTTCAAATCATGGCGGAATGAGCGACGGTCAGGAGCCATCTGGAGCTCCAAAGGAAGTTGGTTCCAGAGGGTGGGTGCGCCCACAGAGAAACCTCTCCCCCTGAGGGTCACCAGCCAACACTGTCTGGCCGACAGCACCCTGAGGAGGCCTTGTCTGTGTGAACGCACAGGGCGATTGGGGATTGTTGCTGGTTGCAGGGGGTCCGACAAATATTCCGGGCCTAGGCCATGAAGGGCTTTGTAGGTGATAACCAGCACCTTGAACCTCACCCGAAGGGCAACCGGTAACCAATGCAGGTTGCGCAGGAGGGGTGTAACATGGGAGCGTCGGGACGCTCCCATCACAACCCACGTGGCTGCATTCTGCACCAGCTGAAGCCTTCAAGTGGTTTTCAAGGGCAGCCCTAGGTAGAGAGTGTTGCAGTAGTCAAGATGGGAGGTGACCAGCACGAGTAACTGTTCGTAGGGCAGCTTGGTCCAAGTAAGGTCGCAACTGGTGCACAAGGAGAACCTGGGCAAATGCCCCCCTGGTCACGGTTGTCACATGATCTTCCAGAGACAACTGTGAGTCCAGGAGGACACCCATGTTGCGAGCCCTATCCACAGGGGGTAACACCTCACCCCCGATGGGCAACGATGGAATATCTCAATCGGACCAAGATGCCAGTACCCACAGCCACTCGGTCTTGACAAAGTTGAGTCGGAGCCTGTTCCTCCCCATCCAGGACCGTACCACTTCCAGGCAGCGGGACATCATGTCGAGGGCCTTACTGGGCTGGTTTGGGGTGGATATAAAAAGCTGGGTATCATCAGCGTACTGATGATACCGCACTCCAAAACCACGGATGATCTTCCCAAGCGGCTTCATATAGATGTTGAACAGGAGAGGCAAGAGGACCGACCCCTGGGGCACCCCACAAGTGAGTGGCCTCATAGCCGACCTCTGTCCCCCTGCCAATACCACTTGCACATGGCCTGAGAGATAGGAGGAGAACCACCGTAGAACAGTGCCTCCCACTTCCAACCCCTCGAGTCATTGCAGCAAGATACCATGGTCGATGGTATCAAAGGCCGCCAAAAGATCCAAGAGGACCAGAACAGAGGAATATCCCCTGTCCCAAGCCCTCCAAAGATCATCCACCAGCGTGACCAATGCCATCTCCGTGCTGTACCCTGGCCTGAAACCCGATTGGTACGGATCCAGGTAGTCTGTATCCTCCAGGGCCAACGGAAGCTGCCATGCCACCACGCTCTCAACAACCTTCGCAACAAACTGAAGGTTGGAGACCGGATGAAAGTTACTCACCACCGCCTCCTTCAAGGCGGAAGGGAAGATCCCCTCATCCAAAGATGCCATTATTACTGCCTGGATCCAATCTTGTGACACCTCTCAAGCCACATAAGCAAGCCAGGAGGGGCACAGGTCCAGTACGCACGTGGTGGCACTCAGCCTTCCCATGATCCTGTCCACTTCCTCGGGGGTGACAGGATCAAACTCTTCCCAAATCCCAGGACCAGCTGCCTCCTCACCATCAGACCCTGCCCAGTCAGAGTCCAGACCATCCCTAATCCGAGCGATCTTATCTTGCAGATGCTGACTAAACTCCTCGGCACGTCCCCACAGAGGGTCCTCTCCCGCCCTCCAATTCAGGAGGGAGCGAGACACCCTAAACAAGGCGGACGGGCGATTATCTGTGGATGTGATGAGGGTGGAGAAGTATGCCCCCTTTGCCACCTCCATCGCCACCAGGTAAGATCGTTTAAATGATCTCAACTGGGAACAGTCAGATTTGGAATGACTGGCTCTCCAACCGCTCTCTAGGCCTCTCCTATGGCGCTTTATCTCCCAGAGCTCCTCTGTGAACCAAGGAGCCAATTGGGATCTGCGTTGAGTCAGAGGCCACAAAGGCACGACATGGTCGAGTCATCTTATCCCAGGCATCCACCAAAGCCTCGACCGGGGCGTGGGGGAGAGAGAGAGAGAGGTATTGTCCCAAGCTCCATCTGGAACCTTTCTGGGTCCATCAGGCACCTGGGGTGGAACCAGATGGTCGGTCCCGCATCCCGGGGGGGGGGGGTGGCATTCTGGAAGTCCAGCCACAGGAGATAATTATCGGTCCATTACAGGGGGTGAATAGCTGATACTCCCCCGCCGAAATCATCGTGCCACTGTTCCGAGATAAAAACAAGATTGGGGGTGTGTCCCCCCCTCATGAGTCGTGCCCCAAATTATCTGGTCAGGTCTATGGCTGCCATGGAAGCCATGAACTCCCAGGCCGCCCCCAACGCTCCACCCAGGGACGGCAGATTAAAGTCCCCCAAAACAATAAGTTTAGGGAACTCAACCACCAACCCCGAGAGAGCATCGAGCAGCCCGGGCAGGGCTGTTGATACGCAGCTGGGAGATAGGTATGTAATCAACAAGCCCAACTGCCCTTGCGGACCCCATCTCATAAGGAGGGACTCACACCCGTCTAGCTGAGGAAAAGTGACCTCCTGCGGACCAAGGGACTCCCTAATAACAACTGCCACCCCCCACCCCTACCCTGGGCCCTCGGCTGGTGTAGCACCCGAAAACCTGGTGGGCAAATTTCTGTCAGAGGGACCCCTCCCTCCGAGCCCAACCTGGTTTCTGTAATGCAAGCCAGGTCTGTGTTCTCCTCAATCAACTCACGGATGAGGGGGGCTTTATTAACCACAGACCTGGCATTAAAATAAACCAGTCTAAGCCCAGGAACCCTCTCTCTCAAACCCCCGGGTGGTTGGACAGAACCTGAAGGGTTATGTAATGACATTGGTAGTGGTTTTACTTGTCTGCATCCTGAAAAGGACACTCCGTTGAACCTTATCGGCAATAGGTTCCCTGCACACAGTGTTGAAGAGCTTTGCTGGGTCACACCGGAAGCTGACCCTCTATGCACAGCAGAAGAATGGAACTGGGACTAGTACTCCTAATCATGGTATTAGGGTATTGTGTACGAAGGGAAAGTACTATAGTGTGTATTGAAAATTTAGGAGAGTGGGGCCCTAGGCGAAGCATTATTTTTAGCGAGCCAATAGGAAGGACAGAGTGTGAGACCGACAACATAATTCGGCTAGACCCAGCATACTTGGAGGATAAGTGGCCCCAACCATGTGATGATCTGACAACTTTTGATATATATTATATATTATAGCTATTCCCGTTCCCCAGGTTGCTCAGAGTCTCAGGACCCGAGGCTCCGGCTGTTGTTATGCAATGCTAGGTCCGTTGTAAATAAGGCCCCCCTCATATGTGACCTTCTTCAAGAGGGGGGTGCAGACCTGGCCGGTATTACGGAGACCTGGTTGGGCCATGAGGGTGGGGTTCCCCTCGTGGAGATGTGCCCACCAGGCTTCCATGCATTCCACCAGCCGAGAGCTCAGGGTAGGGGTGGGGGAGTAGCGGTCATTATTAAGGAAGGTCTCG
This sequence comes from Coluber constrictor foxii, assembly GCA_038048745.1. NCBI lineage: Eukaryota > Metazoa > Chordata > Lepidosauria > Squamata > Colubridae > Coluber > Coluber constrictor. Next base: position 69,457,148 of record CM075966.1, on the reverse strand, counting down.
ATCCGAGGGAGGCCACTGTACCTCAGATAGCCGGGTGTGAGTCCATCTTTGTGAGGTGGGGTCGTGGTGGGCAGATGAGTCTGTTGGTCACGTACCTGGCTCCCTGCCACGTGGCAACGACCCTGCCTGAGCTCCTCAATGTTGTAGCCGAGGTGGCGATTGGTACCCCCAGGCTTATGGTCATGGGGGATTTCAATCTGCCTTCTATCGGTGAAACATCTGAGATAGCTTGGGAGTTCATGGCTTCCATGACGGCCATGGACCTGACCCAAGTAATTCAGGGCCCGACTCACATTGGTGGACACAACCTGGATCTAGTTTTTGTCTCTGGTCAGTGGTTGAGTGGTCTTGACATCGGGGATATAGGTGTTGAACCCTTGTCATGGACTGACCACTCGCTCCTTCGACTTGACTTTCTGACCGCTGCACCTCGCCGCAGGGAGGCGGAACCGACCAGGTGGTTCCGCCCCAGGCACCTGATGGATCCTGATAGGTTCCAGACGGAGCTTGGGCCATTTCCTTGTTGTGGCCCCGTCCTCTGAGCCTATCCCTTTGGAGGAAGGCAGCTCTGAGCAGGAGGAAGAGGAGCCAGCCAGATCTCCCAGCCCTCCCCCTCTGGCACCGGCTCAGGTGCCAGCTGAAAGAGAGCCAAGTAGTGGGGAAACAGGTGTCTCAGATGAGAGTGAGGGAGAGACGTCATTCCTGGACGCACGCCAAAGAAGGCGAGAGAAAAGGGTACTGCAGCTGCGACGTATGAGAAAATCCTGAGTCATTGGATTGGAGTCACGGGATCAATGACTCACTGGACCACACCCAGAAGCATATGTATATAAGACAGTACGGTGGGTCACGAAGTTCGTGACGAACAAAGCTAAACAAACGGAGCAACCTCGTAGTCTTGGAAGCTAGATGAACGGCAAAGCTACGTAGGAGATTTTCTTGTTTGTGTAAACCAATAAAGTCCTTGGCAGACGGTGTGCATATCGCTGCCAAGGTTGAGATAAGAACTGCGGAGTGTGCCAAGTGATTATTAACCCTCGGCTGGCTGTGTTTTTGTGGGTCTCTGAAGGGGGGGGACAGATCAGGGATCTTCCCACGCTCCCAAATGAAGGAGGGAGCGGGTCACCCTGAACAGGGCGGCTGGGCGATTATCTGATGACACGATAAGAGCGGCAAAATAATTAGACTTTGCCGCTTTTATTGCCACTATGTAAGTCTTAATATGAGCTCTTACTAGTGTCAAGTCAGATTCAGATCAACTGGCCCTCCAACCACTCTCTAGGCGTCTTTTCCAGTGCTTCATCTCCCTCAGCTCCTCGGAGAACCAAGGAGCTAAGTGAGTTCGGCGCCAGGTCAGAGGCCGCAAAGGCACGACGCGGTCCAAGGCCCCGCTGGCCGCCCTATCCCAGGCAGCCACCAGGTCCTCAGCCGAGTCGTGTGTCAGTGTCTCAGGAATGATCTGTCCCCCCCCTTCAGAGACCCACAAAAACACAGCCAGCCGAGGGTTAATAAGAGTGCAGCCGCGTGGGGGATTATGGGAGCGACAGGGCGCTCCCATGTGACACCTCTCCTGCGAGAGCTGCATTGGCTACCGGTGGACTACCGGGTGCGTTTCAAGGTGTTGGTAATCACCTTTAAAGTGCTCCATGGCTTAGGACCAGGGTACTTACGGGACCGCCTTCTGCCATCAATCGCCTCCCACCGGCCGGTTTGCTCCCACAGAGAGGGCCTCCTCAGGGTGCCGTCAGCCAGACAATGCCGGCTGGCGACCCCCAGGGGGAGAGCCTTCTCTGTGGTAGCTCCCACCCTCTGGAACGATCTTCCTCCAGAGTTGAGAACGATCTCTGACCTCCGGACTTTTCGTCGGGCCTTAAAAACACATTTTTTTCAGCTTGACGGCTTGGCCTGATCCCTGTTAAATTTTTAGAACTTTTAGTGCTTTGATATTAATTTTAAATTGTATTGTTTTAATTATCGGCTAAATTTATATTGTTGTTTTTAAAATTTTAACGTTTGTGTACCTTTGTTTTAATTGGCTGTTCACCGCCCTGAGTCTGCAAGGAGAAGGGCGGTATATAAATCGAATCAAATCAAATCAAATCAAATCTGTCTCAATAATGTGCCTAGAGAAAGGGCCAGGAAATTCGGAAGTTAGTAGGAATCTGGGTAGGCTGTTCCAAATTGGTATATGTGGACATGCCTTAATAGACACTGGCCTGCCCCTGTTAAGTCTGGATTGCGGTTTCCCACCTTTCTTTGTTGAAGGGCACGCAATCAGCCCATGGCAATTAAGGAAAGGATGGGCAGGGTTATGCTCAGTCCAGAAACACCAATCCCTAATGGCCATTGCTATACATCAGTGTGAGAAACAGGAAATCACCATTACCTTTTTAAACATAGAACAGAGACAGGTGAACCAGCCAAAGACAGATTTTATTTAAAAGCTTTGCAAAGGGTTCCTCTCAGGAGGAGAACAATTTTGTAATCACCTTTCACAGTTTTAATACATTTTTCAGGATACAAAGCCCGATACAGCCAGATACATGTAAGATCTTATATAATATAGTTGGTACATGTTCCACCCTGGAAATTCCCCAATTTCCCAGCGGAAATACCCCACATAACATCACTTGCGTACTTCCCCTTCTAGAACAGACAGGCCCCAAAACAAGCCTGGAATTTGCTAGAACATATGTTTCCTCCAAAATATGCATCATATATCCTGCAAAACAAGCATCACAGGAAAACACAATTCCTGTTCTCATGTTTTCTCATGTTCTTCTTATGTTTTCCTAGCTCAGTTATATAATCAGGTTATATGAGGTAAAATAAGGCACTTAAAATGGCGTTACTCAGGTTATGCTTTTACAGGAATAATTCTTATATTTCTCACAATCCCCCCTTTTCCTCTTTATCAGTTTATTCCTGTAAATTATGAATGTCCTGTAACATTATAGAAAATTCTCTCCGGCCTAAGCTACCCCGTCCACGATTTGTGGACTTACAAATATCAGGTTATAATATGTGACAAATTAAAATTATTTGGTTCTATTGTGATACGTGCCTCTTCAAATAAAAACTTTCCTGGCACAGGCACCCCCACAAAACAAGTAGCCATTATATCAGAGACAGTTGTTTCACCTCTGATACAAAAGGAAGAACTGTTTAAGGCTACCTTCATTAAATCCCTTCATTAAATTAACTACAGGTGGTGGGGTGCACAGGTGCTGGTGGAGGGGCTGGAGTCCATATAGGCTGCGTGTATCACCGGTGGCGGGCAGTATGTCAGGGCGCGTGGGCGGTGAGGCAACAGCGGCCGGGATGGATGACGGCAGCACGAAGCTCCCGGGCGGGTACTTTAAACTCATTACTGAGGCGGGGCGCGCCCATGATCAGGACTCCTATAAAGCGCGCCTCCCAGCCATGCCTGACAGCCGAGTCTTTGTGTTGCTAACGCATGCCGGCTTCTCATGGAAAGAGCTGTAGCACAAATAAAAGTCACGTTAATTATCTGCTTACCTGCGTGAAGGCATGAGTTTGTAGCACAGCACAACGGAGAGCTGAGAGGAAGACTCGGCTCACCCCCACCCTTTTCAGGACCAAGGAGAGACGGAAGCAGTATGGCAGAGGGCGGAGCCGAGGAGGGGTCGCTTGCTGAGACTCTGGTGACAGATGTGGAGGAGGCGGAAAACATCGTGCCCGATCTACCCGCACCAGCCGAGCAACCCGTAGTACGCCCAAAACATCGGGAGTCACGGGATACTACCGATGGCCAGGAAATAAAGGGCTCAGATCCCAACACCCGGAGCGGAGCTGGGCACTGGTGGCATAGCCCCGCCCTTACAGGCTCACAAACACATACCACGCCCCCTGCTGGATCCCAGTTCCAGGGTTGGCGGGAAAGGCAATGGATCGAGGATGAAGAGGGCGAATGGAGTTATTCCACCATGCCGGGAGCAACGACTATTGATCTTTTGCGGGATCGATTTGGTGAGGCCAGCTTTAGGGATGCTCCCTCTTGGCAACCGTGGGCACCCACAGCGGAACAGGGGGGTTCCCGGCAGGGGCCCCCAGTTGGGGGGGGCAGTTCAGAAACCTGGTTCCGTTTGGCAAGCCCCAAATTCAGAGGGGACAGGCGAGCGATTAGGGACAGGGAGGAGGAGCTGGAGCGCAGTAGTACGGGTCCTGGGCCAGAAGAGGAGCGGTCTCGGATGACTGGGGGAGGCACCATGGGACCAGAGAGGAGAGAACAAAGGGGAGACCCCCAAGGGGAGCATCAACCGACCCGGAGTGGCTCCAATCGCCGGATTTCAGGTCCCCAGCCGGGGAACGTGCTGCCGATGTGGGGTCCCAACCCTTGGGGTCCCCAGTTTCCCTGGAGTCCACCACCAGTCCAGGCGTCGTTTGATGGAGCCGCGGAGAAGGTAGCCCTATTCCTGAGCCAGGTCATCAGCCACATGGATATGTACGGCCACTGGTATCCTTCGCAATGGTCGCGCGTGGTCGCAGTAACAGCAGTGTTAACGGGCGAGGCAGCAGATTGGGTGGCGGATCTGCATAGTGAACACGCTCGTGAGCTAACTGACCTAGGCTTATTCTTGGAGGCATTACGTGTCAGGTTCGAGGACGAGACCCGAACGCAGGTCATAGAGGGAGACCTGCTAACTCTTAAACAAAGAGGTAGGGCGGTCAAGGACTATGTTAAAGAGTTTCGCGCCTTGGCCGGGAAATTGCGGTCATGGCCCGAACGGCTCCTTGTCCATCAGTTTCAGACCGGGTTGAACAGGGAGATCAGACAGGCCTGTGTATACCGTGGGTTGGGACCCCGCCTCACAGACTGGTACAAGGCGGCAGTCGATCTCGATATCGGCCTACGGGAGTTCAGAATCCGGGGCCCGCAAGGGCAGAGCCAACAAAGACGGGGGATTTCACGCCCGTTTACGGCCGGAAGACCAACCGGGGCGGTACGGCCGGTTTCTGAGGGGGAGACCGGGGGTCTGGGCCCCAGCAGACGGCCTTTCCGGTGTTTCCGCTGCAACCAGGAGGGACACAGGGCCCTTGATTGCCCGTTGCCACCGGCACGCATGTCTACCCCAAAACCCGCTGGGTCAACCCCAGGCACAGTCACGAAACAGCGGTCCTTGAGGCCAGTGGAAAGGACCAGAGTGGCTGCCCAAACACCATCGGGAGAAACGACCCCCTGTCCTACGGTTCCCGGACCCGCAGGACCAGTTCGCTTGTCCGACACCATCGAGAACAGTGACCATGATGACGACGTGCAAGACCCTATGGTAAGTGCTCCTGTACGTCCCTTCGTGGTCCCCATACAGTTAACACACCCCCTTACAGGGCGTAAAAGCGATCAGGAGGCGCTTATAGATTCCGGGTGTACGAGATGCCTTATCCGCCGCTCCATAGCAGAAGAACTAGGGCTCCGTCTTATCACATTACGACAGCCCATAAAGTTTGAACAAGTAGATGGTTCAGTGTTGGGGGGTACCCCAACCTCCCAGATCACCGAACCGGTGTTACTGAAAATAGGCGCTCACCAGGAGAGGATACGGTTCGTGGTCATAACCCAAATGATCGAACCAGTGATCTTAGGCCTAGCATGGCTGGACAAATGGAAACCGGTTATATGGTGGCAAGGGGACTGTCGGAAAGTACGGTTACCGGTTGGTCCAGAACCATGCGGGGCACTCCAACCAGAACACGAGAAACCCCAGATGTTTCCTGCTGTTTATAACGATCTTGCTCAGGTATTTAGTGAAGACGAGTGTGACATACTACCACCCCACCGGGATACCAATTGTGGCATTGAATTGCTCCCAGGGACCAAGTTACCAAAACCCCGCATGTATGCCATGACCCAGCCGGAGTTACAGGAGTTACGGGCCTATATCGATAAGAACCTAGCCCGGGGGTTTATACGGCCCAGCCGCTCACATTTAGCAGCACCTGTCCTGTTCCGCGAGAAAAAGGATGGTGGGTTACGCCTCTGCGTTGACTACCGAGGCCTGAACGCCGTGTGCGTTGAGCCTTTGTATCCCCTACCATTGATGTCTGATCTCTTAACCACATTAGCGAGGGGGAAAATATTCACAAAACTCGATCTTCGAGAAGCGTATTACCGGGTCCGTATAAAACCAGGGGATGAATGGAAAACAACATTCAATTGCCCGTTAGGAAGTTTTCAGTTTCTCGTCATGCCTTTTGGGCTGCAAGGGGCTCCAGCGGTCTTTATGCAACTCATTAACAGTGTATTGCACGAACATCTCTATCGGGGCGTGTTGATTTATTTAGACGATATTCTAGTGTACTCAGATACGATGGAAGAGCATGTATATGTCCGTAACTGCCACGTTTGTGCCGTCTCCAAAACAAAACCCGGAAAACCCTTTGGCCTATTACAAACGGTAGCAGAACCCTTCTGCCACCGATAACCTCCCACCGGCCAATACGCTCTCATAGAGAGGGCCTCCTCAGGGTGCCGTCGGTCAGGCAATGTCGACTGGCGACCGCCAGGGGGAGAGCCTTCTCTGTGGGGGCTCCCGCCCTCTGGAACGAGTTACCCCCAGGGATTCGATTAATCCCAGACCTCCGCACTTTCCGCAAGGCATTAAAGACTTTTCTATTCCAGGAAGCCGGGCTGGCTTAACGTAGATTTTAATGGGTGAATTTTAGGAGGGATTTTAAATTTGGGGAAGCCAAAATTTGATTTAATTACGTTTTTAGATTATTTTTAACTTTTATATTGCTTGTATTTTAATGTTTTAATGTTTGGCTGTTCACCGCCCTGAGTCCGTCAGGAGAAGGGCGGTATATAAATCTAATAAACTAAACTAAACTAACTAAACTATTGCTTAACGCATTGTAAGCTGCCCTGAGTCTCCGGAGAAGGGTGACATATAAATCAATTTTTTTTAAAAAAGTTACTAAAATCATGCAGGAACTAAAATCATAAGTGCATCTCCCCCCAAAGCTGCTTCCTTAGCTGCTTTATCCGCCATCCTATTTCCCACTATTAATGTCGAGGTCCCTTTCCTATGTGCTTCAACATGTAGGTTAGCAAGTTTAGTAGGACCCTCAGCCGCCTTTAGAACAGCTGTGATAAGATCAACTTGTTTCAATTCTTTCCCTTTACTCGAGATCAACCCCCTTTCAATCCAGATTTTCCCAAAGGTATATAAAATACCATAAGCATACTTTGAATCAGTATAAATGTTTCCTACTTCATTAGTTAATACATATACAATGCTTGCAATAAAGCAAAGACTTCACATGTCTGTGCTGACCATTCAGATGGTAACTTCCCAGCTTCCAATACCTCAGTAGTATCTCCATTCACAACTGCATAACCATTCAGTCTTTTCCCATTCTCAACCCGGGACGAGCCATCAATAAACAAGTTAATACCACCCTCTAATGAACTATCTTCCAAATCTTCCTGGACCTTAGTTTGTAAATCAATAGCTTCTACACAATCACACTCTATATTATCCCATTCCTTCCTTTCCCCTGACAGAAATTCTGTTGGATTTAAATTCCTATCCGTAGAAAGAACCAAATTCTCCTGAGATAATAAAATCACCTCATATTTCAAAAGCCTTGCATTAGTGAGCCATCATTGTGCTTTCTGCATCAAAATAGTCCTCACTTGGTGGGGACTACTCACAACCAATGCACCTCCAAATGTCAACTTTCTGCTTTCTTCAACCAATAAAGCAGTGGCCACCAGATCCATCAATTTTGACAGAAAAGCTATAGGTGTTTTCTTACCAGCCCAAGCCTGAGCTAACACTCCCTTAGCAATTCCATCCTCCACTGCTACAAACAAATGAAAAGGTTTCTTCAAATCTGGCAAGCTCAATACTGGAGCCTGACTTAAAGCTTTCTTCAACCTTCCAATCTAGCCTCATCACCATCCTTCCACACAACCGTCCATGGTTCTTCTTCTACTAACTTATCATATAAAAACCTAACCTTATCTGTGTAATCATCTATCCACAATCTACAATATCCCATAAATCCAAGCCTCCTTCTTTATTTTTGGCAAAGGCTGAGTTAATATTCCTTCTATCCGCTCAGGATTAATCTGTTTACTTCCCTGACTTATCAAAGGTCCCAACTACTTAACTTCCAATTCTACATATTGTAACTTCCTTTTAGACACTCACAAGCCATTCTTACCAAAAAAATTCAACAGAGCATTTGTTCCTTCCTCAACCTCACTCTTCTTCTCTCCAGATAGCAACAAATCATCCACATATTGCAACACTTGAATACCAATTGGAACACAGATATTTCTAATACTTTCTCCAACTTCTGCCCAAACAAATTTGGACTCTCAGAAAATCCCTGTGGCAAAACACACCATCTATACTGCTGATTCCTATGACTATCTGGATCAGCCCATTCAAAAGCAAAAATATCCCTCGACTCCTCCGCTAAGGGACATGTCCAAAAAGCATCCTTCAAATCTATCACACTAAAAAATTTATGACTACATTGTATATGACTTAACAAAGTATATGGGTTACTCACAACTGAATGTCATATTGTTTATTTTTTTACAGGAACGGCCCCTTCCTTCAAAGTCACTTTCAACGGAGGGATATCTTGAATACCCCTATTCCCTTCCTTCTCCCAAACTATCAGGTCAATTTTCCTTTCCTGTTCTTCAGTCAATATATTCACAGTGGAATCAACACTAGAAAACTTAAGCTCACATCCTAGAAGAGACAATGTATCTCTCCCAAACAGATTAATACTGCTTCTGGAACAAATATCACATCCAGATGTATAATACGCTTTCCACAACCCAACTTCATATTTTTCAACAATGGCACATCAAAAGGTAGACCTTTGACACCCCTTATCTTAATAATTGCACCAGTTGGATGCACCCCTGTAGGCAATTGACAAATAGAGGTACGAGTCGCACCCGTATCTATTAGAAACACATGATCCTCCTCCTCTGGTCCCACTAATAAATTTATCAAGGGCTCTTGGTGGGATCCGTCTATCAAAAGCCCCTGACCCCCACTAATCATCCTCTTCTCCCATAAGGGTATAGAGGCGCTGTTCCACTCTCTGGGATCTTCTCTTCTCAGGACAGGTTCTAGCAAAATGCCCCTCCTTTCCACACACAAAGCACTTCCTGCTTTCCAAGCCACTAACACTAGGCTTTCTCCACTGGAGTAATCCTCTCCCAGTTCCAGAACGCTGTTGCTGCATTGCAACAGGAGTCTGCTTCACAAAGCCTAATCCTCTTCCACCCAACTCTTTTCTCTCTCCCGGTTTATTTGCAGCTTTCAACACAAATACCATCATTTGACTTGTTTGCCTAGTCTTTACCTCTTCCCTATTCACATAAACCTTTTGGGCCTCTTTCAACAGAGCAGTAATATCAGAAGCAGACCAATCCTCAAGTTTCTGTATCTTTTTCTTAATGTCTGGCCATGCTATTGTCACAAATTGCATTTTCATTAAGGACTCATAAATTGGTGTTTCAGGAGAAAGACCAGAGTACTTATTTAAATTGTCCTTAATACATTCCAGAAACACAGATGATGTTTCATCCCACAGCTGTTCCACCTCAAAGGCGTTTGTTTAATTCTTTCATTGAGGTACAGCTGTCTTAACTCCCTGAAGGATTATTCGCTTCAGGTCTTCCATTTGCTCCCGGTCAGCTAAATTATTATTATTCCAACCAGGATCAACTAATGGAAACTTAACATTGGCAGCAACGGGCTGAGCAGCCCCCACTTGGGTTTTATTCCAAAACGCCATAGCTGCCTTTCAAATTTGTGACCTCTCCTCAGGGGAGAACAAATAACCCAATATGTGCTGCAACTCTGCAAAAATATACAGATTGGGTCCCAGGAATAAATCCAATGACTCAGACAACTTGATAGGATCTGCCTGCAAAGATGGCATGCTGCTTTTATAATTTCTCAAATCAGTAGATGTTAAAGGCACATTCACAAACGTTGTAATTGGCGCTCCTGCAGCCATATTCCCATTGGGCATTTCTCTTAAAGGAGAATACGAGGAGAAATGGATGGATTCTGTTTCACAATTACCAGCAATTCATCCAATTCCCTCTTTAATTGTTGATATTGGCACTCTGCCGAAATCTCTCCCCCACTGCTCCCAGCAGCGACTTCATTTTTTTTTATTGAGTTTTTAAACATACACATAAAAATAAACAATACATACAAACAATACACCCACCCCCACCTCACCCTTCCCACCACCAATTGTGAAACTAACATATAGCAGTTTTTCTGTCAACAGGTTTTATAATTCTCTGTATATGTACTTCATTATTATATAACCCACATCAAAGGTAATATCTTTCCTATAACCTTCCTCTTCTCTTCTATACCCTAATTTTTATTCTCATTTTTTATTTCAGTTCTCCTTTCAAGCCATTTTTGCCATTTGTGCCATACCGCATAATATTCACTATCCTCCTTATCTCGGAGTTCTAGCGTTAATTTGTCCATCTCAGCACAATCATTTACTTTGGAGATAATTTTGTCTTCCTTTGGGGTTTGATCAGATTTCCAACTTTGTGCATACAATAACCTAGCTGCCGTTAAAATATGTATTATGAGGTATTTTGTCTCTTTGGTGCATTTAGTATCTATCATGCCTAGTAAAAATGTTTCTGGACTGTTGCCTAGTTTTAAATCTGCTACCTCCTCAATTATTTTTGTAATAGTTTTCCAAAACTGTTGTGCTCTTCTGCATTTCCACCAAACATGGAAATAGGTTCCTTTCTGTGTTTTACACTTCCAGCAGGTATCTGTAACATTCGGATGCAACTTAGCTATTCTGGCCGGTGGTAAGTGCCATCTATAAAACATCTTTATTAAATTTTCTTTGTAAGGTGTAGCTTTGGTTATTTTGAGATTCTGTGACCATAGTTTCTCCCATTTTGCTAGTTCAATATTGTGTCCTATATCCCTTGCCCACCTAATCATATTGTCCTTCACTGTTTCTTCTAGTAATTTATGCCTGAGTAAAAAATTATATATTTTAGTTATCATTTTTTGATGTGGTCCATGTAATATCTTGTCTAATTCATTTGGGTTATTTGCAATTCCTGGTTTTTTCTTATCTGATTGATATCTTGAAAGAATTTGGTTATAAGGCCACCATTCAATGTTTATACCTTGGGTTCGTAGTTGTTGTCTAGAGATAATTTGGTTTTCATTGTTTAACAGCTCTTGATAACGTATGACTTTCCCCGATTCTAAAGTATTTGGGTGGATTTGTGCCTCCATCGGGGACCACCATCTTGGAATTTTGGAGTATTGTTCCCTCTTTATTTCTTGCCAGGTCTTTAGTAGCGACTCTCTGATGATATGGCGCTGGAAATACATGTGTCGTTTGTCAGGCCCATCCCACAAAAATGCGTGCCATCCACGTGTGAGTTCGAATCCTTCTAAATATAATAATCTTTTATTTTCTAATTTTATCCAATCTGTGATCCAAGTTAATGCTGCCACTTTGTAGTATAGTTCCCAATCTGGTAACGCCAATCCTCCCTTGTCTTTAGTGTCTTGTAATGCATTTCTTTTTATCCTAGGTCTCTTTCCTTGCCATATATATGTCATCGTTAGTTTGTTTAATTTTTTTAAAGAATTCCTTTCCTGGGTTTATGGGAATTACTTGGTATAGATACATTATTCTTGGAAGTATGTTCATGTTGTGGCTCCGTTGCCTGAGCCTGCGTCATCAGCAGGGGAGGACTCTGAGAGTGAGGGAGAGGAGTTGGCAAGGCCTCCTTCTCCAGAACCCTCCTCTCTGGCAATGCCTCCGGAGGACACCAAAGGGCAGGAGATAGGCCCAGAGCCAAGCTCATCCCCGCAGCCACAGGAGGACATTGATGAGGGGAGTGAGTTTTGGCTGGATCCTCGCCAGCGTCGGAGAGACAGGAGAGCCCAGCAGAGGAAAAGGCGTGGTCGTGATTAGCTGGTGGACCACACCCCACAGGCTATAAAAGAGAGGGATTGCAGCCTGTATCTTTGTGACGGACAAAACAAAGATTCATGGATCCCGGTTTCGAATCTGCCCTGTGTCTCAGCTCTGGACATTTTGGTGGTGTGTATTTGACTGAACTATTAATAAAGGCTTTGGCAAGCAGCTGCGGGGATTGCTGCCAAGCTTTTTATCAGCTTACTTGATTGCCTGCCAGTTCATTAGACTCTGACTGTTTGAGAGGGTGTATTTCCTGGGAGCGGGGCCAGAACAGTTCATTTTTATAGACGCAATTCGGCCCATAAATGATAACTGTAATCTGTTCCAGGTTTCCAAATCCTTTCCAATTTGTGTTAATAGTTTTGTGTAATTATCTTCCTTTATTGTTGTTTTTGTCGTCAGCCAGATACCTAAATATTTTATCTTTTTTACCACCTGGATTCCCAAATCTTCTTCTAATTTCAATTTTTGATCATGTGTCATATTTTTAGTTAATGTTTTCATTTTATGTCTATTAATTTTAAGACCTGCAACTTGGCCATATTCCTCAATTCTTGTCAACAATTTGGGTCCCGTTATTATTGGATCTTCTAATATAAAAATTATGTCATCGGCAAAGGCGAGTAGTTTATATTCTTCTCCTCTAATTTTGAGACTTTTAATTCCTTCGTCTTCTCTTATAACTTTTAATAATACTTCTAGAGCCATTATGAATAATAATGGAGACATAGGGCAGCCTTGCCGTACCCCTTTTTCAATACTGAACGATTGGGTCATATCACCGTTTATTGCTATCCTTGCTGTCTGTTGTGAGTACATTTTTTTTTATCAGTGAGAGAAATTTATCTCCGCAATTCATATTCTCTAATTGCGTTGTAAGGAATAACCAATTGACATTATCGAATGCCTTCTGGGCGTCGAGTGAGATTATGGCAATTTCTTTGTTTATCTTCTGATCATAGTACTCTAGTGCATTTATAATCGTTCTTAGGTTATTTTTGATTTGTCTTCTGGGTATGAAGCCGTTTTGATCTGGATGTATATAGTTTTGTATCATTGTTTTGAGTCTTGCTGCCATTATTGTCATAAGTAATTTATAATCTACATTGAGCAGTGAAATAGGTCTATAGTTTCGAATTTGTGTTGGGTCAGTGTCCTCTTTGTGAATTAAAGTGATAATTGTTTCTGTCCAAGAGTGTGGTATTTTAGCTGTTAGTAAGGCCTCGTTGAATACTTGTAACAAAATTTGGTCTATTGCTTGTTGGCAGTGCTTGTAAAATTCAGCTGGTATTCCATCTGGCCCCGGTGTTTTATTGTTCTTCTGCGTTTTGCGTGCTTCCACTAATTCAAACATTGTTATAGGGCGATTTAGGGTTTCCCGGTGTTCTTCCTCAAACTGTTTGATTGTGGTATTTTGTAGATATTTTGTGATCTGTTCTACCGATATATCTTCTTTCCGATAAAGATCTTGAAAAAATGCTTTTGCTATATTTTTCTTTTCTAAATGTGTGTGTTGTAGAATTCCTAGGTGGTCTTGGAGTTGATATATCGATTTCCTTTCTGTCAATTTTCTTAGTTTATATGCTAGCCAGCGTCCAGTCTTGTTAGCATGCTCAAAGTTCGTCTGTTTTGTCATTCTAATTCTCTGTGCCAATTCAGTCTTTGTGTTTAAATTTAATTTATGTTTCGCTAGATTAAGTTTCTGCAGTATCGTTTTATTGTTTGGTAATTTTTGCAATTTGGCCTCCAATATCTCAATTTCTTTCATTATATCATCCCTAACTTGTTGTTTTTCTTTTCTCCTTTTAGCTGTGTATGCTATAGTGAGGCCTCTAATGAAAGCTTTCAATGTGTCCCATAAATTCTGTAGGGATGTTTGCTCTTTTTTGTTATTCTGAAAAAATATCTTCATTTCTTTTTCTATCATCTCTGCATATCCCTTTTCCTTTATAATATTTATGTTCTTCCATCTTCCATCGCCTCTGTTTTCGGAAGCCCTTCCAAGTTACTTTGAGCGGGTTGTGATCAGCCCATGTGCCTGGCATAATCTCTATGTCTTGTATCTCTTTCTGTAATTGTGGAGTCATCCAGGCCATATCCAGTCTGGACCATGACTGGTATGGGTTTGAGAAATACGTATATTGTTTTGTTTTTGGGTTTAATTCTCGCCAAGAATCATGTAACGTTAATTCTTCAGTCAGATTTTGGAATGTTTGTGGCAATATTTTCCTTTTAAGTTTATTTCCCCTATTGTTGTGATAATCTTGTTGTGTATCTGCTATCGAATTAAAGTCGCCAATAATACATATATTATCATAATCAAATTCTTTTAATTTGTCATGTAGTTTTTTATAAAAGTCCATTTGGTTTCCGTTAGGGGCATATATCGATACTAGCAAGATAATTTTTGTTTCTAATTTGATTTCTATTATTAGCACTCGGCCTTCTGTATCTGTATAAATTAAGTTCGATCTTAAATGCTCTTTTACATAAATTACTACTCCTCTTTTCTTACATTCCGCTAATGATGTGTATAGTATTCCTAATTTCTTATTTTCCAATAATGTTTTGTGTTGTTTTTTGATGTGTACTTCTTGTAATGTGATTATGTCTGATTCTAATTTCCTCAATTTGGTGAATATCTGTTGTCTTTTGCTGGGTGAATTCAAACCGTTAATGTTTATAGATGTAAGTGTTAGTTTTTCTTCCATTTCAATCCTTATTTACTTGTCTGCTGCTTTGGTTTTGGATGTGTTTCTTGTTACTCTTTGAGTGGTCTCCACTGTTCCTTCTTTTCCCTGTCCCCCTTTTCCTCGTTCTTTATCTCCATTTTTTATTTTCATATATCAGGATCAATAGAACTTGAATCCTCTTTGCTCTCTCTGTTTCTCTGTTCTTCTTCGTCTCCCAAGTGTTGATCTATAAAATCTTGGGCCTTATCTATGTTGTCTACTCTAAACTTCCTTCCTTCCCACGTTATGAGGATCCCTTCTGGGATCAACCATCTGAACTTTATCCTCTGTTTATTCAATCGGTTGGTTAGGAAGTTGTAATCTTTCCTTCTATCCCTGGCCCTTTTGGGTACTTGCTTCAGTGTTAGTACCTCCCTTCCTTTATACATGACTGTTTCCTCCCTCATCTTTCTATAAATTTCTTCTTTTATTGTTTTTTTTGAGAATCTTACATGGACTTCCTTGGGGAGCTTATTCCTTCTTGCCTAATTTGTATATGATCTATATATTTCATCTATGCCATTCCTTATTTCACTTTTTTCTTTATGGGTTGCCTTTGCAATTAATTCAACCATAATTTCTCCCAGTTCTTCCTCTCTTTGTTCCTCAATATTTTGGAATCTCAGGTAAAATGATGCCTTTTCCATCTCAAGGTACATTAAAGCGTCCTTGGTATCTCGGTTTTTAATTGTTTGCATATTTTCCATCCTCTCCAATCTCATATTTGTGGCTTCTGTCTTTTCTTCTACTAAATGGATTCTTTTTTTCATTTTCTGTAATATTCTGCTGAATTGTATTTATCCTCTCATCAATGTTTTTAATGTCTTCTTTTATTTCTCCCACATCTTTCTTCATTTGTTCCTGATTTTTCTTCATTTCAGCAGCTACTTCAATGCCACCCACAGCTCCTGCTCCGTTTGGGTTATAAGGAGGAGGGGGAGGTGGACATATGGCATAAGCTAAAGGATCCCAGCCTTTCTCTTCCTCATCCTTCCCATACAAAACCCTAGAACCTCTAGGAGGAAAGGGATCAAACCACTGAACGTCAACATGGTTCAACATATAACAATTGAGCTTTCAACTTCTTTTTCACCAAAACTTTCTTCAAAGCATTGATCCAATATGAGTCTGACTCCCCAAACTTACTCCACCTATAATTAGGCTGTATCAACACAAATGTTGGCCAGACCCCTGTACAATAATTAATCATAGTCACCTTATCTAATCCTCTGACCACTTTGTCAACAATTCCCCTAATGGAGATGGGGGGGGGGGAATGGAGGGTATTTCATTGTTAGTATCATCAACACCTTTTCCCAAAAAAAGCCCCATACTGGTCCCTGCCTTAATTCAGCCTGTATTAACTAATTATACACACAGACTTCACAGGCCATACACACACATACATACACAAACAGCCCCAAACATACACAAATCCAACCCACCAGAAAGAAAAACCCCAAAAACACATACTCACTCCTAAGCAGTGCACTTTAGTCCCAGGAACGTTCCACTGCCTTGGCATTCACGTCTCTGCCTCAGGGTGTATAGAAAAGCAATTCTGGCTGGAAAGGAAAAAAAACCCCTTTCCACTGAAATCAGTGTGTGCGCGCTTATCAGAGTATTTCCTTACCAGACGGAAAGTTTCAAGTCCCTTGAAACAGGAAATCACCATTACCTTTTTAAACATAGAACAGAGACAGGTGAACCAGCCAAGGACAGGTTTTATTTAAAAGCTTTGCAAAGGGTTCCTCTCAGGAGGAGAAGAACTATTTTGTAATCACCTTTCACAGTTTAAATACATTTTTCAGGATACAGAGCCCGATACAGCTGGATACACGTAAGATCTTATATAATATAGTTGGTACATGTTCCACCCTGGAAATTCCCCAATTTCCCAGCGGAAATACCCCACATAACATCACTTGCGTACTTCCCCTTCTAGAACAGACAGGCCCCAAAACAAGCCTGGAATTTGCCAGAACATATGTTTCCTCCAAAATATGCATCATATATCCTGCAAAACAAGCATCACAGGAAAACACAATTCCTGTTCTCATGTTTTCTCATGTTCTTCTTATGTTTTCCTAGCTCAGTTATATAATCAGGTTATATGAGGTAAAATAAGGCACTTAAAATGGCGTTACTCAGGTTATGCTTTTATAGGAATAATTCTTATATTTCTCACAATCAGAATACTCGCAGGACCCGTAGGCATCGGGAAACTGTAAAACCCGACACCTCTGATAATTGTCAACAATGTGTTACCCAGGCGAAGCAAGGTTTGGCCACTGTGACTACATTAATCTATCACACCCAAGCCCCGAAAGATTTTAAGCCCACGGGAAGGACATGTCAGAGAAATGGAACCATGTATACATTGTGTATTCTAGGAAGTAAGGAGATCTGTTACAAACTTGAAACTCCGGAAAAGTTGAATGTCACCTTGTATACAGGGTTTGGACAACTTTATGGTGAGAAAATAGAGGGTCGGTATGCATATGTGAATCATACCACTGTCCTTAGACAGGGAAGTGAGAAAATAATATTGGAATTTGATGTGTGTACGGCTATAGATAAACCAGACTGACCAGGTAAAGTGGGTTGTGGATCTGACTCTTGGAAAGATGCATACAAACACGACCATAAATATCTGTGTAGCACCAATACCACCTGGATTACGGCCAGACATGAGGAGTGGCTACCCTGCACAGGTTCAATGAAATGTGCAGGATGGGAATGTGTGTGTGACTATACAGGAGGTGGATACCAGGGGTGTGCGGGACTGGGCGAATTCACAAGAGACAAAAACAGTAACCGGGTTAGGTTAGAAGTACTCAGAAGCCATTCACCTTTAAAAGCCTATGGGTTTGGAATTGATGGAACAGGCCAGGACCCTTTGACTTACCTAACCATAATAATGAAGAAGATTCATGAAGGGCAAATTAGAACTTTGGGCTGGTCTGTATATGATAATCTAAGGAAATTGGATAATGATCCACTCTCTATAAATACAAAGATTAACAATATGTTTGTAGAAATGGCAGAAGAAGTGGCTAAAACACTGACGGTAAGGAACTGTTTTGTGTGCGGTGGTACGAATATGGGCGAACAATGGCCGTGGGAAGCCTTGGAAGCAAGCCCTGAAGTTTTCTTTCTTTTTTTTTTAATTGAAAAAGTTTTACAAATACAAATTTTTCCACTTCCCCCCCCCCCTTCCCCTCCCTGACCCTCCCTAACCCTAACCCAAGGTGAAATCCAAATCGTATCATATAATGCAATTCCCCCCAACTAATCTGCCCCCTGTCTATACTATAAATTTCTACATAACATTCAGCTAAAGCTATCAGATACTTCCTTGTTTGATATTTATTCTGTACATAATCTATCCATTTCTTCCATTCCCACACAAAAGTTTCTTGAGTCCGGTCTTTTAAATATGCTGATATCTTTGCCATTTCTGCAAAACTGGCCACCTTCAAAGTCCATTCTTCAATAGTAGGCAAAACATCTTTTTTCCAATATTGACCAATCAGTAACCTAGCTGCTATAACCACATATAATATCAGTTTTGTTTCAGTCAATGAAAAATCCTTAACTATACCCAGTAAAAACAATTGAGGAGAAAATTGGAGTTTTTTCTTCAGAACGTTTTGCATAACCCACCAAATTTTAATCCAAAAAGCCTTCACTTTTTTGCAAGTCCACCATATATGGTAATATGTAGCATCTAAGCAATCACATCTCCAACATTTTGGCTGAACATTAGGATACACGCACGACAGTTTCTTAGGATCTAAATGCCACCTATAAAACATTTTATAAAAATTTTCCCTCAAATTCTGTGACTGTGTAAATTTAACATTCTAAACCCATATTTTTTCCCATGTTTCCATCATAACTGGTTCTGCAAAGTTTTGCGCCCATTTTATCATACAGTCTTTAACCAGTTCATTTTCAGAATCTCTTTCTAACAAAATATTATAAACCCTCTTAATATGCATTGGGCCTTTCTCTTTTATCTGTCTTACCAATTCCTCTTCATACAACATTAAACCAGTTTTTTGATCTTCCCTCCATCTCAATTGAAGTTGATTATACTGTAACCAAATTAAATTAATCCCTTCTTCCAACAAAGTGTTTAATGTCTTTAATTGCCATCTACCCCATCATTAAAAAGTACCTCTTTATATAAAATCCCCCCGAGTGACTTTATATTTATATTCCGTGTAATATGACCAAGATCCAACCACAAAGGTATTTTGTAATCCAATTTAAGATGATGCTTCTTCCATACTCTCATCAAAGAATTTCTGAGTATATGACTCTTGAATACTTTATCAACTTTATTTTCGTAGAATAAATATGCATGCCAACCAAATTCCAAGTCATGGCCTTCTATATTCAATATTTCAATCCTTGTCATTCCAAACCAATCACTCGCTTGTGTCAATGCTGCTGCTTCATAATACAATCGTAGGTTTGGAAGTTTAAGGCCACCCCTTTCACGAACATCTTGCATGATTTTCAGTTTAACTCTTGGCTTTTTCTCATTCCAAATAAACTTATTCACTCCTTTTTGCCATTCCATCAGATATTTATCACTTTTAAGCACCGGAATCATTTGAAACAAAAATAAAAATCTAGGTAGAACATTCATCTTAACTGCTGCTATTCTTCCAAGTAAAGATAGCTGCAGCTTTTTCCAAGTTTCCATATCTTTTTGCACCTTTCGCCACAACACTTCATAATTATTTTGAAAAAGTTTTATGTTTGAGGCTGCAACTTGAACTCCTAGATATTTCACCTTTGCTACTATTTCAAAGCCTGCCTTCCTTTCGAGTTCCTTCTTTTGACCTTCTGACATATTTTTAACTATCATCTTGGTTTTTTTCTGATTCAATCTAAATCCTGATACCATACCATATTCTTCTATAATATCTTTCATCTGGATTATTGATTCCATCGGCTGTGTTAGGGTAACAACCAGATCATCTGCAAATGCCCTTGTTCTGTAATCCTCTTGCCTTATAGCTATTCCATTCAGAGTACTCGAATCCCGTATTGTGTTCAACAAGACTTCTAAAGTTAAAATAAACAACAATGGGGATAACGGACAACCTTGTCTTGTTCCTTTTTCTATACTAAAGTTTGTAGTTAGACTTCCATTAATAATAATTTGTGCTGTTTGCTCTTGGTAAATTGCTGAAACCGCCTGAACAAACTGGTCCCCAAAGTCCATTTTTGTTAAAGTCTTTAATAGAAAGTTCCAATTGACTCGATCAAAGGCCTTTTCCGCATCCAAAAACACCAGCACTGCAGGGATCTGTTTACTCTTCTCAAGATGTTCCAATAAGTCTATAATTTGCCTCACATTATCCTTCATGTATCTGCCTTCTATAAATCCAGCTTGATCATGATGAATCACCTCTTGCATAACTGGCATTAATCTGTTGGCTAAAACTTTTGCAAAAATTTTATAATCTGTATTCAGGAGAGATATTGGCCTAAAATTTTCCGGTTTTGTAGAACCTTCCTCTTTTGGTATCAATGAAACAAAGGCTGCTTTCCATGAAGGGGGAATTTTACCCCCTTTTTGTATACTACAAAATAAGTCTTTAAGATGTTCAATCATTTCTGCTTGTAAAGTTTTATAATACACCGCTGTTAAGCCATCCGTCCCTGGAGCTTTGGCTGTTTTCAATTGTTTAATTGTAAAAATAATCTTCGGCTGTTATTGGTTGATTCATTCTTTCCTTTTGCTCCCTAGAGATTTTCGTGACTCTCCTATCTTCTAAGTATTTATCTATAAGTTCATTCTGTATATGATCTTTGGCATATAGTTTAGTATAATAATCTAAAAAGGCTTCTTTAATTAGACTTCGTTGAAAAACTTCCTTCCCTCCATGCTCAATACTACCAATAACACGAGAGCTCTGCTGTTTCCTCAGTGTGTAAGCCAGCCACCTGCCCGGTTTATTAGCATTACTAAATGTATTATGTTTTGCAAATTGTAGATTAGTTGCTGCTTGTTCCGCTATAAGCATTTGAAATTGGTCTTTCATGAGTTTTATAATTTCTTGTAATTTTTTATCTGTCGGATTTTTTATAAGTAATTGTTCTTTTTTCTTTATCTTTCCTTCCATTTCTAATCTTTTCTTTTGTTGATTTAATTTATGTTTAGAATTCATATAAATCATATAAATAATTCATATAAATAATTCATATTAATTTATGTTTAGAATTCATATAAATCAGTACCCCCCGCATATATGCCTTACTCGCATCCCAAACGATTTCAATAGGGGTACCCTTATTCAAATTCATTTCAAAAAATTCTTTCATTTGTTTTTTAAGTTCATTTACATTCTTTTCATATCTGAACAAGTTTTCATTTACTCTCCATGATCTTCTCTCGTTCTTTCCCATTTCCATTTCTATCCATACCGGACTATAGTCAGTTAGAGTCCTTGGAAATATCTTTGTTTTCTTTGTTTTTAAAAGTAAATCAGCTGTAATTAAGATGAAATCAATCCTGGAGAAGGATCTGTGTCTATCTGAAAAAAAGGTAAAATCCAGTTCTTTTGGGTTGTGCACTCTCCATATATCTTTCAACTCCAAATCTTCTTTCATATCGAAAAAAATCTGTGGTAGTTTAGCACATGACTTTGCCAAGCTCTTTTTATCTTTTTTGAGATCTATTACTCCATTCCAATCTCCCATAAGTAAAATAGATCTATAATCCCATTGCAATATTTTAGAGTATAATAATTTATAAAAATTTTCTTGTTGCTGGTTGGGAGCATAAATGCCAACCATCAAAATTGGACCATTTTGTGTTTTTAATTCAATTGCTATATATCTTCCGCAATCATCTGCTTCTATAATTTTAGCTGACAGTCTTTTATTTATGTAAATCACAACACCATTCTTTTTTTCCGAATTTGAAGCTATAAATTGTACATCTAATTTAGAATTTGTCAAATATTTTTGATCCTGTATTCTTATATGGGTTTCTTGCAAACAAATAACGTCATTATTAAATTGTCTCAAATAATGAAATATTTTCCTTCTTTTCTGTGGTGAATTCAATCCATTCACGTTCCAAGATAAGAATTTAATTGTCATTTGTAGTCTCATGAAGTGCTAAGAGCATTTGCTGAAGTTTCTGTTCCAAAGTGGTAGTCTTCGGCCTGGCTCCTCCCATAGCTTCAGATTTCTGTGGTTTACCATTGGCACCCTTCTTAACTTGTGGTGGCATAGGCCTTTGCTGCTGTTGTTTCTCTAAAATTTGCTTGTAGGTTGCTCGAGTTATACGCTGATCTTTAGGTTCATGCAACAACAATTCGAGGTCCAATGCCACCTCTCTTGTATTTCTGGGTGGCCCACTTCTAGCCTCTGAAGAAAAATCCAGCAATGGTTCATCCAAAAAGCCCCCTGTTGCTCCTTGTGTTTCCATTGCCTCCACCTCCATCTGTTTCCGCTGTTCTTCAGACTCTTGTTCAAATTCCTTCTCTTTATCACCCTCCTCTATAGCTAACACTGAAGATGTACGTGGAGATGCTGCACCAGTTTTAAGAACACTAAAATAAAATTCTTCCACTTTTTCAACAGTATTTAATCAATATCTCTCTCCTTGGTATCTCAGTATTATACCAACTGGGGCATCCCATCTAAATGGAATCTGTTGTTTCTTCAATTCAGTCACCAAGAATCAAAAATCCTTTCTATCTCTTAACATCTTAGGCAGCAATTCTTTGTAGATCCCAATCTCCTTTCCAGCCACTTGAACAGTAGAAACAAAAGACTTTTGCAAAATATCATTTCTCATTCTTCTATCTGTAAAGTAGATCACCACATCTCTAGGCAAGTTCCTTTGCCTTGCCACCCGAGAATTCACTCTGTAGACCTTGTCAATCTTGCACAGGACATCTTCAGGGTTGACCTTTAGCATTACAGCCAGGGCATCAGCACAAACCATTCTCAAATCCTCTCTGTTGTTTTCTTTTATTCCTCTCAGTCTTAGAGCAAACTCCATAAATCTGAATTGCATCATAGTCACTTCATTTTCAATTCTTTGGGTTTTATTGACCACATTGGAAATTTTATTGTCAGCTTCCCTCATTTTAGATTCAAATTCTGAACTGAGTTCACCCACTTTTTTATCAATCTCAACAACCGCTTCTGACAAACCAGTCACAACTGTCAGTATATCTCGCTTCATCTTGTCATACTTTTCTTGAACCACCTCTTTAATTTCCTGCTGAGACTTTTCAAATTTCTGGTCCATAACTTCAGTTTGATTCATCAGAGCCACAACAATAAATTCCTTCAGGTCTTTAAATCCAGTCTCCTGTTCTTGGCTCTGAGTCTGCAAACTTGATGGCTGCTCTTTTGTTTGGTGAGTAGGGGAGCCCCCCCTTGCAGCTTTGGGGGCTGGCTTTGTCTGCTTTGAAGCCATAGTACTATGCAATCTTATTCTTTCTAAGAAGGAAGTCTTCCCCCCCCCTTTCCACCACAAAATCCTTTTAAAAACTTCCCCAGCTTTAATCAAGTCTCTGAGGGAGAGGAAACAGATGAAAAACACTTTTAAAAAACTTTTCTCTTTTCTTCTGACAAGCACTGTTACTTTAAGTACTTTAAAACACGTTGAAACACACAGGCATATCCACTTTCGCTTTCAGCTTTTTTCCTCCACTGAAGCCGGACACCATTTTAATATACTTTCACTCCTTCTCCATTCTTAAATTCAATGACAGGGCTAACACAAATACTTGCAATTTTTAGTTTTAAGTCACGATTTCACCCTGCTTGGTTTGAAAAATTCGGTTATTTTCACTGCTGAAGTTGGTCGCGTAGTCTGGCTCTGCTGAGTGCAGAGTTGCCCCTGGAGTCCGGAGCCTCGGCGAGCTGGATAGGGAGCCTCACCCTGCTTCCTCCCCAGAAGCAGAAAAAACAGTCTGGGGGCTTCGCAGGGGGCTCTACCTGTTCTCGCCGGCTCTCCTCACATTTCTCCAAAAATGGGAGTTTTTCCAGCCGCCTCTCAGCTGTGGAGGCGGCTCTTTACGGGCAGCGGGGCTGGCAGTCATAAAAAGACCGTCTAGCGACGACAACGGCACCAAGCGGAAGTCCAAGCCCTGAAGTTTTCAATAATATGTCTTAGGCAGGGAATATTTCAGCCAGAACTCGCCTTTCTGGTATTGTATGGACATTATCAACTAACCTAGTGGGGCAAAATTGTTTTGTGAGGAATCAAACTGAGCCCGTGGGAGACCTCATCTGTCTAGGATACTGGGATCAGGAGTATAAAAGTTGGATCTCTCCTGGTAATAAGACAGAGCCCAGTAAATTTAATATTACCTTACTTTACTATCTTAATAGTACCTTGGAGGAATGGGTTGCCCCAGACAACATGTACTGGATATGTGGCAACTTGGCATATGAAAAACTACCTTGGAACTGGTCAGGGTCTTGTGTATTAGGATGGATTAAGCCATCCTTCTTCCTTTTGCCTATTCAGTCGAGACAAGTGTTGGGTGTTCCTGTGTATGACATAGTGGGGTTACAGAGACGCAGAAGGGATGTGAATACAGCCTTCTCTAATTTTCCATGTAAAGAGTTGGCAAAATATGAAAAAACCAACACTTGGAACTCTGAGCAAATAGTATGTACATATGGACAGGCCACTTGGGTGGAGGATGGCTCATATGGATACAGAACCCCTATTTATATGCTGAACAGGATTATCAGGTTACAGGCAGTCCTAGACCTGGCCGGTCAAAGAATAGACAAGGCCTTGAACATATTGTCTGAAACCACAGATAAGATAAGGACAGCTGTATATCAAAATAGTTTGGCTCTGGATTACATCTTGGCTAAGGAGGGAGGTGTGTGTGGAAAATTTAACCTCTCTAATTGTTGCTTACAAATTGATGAAACAGGGAAAGTTATTAAGCAATTAACCACTGAAATGAGACAGTTCACCTACAATGCTGACCAGGAATGGAATAGATTCAATTTCAAAGACATCTTTAGTGGCTGGTTCCCTAAACTTCCAGGATTACAAGCGATTGTGGCATTAATAGGTTTAGTTCTGGCCGGATGTATCATCTTACCATGTGTTATGCCTGTTTTTTTTAAAAATATGTCAAATAGTTTGTCTTTATTGGCAAAAAGGGAAGCAGTCACCCAGGTCATGGCTATGTGGGAATATCAGAGAATTATTGACACTGACAATTATGAAACTCCTCTTGGGAAGTCAGAAGAGTTCCAGAGGGGGGAATAAAGTAGAATGACGGCATTAAGTCCTTGCTTGCAATGTCTATGTGTCTACGTGACATTGTGGAATGAGAGGACTGATGAGATTAATGGTATACGTGACATCTCACCTGTGCTGAGCTACTCCGGCAGGACCAAGGAAGTGGGCATGTCATACCCATATATGGTAATCATGTGTACGTCTGGAAATGAATATACTGACTGAAAAGAATATATAAACTTGTATGTAACAACCCTTCGGGGTTCAGTCTTTGCTGAGCTATCGCTGCTGAACCTTGCGCAATAAACTTTTCCTTTCGATAAAGAGCTGGTGTGGTCTCTTTTCTGTAACAGGGATACATCTTGGCCAATCTCGCTGGTGGCAAATGCCACCCATAAAACATTTTATAGAGGTTTTCTTTGTAGGTAACTGCTGTTGTGAGTTTGTAGTTCCTTTCCCATAGTTTGTCCCACTGTTCTAATTCTATGCTGTGGCCGAAATTCCTTCACCAACTAATCATCGTTTCTTTTACAACTTCTTCCTCCATTTTATGTCTTAGTAGAAATTTATATAATTTTGTAATAATTTTTCCTTCTGTTCCCAATAAAATTTTATCCAACTCCAATTGTTTTTCATATATGCCGAATTGTTCTTGATCTTTTTTTAGTCTTGTTTTGATTTGTAGGTAGGGCCACCCTTCTATATTTATTCCTTGTGTTTTCAATGTTTGCACTGATTTTAATTCTCCTTTCTCGTCTAAAATTTCTGAGTATCTTACCATTTTACTGAGGTCTATTGTATTTGGGTGTGTCATTGCCTCCATTGTCGATAGCCAATTTGGGATTTTCATATTGTGGTGTTTTTTAATCTTTACCCAGACATTGTATAGAGAATTCCTTATTATATGCCTCCGAAAATATGAATGTGTTTTATTTTTACCTTCCCATAGGAACCCATGCCAACCTAGTTGGAGATTGTGCCCTTCTAATTTATTTATATATTTATTTATTGGTTCAATTTATATGCCGCCCTTCTCCGGAGACTCAGGGTGGCTTACAATGCGTTAAGCAATAGCCTTCATACTTTTGTATATACCTGCTTAGTAGGGCTTTTGCCCCCCCCCCCAAGCGGTGTCCTTTTTTTTAATACAAAGTCAGCTTATTGCCCCCACAATCTGAGTCCTCATTTTACCTACCTCAGCAGGATGGAAGGCTGAGTCAACCTTGAGCTTGGTGAGATTTGAACTCGCAGTAATTGCAGGCAGCTGGCAACTAATTGCTACTTTAACAGCACTTTGGTCCGCTGCTCCACCAAGGCTCCTATGAATGCTAATATTCTTTTGTTTTTAAATTGAATCCAATCTCTTAACCATGTCAGCACTGCTGCCTGGTAGTAGAGCTTCCAGTCTGGGAGACCGAAACCCCCCGTGGTTCCTACTATCTTGTAACTGTTTAAATTTAATGTGAGGTTTTTTACCTGCCCATATAAATTTAGATATTATTTTGTTTATTTGTTCAAAAAAAATCTTTTCTAATCTTACCGGTATCGTTTGAAAAAGATATAGCAGTTTGGGTAACACGTTCATTTTAATTGTTGAAATTCTGCCAATTAGTGATATCTGTAATTTGTTCCAATTTTCCAAATCTTTTTGTATTTTATCAGTGCATTATAATTATCCTCTTTTATCGTACTACATTTTGCTGACAGCCATATTCCCAGGTATTTAATTTTTTTAACTCTTAAAATTCCCATTTTCTCCTCTAGTTCTTCATTTTGTCTTTTGGTTAAATTTTTGGTTATTATTTTAGTTTTCTCTTTATTTATTTTGAGCCCTGCCACTTTGCCAAATTGGTTTATATCCTGTAATAGTATTAATCCCGTCTCTAAATGCCAAGTCGTCAGCAAAGGCCTGTACTTTATATTCTTGTCCTCTAATGTTTAATCCTTTGATTTCCTGATTCTGTCTAATTTGTTGCAACAGTGTTTCTATTGAAAAAATAAATAACAGAGGAGATAGGGGGCATCCCTGTCTAACTCCTTTTGTTATGCTGAAACCTTCTGTTATTTCTCCATTCAATAGTATTTTTGCTTTCTGGTTTGAGTATATTGCTTTAATTGTTCTAATAAATTTCTCGCCAAAATTCATTACTCCTAGTTGGTTAATTAAAAAATCCCAATTTAAATTGTCAAATACTTTTTGTCCATCTAGGAATATCAAAGCTGCCTGTTTCTCTGGATGTATTTCGTAATATTCTAGTGTATTCATTATCGTTCTTATATTATTCTTTATGTGTCTGGTGGGTAGGAATCCATTCTGGTCTGGTTGTATGATTTCATTTAGTATATGTTTCATCCTTTCTGCCATTATTGTCATGAATATCTTATAATTAGCATTCAGCAGCGAGATTGGCCTATAATTTTAGATTTTTTTCTTTTCCACATTGTCTTTGGGAATTAAGGTTATCAGTGCCTTCATCCAAGATTTTGGTATAATTGCTTGCTCTAGTACTTCGTTATATGTTTGTAATATTAAATTCTCCAGTGGTCTTTGTAATTCTTTGTAAAATTCCGCTGGGATTCCATCTGGGCCCGGTGTTTTATTGCTTTTTTGTTTTTGGATTGCTGTTTTTAGTTCTAACATCGTTATTTTTCTGTCTAATGTTTCTTTTATGTTTTCTGGTAGTGTTGGGAGGTTTCTCTGCTGTAAATATCTTTAATGTCATCTTCTTCTATATTCTCCCGACTATATAGGTTTTGATAATATCTTACTGCTATATTTTCCTTTTCTTCCTTCTGATGGTGTGCTATCCCTTTTTCATCTTCTAGTTGTTGTATTAATTTCTTTTCTTTTTCTTCTTTTAATTTATAAGCCAACCATCTTCCCGGTTTATTAGCATTTTCAAAGTAGTTTTGTTTGGTTGCTCTAATTTTTTGTGCTATTTCTTCTTGTGTAATTAGATTAAGTCTATGTTTAATTATCTCTTTTTTGTTTCTAATTTCCTGGTTGTGGGGTTCTTTCTGCATTTTATCTTCTGATTTTCCCAATTTCTCTTGCAATTCTATATATTGTTTTCTTTTATTTTTACTTCTTCGTATAGTATATGCTATTGTAAGACCCCGGACGTAAGCTTTAGTTATGTCCCACAGGTTTTGTATCGTTGTTTGTTCATTCCAATTTTCCTGTAGGAAAAACCCTAATTCTTTTTCTATTGAAAAACGTAATTTGAACGAATTATTGAACGTAATTTTTTTCTTTTGTTATCCTTTGATTCATGGTCCATCTCTTTTTTCTTTTTTCCTCCCCCTTCCATTTGACTATTATCGGGTTATGATCTGCCCAGGTATTCGGTTTTATCTCTATTTCCTCTATGGTTTTTCCTGTTTCTCAATCCATCCAGACCGTGTCTATCCGGGACCATGAGTTATGTGGGTTAGAAAAATATGTGTATTGATTTTTTTGTGGGTTAATTTCCCTCCAAATATCTTTCAGATTTAACTCTTGGGTCATTTCAAAGAACGTCTTTGGTAATGTTCTCCTTTCATAATTTTTTTTACTTCCTGATTTGTAGTCTTTTTTGGGATCAACCACCGCGTTGAAATCTCCTAATACGCATACATTATCTATTTCCAATTCTACAATTTGCTTATGTAATTTGCGGTAATATCCTTTCTGTTGTGTGTTTGGTGCATATATGACTGCAATTAATGTTCTTTTTTGTTTCATTAGTACCTCAACCAATAACGTTCTTCCCTCTTTATCCGCATATATTTGTTTGGATTTTAACCGATCTTTTATATAGACTGCGATTCCTCTTTTCCTTACTTCTGTTAGGGCCAAAAATATTTTACCTAATTTAGGGGCTTCCAAAAGATTACCTTCTTATTTTTTCATATGGACCTCCTGTAAACATATAATGTCTGTGTTTTGTTTTTGGAGTTTAGCAATTACTTGTCTTCTCTTTATCGGTGAGTTTAATCTGTTTATGTTAACTGAAAATAATGTCACTTCTTCCTCCATTCCACTACTTATTTGTCGCCCTTACTTCCCTCCTTTGTCTCATTTCCTTTTGCTTTCTTGTTCTCATTCCTTCTCTTTCCTGGGTCTCAGTATCACTTCTCTCTCTCGTATCTTGTTCCAGTCCCTTTTCCTCTAGCTGTTGTTCTTCTTGACTTTGTTGTTTCCAGTTCTTCTCTGCTGTCTGATTCTTCCTCTATATATCGTGCATAAAATTCCTGAGCCTTATCCATTGTGTCTATCCCTATTTTCTTATCCTGCCATGTTATTAACAATCCTTCTGGCATCAACCAGCGAAACATTATTTTATTTTTTATTGTGTTGTAAGGAACTGGTAATCTCTTAGTTTCTCTCTTATTCTCTTTGGTATCTGTTTGAGAGTTATGACCTCTCTTCCTTTGTAGGTCAATTGGTCATCCCTCGTTCTTCTATAAACTTCATCTCTGACCGCTCTTTTTGCAAACCTTATATGCATCTTCTGTGGTAGTCTGTGTCTCCTAGCGTAATTCATTTGCACTCTATATATTTCATCAATGTTGTTCCTTAATTCATTTTTATCTATTTGTAGTGGGTCAGCTAGAATGTCTGTCATCAATTTGTGTAGGTCTTCATCTCTTGTTTCTGTGATATTTTGGAACCTCAGGTAGAAGGAAGAAGGAATAATTCCAGATGAGTAATTGCCAGGTCCAGGTTGATATCCCTCCGACCCTCAACACACTGGTACATCTATGCCTTAGGATCGACGCCCGGTTGCAGATACAGATCAGTCGCTGTGCCTGCCAGGAGACCCATGTGGTTCCAGTTGTGGAGCAGTGCTCACTGCCTCCCATGCTTGTGGACATCATTGATGGCCATGTGCTTCTGTGTGGGCCTCTTACGGCCACCACACAACCCTTGCACCTGACCATCAGGTCTCATGAGGAGGCCATTTAATTTTATATTATTTCTGGCCTGCATTTTCCCGTGGTTTTGGGCTTGGCTTGCCTCCGGACACACGACTCGCAGATCTATTGGTCCAAGAACTTCATCTCTTTTCCGAGCCTGCAATGTGTGGACCACACCCACCAAGTCTGTGCAGGCCAGCTGCTGGGTCCAACTGGGGTGTCCTTGCCTTCCGACCTCAAGGACTTTGCAGATGTTTTCAGTGAGCAGGAGGCAGACCAATTGCCCCTGCACCGACCATATGACTGGCCCATTGATTTGATTCCGGACACACCACTCCAAGTGGGGCATTTGTATTCTATGTTGGACCCTGAGTTGGCTGTGTTACGGGACTTTGTGGCCAAAAACCTGGCTTGGGGTTTTATCTGGCCCTCGTCATTGCCATTGTCCACCCCGGTCCTGTTCATGAAAAAGAAGACCGGAGACTTGCGGCTTTGTTGCAACTACCGCAAGTTAAACGCCATCACGGTGTGCAACCGGTATCCTGTGCCCCTTATTCCCGAACTCTTGGAACAGCTTCGGGAGGCTACCATGTTCACTAAACTGGACTTGTGAGGGGCTTATTATCTTGTTCGGATCCATCCCGGGGATGAATGTAAAATGGCATTCGCCACCCGTTACGGATATTTTGAGTATACAGACATGCTGTTTGGGCTGACCAATGCTCCTGCCGTCTTCCAAAATTTCATGAATAACATTCTAGCCGCTAACAGCTTCTCCAGAACTTGGCGCATAAGTTGTATGTGTTCGTCCATATCTTTCGTATAAATTAAGATATCGTCCAGGTAAACCAGAACTCCTCGATAGAGGTGTTCATGGAGTACCTCATTTATCACTTGCATAAAAACGGCTGGCGCACCTTGTAAGCCAAAGGACATCATCCTGAACTGGTAACTTCCCAGGGGACAGTTGAAAGTTGTCTTCCACTCATCCCCTGGTCGAATGTGGACTCTGTAGTACGCTTCACATAGATCCAATTTTGTGAAAATTTTTCCGGTTGCCAAAGTGGATAACAGGTCTTTCAATAACGGTAATGGATACAGATGTTCGACACACACTGCATTAAGACCTCAAAAGCTGACACACAGGCTCAAACCACCATCTTTTTTCTCTCTGAAGAGAACTGGAGCCGCCATGTGGGATCTGCTGGGTTGGATGAAACCCCGGGCTAAATTCTTATTGATGTATTCTCTCATTTCTACAAGTTCCCTTGGGGTCATAGAATATATGCAAGGCTTCGGCAGTTTGGCGCCTGGTATAAATTTTATGGTACAATCAGTCGGACAATGGGGTGGTAATTCCTCACATTTGTCCTCACTACACACCTCTGCCAGGTCTCCGTAAACACTAGGGAACAGTTCTTCTTTGAAGCAGGGTGTTTCAGCCGGTATTGCTTTCTCCTGGTCTGTCACAGGTGGGTCAGGCCCTACAGCGAACCTGAGTTTCCTAAATCCCCCTTCCCACCAAATCACAGGTTGCCACTTATCCAACCACGTGAGACCCAGGATCAGGGGTTCTATCATTCTGTCCACCACTATGAACTGAAGGTGCTCCCAATGTGCCCCAATTTCCACCCTAATAAGTTCCGTGACATGGGTAGCCGGCACACCCCCCATAATAGTCCCATCCATTTGTTCAAACCAGATGGGCGTGGTTAGGGCTACAACCCAGATGGACAGTTCCTCCAGAAGACAACATCGGATTAAACACTGTGTACACCCAGAATCTATCAAAGGACCCTGGTTACTACTTACTCCTGTGTTTGTATTACGGAGTACTACTGGAATGACAAATGGCTGTACAGGTTTGCTTACCATTGGATCGTTGGAATCATCCTCGTCACTCCCCACTGGTTCTTCCAGTACCGGACCTCCCCCTGTGGTAAGGGACTTTCCAGCATCATTCCGAAAGGCACCGGTCTTCCCTGCCATGACGTGAGTAGCCAGCCATGTTTTGTCTGCTGTGGGTCTGAACTGAGCCCGATCTCGAGGGTTGTTTCCACGGGTTGATTCTCGGGGTCCTTCCATCCTTGGCGGTGTCATAGGACAGTCAGCCACCCGGTGTCCAGCCTGGTTTCACTGGAAACTTCAGAAAACAGGGCATTGTCCCTGGCCCTCCGGTCTCACCAATGGGTTAGGCTGGATGCTGGGTATCCTTGTTGGTAACGTGTCTAATGGGGCAGGCTGATAAGGTACTCTGTTCTCCCCCTGAGGCCTGAATTCTCGCAGTCCCACATCCAACTCTACCGTTGCTTTGAACCATTCAGACAAGCGAGTGGGTAAACCTCTATAAAGACATGCCTGTCGTAGTTCCTTATCAAGGCCCAGGTGGAAATGATGAACCAGCAATTGTTCTGGCCACGCCCATAATCGGCCGGCTGTCTTTTTGAACTCTTTAATATAGTCCTTTGCAGGTCGACCCCGTTGCTTCAAAGTCACTATTTGTCCCTCCACTGCCAGCGTTCTAGTTTCATCTTCAAACCTGCCCCTTAAACTTTTCAGAAAGATGCCTACGTTAGTGAGTTCCCTGGCATGCTCACTATGCAAATCAGCCACCCAGTCTGCTGCTTCTCCCGTTAATACTATGGTCACAGCCACCACCATAGACCACTGGGAAGGATAGAACCGACCATATAGGTCGAAGCGACTGATTACTTGGCTTAAGAACAATGCTACCTGTTAAGGATATAGTTGTGAGATAACCAGGAACGGTTATGAAGAAGAGCATAGAGTGTTTGCGCACGGAAACAGTGCTGAGAGTAGTTGTGAATAAACTACAAAAAAACTGTTTTTTAAAGTAGTTTACTTACAGAGCAAAGCAAATTCATAGTCCTTTTACCAATCCAAGCTTTAGCCATGCATAATCAATCCAGAGATACAAAACTTCTTACCGGTTCGTAGAACAAGACATGAATCATTCAGGAACAATATAAACAGTTCATAAAAGCAGTAATAAATAAACCATGATCAAATTGACCATGTAAAGAGACAAAAGATATCTACAACATAGCAGCAGGTAACAATATGGTGTAATGTCCACCATACTGACCACAATCAAACTCTCCTTAAATACAGTTGCTACAGAGCTCATCCAATCAGGATGCAGAATGACTCAGCAATACTCTTAAAGCTATATTATACATATAATGTTGGCTTATATATTACCTGGCCAACTAGTTAGGCAATGACCATTTCCTAACACCACCCTGTCTGGGCTTCCGTCAAATGAGGCCTGTATGGGAGGTGGCCCCCATAAATGTGGTTGTTGAGGTGGCCAGACCATATAGGTGTATGTCCAGCAACTCTGCCACTCTCTGTCATCCTGCTCATGTCCTGTGAGGACTCTCCCTGTTTATGTCCAGGCAGTGACCTTCCGGAGAGCGTATCCTGCCCAACCACTGGCCGTTGTCCTGGTCCATAACTGCTGTCCCCACCTGTGGAAGCAGAAACCCCACCACCGGGAGGTTGCTTTACCACATCTCTTTGAGAGACGTGTTCTCTTTTTAATTTTGGGCTAGTGAGTCGAAAGCAAGTGTCAGACCCCGGGCCCCCTCGCTCTCTCCACGTACCCGAGGGGTCCAGTCCTACTGCCCAAGGTTGGCAAGAAGGGGCATCTTGGAAGCTAGCTTCGCCAAATCTTTCCCTAAGAGAGTCCATGCTAGCAGTACCAGGATCTGTGGCATAGCCCCATTCCTGGTCCTCCTCATCCGTCCATCGTTGCTCCCTCCAACCCTGAAACATAGTCTCTGATGTGGGAGGTGGAGTTCTAGACCATGCTTCCCGTTGGCCTGACAATGCAGAGCTGTGCCACCAGTGCCCTGATGCAGCCTGCAATAAACCTTTCTCCTTCTCCCCTTTACACTCCCCAAGGGCAGTTTGGGGCGTCTTCTCCTTCGGTCGCACCACTTCTCCCTCACATTCCTTCATGACTACCTCCTCAGTTCGCACCCCCTCCCCCACCATTTCACCTTCCACTATTTCTCCCAACACAGTCATATCAACTCCTTCAGCCATGGCTCTCCTTCACCTTGCAACAAAGCAGGAAAGGGTTAAGAATTCAGTGCTGACTTTCTCTCGGCTCTTCTGATGTGCCTCTGGGCGGTTCTTCAGATGAATCACCAAACAGGGAAAACAGGGTTTAGTCAAGCAATCTTTAATCTGCAATGGTCAGGTATCGAGGAAAAACCAAGTACAAATGTAATAAAGTCAGC
Organism: Coluber constrictor foxii; assembly: GCA_038048745.1. Lineage (NCBI taxonomy): Eukaryota > Metazoa > Chordata > Lepidosauria > Squamata > Colubridae > Coluber > Coluber constrictor. The sequence continues at coordinate 69,423,000 of CM075966.1, read as the reverse complement.
ACTGATGGTTTGGTTTCATCAGCATTTTTTAAAGCAGCACACCGACCGCACCCACGCCCACCCGTATGCAATCATCTTTCCAGCTGTTCCTTATTTCCTTCTTCCCAAGCCGACAGCACTTCCACATTCAAATGTTGCAGACGCCGATTCTTCACAGATGATCCTGACTCACAGCCTATGGGCAGGTATTAGTAACCACCACCACCAGAACCTAACGAACCCGTCACCACTACTACCCCGAGTATCTAATAACCATCCCCATTGTTTTTCTGTAGATTCTTTAGTCGGCCTTGCATGCCTCTCCCTCCGACAAATATGTTGAGCTGATGTCGGGCTCAACAGCCATGATAATCCTGCGGCGGGGCACTTTGGCCTCTTTAAGACACTGAATCTAGTTTCTCGCATTTTTTGGTGGCCCCAATTGCTACACGATGTCCAGGCTTATGTCACATCCTGTGTTTGCTGCCAACAGGCCAAGTCGGCAACGGGAGCCCCTCCAGGGCTGCTCCAGCCATTGCCAACACCAGAGAGACCCTGGGGTGCCATTTCCATGGATGTCTTGATAGATTTGCCTCTGTCTTCTAGCTTCACGACCGTGTTCATGGTGGTGGGCATGCTGACACCACCGCCTACCGCCTACATGTTTATCCAACACATCTTCCGGCTGCACGGCCTACCTGATAGGGTCTTTTTGAATAGATGGGCTCAATTTACAGCCCAGTTTTGGAAAGGGCTGATGACAGCCTTGGACATGAAAATCTGCCTGTCATTGGCACATCATCCGGAAATCGACAGCGGGACTGAGAAAGTTATCAACATTCTGGAGCAATACCTGTGCAGCTTCATGAACCAGCAACAAGATAACTGGTTGGACTATTTGGCTCGGTTCTTTCCCCTCACACAACTCAACTCCCTGGTACTGGCAGCTAATGACTATCTGTCCGAGTTGCAGGCTGTCCATCAGTTAGCGCAATGATATCTAGAGAAAGCCAAAGAGGACTATAAGAGAGTTATCTCAGCAGGTGATGCTGCCATTGCCTGTGGGGGATTGGGTATGGTTGTCCACCAGGCACCTTCCGTCAGACTGGCCGGTCAGGAAGCTAGACCACCGGTACTTTGGTCCGTTCCCTGTGGAAGCAGTTATTAACCCGGTCACCTACCGCCTGACCTTGCCACGCTTGATGCGTTTCCACCCAGTCTTCCATAGATCCCTCCTTGTCCCAGAATGACCAGCCTGTCCGCTCCACCAACCTGACCGTCCCAAGCCAGAGCCACATGATGGAGATGAACCACCCAAGTATGAAGTTGCAAGCATTCGGGACTCCTAGTGGCTAAAAGGACAGTTCCAGTATTTCATTGAGTGGAAGGGATATGGACCGGAGGACTTCACCTGGGAGGATGTGACCTCCATGCATGCACCTATCTTGGTGAAAGCCTTCCATGACCAATTCCCGTCATGTCCGCATCCAGATCGTCAGACCCGGGGGAAGGACCCTGCAGTGAGGGATAGTGTTGTGGTCTGCCAGCAGCCTGCGGAGCTGACAGCGGAGTTGGACAGTGAGGAGGCTGAGGAAGAACATGGGCCAGTCCTGGGGGCTAGGGAAGGCCCAGATGACGGCTCTGTGTCAGAGGCAGAGATGGGGCCATGGCCATCTGGGACTGATGTGCAGACTCTGGAGCCTCCAGAGGCTGACAGCAGAGAGGCAGAGGAACAGGAGGAGCCTGTTCCTAGTGCATGCATGAGAAGAGCTGCCAGAAGGCAAGAGCAGCTAAAGCGAAAAAGACAACTCAGGAGTAAGGCCAAGAGATGATTGGCACCTCCCATAAGGCTTAAAAGACCAGCAACAACTCTTGGGCTCTTTGTCGGAAAACAACGTTGATAGATTTGTTTCTTGTCTTGCTGTATTTATTTCTTGTTGGCATCTTATGCTTCTGAACTTTTGCCAAGAAAAGCATTTGGCAGGTTGCCCAATTAGACCAAGGTTGGTGATAAGGCTGAAGAATTGTGTTATGAAGAATTTGTTTTGAATTAGTTTGGACTACGCTGAGAATGAGTTAATTCTCAGCTGTTCTAATAAAGTCTGTTTGTTTTGAACTGATTGCATCTGCTAATACCTACTTGGGCCTGGGTCGCAACACTTGGAAAGGAGTTAGTCCAGTGCTAGAATGCACGGTATTGTTGTATGCCACTTCTGAGAATGGCAAGAAGTCCGCCCAATTTTCTTGCTGGTAATCCACATAGCATCTGATGTATTGTTCCACCATGGTGTTTGTACGTTCAGTGGCCCCGTTCATGCTCGGATGAAAAGCCAAACTGAGACCCTGTGTGGACCCGATGGACCTCAGGAACTCTCTCCAGAACTTTCCAAGATTATGCAGTGTGGCGTTTTGTGCAGTCGGTAGATGTGCTTGACAAATACTTTCGCCAATTTCTTTGCAGAGGGTAGTCCGGAGCAAGCAGTGAAATGGGCTTAATTCAAAAATAGATCAATGATGGTCCAGATCACCATGTTCCCCCCACTTTCTGGGAGCTCAACTATGAAGTCCATTGCGATCTCCTTCCAGGGTCTGCTAGGATCTGCCACCTGTTGAAGGAGACCTGGCGATTTGCCAGGACTGTTTTTCATCGCTGTGCACATGGCACAACTTCCAATGTAGTCTTCCACCTCCGCTTTCATTTTCGGCCAACAAAACTGTCTCCTAGTGAGGTGTAGCATTTTCAGGAATCCGAAATGGCTGGCCTGCTTGGAGTCGTGGCTACGTTGAAGCACCTCAAGTCTCAGGGTGGCTGGAACATACAATTTGGATCCCTTCTACACCAGTCCCTCCCTCTCTTGGTTGTCCTTGAACCAAGGGTCTGCGGGTAGTGCTGCCTTTAATTTGGCAGTCCATCCATCCCGGACAGGGTCCAGTGGCTGCCTGGTTTGACTCCTGGTGATAACTTGGGCGGCTGACTGCGAATGGGGAAGGAGTCCTCTCGGCGGCTGTTAAATTGAGGCTTTCTCAAGAGCGCATCTGCCAATATGTTTTTGCCTGCCGGTATGTATCTCAGCTCGAACTTGAAATGGTTGAAGTATTGAGCGCAGCAGACTTGCTTGGGGGACAATTTCCTGAGTGTCTTTAGGGCCTCTAGGTTCTTGTGGTCCGTCCAGACCTCGAAAGGCTCCTTGCTGCCTTCCAGGAAGTGTCTCCAGGCGAGTAACACCCATCGAATGGCATAAGCCTCCTTCTCCCAAATGACCAATTGCTTCTCCATATCGTTAAGTTTCTTGGATACGTAGGTGCATGGTAGCAACTGCCCCTTGGGGTCCCTTTGCAGGAGCACTGCAGCCACTGTCACGTCACTGGCATAGGCTTGGACAATGAATTGCCGCTCTGGGTCTGGATATTGCAGGATCGGTTTATTTTATTTATTATTTTATTTTGTCCCATTTTTATGCCACCCCACTCCCAAGGGACTCTGGGCAGCTTACAACAGAGAATAAAACAATGCAACAATATCCCATACAAAAGTTAAAAGAAGACATTAAAACATTAAAACATCATTAAAACATTAAAACATTATTAAAACATTAAAACATTAAAACATTAAAACATTAAAACATTAAAACATTAAAACATTAAAACATTAAAACATTAAAACATTAAAACATTAAAACATTAAAACATTAAAACATTAAAACATTAAAACATTAAAACATTAAAACATTAAAACATTAAAACATTAAAACATTAAAACATTAAAACATTAAAACATTAAAACATTAAAACATTAAAACATATACACTCCAATTTGTGGCCAGGTCTCACAAGATCACTATAATGAGGTCAACGGCCCCAGGCCTGCCGGAAGAGCCAGGTCTTCACTGCTTTCTGGAAGGCCAATAGGGTGGGGGCGGTCCGGACTTCAGGAGGTAATTGGTTCCAGAGAGGGCAGCCACAGAGAAGACCCTCCCTCACAGGCCCGCCAGCCGACATTGTTTAGCTGACGGAACCTGGAGGAGACTGACTGTGGGATCTTACCGGTCGCTGGGAGCTATGTGGTAGAAGGCGGTCTCGAAGATAGCCTGGTCCTGAGCCATGTAGGACTTTAAAGGTAATAACCATCACCTTGAATTGCGCCCAGAGACTGATAGGGAGCCAGTGCAGCTTGTGGAGAATTGGTGTAATGTGGGTGTATCTAGGCGCACCCACTATAACTCGCATGGCTGCATTCTGGACCAACTGTAGTCTCTGAACACTTTTCAAGGGTAGCCCCATGTAAAGCGCGTTGCAATAGTCCAACCGTGAGGTGACAAGGGCATGAGTGACTGTGAGGAGAGCCTCCTGATCCAAGTAGGGTCGCAATTGGTGCACCAGATGAACCTGTGCAAAGGTCCCCGTAGCTACAGCTGTCAGATGTTCCAATCTCAGCTGTGAGTCTAGAAGGACACCCAAATTGCAAGCCCATTCTGAGGGGGGCACTTTCTCTCCCCCCAGAACCAAGGATGGACAATTGACATAGTCTTTAGGGGGCAATACCCAGAGCCATTCGGTCTTGTCTGAGTTAAGTCTGAGCCTGTTGACTCCTATCCAGATCCTCACAGCCTCCAGGCACTGGCACATCACATCTACCACCTCACTGAACTGACGAGGGGTGGAGATATACAGCTGGGTATCATCAACATATTGCTGATATCCCACCCCATGTCGTTGGATGATTTCACCCAGTGGTTTCATGTAGATGTTAAATAGGAGGGGAGAGAGGACTGAGCCCTGAGGCACCCTGCAAACGAGGGGTCTAGGGGTCAACCTCTGTCCTCCTGCCAAAACCAACTGTGATCGACCAGAGAGATAGGAGGTGAACCACCGTAACACGGTGCCTCCCACTCCCAGCTCTCTTAGCTGCCCCAGAAGGATACGATGGTCAATGGTATTGAAAGCCGATGAGAGGTCAAGTAGCACCAAGATAGAAGAATGACCCCTGTTTTGGGCTCGCCAGAAATCATCCATCAGCATGACCAAGGCAGTTTCCATGCTGTAGCCAGGTCTGAAGCCGGACTGAAAAGGGTCCAGATAATCCGTTCTTGGGCAAACAGTCTTTTCAGTTTTTCAAAAGCCTTCTGGCATTCCATTGTCCATGAGGGTTGCTGCGATGGCTTTGGTTTTATTGGTGGGGACCCCATCTTTAACAGTTCGGTTAGGGGCAGCGCCACCTCCAGAAAAGCTGGAATGAATTATCTATAGCCGTGATGGTGAACCTATGGCATGCGTGCCACAGCTGGCATGCGGAGCCATGTTTCCTGGCACGCAGAGCGTCGGCCATTCCTCTTCCAGGTTCGCACCCGAGGCTTAACTCATTAGACTAGCTGGCCAGTGCGCATGCGTCCACTAGAAACTGAAAGTATGTTTCCCGGCACACGCATGCCCACTGGGCAGCTCCTCATACAACGTGTGTGAGGCTGAACTATTGGCTGCTGTATTATTGGACTCCTGCCGCTTTCCCGGACTACACAGCCCAAGCTCAGCTGCTCTGCTCCTCGCCCTCCTGACTGCCGTCAACTTCCTAATTTTTGGTAAGTTGCAGGTGGGCTGCTGCGGGGGGGGGGGGGGGGGCTTTGTAGCGGGGAGACTACCGTACGGAGACCGTTAGGTGCAATCGGGGCGGGGGCGTGTCCTGCCTTATTCCTGCTTCTCCTCTACCTGCATCCAGCGGCGTCTTGTTGATCTTGGGGTGGGGGGGAGAGGGCGTGCAGAGACGGTGCAGACGAGAAGCAGAAAAACGTTTCAGTGGGAAGACTACCATACGGAGAGCTTTGGGTGCGATTGGGGCGGGGGCGTGTTCTGCTTTATTCCTGGTGCAGATGAGAAGCAGAAAAGCCGGTGCAGATGAGAAGCAGAAAAACTTTTCAGTGAGAAGACTACCATACGGAGAGCTTTGGGTGTGATTGGGGCGGGGGCGTGTCCTGCCTTATTCGGCTGCAGTTATTTTCCTTTCCAGACCACTTCAAAGCAAGCGGTGCACAAACTTCAGCCGTTCTTGTGCTGCCGCCTGCACCACTTTTTTGGAGCTGGTGTGGAAAGGAAAAACTGCAGCCAAATAAAGCAGGACATGCCCCTGCCCCAATCGCCCCAAACAGTCTCTGTAAGGTAGTCTCCTTGCTGAAAGGTTTGGTGCGATCTGGGTGGGGCATGTCCTGCCTTATTCCTGGTGCAGATGAGAAGCAGAAAAGCTGATGCAGATGAGAGACAGAAAAACTTTTCAGTGAGAATAAAGTGGATAAAGTAAATAATGTGAATAAAATAATAAGGTGAATAAGGTGAATGGGAATAAAGTGAATAAAGTAGGAATCACATAGAGTCAGTTACATGACCCTAGAGGACATTCTTTATTCACATTATTTTAAGGGAGAAAGGGTCAGTTAAAGGACACTCTCTATTCACATTATTTTAAGGGAGAAAAGTGCTTGGAGATTATATTAAAAATCAGCTAAGACTCTGGCTGACCCAGGAATGTTTTTCAGTCTTTCATTCCACAACATTTTCTGGTGACTTGCACGAAGGGACTGAGGAACAAAGACCATTGTTCTGCCTGACGGGCTGCCCCAGCGAGGACCGACGCCTTCCCAAAAGAAAATCCATCGGCCGGCCATTAGGACTCCATTGAAGTCCACGGAATCTATCATTGGGGAAGTGCCGTGAACCCGCTGGAGAAGCAGACCAGTCCAGGATCCTCACGGTCAGCCAGACCCAGAGACCTCAACAAAAGTCCAAGAGGAAGATGCCTGCAGGCAAGTATAAGTCAGGGAGTTCGAATCTCCCTGTTAAGGGGTACCCACCAATTTAGTGGTGGAAGAGGGGGCCTGATCACCTCCCTAGGAGACAAGGTGGCGTCCTAAAGTCTCCAGTAAGGAGTTCAAGTCTCCTGTTAGGATTGTGTGGGTGGTTAAACCGTTGCAGTTCTCATTGGTGACCTTTGAGTTTCAGGTTCCGTGAGTCAATGGTAGTGTTGTTAGGGTGGGTGGTCATAATAGTGTCCCCAGGATACCGTTACAATGCATGTTAGCCAATTTTAAGAGTCTGTTTGATGAAATCTAGAAGAGAGGGGAGAAAGAAAACCTTAGTGCCAAAGATTTTAAATCAGGCTGATAGGGAGGAATTTCAACAACCCCCCTCCGTATTCTACCTGAGCTACCCGAGTGAAACCAGTAGCTCAACCAGTAACTCCCCCTGCAATAAAAGTTGAACCGGTTCCTGTACCACCAGAAGCAGAGAACCTGACGAAACCTAAGTCAAAGAAAAAAATAAACAGAAGTGCCTCAGGGTCTTCAGCGAGCTCTGAAGATTCTGTGTCAAACCATACTAGAAGTAAAAAAAAGGTCTCTATACATTTTTGGAACTTTAAAATTAAAGCCAGTGCCTGCTGGGAGATCCAAGCTAGAGAGAGCTAGATAGAATATCCCAGGGCAGAGTAAAAAGTGAGAAGTTCAAAAAAAAAAAAGGATTTATGCTGTTATGTGTGGTAAGAGAACTACTGCAGTGTTATAAAGATTTTGATAAATTACCATTCTTAAAAAGCCAGAAAACTCTGAAAGAACTAAGAATAAAGAAGACATTGTTTACTGTTCTTCCCACCCGGGGTTTAGCAGGTAATAAAAAGGTAAGCCTGTCTAATTGGGAAGACTCAGATAATTTGAATTGATTAATTTGATGTGATTTCTGTTAAAAATTATTTTGTTAATGTGCATCTATAATGATAGTGTGTAGAATTGAATGGGATTTAATTGATTGTGATATGTTTGGCTGGCCATCAAATTAAGTAAGCTTGGGCTTGAAGCTGTGGGAAACAGGCAGTGGTTAGGGCCCAAAATCACATTTGCGATTAAATCTGTTTCCTGAGTTTTCCCACTGCTTGAAGCTACAGATTGACCAAGGAAAGAAAAAGTGGAAAGAGCTGGATGGAGGAGGAAATCCTCTAATAATAGTACACAAAATTATTTAGAAAATGGAGCTCATGGGCTTGTGAAAAAGCTCCCTGAAATAATTGTAATGATTTGTTTGCATGAGATGGAATTTTTGCATATGAAATTGGTGTACACAAGCAGTTTGATTGCAGCGCAAATGTGAGTGTGTTGAGGGTAAAAGTTGGTGTGAATGTACTTTGATTCCCTTTCGTATAAAAAAACAGTAAGTGGCAAGGTTTTGTTATTTTTGCTGTTGTGAAATAAGTAGAAAGTTGTGGAAAATGTCTGTGAGTTGTTGAGAGAAATGCAGAGAGTGTTGTTCTGTTGAAAGAATGCTGAGTGAAGGGGGGGGTAGGGGGTAGTGAGGCTTTTCTGCTTGCTTTAAACATTTTTTTTCCTTTCTCTTGGCCTGTCTGAGAAAGGAGGGGGAAGTGGGTGATGCAGCCTTGCCTCCCACTGTTTTGGTCTCTTTCATCTGCATATAAAAGCTATGCAGATATATTTTCTTTTCTGCTCTGAATACAATTTTGATTTTATTTTTTTCTGGAATTTTTTGAGGTTTAAAATATTTAATTAAACCTATATAAAAGAAATGATTTTGAAAGATTTTCTGAATCTGACTTGCATTTTACTAAAGGCAGAGATTGACACTAAAGCTTGATCCAAATATATTTCAGAGCATTGATCCAAAATACTTCATTTAAATTGTTTGTTTTATTTTTGAAGCTGTTCTTCTTACCTCCATTTTTAAAAAAATGTCTTTATGTCTGTGTGCATTTTGAATGCTTAGGTGCTCCATCATATGGCATTGTTTGTTAGCAGCATAAGTTTTCGCCCTTTTAGAAATTGTTACAGAGATGGGTTAGCAATTATAATATAGATGGATATACAATAGTAGAAGGGAGAGAGGAAGCTTTAGTGGAAGCCAGAAAGTTGCCTTTAAGTTGGTCTGCACCGACTTGTGCTGACTTGGAAGCCAGGATAGCAGTGGTAGGAGGAATTGAATGTTTAGTGTTATAAGAAGAAGGAGTTAGAGAAATTAGAATCGATGGAAGGGAGAAGGTATGTGATTTGTTTTTGAATCATAGGGAACCTTTGGACGGGGAAGGAAGAAAGGAATGCAAGGGTGGAACCAAGTGGGTAGAAGTGGTGGTGATACAGGCAGGGAAGACAGAGTTAAAGATTACCCGATCCAAAGAAGGGAGGCGTATGATGGCAGAAGATGAAAGTCAGTACTAGTGGTGTTGGGTGATTCCTTTCTGGGTTCCACAGAGAGCCCTTGATAAATTTAGTAGTGGGACCTAAGGAAGAGGAAGTGGTGTTTTTTTAATTGACAGAGATCAGATTAAGTGAACAAAGCATTAGAATACACTTAATTAGTGAAGGGAATAGGAAAATCACTCCTGATAAAATAGAAGGGGTGGCATCTCAACCTCTACCTAAAAAACAAGCAAGAATTAAGGAAATTCTTAGGTTTGGTTGGACATTGCAGACTCTGGATTGATGGGTATGCTGATCTTACCAAACCCCTGTATGCAAAATTAATTGAATCTGAACCTTGAAATTTGAAATGGGAGGGGCATGAAAGAGGAAGCTTTGAAAATTTGAAATAAGCTTTAACCAAAGCTCCTGTATTAAGTTTATCAAATTTGGAAAAGCCATTCCATCTCTTTGTAAACACAGAAAATGGAATTGCATAAGGGATGTTGGCTCAGGACTGGGCAGGACAAAAGAAACCCGTGGCATTCCTGTCAAAAATAATAGATCCAGTAATAAGGGGATGGCTTGTATGTATTCAAGCAATTGCGACTACTGCAATATTGGTCCAAGAAAGTAGGAAATTGACCTTTGGGGAAGCCCTTATTGTGAGCACCCCACTTCAAGTCAGAACCATCCATCAGCAAAAAGCGGGGTGGTGGTTAACCGATTCCAGAATTCTAAAACATGAAGTAATTTTAATGCAGCAGACAGACTTGATTTTAACTACAGATCACAATTTGAATCCAGCACAGTTCTTAGCCAACACCAGATCAATGGATCAGTATGGATTAAAACATTATTGTGCTGAAGTAATTGATTTACAAATGAAAATAAGACCTGATTTGGAGGAACACCCCTGTTCTGTCCTCGACCCCACGCACACACACCAACAAGCGTTCAGGAGATAAGGAGCAACCCAGCCGGCAAAAACCTAGTGGCTGCCTGCCCAGAGTTTATTAGTTACAAAGAGAAGAGATAACTTCTCTCCACTTCTGGCACATCAAAGGTAAGCAGCTCAATAATTACAATTCAGTCCAGAGATAATCCAGTCTTAAAGCAAGAGTCCGGCAGTGCAGAATGGCGTGGAAGCTTTCAGCTTTGTTCGTCACAAGGTTTGACTGGCCACCACGCTCCCTTTTATATCCTGTGGGGTGTGGTCCAGTGACTCAGCTAATCTCTGGCACGCCTTCCCTTCTGCTGTGCACTTTTCTCCCTGCATCGCTGTCAAGGATCCAGCCAGCACTTATCTCCTTTGTCGCTGTCCGCCTGTGGCTGCGTGGACGTGCTTGGCTCTGGGCCTATCTCTTGCCCTTCGGTGTCCTCCGGAGGCATTACCAGAGAGGAGGGTCCTGGAGAGGGAGGCCTGGCCAACTCCTCTCCCTCACTCTCAGAGTCTGCGTCTGCTGATGACACAGGCTCAGGCAACGGAGCCACAACAACTCCCTGGAGAAAGGAGAAGCAATTTTTATGGTTCCTCTAGGGTGAAGGAGAGAATACGGAAACATGGATATGCTATTGTAAATGGACACACTAAAGAGATCCTGGAAGCAGGGGGTTTGCCTCAAAATTGGTCTGCTCAAACCTGTGAATTGTATGCACTAAATCAAGCTCTATGCATCTTGGAAGGGAAAATAGGCAGATTCCAAGCATGCATTTGGGATAGTGCATACATTGGGCAAAATATGAGTAGAGTCATTGGGGGAATTCAAGCTATTGTAGATGACCTTTTAAAATGCTATGGTTGTATTGGAATATATCCTTTAGCAAAGTCAATTATAAACAAATGTTTAATTTGCAAAAAGGTGAATAGACAAGCTGTTAGGAAACAACAGATGGGTGGGAGACCACCAGCTTTAAGACCATTTCAATGTATTCAAGTGGATTTTACAGAATTACCAAAAGTGGGGAGAGTAAAATATTTATTGGTCATAGTGGACCACCTCACAGGGTGGGTTGAAGCTTTTCCCTGCAGTAATGCTACAGCAGCCGTGGTGACAAGAGTTTTGTTAGATCAAATCATTCCTCGGTATGGAATAATTACACAAATAGATAGTGACCAAGGAAGTCATTTTACTTCCAAAGTATTACAGAACATCATGGAGGCTTTGGGAATAAGATCCTCAGCTAAAATTGAAAATGTTAATGGCAGGATAAAAGAGTTGATAACTAAACTGCTTTTGGAAACACATCTGCCATGGACTAAATGTCTTCCTTTGGTTTTACTGAGAATAAGAACCCAACCCGGATAGAAAGAGCCTGGATAGCTCTGCAGACTAAGCACCCTAATTAACATCCAGCTGTCTGCAATTACTCCATGTTCGAATCTCGCCAGGCTCAAGGTTGACTCAGCCTTCCATCCTTTCTAAGGTAGGTAAACTGAGGACCCAGTTTGTGGGGGCAATAAGCTGACTTTGTATAAATATACAAAAGTATGAAGGCTATTGTTTAACACATTGTAAGCAGCCCTGAGTCTTCGGAGAAGGGCAGCATATAAATAAATAAATAAATAAAAGAAAACCTAGAAAGATTATCATCATATGAATTGTTGTTTGGAGTAGTTTTCACTACAGGAAGCATATGCATTGATTCCCTGGAAACCAGGGACAAAGTATTGAAACAATATGTGTATAAACTGTCCAGATATTTTGAAGCTCTTAGGAAACAAGGACTATTAGCCCAAACACCACCTTTGCAGTTTCCAGTCCACAAATTCCACCACAATGATTGGGTGTTGATCCGGAGCTGGAAGGAAGTTAAACCCCAAGTGAAAGGGCCCGTGCCAGCCCCAAAGGAGTGGAAGGTGGAATCTCACCAAGGAGATCCATTGAAGTTGACGATCCAAAGAACCCAATGGACTGGTGGGCAGTAACCAGTGGGAATAGCGTTCTTCATCATCTGGACTATTTTTGTATTTTTCTTTCTTAGGACTGAGTGGTTGCCTATGCTGTTTCCTCAACTGAAGAGGACTGCAACTGATCAGATTCCATTGCGCGTTCTCCCAGATGTGTTGGTTTTGTAATTGTGCTTTTAAGACCTTAGAAGGAAGATCCTGGATCCACTGGACAAGACTGAAGCCCGCAGACCAGAGTGATCTGGTCACATACCAGGTAACAAAAAATGAGAAGCCATTGGTGCTGAAGTTCAAGAAGAATACACCTTGCTGAGTCCTACCGGCAATGGACTCTCAACGCATGGTGGTGATCGTCAGCCTTGCTGAACCACCCCGTGGTTCCCAGCGCATGGCTGAAGCTTGGAACAGAGAAAGACAATATTCCATTTTTAAGATGTAGAAATATGGCCAAGTATTAAGGAATGTTAGCATATGTAGTCTAAGCTTAGTAATTTTAGGCATAGTGAATTTCATTATTTTAACTGTAATTTGTTGTGTTGGGCGCCTACTCTTTTGGTATCAATCCCAATCCAGAAGGGTTGGTGCTCAATCTAACCTCATTACTTGTGAGAAAAGCCGGTGCCAAACTAGAATATTAATGTTTGAGGAAATTTGGGAGTGGGGACTTTGGGCCGCTGTTATCCTAGTTCTAGGACTGTGGATACTGTATTCCCTACATAGGAACTGGTTCTGTGGGAAACCTAGGACTACGATTGATATTGCCCTCTCCCAAGTTACACCTACCCCTGACCCACTTCCTGACGTGGTACGGGTATAAAATAAGGGTCTTGCGCTCTTAAGGCCTTGTGTGTGTAGGAATTAGGTCATTATGATTTATTTATGGCTTTGGGTAATATTAGCTAAGGGTCTAGTGAGTGATACTATCTTGAACAGTAGTTCCCAATGTTGCGTCAGCGTCCAAGAAATCCCCCTTGTCCCTGCGGAAGGATTTGAAGATGTCAAGAATCCCAGGGGACCTAGCAGCATCAGGACACTGAATGGGGACACTTTGGGTCAAGTCCACTCCCACCAACAATGTGGCATCAGAAGGTGGGGTGGGTACCTTAGTCCTAAACCAACCCCTAGACCCGAGGTTAAGAGTTTGACAATACCAGTAAAGGGAGGAATAGAAAAGGAGAACGAGCCCCTGCAACAATTAAGAAGAGGAGACTACATATCAAGGATACTGGAATTGGGTCAAAACCTTGTTAATCAGTATGACCCTACCCTAGGTAAAAAATGCTGGTTGTGTTTATCTGCCAGCCCTTCATCTTATCATGCCGTTCCTTTCCAGCCACAGCACAAAAGCTACAATAGTCCTTGAAAAAGATAGTAGAAACAAAGCACCAGTATCTCCGTTACAAGGATATTTTTATAAGGCATTCCAACGGCTGGGAAAAAGCCGTCTCCCTATTGCCGGCTCCCTATTGCCGGCTCAATAGCCACAGGTGTGGAAATCATAGGGTCACCCTCTCTGTGTGTAAAGAGACATCAGAAACCTGGTAGGCCTGTAGGATCCCTGACAAAAGAACAATGTCCATCAGAAGTGTACCTTGGTCCTAGAATGAACCTTAGGGATGTAAAACTAACCAAAGATCTTTTTCCTTCTGCACACCACTCATTTCGCCATAAGGTCACTTTCTCACTACCACCAACTGCCATCATCACAAGATGGGGAGTGTTAGATCGGCGCAGGAAAGAAGAAGTGACCAGCAGAGTTCAAGTAACAACGTTTATTAACGAGAACTGAACTGGCTTGGCGCTGCCGGAGCTCTCCTTATATTTGCTCCGGCAGACGCACCGCCCACTGACAGGGATTCAAAACTCCCGCCGAAAGGATCTTCAGCCAATCCCAGGCGGATGTCCTTATAAGGACATAACAGTCCTCCCCCCTAGTTCTTAGTCAGTCAATCAGGAAAATAGTCACTTAGATAAACAGGACGTCTACGAGCTCGCGTAGACCTGCGCAGTTCACAGTCAAGATGGGCACTCTCCCGGACGGAGGGTGCTTTCTCTGCTCGGGGCTTCCTTCCCGGTGCCGGGCTGGATCTGGCCGTCGAGGACGCGGGCACTGTTCCCGAACCTCCGGCCGGGTCACGGACCTCCGCCTGCGGGTGATGCTGGTCTGCCTCGTTCCTGCACGGATCGTGGAGCCGCCGGTGTGGGTCCCTGCTTTCGACCGGTCTGGAACTCCTGAGCCATGGTAGGCCCCTGGGTCTCCCTCGGGTTCCCTCTGGGATAGGGTCGCGCCGGTCTGGGTCAGGGTGCGAGTTCGGCGGTGGTGATTGGGTTAGGCCCCCGGGTTCTCCGGTTGAGTCCGGCTTACTCCCGGGGCGGCAGGCGGACAAAGTTGGTGACAGGTCGGCTCTGTCGGGGTGGTGTAGGCCTACCTTGCAGGGGTGGTGTAGGCCCTCTCTGCGCGGTTGGCCTGGTGGTGGTGGTTGCCGCTTTCTCTGGGCGCTGGGCTGCTCGGCCATGTCGGGTTGGTGTTGGCCTACCCTGCCGGGGTGGTGGTGGCCTTCCTCGCAGGGTTGGTCTTCTGCGCGGTCGGCTGGTTGTTGTAGGGCCTCCTGTAACGTTGGCTGGAGGTCCCCGTCTCTAGACTGTCGGTTGCCTACTTCGCAGGGTTGATCTTGGCTTCCCCTGCTGAGTTGTCCCCGGTCTACTTGGCCTTCGTTGCTTGCCGGGAGGTCTTGGGTCTCAGGGTGTTGGCTGTCATTCACCCCGCGTTGCTTCGGGGTTCCCTGCTTGGCTTGTCCCCGGTCTACTTGCCTTGCCGGATTTGGCGTTAGGCTAGGTGCTGGGGTGTCTGTTCTTCCCGCATGTCGCCGGCCTCCCTCGTCTGGGTGGGTTAGTCCTACCTCGCCAGGGTGGTTTAGGCCTACCGCGCCGGGGTAGTTTAGGCCTACCTCGTTGGGGTGGTTTAGGCCTACCTCGTTGGGGTGGTTTAGGCCTACCTCGTCGGGGTGGTTTTCGCTCACTTCCCTCCACCTTTTGCGGAGCTGGTCGAGATGACGTCTCACTATCTGTCCATCTTCCAGCTCAACGCGGTAGGATTTGGGACCGGTTGTGCTGTGTACTGTAGCTTTAAGCCATTTAGGCAAGCCGTGGAAATTAAGAGCGAAAACGGTGGTGCCCTCGGATGGGGCCAGCAAAGTCTATGTGAATGCGCGACCAGGGGGAGCTCGGGGTTTCCCAGGGCGTCGGGTCAGCCTGAGGCGGGGCAGCTCTGACTTCTTGGCACGGGCTACACCTGGCGACCCAATGTTCAATGTCTTTGTCCAGTGTCGGCCACCAGACGTAGCTCCGTGCCAGGGCTTTCATCCGGACAATGCCCGGGTGTCCTTTATGCAGAGCTGCAAGAGTCCTTTGTTGAAGCGAGCTGGGAATCAGCACCCGATCTCCCCATAGTAAACAGCCACGCATGGTGGACAGCTCCCCTTGCTTGCGGCTGAATGGGCTGAAGTCGTCGCTGTCAATTCGGGCAGGCCAGCCTCTTAGGACCCAGGAGTGGACTTGGCGAAGGATGGGGTCAGCCCGCGTGTGCGTCGCCACGTCGGCAGATGTCACTGGACAGTTGCTGTCATTGTCAATATGCAGCAGCTCGAGCGTGGGGGCCAGGTCTTCCACAGAGTCTGCGGATGGGCTTTACCAGGCTGGTGGACGAGGCTGTAGGAGTAGCCGGCGAGGAAGATAGCCCAACGCGTCATCCGTGGGGACATGAAGGCTGGGGTCTGCTTGTCGCCTGCGAGTAGGCCCAGGAGAGGCTTGTGATCGGTGACAATGGTGAAACGCCGTCCATAAAGATATTCGTGGAAACGCTTCACCCCCGCAACAATAGCCAACGCCTCTTTGTCCAGTTGGCTGTAGTTGCGCTCAGCACTGGACATAGTTTTTGAGAAATAGGCGATGGGGGCTTCACAGCCGGTAGGCAGTTCGTGGCTGAGCACAGCGCCGACACCGTAGGGGGAAGCATCACAGGTTAGTCTGATGGGCAGCGTCTCATTGTATTGAATGAGCACACTGTCAGAGGTCAGAAGTTGCTTAACGGCTCTGAATGCAGACTCTTCCTCGCGTCCCCACCTCCAGGAAGCCGCCTTTGCCAGCAAGCGATGGAGCGGCTCAGCAACAGTGGCTTTCTGTTGGAGGAAAATAGCGTAGAAGTTAAGCAATCCAAGGAAAGCCTGAAGCTCCGCTTTGTTTTTGGGGCTGGGAGCTTCATGGATAGCTTTAACTTTTGATTTGGTGGGGTGGATGCCAGAACTATCTATGAGATAGCCCAGGAACTCGACTTCCTGTACTCCAATGATGCACTTGTCCCTCCGGACCCTCAAGCCCTTCTCCCTAAACCGCTGGAGAACGAGCCTTAGTCGGTCAAGGAGTTGAGCCTTTGAGTCCCCAGAGATCAGTACATCATCGAAGTAAGGCACCACCCCTGGAATGCCTTGGAGAAGGCGTTCCATCATTGATTGGAAAATGCCAGGGGCTGCACTGACTCCAAACTGGAGACGGTTGCACTTAAACGCGCCTCTATGGGTGACAATAGTCTGTGCCTCCGCCATTTCCTGATCAACTGGCAATTGCTGGTAAGCCTGGGCCAGGTCCAGTTTCGCAAAAATTTTGCCCTTGCCGAGTGAGTGCAGCAAATGTTGCACTACTGGCACAGGGTATGCGCTCTGCGGCAACGCCGTGTTGATGGTCACTTTGTAGTCGGCGCAGATGCGCACAGATCCATCCTGCTTCATGGGGGTCACAATGGGAGTTTCCCATGAAGCATGATCGATGGGTTCCAGTATGCCTTGGGCAATCAGCTTATCTAGCTGAGCGTCTACTTTAGCCCGCAAGGCAAATGGAACTCGGCAGGGCTTGAGCCGAATTGGGGTTACCCCCTTGTCCAGATTAAAAGAGATGGGTTTCCCTGAAAAGGTCCCTAATTTACCATCGAAGACTTCTTGGAACTCTCCGATGAGTGAGTCGAGTTCGCCTGAGCTAATCTGGTGGATGCCTCCAATAGAAAGCCCCAACGGCTGGAACCACTCCACGCCCAGCAGGGTCGGGCGGCTATGCTCCACAACAGTGATGGGGAGCTGGCCTTGGAACTGCTTGAAGGCGATCTGGAGGTTGGTTGTTCCGATGACGCCGATGGGATTGCCGCCGAAATCCACCAGCTTGGAGTGAAGGGGTTCAAGTTGGCGCTTGGTGAGTGCCGGCTTCAGCCTCTTTACCTGGTGCCAGTCAATGATAGAATAGACGGAGCCGGAATCGACTTCCATCGTGCACGGCAAGCCTTCTGCCAACAGTGTCACATGGAATTTTGTGGCACTGTTGTTGCTGGTGAGGGCGATTGTGGTCTGGTTCACAGCGCCGCCATGAGAACTGTTGCGGTCGTCGCGGTTGTGCTGGAGTGAGGACCGTTTGGATGACCTCTGGGAGTCGCGGCGATTTTCCGGAGTACGGGGCTTTATCGATTCAGGAACCGGATCAGAGGCTCTGCATGCCTCAGCGATGTGCCCCTTCTTAAGGCAGCGTCTGCAGGTTGCATCACGCCAGCGGCAGGATTGGCGGGGATGGTGTCCCTTGCAACTGCCGCACTGAGCGGCGCGGCGGCCATCTTTTTGAATTTCCCGCCTAGATGGGCGGGAAACTTTCAAAACGGTCGACTGCCCCTCTGAGTCGGTTGGTGTGGCAGAGTCATCGGACGATTCAGATGACGGTTTGCGGATCTTATGGATCCCTCGGGACTGGAGCATGGCAGCGGCGGCGGTCTCGGATGTTTCAGCAGCCGTAGCCTCCTCAAGAACGTCCTTCAGGGACAGTCTTTTTCTGCTCAGGAACTTCTTTTGGAGGTTTGCATCTCTCATCCCGAAGATGATCCCGTCGCGTAAGGCATTGTCAACGTTCTCAAATTCGCAGTTTGCTGCGATTTGACGCAATGCCGCCACAAAGTCTTTGAGGGATTCGCCTTCCTTCTGGTTCCGTTGGCGGAAGGTGAACCGATTTGAGATGGGGGTGCCCGTTGGTGCATAGTGGTCTTGCAGGGCAGTCTGCAGATCCACCCAGGACATGACTTCAATGTCTCTGGGTGCAACGAGGTTGACGGCGAGCTCCAAGACGTCGGTGCCGCAGTGAGCGAGGAAAAGAGCCCTCTTCCTCTCGTCGTCTAGATTGTTGTAGCCGTTTCCCCGGAGGAACTGGCGGAAACGTATCATATAGGAGCTCCATTTCTCCCGGCTGGGGTTGAAGGGAGCCAACGAGGCGAACGGCGCTTGCAGCGTTGCCATCTCTCAGACCGCGTCGAGTGACTTCAGCTCGTTAAGGCGATCGTGCCACGCGGAGGTTCTTCTCTAGTCCTTCGTCGCCAGTGTTAGATCGGCGCAGGAAAGAAGAAGTGACCAGCAGAGTTCAAGTAACAACGTTTATTAACGAGAACTGAACTGGCTTGGCGCTGCCGGAGCTCTCCTTATATTTGCTCCAGCAGACGCACCGCCCACTGACAGGGATTCAAAACTCCCGCCGAAAGGATCTTCAGCCAATCCCAGGCGGATGTCCTTATAAGGACATAACAGGGAGGATCGAAGGAGTCCTGGAATGTATCCAAGGAAAGGTGCCCCAGTCTATTCCAGCCCCCTCCTTCCCTATCTGGCTCTCCATTAGGTCCAGCACAGGTTTATTTATGTTTGCCAACAAATTGGACCGGAACATGCACACTAGTACACCTTTTTCCTAAAATAGGTGTTGTTAGTGGAGAACATACCATCCCTGTTCCTCTCATGGGACATGTTCAGAAATGGGTACCAACCCTAGTCCCACTATTAGTAATCATGGGGATAGGAACTGCAGTTGGAACAGGTGTAGTGGAATGACACACTCAGTAATACAGTTTTGGCAATTATCAGAGGAGCTCCAAGAAAGCCTGAACCAAATTGCTGGAACCCTGGTACAAGTCCAAGACCAGATAGATTCATTGGCAGCAGTGGTCCTACAAAATCGACATGCCTTAGACCTCCTAACTGCAGAGAGAGGTGTGTGTGTATTTCTGGGAGAAGACTGTTGTTTCTATATGAATAAATCAGGTGTGGTCAGAGAAGTTGCCAAGGAATTGCAGGATAGGGCATCCAAGATAGGTCAGAGGTTACAAACAACGGACATGTGGTTTTCTTGGGTGCCTGGATCCAGGTGGATTAAACAAATGTTATTCTTGTTGATATGTGCTGTGGCAGGCCTAGCTTTTATTCCTTGTGCAATCCTTGTGCTGAAACAGCTATCTATCAGAGCAGTGAAAGAGATACAGACTGAGAAGGAGTTAGTTTTGACAGAGCGCTTTTTTTGAAAATAAAGACCCTGAAACAGACACATATGTAGAAATGGAGTCTGGGAAAGAATGGAGGGAGTACCTCCAAAGAGTAAGAGAGTGAAGATCAAGAAATACCTATCTCTTGCCTAGATTAGTCATATTTTGTTAGATATTATATGTTAGCTTTGTTTATCCAAAGGAATGGAATGATATTAGTGGAAGTTTCTGCATGGAAAAACTTCCAAAGGGAGGAATAAAGTGGATAAAGTAAATAAGGTGAATAAGGTGAATGGGAATAAAGTGAATAAAGTAGGAATCACATAGAGTCAGTTACATGACCCTAGAGGACACTCTTTATTCACATTATTTTAAGGGAGAAAGGGTCAGTTAAAGGACACTCTCTATTCACATTATTTTAAGGGAGAAAAATGCTTGGAGATTATATTAAAAATCAGCTAAGTCCCATTATTGGTAAATATATCTTCTGATGAGGCCTAGCTGTCACGGAAGGACAGCTATATGGAAAAACATCTGAGGGGCATCACTGTCAAAGACACAAAGACATGTATGTTACAAAGTGTTACTTATTACCTAAGGACAGCAATCAATCTCCCGTATTAGTAATTACAGAACTAAGGAAGGTTGTATAGCTAAAGATAATCTTATAAACTAGAAAATAATGGTTTAGTAATGGTTTAGTAATTAGGAAATGTCAATTATCATATAACAAATGTATGTTAACCATATATGGAAAATGCATGAACTCACCATCATATAACAAGTGTATGTTAACCATATATGGAAAATGCATGAGCTCATCAAACTCTTTGTCTTGGAAACATATATATACAGAGCTTTCAGGTTGTTCAAAGTTTCAGGTACAAATCTGGCTCTGAACCTGCGCAATAAACTGACTCTGGCTGACCCAGGAATGTTTTTCAGTCTTTCATTCCACAACAAGACTACCATACGGAGAGCTTTGGGTGCGATTGGGGCGGGGGCGTGTCCTGCCTTATTCGGCTGCAGTTATTTTCCTTTCCAGACCCCTTCAAAGCAAGCGGTGCACAAACTTCAGCCGTTCTTGTGCTGCCGCCTGCACCACTTTTTTGGAGCTGGTGTGGAAAGGAAAAACTGCAGCTGAATTAGGCAGGACACACCCCCGCCCCAATCACCCCAAACAGTCTCACTATGGTAGTCTCCCTGTTAAACTACGCAACTCGAGTGATTGCCCACCCAAATGGAGCTAGCTTGCTCTTTCCTCCAGGGAATGAGCTCGGGGTCCAAAAACTGCTTCCTGCTTCTCCTCTACTTGCATGCAGTTACTGGCACTGCACCAAGGTAGCAGCTGATGGCAAAACTCACTTAACCATAATAATTTCTAGATATTTTAAGTATAGATAAAGGAAATAAATAAAAGTTATTCTTTTATAAATTGTAAAGTGTGAAACTGCTGTTTTCTGACTATGTAAAGTGACCCCAAATGATAATCAGTGGAAACAATGCATTATGACTTGCTAAGAGCTCCTCAGGAAACAGGAACTTAAGCCTTGGGCAAAAAGCTATAGGAGAGACGAACATCGGAGATGGAGGGAAATTGTCAAGAAGACCCTTTTAAAATGTAAAACAACTTAAAGGATGATTTAAGAGAATAAGGGGGATTTGGGAGGGCTCCTTAGGCGTGGCGTGCATTGTGAAGGTGTATAAAATGTATAGCTTGAAAACTGCTTTTTGCACTCTTGAACTCAATCCATTTGGGAAGAGTCTAAGAGGCCGTGCTTGCAACCGCTTTTCTTTTTTTTTATTTTCATATTTTTCTCCAATAAATCTTTGATTTTGTTAACCAGACTTGTCTTGGAGTTGTGGGTATAAAATTTGGGAATTTTATATCTCACATAGAGAATTCAAGTGTTGAGAATGACCCATTATTTCATCTCTTTTTCCACACTAGGTACCACTATTTGATTTCTTTGTCTTTTATTGAAATAACAACAAAAAAACCAATACAGTTCAGTATGAATTGGCTTTGCAGTCCTTCCTTGATGCATTTTTTTTACATTGGTTAGCTAGTTTAAATGCCAAAGAAAAATCAATGGTATATTTTTCAGACCTTTGGAGGATCACACTGTCAATCATTCACACTGTTCAAAGCTATTCGTTTAAAGCAAAACTAACAGGTATGAATTAAGTTTTAGCTAAAAAAATGGAGCTTTAATTCCAGAAGTCCATTCTTTAAACTTGGACTTCTGGAATTAAAAGGCTCTGGATTAAATGGTACTCCAGACAAAAGATGGAGAAGAGTATCTTGCTTTTAGACATGATAATAGCTGTCTAGAAAGGTGACTTATGAGCTATTTTTACATCATCAGACATTTAATTTCTTATCTAGTAAAAATACAAAGACAAGGAGTACAAGGAGCAAATAAAAGACCTTCATGTTGGGGTTGGTTCTGGACCAAATATTACTTGTGGGACAGAAACCAGCTCAGCCCTCCTTGTGGCTCCTTGAAAAGCACCCCCCCCCCACATGCTCCAACACCTGAGGAGGCAGGGGAGGGCTGCGGGTTGATCCCAAGGAGGTCTGGGAGTGGGTGTGAATTCATCTCACAGCCCTCTCCATCCCCTTCTCTGTGAAATTGCTTTCTCCCATTGCTGGTGGTCAGCAAATTCAAAAGGAACCCCATCTGAGAATCACTGTTGTAGATTGGTTGATTCAGGGGATTTCTTTAGTGTTAACTAATAGTATTAGCTATTTTTGTTACAGGAATAGATGCCTCATTTTTTAAAAAATTTTGTGTTTTTGTAGACTCCAAGTCTTGAATACCCAAAAAAATGAGTACAGCAAAAAAATCAAAAGCAGATAGTGGAAGAACATTCCAAGAGGCCTGGACAGAGTCATTTGGAGTGATTGAACGCAGTGGGAAAGCATTATGTACTTTGTGCAATGAAAGTGTTGTGTGTCGCACATCAAGTGTCAGACGACACTTTGACACCAACCACAAAAGTGTTGCTGAACTTGGTGCAACTGAAAGAAAAGAGTTTATTGCAGGGAAAGTGAGGAACTATCATTCCCAGTCTCTTAGTTTTTCCAACTACCTGTCCAGAACAAATCATCTGACAACTGCCAGTTTTCAAGTTTCACTGTGCCTAGCAAAACATGGCAAGCCCCTCTCTGATGGGGATATTATTAAAACAGCCATTTTGTCTGCAAGTAATTCCCTTTTTCATGATTTCCCAAACAGGGATAAAATTATGCAACGCATCTCTGAGGTGCCACCTAGTAGAAATACTGTTAAAGATCGAGTCCAGCGCATGGCAAATGATGTTGGTCAGCAGCTCACCACTGACCTACAAAAGGCAGCCTGTTACTCCATGTGCTTGGATGAAAGCACAGATGTAAATAATCATGCAAGGCTAGCAGTAATTTTGCGTTATGCTGCTGGTGACATCATGAGAGAAGAGCTGGTGAAACTGGTGACTTTGCCTGAAAGAACACAAGGGATAGATATCTACAATGCTGTGATGGAGGCTTTTTCATCACAAGACATAAGACCAGAAAAAGTGGTTTCAATTACTAGTGATGGGGTACCTTCTATGGTGGGGGCAACATCTGGTTTCATACAGTTGTTTGTTAAAGAAACAAAGCATAAAGTTATTCAGTTCCATTGTATTATACATCAAGAAGCTCTTTGTGCCAAGGAAAGCAGCAAAAAATTTGAAGATATCCTCAAAGATGTCACAAAAATGGTGAATTTCATCATGGCTCGTGCTCTGAATTCTCGACAGTTTCAAACACTTCTTGAAGAGGTTCAGGCACAATATAATTGTTTACTTATGTACAATAATGTCCGGTGGCTGAGCAGAGGACGAGTCCTGGAGAGATTTGTAGGCTGCTTGGATGAAATTGGGCTGTTTATGAATGAAAAAGGGCAGGAATATCCACAACTCACTGACATGGCCTGGGTTACCAACCTCATGTTTTTTACAGATTTTACAGTACACTTCAATGTACTGAACAAACAACTACAAGGTTTTGGGAAAACAGCAGAAATGATGTTTGATGTTATCAAAACATTTGAGAGAAAACGAGATTTTTGAAAGTGACATTGAAAGTCAGCAGCTGAAATATTTTCCAAATCTAAAAATGCATTTAGAAAATTCTACAATATTTGCAGACAAGCCTACAAGCCATTGGGAAATCTACAAGGAATATTCTAACATTGTAGCAGCTGCAAAGGTGAATTTTAGTAACAGGTTTTTGCAGTTCCGTAAGATGGAAACAACCCTGGCTTTTCTTACTTCTCCAGATAAAGAAGAACTTGATTTGCAGAACTTGATCTTTCCTGCTTACACTGGTTAAATTTAGGAAATCTGGAAATGGAGCTAGTGGAATTTCAAGAAAGCTCCCTGTGGAAAAATAAATTCTGTGACCTGCGTGAAACATTTGAGACGATGGAAAGAAAGGGGAGCACAGTTAGTTCTGACACAGTTACCTGTATTTCTGAAAATGAAATCCTTAAAGTGTGGAATTCTCTGCCAAGTAAGTTTAAGGCAATGAAAGCACTTGGGATTGCTTTCCTTACTTTGTTTGGATCATCTTATGCTTGTGAGCAGCTGTTTTCAGCTTTGAATTATATTAAATCTGACACCAGAAACAGACTTACAGATGAACTGAATGCTGCATGTGTTGCTCTCAAACTTACAAACTATGAGCCAAGGTTAAAAAAATTATCAGCAGGCATACAACAGCAAAAGTCACATTAATAAAAAGCATGCCAAATGCAAAGTTTTACAGTTCAATAAAAAGTTGTTTGTATCATTGAAAGCACTGTTATTGTGGGTTTTTTTTCCCAGAGAAAAGACGTTAATCATGCATGAGTTGTTTTTTCTAAACTAAAACCTCAGTATTCAGGTTACCATATTTTTTGGACTATAAGACGCAATGGTGTATAAGACGCACCAAGATTTCAACGAGGTAAGCAAAAAAAAAAAAAAGGTTTGCCCTCCCCAGCCCCAGGAGCAGTCTGCAGGCCTCCCAAAGACTCTGTGCATCCTGTTTTTGCAAAAAACGGGCCCGTTTTTTGCAAAAACGGGACATGCGGGGCAGGGCTTTGGGAGGCCCAAAATGGCTGTATTCGGTGTATAAGACGCACCAACATTTCCAAACTCTTTGGGGGGGGGTTGCGTTTTATATGCCAAGAAGTACGGTAAATTCTCATGTTGGCACTCTGAGATAAATATGGGGATTTGGGGTTGTGGTTTGGGCACTCGGTCTGAAAATGGTTAGCCATCACTGGCCTATAGAATTTGGTGAACCCCAGGAAGCTTTGGAGCTCTTTTCGGGTGCTTGGGGGTTGCCAATCCAAAACAGCTTTAACTTTGCTTGTGTCCATCTCTATTCCATTGCTAGAGATCCGGTAACCTAAGTAGTCTAGTGAAGTCTTATGAAACTACCACTTTGACAGCTTTGCATAGAGCTTGGCAGTGAGCATTTTTCTCAGCACCTGCCAGACATGCTTTACGTGCTCTTCCAGCATTTCACTTAATATGAGAATATCGTCCAAGTAGACCAGAACCCCCTTGTATAGGTGCTCATGCAGAATCTTGTTAATAAACTGCATGAAGACTGCGGGGGGCCCCTGAAGTCCAAACGGTATCACTTTGAATTGGAAGCTGCCAAGCAGGCAGTTGAATGCAGTTTTCCATTCATTCCCCTCCCTAATCCGTATACGGTAGTAGGCTTCCCTCAAATCCAGCTTGGTAAACACTTTGCCCTTTGACAGGTGATTGAGCATGTCCTTCATGAGGGGGAGGGGGTAGGTGTCCTCCACGCACACCCTGTTAATCCTGAGAAAATCCATGCTTAGCCTTATCCCCCCGTCCTTCTCTTTAAACAGCACAGGGGCTACCACTTTAGATTTTGCAGGCTCTATGAATCTCCATGCTAGATTTGTGTCTATGTACTTCCTCAATTCCTTCATTTCGGTTGGAGTCATTGAGTACATCTACAGCTTGGGAAGTTTCACCCCCAGCATGAACTCTATCGTGCGAGGGGGGAGAAGGAAGTTGCAATCCTCTTCGCTAAACACCCCCCCAAGTCTCGATACTCCCGGAGCAGCTGCTGGCTGCCCAGAGGGATGTTCCGGGCCAGGGTGGCAGTCTCCGGAAAGGTTGCTTTTCCTGGGTTCACAATCTCTGGGGTGGGGAGTTCTTGCCTCACTGGTGGCAATGGGCCCAGTCCAAGGACTATCTTTCTGTGGCTGCCATCCCAGGAGATTATGGGTCCCCACTTATCAAGTCATGAGAGCCCCAAGATTATGGGATCTGTCATCTTGGGGGCGACTATGAACCAGAGGAATTCTTTGTGGCACCCCAATTCTAATTTAATGAGCTCTGTGAGTCTGGTGGCAGGGGTGTCAACTTGCAAAGCTTTCAAGTTGCCGTGAGCAGGAGGGAGAGAGAACTGATGGAGGTGATTGATTTCCCTAACTGAAATTAAATTCCACAGATGCTTTTCTACCACAATCAGTAGGAGGGTTTTGGATTTCACAGCCAGCCAAAGTGGTTAATTGGAGAATGTGATTTATGACATGGCCAGGGAGGAGGGGAGAGACAGGGTCATAGGGGAACATAAATCTACGTGGATTAGTTCTAACTGCATCTGAATATTGCCGAAATGGTGCTCCTAATAAATGACTGTATTTCTTTTGAAGTTTGGCTCGTGGCTCATGAATTAATTAGGGCATCTTTCAGAAACTTCACAGTGTCAGCATTTCACGCTGCACTTACTCTAATGCTGACATAAGAAGAAGAAGCGGAGGCATCTGGAAAGGGACGGTTGACTCTTCACCTACTTATTTTCCCTGGAGAGAATATCACCTAGGAGATGGGATGGGAGGAGGGAAATTCCTTCGAGTGGGAGCAGTAGATTGGGGCAGAGTGACTGGGAAGATGGCCAATGAGTGCAGAGGAGTGGGGAGAGGAAAAGGAGGGTTTTTGGCTGAGGAAGCCAGAGTTGGCTGCGATGAGTCAGAATAGAATGTTCATGCTTAATAAATAAGATTTTTTTTCATCAAAGACTTTGTTTGAAATGCAATTTATTTGAGACAACTTCGAAACCTGACACACAGACAGTTAGAACTACTTTTTAAAAATATCAAGATCACCAGGTTTCCTGAATCCTGGACTCTCCAATTGCTCCCCAATATCTGGGGTGCCAGGAGGGAAAATCAGGCAACCATGGCCGGAGATAAGCTATCGGAAGAGCCTGATTGCAGCCAGAGTGCAGTCTCCCTCAGACATCAAAGCTGAGATGCCTGCTCCAGCAGTGGAAGAAAGAAGAGATGAGTATTGGTGGGAATTAATCCCTAAAGCAGCTGAGGTTGAGTTCCCCCACTGAAATACCTGGATAAAGGGGAAGCCCCTGAGCAAGCTGGGAAGACTGGACTGGAAGCTGGACTGGAAACAAGCCAGGCTCCCAAAGCCCCTGAGGCATTCCAGAGAGCAGCCGAGGGAGGAATTTGACTGGGCCACCCTTCCCGATGAGGGGTCATCATGCAGGCCAAAGGAGAGGGGAAGAGCAGTGGATCCCTTTGAAGTGAGGAGAAGCAGACAGGAACACAGTCCCCCTTCTCCACCCATCAGAAGGAGGCTGCAACCAGTGTCTTTTCCATGCAACAGGCAGGATGCCCAGGGCAGACAACCTCCCCTCTCCCTCCATACTAGAGCTGAGGAAGAGGGCCAGCTACATCAAACGCAAGCATACAGAGGCCAACAGGGGGAGAGAGGAGCAGTGCTGAATGAACTGAGCCAGTTCAGAGGAAAGTTTGATGGGGACTCAGACCAGCTAGCTCTGTTCCTTGACTCAGCTGAGATCCACCCAGAATGTTATGGACACCTCTACACATCCCCCAGAGCCATGGTGAATACCATCGCAGAGGAGCTAGACGGGGAAGCAAGGGAATGGCTAGCAGCCCTCCAAAAGAAGAGAGCCCCCCAACTGCAAGACGCAGATGACTTCCTACAACTGCTAGAGGCCAGTTTTGAGGAGGCGGATTAAGACCCGTATGCAGAAGATGAACTCAGCTATCTAAAGAAGAGGGGCCATCCCATTAAAGAGCAGATCCGTGTATTTAGGAGAGTAATTGGGAGGCTACCCCCTTTACCAGAGCGGTTGCTAGTCCATTTTTTCAGAACAAGCCTGGACAGTCAAATTGCCCAGGTAACTGCTTACTGGGACATCCCGAACCAGCTCTCTGAGTGGTTCTGAGTAGAAATAAAAGTCGACAGTGGATTGCACACCAACAATATGAGAAAGCAACCAGACACCAGAGAGAGGGGGCAACCCGACCTGAAATCACCCATCCAATGGGGAACCACAGCACCATGGCAGACCCCCAAAGCCAGCCCTCCCTTGAAGTCTGCTGAAGTGCTACAGATGTGGGGGGAAGGGGCACATGGCATCTGTGTGCACGACCCCAGTCCCGAGGCCTAGGCCAGAGCCACCACCCAGGGCACAGCTGGAACGAGGCCCCAAACAAGCCACCAACACATCCTGGAGGGCCCTCCAGGCTGAAGAGGTCCCTTCCCACCCAGGCAAAGGGGGGGGGAACACCAGGCAAAGACGACCAGTTGCCAGAACCCTATGATAGTGAGGATGAGGGTGAAAATGGCCCAATGGTGAGGGGACCAGTCCACCCTTTTGTTTTCCCAATATGCCTCATAGCCCCAAAAAGAGGGACCCAGGGGGCCTTTCAAGCCCTGATAGACTCAGGTTGCACTAGATGCTTGATCAACCTAACCACAGTCCTGAAACTGGGGATCAGAGCAAAAAGACTGACCCACCCAATCCGGTTTGAACAGGTTGATGGGTCCCTAATGGGGGGAGCCTATGCCACTCACCTGACCGAACCAGTGAGGTTAGAGCTAGCGGATCACTGGGAAGTAATTTGATTCGTAATAGCCCCCAAAATGACAGATCCAGTCATACTGGGACTCTCCTGGCTAGACAAGTGGGGACCGACCATCTGGTGGCAAGAGGGTACCCACAGACTGAGAATAGCAAGGGGGCCCCAACCCCTCCCACACCAGCGAGCAGAAACACCGCCCATGCAGGGAACCCTCCAAAACAGCACACCAGAACAACTGGCAGCCACATCCGACAAAACCCCAGAGACCAAACAGATCCCAAGGGAATATCAGGACCTGGCAGAAGTATTCAGCAAGGCCAAGTGCAACGTCCTGCCTCCCCACCATGAGGCAGACTGCACCATTGAAATCATCCCCAGGGCAAAACTACCCAAACCCAAACTGTATGCCATGACATCCCAGGAAATGCAAGAAATGCGCAATTACATAGACAGAAACCTAGAAAGGGGGTTCATTGAGCCAGCCAAATCATGGGTTGTGGACTTTCGGGGAATCAATGCTGTGTATGTACACAACCTATACCCCCTCCCCCTCATGAAGGACATGCTATCTCACCTGGCCAAAGGAAAAGTCTTCACCAAACTAGACCTCAGAGAAGCATACAACTGAGTACGCATCAGAGAGGGAGATGAGTGGAAAACAGCATTCAACTGTCCCCTAGGGAGCTTCCAATTCAAAGAGATGCCTTTTGGACTTCAGGGAGCCCCAGCGGTGTTCATGCAATTAATAAATGAGGTGCTGCATGACCACCTCTACAAGGTGGTTCTCATCTATCTAGACAATATCCTCATTTACACTGTGACCATGGACAGCCACATACCCCTTTTCCACCAGGTACTGGAAAAACATCTGGCAGCCAAACTGTATGTCAAGCTGTCAAAATGCGAGTTCCACCATGCATGGCTAGACTACCTGGGTTATCGAGTGTCAAATGAGGGAATAGAGATGGATCCAGCCAAAGTGCAAGCTGTCCTAGGCTGGTAACCCCCTCGCACCCGTAGACAGCTACAAAGCTTCCAAGAGTTTGCAAACTTCTACAGGCAATTCATCCCCTCCTTTGTGAAGATTGCCAAACCCATGATGGATCTCCTAAAGACACGGAGTCCAGGAACAAAACCTCACCTGGGACAACCTCTACAGGGGGACCTAACCTGCCAAGAGGCATTTGAAACACTAAAAGAAATGTTTGCGAAGGAACCGGTGTTGAAGAATCCTGACCCCGAACAACCCTTCGTCATCCAAGCAGACGCCAGCGACGTGGCAGTTGGAGCAGTGCTACTCCAAAGAAATAGTCAAGGAAATCTACAACCCTGCACCTACACCTCCCGCAAGCTCACGGACACAGAGAGACGATGGGCAGCATGGGAAAAGGAGGCGTTCGCAGTGAGATGGGCACTGCTAACCTGGCAACACCTGCTGGAAGGGGGCCAGAAACCCTTCGAAGTCTGGACTGACCACAAAAACCTGGAGGCCCTCAGGACCCCGCGAAAACTATCGCCCAAACAAGTCCATTGGGCTCAATACTTCAACCGTTTCGACTTCGTGCTAAATCACATTCCAGGGGGGAGTAACTTTCTAGTCGACGCCCTTTCCCGCATGCCCCAGTACAACTGCGAGCGGGAGCAGATAGTGGACACCATTGTTCCTCCTACCCAAATAGAGTCCCAAGTAACCACCAGACGACAATGCCATGACTGGCACTCCCAACCAACAAGCGATTTAACGGCAAAACTCAAAATTGAACTGCTGTCACACCCCTGGTTCCAAGACAATCAACACATCCTGACAAAAAGGGATGACCTCGCATGGAAGGGGATGAAGCTCTACATCCCGGAATCCGTATGCACCCTGATCCTCCAGAGGAGCCATGATGTTAAACCTGTTCTGCCCCAGCTATGGAACCCAAGAAATGTAGCACACACAAAACTCCGAACAACTCTGTTTACTACAAACACAGTCTTTTTCAAATGCAGACTATTACTAAAAATGTCCTTAACAGCCTGCCAGAAATTCCAAAGATTAGATAAAGGCTTACAATAGTTTGCAATTATCCCAGAAACCAGGTTTGCAAGGAAAATTCCCTCTCAAATGCTCAACGACTGGATGAACACACATTGTTTCCTGCAACGTTTGCCAGCTGCGTGCAAACTTAAATAGGCTAAGGGAGTGGCCAATTAGCCCCAAGCCTTACTCTCAAGGAGACCTCCTCCTGAGTAACCACTCCTGCCTTTTGGCAGCTCTGCATGCTCGTGCATTGAGAAGAGGCTCCTCCACTTCATTCTCTTCACTTGAAGGAGCCTCTGGAGGATCTGAAGGCCCTGGCTGAATCTCTGCCTCTGGCACCACATCTTCTTCAGCCTCCTTGCTGTCCAACTCGAGTTCTGGCTTCACAGGCTGCTGGTGAGATACCACACCAGTCTCCTTGTCATCAGGATCAGCCACAATCTGCACAGGCCGCTGGCAGGCCACAACAAAACCAGCAGGCCACTTCGGATTCCTAAAGACTTTACACTTAGCATGGAGGCAGTTCTGGTGGCCCAGCATAAAGAAAGACGTGGACAGTTATGTGAAAAGTTGCACCATCTGCACCACAATGAAGAAAAGACCAGGAAACCCCCCTGGACTGCTACAATCAGTAGCAGAGCTAACAAGACAATGGAAGGAGATTGCAATGGACTTTATAGTAGAGTTCCCAAAAAGTGGGGGAAACATGGTGATCTGGACTGTAATAGACAGGGTCATAGGGGAGCGTAAATCTACATACGATTAGTTCTAACTGCATCTGAATATTGCCAAAATGGTGCTCCTAATAAATGACTGTATTTTTTTTGAAGTTTGGCTTGTGGCTCATGAATTAATTAGGGCATCTTTTGGAAACTTCACAAGGGGCACCGCCAATTAGCGAGCCGTCCACCAGTTTGAACCTGATGGGTTGTCGGAGGGGGCGAGTGTGTATGCCTAGTTACTTGATTATTTTTTTAAAAAAACAGTGTTTTTTACACAAACAAACAAACAAACATACAATGTATTTTTTTGAACAGAGTATTGGCTGGTTCACAAATTTAGACAGTTTTTAGTCATTTCTACTGAATTTACTATTTGTATATTCCATTTTTGCCATAATATTTATTCTCTCTATTTTTTAAAAACCAATATAACCCTTCAGCCTAACCTGTAATCTTAACCAAATTCAATTTTTCCCTTCATCTCTAAATTAAACCCCTTAAATTTAAAATCTCATATAATTCCTAAAATTTCCTTATATTCCTTTATTATTTATTTATTTATTTATTTTTAAAATTTATATGCCGCCCTTCTCCTGTAGGCGGCTCACACAGTAAAAACCCTGAGTCCGTAAGGAGAAGGGCAGTTTATAAATTGAAACAAACAAACAAATAAATAAATAAAAACAACAACAGTAAAATACTAAAATTCAATCCAAAATTTAAAATCTCCAAAGTTAAAAACCCCATAATCGGTCAGGGAATTTGATGAAAGAGCCATGTCTTCAGGCCAGTGCGGAAAGTGCGGAGATCGGGAGCCATCCGGAGCTCGGTGGGTAACCCATTCCAGAGGGTTGGTGCGGCCACAGAGAACGCCCTCATCCTGGGGGTCGCCAGCTGACATTGTCTGGCCGACAGCACCCGGAGGAGGGCAGTTCTATGAGAATGCACAGGGCGGTGGGAGGCCGGTAGGAGGTGGTCCTGCAAGTACCTCGGGCCCATGCCACGAAGGGCTTTTGCTATTGCTATTTTTTTTCTTTTCTTCTTTTTACCTTTATATATGCCAAATCGTTTTTAAATCCAATCCAAATTACACAGTCTGTCCCCCCCCCCCTTTTTTTGTAAAAAACTTCTATTACAGGGCTTAATTTCCAATTTCTCTTTAGTTTTTCTCCAACATTCAAAAAAGAATCTGTTTATTTTCTTCCCAATCCTTTACACAGTTATGGGGTTTTATTTCTTCTAGTTTTAAAAGTTCTCCAAATATTTTTATCCAAAAGTCAATTTTCATTTTGGGTTTTCTCAATTTAAATTTCTTCTTTAATCTTCTTCCTTACTTTCCTCCATGCCCATTAGCCACTGTTATTCCGCTGGGGCTCTTTCAAATTTAAAGATCTCTTTCTTTCTTTCTTTCTTTCTTTCTTTCTTTCTTTCTTTCTTTCTTTCTTTCTTTCTTTCTTTCTTTCTTTCTTTCTTTCTTTCTTTTTCTTCTTTCTTTGCCTATGAGATGGCTGTCACTCATCCGGCTTCAAAACTCCGTTCAAGTCACAGATCCTGCTCAATGCTTAGTCTGGTTGCCCCAGCTTCTTGGCGGCCACAATGGCCGCCACCCCTGCTGCTGAGTCAGAGAGAGTTTCTTCTGACCTTCGAGGAATTTGCCTGTTCCTCTTGGTTTTCTGAGGTGCCTCTCCTTCTCCGTCCCTACGAGATGGTTCCGGTCCGAAGACCCCTCGGCAGTGGCTTGTCAGTCTGGATTTTTGTGGAGCTCATGGCTCCACTCACCATCAGGTCATCCTTGCCACTGTCTTCCTCTGTGGAAGGGGAGGGGGAATTCCCGGTTGGGCTCCCTTCTGATCCCGTGGGCTGGACAGGGCTGTCCGCTGCTTGCTTGGCACTCCGTTCCTTGTCCGGTGGTTTCTTCAGGGTTTTCTTAGGTCCTGCCCGAGCAGGGGACTTTGCCCGGGGCAAGGGCGTTGGAGCTAAGCATTCTGACACTCAATGGCCCTGCTGACCACATCGGTAGCACTTGATGGTCCCAGGCCTCACGGGTGGTGGTTCTGCGGTCTTCTTTGGCTGCATTCGTCGCCTGAGGGGCCTGTTAGCTGGCTTTTCAGCAGCCAGCTTCTTTGGAGAGTGGCGGTCCAGATCCAGGGCCACCGCATTCTCATACCACGCTTGTATTTGGGTCGGTGTTCCCCTTATGCTACAGGCCTGCCTCAGGTCCGGATCCAGGTCTTCCTTGAAGGTGTTGACCATCAGTCGCTCCAGCCATTCCCGTAGGTTCCCGGCCAGCCTCCGGAATTCCCACACAAGCTCTTTGGCGGGTCTCCCAGTTTGCCTCAGCGTGCTGATCTGGTGCTCTGCTTCCACTTGTTGGGCGACATTGCTGAACCTCACCCTCATCAGCTGGATGAAATCGTGCGTGTCCTCTAGCTCTGGGGCCCCCTCATCATGAAGCTCAGCTATCCACTCCGATGCTTCTCCCTTGTTGATGCCTTCGACGATGGGGTGCTGCGGCAGGTGCAGGCTGCTGGGCCGGGACTTGCTGCGGGTTCACTGGCACCTGCTGTGGGATTGCGGCTTGGGGTTGCGGCTCGACCGCTTGCTGTGGAAACTGCATATGCAGTGGCATTGAGGCAGGTGTCCATTGACACTGTACCCACCCCTGGCCTGGGTAGTGAGCCCACCTGGGAGGAATTTGGCTCACAGGTGGGAACCCCATCCCGGGTGGCAGGCTCCAAGCCCCTTGCAGCTGGATGGGAACTCCATGGCCGGCCTGGGTTGCTGGGAGGGGGTGCAGTCCCGAGCGGCAGGGATCCACAGCTGGGCTTACCCAAAGTGACAGGCCAGGGGTTGAGCAGCTTGGGGCCGAATGAAAAGTCATTACCGCTTTGGCCCATTGTGTTGCTGGCCCCTAGCTTGGGAAGGTGAACGTTGGTTGTGCCAAGGTCCACTCTGGCAGCCCGGTGCCGGCATGCTGGGGCGTCCCACTTACTCTGAGTTGGCTCAACTGCTCCAGCAGACCAGCTAGGGATTGGCTGGGCGCTGGCTGTGGGAGTCCCCATTCCTCGGAGCGCCAGCGGCACGGCAGCTGCAATAATTCCCATCGCGGTTCCCACATCGCTCCTCAAAGCGGGCTAGCTCCGCTGGCTTCACCTTGCGCTGTCAGGTCCTGCTGCAAGCTTCGCTTCGGCAGTTGCTCCTTAGGCCAGGCACCCAGTTGGTGGGCAGCCTCAGCGGCCTTTATCGCTTCCACCATCCCAGGGGAAGGAGAGTAGAGTCTCAGGAATCGTTGCTGAGCCCATGCCTGCTGCTCCCTCCATAGGCTTCTTTTCCTCCTCCATCTTCCCTGAGTCTTCGTGTTGCCCTGGGTTGGGTCACCGCTTGGGGCTCAGGACCTCAAACAGCTCCCCAGGGTTGAGGAAGCTGCTCTAATTTTAAAGGAGATTCGAATTAATGTCAGGGTTCCAAGTAACATCCCCAACAAAATCAAACTCCGAGGCTTGAAGTTCCTCAAAGCTAACTTTTATTAGGGATGTCATATGGGCACATCTGGGAAAACCTGAATCTGAAAGCTTCCGGGTTTTCTTCACCCACAAGAAAGTTCAAGTCCTTGCCCACATCTCCCACATGTCCACACAGCTCCAATCAGTTCTTTCCCGAACAGAAGACATCCTCCAATTTCTTCTTTGCACAGCTGCTGGACACCATGGCCTTGAACTTCTTTTAGAGAAGTTTGTTATGGCTATCTCTACTTCACTCATGCAATCCCCCCTCCCAACTTCCCACGGTATGATTGTGGCAGGCCTGGATCCTCAAGGCACACAGGTAATATGGCTTCCAGGCGTGACACTCCTGCTATCTTGTTTCTGTTTATTGTTTCTATGCTGGTGCCAGGCACAGCCTTGTTCAATAGAAAAATGCATAACACACAGCTGCCCAAGATGAAGTCAAAAGAGATAAGGAAGACACGAACGTGCAAGCCTACAAGGAATGCTCAATGGATGGGTAACTAACTTTTTTCTCTAATTGGCTACATGAGTGCATAAGATGTTCACCACACTCTACCCAGGTGTGGCCCTTCCTTGCATGCTTGCTGTCTGTATGCTGTGGAACTGTCCACCCAGCTATTTGCTTTGGCCAAAATAAAAGCTGTTACTTTTTCCAAGCCTCTGCTGAAGTCTCTTTTTGGCACTTGATGACTTGAGTACATTTTGGACCTTACATTTTCTGGTGCCCAACGTGGGGCTCAAAGGCACCATTCTTTCAAGGTGGATGCACTCAGCTCCTCGTGAGCTGAACTCCCTTGAAGTTCGGTGGCCTTCACTACAGTGGACGGAAGACCAGCAGTGACATCAAGAGCACTACTGGCAAGTTTGATCCAGTGACTTTGACCTGATTGGTCGTCAGCAGACTCCGATTCCAGCCAAACCTGAACACCTTAATCAAAGAGGCTTGCATTGGGTATTGTGGAATTGTGCTCTTCTAGGTGAGTAGGAATTCCCTTTGGGCTGATAGGGGAGTGTTGCTTTGTGTGTGCATGACTGAGACATGGGAAATTTCAACTACAGATCTGCCCACAAAGTGAGTGCATCCCTCTGCAAGGAGATTGGCCAGCAATAGTCATTTTGAAAGTAGTGTGACTGGTGGAATAAAAGTATAAGGATTCCAGATACAAGGGAGGGTTTTGGCCAACCCTGAACTGAAGGAAAGGTCCAAGAAATCCCTTAGGAATCATGGGCAACCAAAGTAGTAGTTCGTTTAGAACCAATGACCTAGTAAAAAGAGTAGGGCCGTGTTCTCCATTGGGCTGCGTGTTAGCCCACTGGAAGACGTTAAAACCTGTTGTGGCAGTAAATGTTGTTTTTTTAAAAAATTAAAAGTAGAAATTTGAATGGACAAAACCTCCACAGGTCTGGAAATATTGTTTAATGGTATGTGTGTGCCTGTGTCTGTGTGTAGTGTTAGATCGGCGCAGGAATGAAGATGAGACCAGCGGAGTTCATGCCACAAGTTTTATTCAACAGGAACTGAACTGGCGCTGCGCTGCCGGAGCTCTCCTTATATTCGCTCCGGCAGCCGCACTGCCCCCTGACAGGGATTCAAAACTCCTGCTGGTGGATTTCCTAGCCAATCCCCGGCGGATGTCCTTATAAGGACACAGCACTCCTCCCCCCTAGTCCTTAAGCTGTCCATCAATGATAAAGTCACGTAAGTAGGCAGGTTGTCTGCGTGCTCTACTAGACCTGCGCAGTCCATTTGTTGGTTGGCAGCCCTCCCGGTCGGAGGGCGCTCCTGCAGCTCCCGGTGCCGTCCCTGGAGCCGGGCTGGATCTGGCCGTTGAGGACGCGGGCGGTCCTCCCGTACCTCCGGCCGGGTCGCTGACCTCCGCCTGCAGGCGATGCTGGTCTTTGTCTTCGCTGCTCCGATCGTCGGATCTCCGTCGCGGGTCCCCGCGCTCGACCGGTCCAGAACTCCTGAGCCACGGTAAGTCCCTGGGTCTTCCTTCGGTTCCCACCGGGTCGGGGTTGGTCGGGTCCGGTCGTGGGTGCCGGTCCGGCGGTGGTGGCTGGGTCAGTCCCCGGGGTTCCCTGGTTGAGTCCGGTCCACTCCCGGGGCTGCTGGTGGTGCGGGTTGGCGATGGCTCGACCTCGCTGGGGTGTTGCAGGCCTCCTTCACAGGGGTGGTGTAGGACCTCTCTGCTGGGCTGGCGCTGCTGGGGTGGTTGAGGACTCTCGCGGCCTTCTCCACAGGGGTGGCA
Organism: Coluber constrictor foxii; assembly: GCA_038048745.1. NCBI lineage: Eukaryota > Metazoa > Chordata > Lepidosauria > Squamata > Colubridae > Coluber > Coluber constrictor. The sequence goes on along the minus strand of CM075966.1, from coordinate 69,386,204 downwards.
TTGGCCCTCTCTGTGGGGTTGGTGTAGTCGTGGCAGTCGCCAACTCTCGCTGTCAGGATGTTGTTGTGGCGGGTCGCCTTGGTCCTGCTGGTGCAGGCCTCCCTTGCTGGGGTGGTGGAGGCCCTCCCTGCAGGGTTGGTCTTCGTCCTGGTTGGGTTGTTGTTGCGGGGGCCTCTGCTGAGGTGCATGGAGGTCTCCCTCGCCGGTGTGTCGGTTGCCGACCTTGCAGGGTTGCTGTTGATGTCCCCTGCTCGGTCTACCGGCTTCTTCTGTCTTCGCCTCTCGCTATCGGAGTGGTGCCGTCTGACCTCGCGGGGGTGTTGTTGGGCAGCGTGGTCGTCTGGGCTTCGGTCCCCTTGGCTGCCGTCATCAGTGGCTGGGTCTCGGGTGTCGGGGTGTTGATTCTGGTCTACCCTGGGGTGCTTCGGGGTTCCCCTCAGACATTGTCCCCGGTCTACTTGCGCTGTCCCGTCTCTGGCTTGGGCAGGGATCGGCGGGCCCTCTCTCCCGGGGTGTTGTAGGTCTACCTCGCTGGGGTGTGGCAGTCCTACCTCATCGGGGGTGGGCAGGCCTACCTCTTCGGGGTATTGTAGGCCTACCTCGTCGGAATGGTTTCCTTCCGATCCCTTCCACCCTTTGCGGAGCTGGTCGATGTGATGTCTCACGACCTGTCCATCTTCCAGCTCTACCCGATAGGATTTCGGGCCGGTTGCGCTGTGGATTTTGCCTTTCAGCCATTTGGGTGAGCCGTGGAAATTCAGCGCGTAGACGGGATCTTCCACGGCAAAACAGCGGAGTTGGCATCTGGCGGTTGCGGGCACCTCCGAGTCGTATTGGGGGTGCAGTCTGTCGAGGGGTGAGCGAAGTCTTCTGCCCATCAGCAGGTCTGATGGGCATTTCTTGGTGGTTGCGTGTGGCGTTATGTGTTGGGTGAGGAGGAAGGTGTCGATGCGCTCCTGCCAGTCACCCGATGCCATCTTGGTGAGCGCCTCCTTGGTGAGCCTCACCATTCTTTCAGCTTGGCCGTTTCCGGCCGGTCTGTATGGCGCGGAGAGGGCATGGTGGATGCCCAGTCCTGCCAAGAATGCCTCCATGGGCACGGACGTAAGTTGGGGACCGTTGTCGGAAACCAACACGTCCGGAAGTCCATGTGTTGCGAAGAGGCGGCGGAGAGCGCGAATGGTGGCTTCTGATGTGGCCGATGCCATGGGAACCACCTCAAGCCATTTGGAGAATGCATCGACCACGATGAGGAGGTGGCGCCCCTGCATTGGATCCGCGAAGTCGATGTGGATCCGAGACCAGGGGCTGCTGGGCGTCTCCCATGGGGTAGGCTCTGCTTGGGGTGGCGCTGGTCGAACTTCCTGGCACGGGCCACATCTGGCGACCCATTGCTCAATTTCCTTGTCCAGTGATGGCCACCAGACGTAGCTCCGTGCCAGGGCCTTCATGCGGACGATGCCCGGGTGCCCATTGTGCAACGTCTCGAGCGTCTTCCGTTGCAGTGCGGCGGGGATCAGCACCCTGTCTCCCCATAGCAGGCAGCCTTTCATCGTGGACAGCTCCTTTTGCTTGCAGCTGAAGGGGCTGTATTCTTCTCCGCTTATCTGCGCCGGCCACCCTCTCAGGATCTAGTACTGCACTTGGCGGAGTGTGAGGTTTCTCTTGGTGTGTGTGGCCACGTCTGCAGATGTGACTGGGCAGCTGCTGTCGTGGTCGATGTGCAGGAGCTCGAGGGTGGGGGTGGGGTCGGGGTCTTCTATGGCGTCTGCGGACGGGCATCTGCTGAGAGCGTCGGCATTCGCGATGGCCTTTCCTGGTTGGTGGGTGAGTGTGTATGAATAGCCGGCGAGGAAGATGGCCCAGCGTGCCATTCGCGGCGACATGAACGTGGGTGTTTGCTTGTCGCCGGCGAGGAGGCCCAGGAGCGGCTTGTGGTCCGTGACTATGGTGAAGCTTCTTCCGTAGAGGTATTCGTGGAAGTGCTTCACCCCTGCGACGATTGCCAATGCCTCTTTGTCCAGCTGGCTGTAGTTGCGTTCAGCGCTGGACATTGTCTTTGAGAAGAAGGCGATGGGGGCTTCTGTGCTGTTGGGCAGGTCGTGGCTGAGGACCGCCCCGACCCCGTATGGCGACGCGTCGCAGGTTAGCCAGATGGGTAGCATCTCGCTGTACTGAATGAGGACGCTGCTGGACGTCAATAGTCCCTTGATGGCCCGGAAAGCCGTTTCCTCTTTGTCGTCCCACTTCCAGGAAACCGCTTTCCCCAGCAAGCGATGTAGCGGCTCAGCAACTGTGGCTTTCTGTTGGAGGAATATTGCATAGAAGTTAAGCAATCCAAGGAAAGCCTGAAGCTCCGCTTTGTTTTTGGGGCTGGGAGCTTCATGGATAGCTTTAACTTTTGATTTGGTGGGGTGTATGCCATTGCTATCAATGAGATAGCCCAGGAACTTGACCTCCTGGACCCCAATGATGCATTTATCCCGTCTGACTCTCAAGCCCTTCTCTCTGAACCGCTGCAGGACGAGCCTCAGCCGTTCAAGGAGTTGTGCCTTTGAGTCTCCAGAGATCAACACATCATCAAAGTAAGGCACTACCCCTGGAACGCCTTGGAGAAGGCATTCCATCATTGATTGGAAAATCCCAGGGGCGGCACTGACTCCGAATTGGAGACGGTTGCACTTAAAGGCCCCCCTATGTGTGATGATGGTTTGAGCCTCCGCCGTTTTAGGGTCCACTGGCAGTTGCTGGTAAGCCTGGGCCAGGTCCAGTTTTGCAAAAATTGTGCCCTTGCCTAGTGAGTGCAGGAGGTGCTGCACCACTGGCACAGGGTATGCGCTCTGCTGCAACGCCTTGTTTATAGTAACCTTATAATCAGCGAAGATGCGCACAGATCCATCCTGCTTCATTGGGGTCACAATGGGAGTCTCCCATGAAGCATGATCGATGGGTTCCAAAACGCCTTGGGTGATCAGCTTATCCAGCTGCTCGTCTACTTTAGGCCTCAAGGCGAAAGGAACCCGGCAGGGCTTGAGCCGAATGGGGGTTACCCCCTGGTCCAGATTAAACGAAATGGGCTTCCCTATGTACTTCCCCAGCTTACCATCGAAGACTTCTCTGAACTCTTCGATGAGTGAGTCGAGTTCATCTGCCCTAATCTGGTGGATGCCTCCTATGGAAAGCCCCAGCGGCTGAAACCACTCCACGCCGAGCAGGTTCGGGCGGCTGTTCTCCACAACGGTGACTGGCAGCTGACCCTGGAACTTCTTGAAGGCAATGTGGATGTTGGTCCTGCCCAGGACGCCGATGGGATTTCCACCGAAATCCACCAGTCTGGACTGCAGGGGCTGGAGCTGGCTCTTGGTGATTGCCGGCTTGAGTCTCTTCAGCTGCTGCCAATCGATGATGGTGTAGACGGAACCGGAGTCTACCTCCATCGTGCAGGGTGAGCCCTCGGCCAACAGCGTCATGTGGAACTTGGTGGCGCTGTTGTTGCTGGTGTGGGCTATGGTGGTCTGATTCACCGCGCCATTCTGGGAATCATCGTAACTGTCGCTTCTGGGCTGGTGCGAGGACCGTTTGGATGTCCTCTGGTTGTCGCGGCAGTTTTCACGATTCTGGGGTCTGGGCGGTTTGGGGTCTGGATTGGTGGCTCGGCAGGCCTCGGCAATGTGTCCCCTCTTCAGACATCGGCGGCAGGTTGCATCTCGCCATCTGCAGGACGTCCTGGGGTGGTCGCCCCTGCAGCTGCCGCAGCGTTCCCCTCGTCGGCCATTTTGAGGATTTTCCTGCCGGGATGGCTGAGAGACCTTGTGAACAGCCATTTCCCCATCTGAGTCGGATGGCGTGGCTGAATCTTCGGAAGATTCGGGGATCGACTGGTGGATCTTGTGGATCCCCTTCGCCTTCAGCATTTCTGCGGCCGCGTGCTCTGAGGTTTCGGCGGCGGTGGCCTCTTCGAGTACATCCTTGAGCAAGATACGTTTCCTGCTCAAGAACTTCTTCTGGAGGCCCGCGTCCCGCATGCCGAAGACGATGCGGTCCCTCAGCGCATTGTCCACATTATCAAACTCGCAGTTGGCTGCGATTTGGCGGAGTGCAGCGACAAATTCTTTAATGGATTCCCCTTCCCGTTGGTTCCTCTGATGGAAGGTGAATTGGTTGGCGATGGGGGTGCCCGTGGGAGCGTAATGTTCCTGCAGGGCGGCTTGCAGATCCGTCCAGGACATTTCTTCGATGTCTCGGGGCGCGACGAGGTTCACGGCCAGCTCCAGAACATCGGATCCACAGTGGGCTAGGAAGAGAGCCCTCTTCCTCTCGTCGTCGAGGTTGCTGTAGCCGTTTCCACAGAGAAATTGGCAGAAACGAATCATGTACGAGCTCCATTTCTCCCATCCGGGGTTGACTGGAGCGATGGATGCGAAGAGCACTTGCGGCGTTGCCATCATGTGGATCGGCGGCGAGTCTCTTCGGCTTGGAGATGGCGATCGTGCCACGCGGTCGGTTCCTTCTCTAGTCCTTCGTCGCCAGTGTTAGATCGGCGCAGGAATGAAGATGAGACCAGTGGAGTTCATGCCACAAGTTTTATTCAACAGGAACTGAACTGGCGCTGCGCTGCCGGAGCTCTCCTTATATTCGCTCCGGCAGCCGCACCGCCCCCTGACAGGGATTCAAAACTCCCGCCGGTGGATTTCCTAGCCAATCCCCGGCGGATGTCCTTATAAGGACACAACATGTAATCATTTCCAAAACTGGAGGGAGGATGAGACCCTCTAATAATAGTACAGAAAAAGTTATTTGGAAAATGGAGCTCATTGGCTTGTGAAAAAGCTCCCTGAAATAATTATTCAGGTTTTTGTTGTTGTTGTTGTTGTTGTTATTGTTGTTGTTGTGAAGTAAGTGGAAAGGCAATAGCAAGTGTTTGCAAGGAAAAGAGACATTCATGGAAAAATGTGTGTGATTTACTGAAAACAGAGAAACAGAGAAAATTGTTTTGTTGAAAGGATGCGGAGTGGAGAAAGGGGGTGAGATTTGTGTGTAGTCTTTTAAACATTTTTTTTCTACTATATTCTCTTTTTCTGGGTCATTCTTTTACTCAAGGACTTTCCGCCTTGAAGGAGGGAGAGAGAGAAGCAGGAGAGGGGGGTGCGGTTTTTCTGTTCCTTTTAACCATTTTTTTTTCTCTGCTTAGTTGAAAAACTGAGCTCACCTGAGAAAGGCTGGGTAAATGGATGACATCTGATACCTGCTCTTACAGTCTTGCTGTTTACTGTTTTTGCATATAGGAAGCTATGCAGATATATATTTTTTCTGCTCTGAATACAATTTTGTTTTTGTTTTTTTCTGGAAGTTTTTGGAAGTGTGGATTTAGATATATAAATCCACACTGTGATTCTGGATAGACTCTCTCTACAAGCACCTGGAGCCTCTTCAGTACAACATGGGCAAGCAGCTTCCCTACAACACTAAGAAGAGAGATGCCACGGTAGTTGTTACAGTCACCCCTGTCACCTTTGTTCTTGTACAGTGTGACAGTATTTGCATCCTTCATGTCCTGTGGTACTCCACCTTCCCTCCAACAAAGACAGATTTCATGCAGTTCAGTGGAGATGTTCTCTTTGCAGCACTTCAGAACTTTGGCAGGAATGTTACCTTTCCCGGGTGCCTTGCCAGAAGCCAGTCATGGGTCAGGACGTGGCTTCACCTCTGTTCTGTCCCCGTCTCATATACGCACCCCCACAGACAGTCAGGAGTGAAATAAAGCAGCCGACAAAAGTTTCTCTGATAGCAGAATTTGGCAGCAACCCAGTGGCTGGCTGCCAAGAGTCTTTTACTTACGAAGGGAGGATTTTTCCCTCCGTCTGGAACATCAAAGCCAAAACACAGCAGATAAGAGAATAGTCAGATTCAGTCCAAGTCAGTCAAAAAGTCCAGCAACGCAGAGAGGTTTGTTCACTATCAGTTTTTGCTCATCACAGAGCTTGAACGGCCACCACACCCCCTTTTATACCCTGTGGGGTGTGGTCCAGTGACTTAGCCTAATCCCTGGCACGCCTCTTCCTCTGCTGCACGCGCTTATCTCTGGGACGCTGTCGAGGGTCCAGCCAAGACTCATCATCATCATTACTGTCCACCTGCGGCAGCTCGGAAGTGCTTGGCTCCTGGCCTATCTCTTGGCCTTCGGAGGACACCTGAGGCATTGCCAGAGAGGAGGGTCCTGGAGAGGGAGGCCTGGCCAACTCCTCTCCTTCACTTTCGGAGTCCTCTCCTGCTGATAATACAGGCTCGAGACTTGGAGCCACAACAACCTCCCTGTATTATAATCTCTGCACAAGAACTGGAGGTCGTCCATGACTTTGTGTACCTCGGCTCAACTATCTCTGACACTCTCTCTTTAGATACTGAGCTGAATAAATGTATTGGTAAAGCGGCCACCACATTTTCCAGACTTACAAAGAGAGCATGTCTTAATAAGAAGTTAACAGAACATACAAAGATCCAGGTCTATAGAACCTGCGTCCTGAGCACACTCTTGTACTGCAGTGAGTCTTGGACCCTCTATGCACAGCAGGAGAGAAAGTTGAACACCTTTCATATGCACTGTCTCTGACAAATTCTTGGCATCACCTGGCAGGACAAAGTTCCAAATAGCGCAGTCTTGGAACGTGCTGGAATTTCTAGCATGTATACACTATTGAAACAGTGACGTCTATGCTGGCTGGGGCATGTTGTGAGAATGGCTGATGATCAGCTTCCAAAAGATCTCCTGTATGGAGAATTAGTGCAGGGAAAGCGCCTCAGAGGGAGACCACAGCTGTGATATAAGGATATCTGCAAGAGGGACCTAAAGGCACTGGGAATGGACATTCAAAACTGGGAAACCTTGGCTTCCGGTTTCCGATCGCCTCATCGCAGGGCGGCTCGCTCGTTCGGCCGCCGCCCCCGCCGCCTGTAGAGCCGCTTTTCTTGCTTAAAAGCGGCTCGGAACGCTTCCCTTATGTAATAAGGGGGAGCAAGAGTGGGCAGCAACAGGTTGAGCCCCAGAAGTGCAGCCAGGGAAGTCTTTGAGCCCTGGTAAGCGCTTCTTGTTGGGGCTCCCTTTTCAAGCTGCTGGATCTCCGAGCGGCGCGGGACTTCTGCAAGTCAGAACAAGACGGGGAGGAATCGCAAACGAACGAAGCTAATTTTCAAATGACTGGCAACTAGTTTGGTGAGATCTGGAATTCCTTTTGATAAATATAAGGTTTCTAAATGAATTTTCTAACTTTGGAAAGCAAGCTGTCTGAGTGTAAAAGTGCTTGAAAATGGCGGCTGATTAAAGCAGAGTCAGTGAAAGCGGAAAGAAGAAAGTGTAACAGGAAAGTGAAAGTGTGTCTGTCTGTAATTGGATTCTGTTTATTCACAAGTTTTACAAGTTTTTTATTACAAAAGTTAATGGATTCTGCTCCTCTTTTGTAAAACTGGGGAGATCAGGAAAAGGAGGAAGATTTTTTTCTTTTCTTCCAAGATTTAAGCTCTGTTCAGGCATGGCTTCAAAGAGAACGGGGGGGGGGGATTCCCCCACACATCAGACAAAAGAAAAGTCAGTGTCAGCTTCAAAACAGCCAAAACAGTCACAGGATAGTGATACAGAAGACCTGAAAGCATTTATACACAAATATTTGGGAGAGCTTTCTGGTCAAATGAGTAAATTGGAGGAAAGGATGACTAAAAATCAAAAAGAAATGAAAACGGTGGTGGGGGAAGTGAAGGAGCTGGTGGAAGAAAAAACTGAAGGATTACATCAGAGTGTAACTAAAGTAGCTACAGTTCTCACTGATGCTTTACTGGTGATTGAGAAAAAAGTGGAGGATTTAAATCTTGAAGTGGAAGTTAACAAAAAAGAAGTAAAGGAACAGATGTTTAAGGTGGGGGTGCAGAACCAGAGGCTTGAAGAGGAGGTTACGATGTTACAATTTCGGAATATGGAGTTTGCTATAAGATTAAGAGGTTTAAGGGAGAATAATCGTGAAAACCTGAGGGCAACCTGTGTGGAGGTGCTGGCGAAGATTTTGAAAGCTGAACCAGATGTGATTGACAATAGAATTGACAAGCTGTACAGAGCTAACTCACGTATTGCAAAACAGAGGAATTTGCCAAGAGATGTGGTGATTTACTTCACTGAGAGGAAATTGAGAAATGACATTTTGCAGTGTTCTTTCCAGACCACGGTTCTGCATGAAGGTAATCAAATCGGGGTTTTCAAAGAGTTACCACCAAAGATGCTAAGGGATCGGAAAGATTTTGGTTTTCTTGTGAATGAGTTGAAAAGGCGTCAGATCCCATTTAGGTGGAATGTTCCTGTTGGTATCGTTTTACGATATGAAGATGTGAGATATCGCATTAATTCTGTGGAGAAGGCGGAACAGTTCTACAATAATGTTTTGAAAAAAATTCCAATATCACCCCGCTCTTCTACACTCTTACCTATTGAAGATATCTCAGTTGAGCAGGCTCCTCAAGAGGGGCTGTTAAAAGAAGGTCAAGAAGTTCCAAGGGAGGAAATTCTAGGCGCGGTAGGAGGTGTTTCAGAAGATTCATTAATAGAATTTCCTGAGGTGAAACCAAAGCAATCTAGAGCTACAAGAGAGGTGGAGCCTGATTTGGATTTATTGATGCAAGAACCTAAGAACCAACGTATAACTAGAGCTGCAGGGAAGCAAAGATTGGAAACATATCAGGGGAAGATACCACAGGAGGAGAATGGAGCAAACGGGAAAAAATTATACTCTGAAGCTGTGGGAGGGGCAAGACCGAAGACGTCGGCGGTCGGCGAGAGTCTTCGTGAATTGCTTAAAGGGCTTCAACCACCTTCAGAATGACACTCAGAATTTTATCATGGAACGTGAATGGTTTGAACTCACCGCAGAAAAGAAGAAAAATATTCCACTACTTGAAACAATATAATAATGATGTTGTTTGTTTGCAGGAAACTCATATTAGAACCCAGGATCAGAAATTTCTAATTTCAAAAATTGGATCACATTTTATATCTTCTAGTGGGGCTAAAAGGACTGGACTTGTTTTTTATATTTCTAAAAGAATACCAGCTAAACTTATAGAAGCGGATGATGAGGGGAGATATATTGCAGTTGCAATAACTGTACAGAATGTTATGATGCTCTTAATTGGCATTTACGCCCCGAACCAGCAGCAGGAAAGTTTTTATAAAATGTTGAATGATAAAATATTGCAGTGGAATTATAAGTCTTTTTTGATTATGGGTGACTGGAACGGGGTGATTGATGCAACGCTTGATAAAAAGACACTTGCCAAGAAAGGGAATAAGTTACCACAGACTTTTTTCTCATTGAAAGAAGAATTAGAGTTGAAGGATGTTTGGAGAATTCATCATCCCAAAGAACTGGATTTTACTTTTTTTTCAGATAGACATAAATCTTTTTCAAGAATTGATTTCATATTGGCTACCACCGACTTACTTACTATAGTGACTAAGACAAAAATACTTCCTAGAACTTTAACAGATCATAGTCCAGTGTGGATGGAGATAAACCCGGGTAAGAGAGAAAGGAGATCTTGGCGCATGAATGAAAATATATTTAGACACGAAAAGTATATTATGGACCTTAAGAAACATGTTAAAGAATTTTTTGACACTAATTTGAATAAAGGTACACCTATTGAGATAGTATGGGATGCATGCAAGGCTTACATGAGGGGTGTACTGATACATATGAATTCTAGATACAGATTAATATGTCAGAAGTCAAGAATAGATTTGGAGACAGAGATAAAGGAAAAAGAGCAATTGCTTATTAAGAACCCGACTGATGAAAAGGTACTATTAACAATAAACTTCTGAAAGATCAATTTCAAATGTTGATGGCTGACCAAACAGCAACTAATCTGCAATTTGCTAAACATAATACTTTTTGCAACGCTAATAAACCTGGCAGATGGTTGGCTTATACTTTGAGGAAACAGCAAAATTCTCGTATGATAAATGCTATTGAGTATAAAGGGAAACGAGTGCATCAGCAAAACTTAATACATCAAGCTTTTTTAACTTATTACTCGAAACTGTATCAAGCTGATAAAGTCAAAGAAGATCTTATCAATGAATACTTGCAGACGAAGAGAGTTACAAAAATTTCTAGTACACAAAGTGATAGACTGGATCGACTTATAACATCGGAAGAGATCTTATATGCAATAAAACAACTGAAATTATCTAAAGCTCCTGGGACAGATGGTTTCACGGCAGTATACTATAAGACTTTGCAAGAGGAACTGGTTGAGCATCTTAAAGACTTGTTTTGTAATATTCAGCAGGGGGGTAAAATACCTCCCTCGTGGAAGACGGCCTTTATATCACTGATACCTAAAGAAGAAGACTCTGCTAAACCTGAAAATTTTAGGCCAATATCTCTCCTGAATACGGATTATAAAATTTATGCTAAAGTATTAGCCAACAGATTGATGCCAGTTATTCAAGATGTGATTCATGAAGACCAAGCAGGTTTTATAGAAGGTAGATATATGAAGGACAATGTCAGGCAACTCATAGACTTGTTGGAATATCTTGAGGAAAAGAAACAGATCCCTGCGGTGCTGGTGTTTTTGGATGCGGAGAAAGCCTTTGATCGAGTCAACTGGGATTTTCTAAAAAAGATTTTGCACAAAATGGACTTTGGGGTACAGTTTATACAAGCAATTTCGGCAATTTATCAAGAACAGACAGCACAGATTATTATTAATGGCAGTTTGACTACCAATTTTAATATACAGAAAGGGACAAGACAAGGCTGTCCATTATCTCCATTACTGTTTATTTTGACTTTGGAAGTGCTGTTGAACGCTCTACGGGACTCGGACAAATTGAAGGGTATAGTTGTAAGGCAAAGAGATTATAGAACAAAGGCATTCGCAGATGATCTGATTGTTACCCTAACACGACCTTTGGAATCAATCATACAGATGAAAAACATTATAGAGGAATACGGTCTGGTTTCAGGTTTTAGCCTGAACCAGAAAAAGACCAAGATGATAGCCAAAAATATGTTGGAACCACAAAGGAAGGAGCTTGAAAGGGTGGCAGGCTTTGAAATAGCTACAAAGGTGAAATATCTAGGGGTTCAAGTTGCAGCATCTAATAGAAAACTTTTTCAAAATAATTATGAAGAACTTTGGCACAAGATTCAAAAGGATCTTGATATATGGAAAAAGCTGCAACTTTCTTTGCTTGGTAGAATAGCAGCTGTTAAGATGAACGTTCTACCTAGATTCCTGTTTTTGTTTCAAATGATTCCGGTGCTTAAAAATGATAAGTTCCTGATGGAATGGCAAGCAGGTTTAAATAAATTTATTTGGAGTGGGAAAAAACCAAGAGTTAAATTTAAGATTATGCAAGATGCTCGTGAACGGGGTGGCCTTAAAGTTCCAAATTTACGTTTATATTATGAAGCGGCAGTATTGACACAAGTTGGAGATTGGATTGGAACAACTAAAAGAGAGATTTTGAATATAGAAGGCCATGATTTGCAATTTGGATGGCATGCATATTTACTTTATGAAGATAAGAGAGACAGTGTATTCAACAGGCATATCTTAAGACACGCTTTGCTGAGAGTTTGGAAGAAGCACCAGCTTCAATTGGATTACAAAATACCTTTGTGGTTGGATCTTGGGCATATTATGCCAAAAATAAAGTCACTCGGGGGGTTGTTATATAAAGAGATACTTTTTAATGATGGGGGCAGATGGAGTTTGAAACCTTTCAACATTCTGTTGGAACAAGGGGTGAACTTGACTTGGTTGCAGTATTTTCAACTTCAAGCAAGATGGAGAGAAGATCAGAAAACTGGATTAATGCTACACGAAGAAGATTTGGTGACTCAGATAAAATGTAAAGGGCCGATGCATATTAAACGAGTGTATAATTTACTGTTAGAGAGAGATTCAGAGGGTGAATTAGTTAAAGACTGTATGATAAAATGGGCACAGAATTTTGCTGAACCAGTAATGTTGGAAACATGGGAAAAGATCTGGGTCCAGAATGTTAAATTTACACAAGCACAGAACTTAAGGGAAAATTTTTATAAAATGTTTTATAGATGGCATTTAGACCCAAAAAAGTTATCATGTATGTATCCAAATGTTCAACCTAAATGTTGGAGGTGCGATTGTTTGGATGCAACATATTTTCATATTTGGTGGACATGTAGAAAACTGAAATCATTTTGGATTAAACTCTGGTGGGTAATGCAGAATATTTTGAAGAAGAAGCTGGAGTTTTCTCAGTTTTTTCTGTTGGGAATAGTTAAGGGCTGTTCAGCAATCGACACTAGATTAATATTGTATATGACTACCGCAGCCAGATTATTGATAGGTCAATACTGGAAGAAAGATAAAGTGCCTACTATAGAGGAATGGATATTGAAGATGTCTAATTTGGCAGAGATGGCAAAAATTTCTGCATACCTAAAGGAAAGGACCCATGAAGTTTTTGTTAAGGAGTGGAGGAAATGGGTAGAGTATATGAAGAACAAATATCAAAGTAAGAAGTTTCAACTTGTGCTCAGTTGAATTAGAATTTTACTTATTTAAGTAATTTAAATGAAAGGTATTGAATATGAAATATCTGGCTTATTATTATTAAAGAGAAATGGATTATTATATTTTATGTGATTGAATTTATAACTTGGATGTATAGACTAAATGCCAAAGAGAAATGTATCTTTTTTGATATTAAGTAGGTTACTAAATGTTAGTATATCTATTTTTTAAAGAATGGAATAAGTTTAATGTTGGGAATTATAGCTAATGTTATATATTTTCAGTATGTGGATGATGTTTAAAATATATTATTAGATTTTTAAAATATGTTTAGTGTTAAGAGTTAAGTGTTTTATTTAAAGGGATCTCACCTTTAAAGATTGTTAAATATGTTAAGGTTGATGTTTGTCAAATAGCGGAAGTCAAGGGAGGGGGGAGGGATAGGGGGGTTAGGGTGGGGGGTTGGGAGAGGGAGGGGGAAGGGGGTTTTTATAATAAAATGTAATGTAAAACTTTTTCAATAAAAAAACAACAAAAAAAAACAACTGGGAAACCTTGACCTCTGATCGTTCAGCTTGGAGGCTAAAGACACAGCATGGCCTTCCCCAATTCAAAGAGACACTTGTTCAGCAGGCTGAGGCAAAGAGGCAGTCCCGGAACCACCAAATCTGGGGGCTGGGCAGGGGACAGAATGTATCTGCCCTCAGTGTGGAAGCGATTGCCACTCTTGAATTGGCCTTTTTAGACACATTAGATGCTGTTTTAGGACCTCTTTCCAGAGCACAGTACCATAGTCTCTTGAGACTGAAGGATGCCAATGATTTCCAGTCTGAATTAGACCATGGCAGGGTCCCTACAGGACAGCCCTTTTAAGGATATATTTAATAGAAAAGCAACTAACTTAACTCTGTTCCTAAATGCTAAAGCTGTTGCACATAAAAAAGAGAGGAGCTCTGATCAACTATCATAGTACAGCCACAGCTGTACTGTTGTTTGTGCCCCCACTAAATGCAAGCACGGGATAAACTGAGCCTAGTTTGTTCTCAGTCTTTTAAGTAGCCACAAACTACTAGCAAAATTGGCATCTGATCACAAGACTAGGAGGCATCGAGAAATGTTTCCCCTTTTGTATTTGAGCATCCAAGAAGGGACAGAAAAGACAAAGAAAAAGAAGGAAAGAGGGGAAGAGAGCAAGGAAGGAAAAAGAAGGAAAGGGGGGAAGGAAGAAGAAAGAAAGGAGAATGAAGGGGGAAGGAAAAAGAAGAAAAAGGAAGGAAGGAAGGAAGGAAGGAAGGAAGGAAGGAAGGAAGGAAGGAAGGAAGGAAGGAAGGAAGGAAGGAAGGAAGGAAGGAAGGAAGGAAGGAAGGAGGGAGATTATAATGAGAGGGAGGGAGGGTCTGAGGGAAGTCCTGCCTTAGCATTTGGCCACCAGCAGTCCTGCTGCCTTTTACCTTCCCTTTGTTCCCTCCTCCTGACCTCTCCTGGTGGTCTCCCATCCTATCACTGAGGATGCTTTGGTTACAAAGCCAGGTCTCCTCATAAGGAGAGGGAGTGGGCCTTCCTCTGACCCACTTTGCACACACCATGAGCAACCTGGCCAAGGAGACCAAGCACAGCAGCCATGGGAGCTGACCACACCCACCACACCCACGCCCACCACAACCACACACACCACACACACACCGAAGTCAACCACAATCCTGATGTGGACCTCAATGAAATTGAGTTTGATACCCCTGTTTTAAAATATAGAAAGACCAGACTGGAACTATACTACTACATGGTTGGAAAAGACCTTGACAGGGAGCCAGAATTGATAAGATACTAAGTATATTAATTACAATTCAACCTAACCTCCCCTTCCTCACCCTGGAGGCCCATTTGGTTTCTGGGGCTACTCTTCATGAAACTGCTTGACTAACCTATCCGCTTTAACATCCCAGCTGTTGACCCATGTGACTTCAGGGGGGGGTACCCTTTCCACTGTACCAGGTACTGCAACGTGCCCTTGTGTAATTTGGAGTCTAAAATCTTTTTTACCTCATAATGTGTTTCCCCTTGCACCACTATTGGCTTTGGGGCTGCCAGATCTACTGGCCCAATCAGGGAGCCTACTGCCGGCTTCAACAAGCTACTGTGGAAGACCAGATGCACTTTCCCTAACAGGTGAGGGAGGCTAAGCTGTACCATAACCGGGTTAATAACTTTCATTATGGGGAAAGGCCCAATAAACTTCGGCTCTAGCTTCTTCCCTGGGAGCTTTAAGCATAGGTACTTTGTGGAAAGATAAACCTTACTCCCAACCCTAAATGGTTGTTGGGGGCTGCAGCGCTTGCCACAATGCCCACTTTGTGTTTTCCCAACCTTGTTTCAGAGAGTCCATCCGGTCGTTTAATGACACAGATGAGGGAGGCTCCCTGGGGAGTTTGGGTATGGGAACAAATTCCATGCTGCTGGTGACCTGGAAAGGGGTCAGGCCAGTACTACTATGAACAGCATTATTGTTTGCCATCTCAGCAAATGGCAGCAGCTCTGCCCAATTAGACTGCTGACAGTTGACATAGCACCTCAAGTACTGCTCTACCATCGTGTTCATCCATTCTACTGCCCCATTTGTCAGAGTTCCAAGTAACACCCCCAACAGAAGTAAGACTACAAGGCAGGCATTTTCCTCAGAGTTCCATTTTATTAGAGATGTCATATTGGCACATCTGGGAAAACCCGAATCTGAAAGGTCCCCGGGTTTTCCCCACCCAAAAGAAAATCAAAGTCCCTTCCTCTTGTTGTGACCCGCCAGTGGCCTGCATGGATCGTGGCTGATCCCGACGACAAGGAGGCTGGTGTGGGGTCGCACCAGCAGCCTGCGCAGCCAGCGCTCATGTCGGACAGCGAGGAGGCTGAAGAGGATGTGGTGCCAGAGGCAAAGACTCAGCCAGGGCCTTCAGAACCTCCAGAGGCTCTTTCAAGTGGAGAGAGCGAAGTGGAGGAGCCTCTCCTCAATGCTCAAGCACGCAGGGCTGCCAAAAGGCAGGAGTGGCTACTCAGGAGGAGGAGGTCTCCTTGAGAGTAAGGTTTGAGGCTAATTGGCCACTCCCTTAGTCTATTTAAGTCACACACAGTTAGTAATTTTTTGCTGGAAACAACATGTAATTATTACAGAGCATTTTTGGAGAGTGAGTGTCTTATCGTATCTTGTTTTCTGGGCTGGTTGTCAACCTTTGCTGGACTTTGTTTATTCTTGGTATGTTATAACTTTGATAAGGACCGTTGGTGTGTGTCACAATCCTTGGGAATACGGAGATGGGGCAGAACACCCCGGCATCCACATGTCCATCACATGGTCCAAAATCACTACCCGACGCTCACGCCAGCCACACAAGAATCAAGAAATAGACTGCTATTCCTTTTTTCTTCTCGTCGGCTAATGATATATATAGTTTCCCTAATTTTTTACATTGTAGATACTTTTCTTCATTTTTTCTTATATGAATTTCTTGAAGGCATATTATATCTGCTTTTTGTTTGATTAGTTTTCTAAATGTTTGATTTCTTTTTGCCGGGGAATTGAGTCCATTTATATTTATTGATATAATTTTCAAATTTTTGTCCATTTTTAGGATTTAGTCCTTTTTCTTTTTATTCCTTTACTTCTTGTCCTTTTTTTTTGCTTGTTCTTGTGCTCTTGTTGTTACTCCTTTTTCTTCTTCTTCCTGGATTTCCCCCTCCTCTTCTTTTTCCTTCTCTTTGTTGTTCTCTACACGTACGGTTCCTTGATCTTCTTTTCTCGATGTTGTTTGGTCTCTTCTCCTCGACTCTTCGCCTCTATCATCTGTTCCTTCTTGCTCCATAATCTGATCATATAGGTTTTGGGCTTTTCCTATCGTATCAACTTTTATCTTCCTCCCCTTCCACGTAAATAACACTCCTTCTGGCATCAGCCATCGAAATAATATTTGTTTTTTGTTTAATAGTACTGTGAGAAATCCGTAGTCTTTCCTCCACTCTCTAATCCTTTTGGGTATTTGCTTTAGTGTTATTATTTCTTTTTGTTTATAATATATTGGCTCTTCTTTTGCTATTTTAAAGATAATGTCTCTCACCTTCTTCCTTACAAAACGTACGTGGACTTCTCTTGGGAGCCTATGTTGTCTTGCATAGTTCGTATTTACTCTAAACACCTCATCCATTTCATTAATGATCTCATCCTTCTCTCTTTGCAGAGTCTCTGCAATTATTTCGGCCATTGTTTGGGTCAGGTCTTCGTCTCTTTCCTCCCGCACGTTTTGAAACCGTAGATAGAATTAAGCTTTTTCCAATTCCAATTGCACTACCGTATTTTCAAGTTCTTTGTTGAGACCGGTCATTTTTACATCTAGTAATTCTATTTTCTTTTCTGTTTGTTCTGACTTCTCCTCTATGGCTGTAATCCTTTGGTCGTTTTTAGAAATCATCTCCTGGATAAGGTCCATTTTCCCATCTAGTTTCTGAATATCTTCTTTAACTGAATTTTTACTTTCATCTAAATCTCTCCTGGTTTCTTCGTGGTTTTTAAACATACATTCCTGCATTTTTTGCATAGTCTCTTGTATGGTTATCAATGTAGTCTGTACTGTCTGCATATTTATGGTCGGAGTTTGTTTTTCGGCTGGGAAAATTGTTTCTATGGTTTTCTGCGTGGCTGGAGATGCCATTAATCCTACTGATGTTGAAATGGCCTTCTTCCCTGTCTTTACTGTTGTTATTGTAGTTGATGACATTTCTTTCAGAGTTTTATATTGTTGTTCTAAAATTCTGTCTACTTTTTCCCAAATTAACATCCGTTTCTCAGTCGAATAAGGACTCTTATTTCCCTTATTGTATTGCTGTTATACTATTGTTGTTACAATTTTAAATAAAGTTAAATAGTTTCTATTTCAGTCGCTCCTCTGCTAAATGCCTTCTTATATTCACTAATTTGATCTTAATCTATATTGCCTTGCTGAGTTTTCTTGTATTTCTGTTATTCCTCTATTAATTCTCTGTTGTTGTATTTAATTTTCAATACTATTAATTATATTATTCTGATTTATAATCTATAAATTTCTTGTATAAAAGTCTATATTTTGCAATATACCTTATATAACTATATGACTATATTATACTAAGTAATACTATATAACTATATAATAATATTCTATTACTAAGAAAATTTCTTAATATTACTATTAAATGTTACTAAAAATTAATCTTACTTAAAAAACACTTAAAAAAACATGAAAGTCAAATTTACTTATTATTGCAATATTTAAACAATACTAGTTTCAATATATATATCTATCAATTAATAGTATTTAAGGTAAGTTAATCTTCTGAAAATATATATATATATATATATATATATATATATATATATATATATGTATGTATTAATATTGCTATAGAAAAATTAATTAAGAGATAGTTACAAAACTGGTTTCAATATATATGTCTATTAATTAATACTATTCAAAGTACGTTAATCTTCTAAAAGAAAAAATATTAATATAACTAAAGATAAATTAATTAAGATATAAATGCTTATAAATTACTATAATATTAAATACACAATAGAAATATTAGTTATTCTATTTGGAATATATTGAAAGTATCTATAGTATATAAATATGTAAATATATAATAAGATAATAATAGTTAAATATTAATATATATAAGTTTCCCTTTAAAAGTTAATTACATAGGATCTTCTGTTCTTTCCACCAAATTCCACAAATTTCACTTTATAAGTTTATAGTTCATCAAAGGTCCAACAATGTTTATTTCCTTCTTCTTATGGTTAGGAAGTCCAGATAGAAAAAGTTCAAAGATGGCAGTCGTTATTTTACACTTACTTTATGTCCCCAGTTTAGTTGTTGTCTATATTGTTTTTCTCCGTTGGTGTAGCTTAATCCAGAAAAGAAAAATTCAGCGTCCTGTTTTCTGTCCTTCTCACTCCAAAATTTATTCTTCCTGGGTATTTTCTCTTTGAGAAGTCTCTTTCGCAGATGATATTATCGTGCCAGGTTTTGCTGAGTCACTTCGCTCTCCTCGCTATTTGCCGCCTGTTTCTTTCTGAGTCTCTCTGTCTCTCCGCTACTCCACCGGACTCTAGGGTTGATCTCCTCCTCGCAGAAATCGCCAGTAACAATATTCCAACTTTTGTCCTCTTGCTCACTTCGATCTCCACCCCGTGCTCACTCTTTCGCTTCCTGCTTTAAAGATTTGCAGCGACGAGTCTCTGGTCTGGCCAAATTTGCCGTCTTCTTCCCGCGTCCGGGATAAGGGCTCTTCTCGGTGCGGTGGGAGACCGCACCTCTCCACACCGCTTCCTCCGAAGTATCCCTCTTTTTGGCGGTCCACCCCAGGACCGATCTCACCCCCTATGGGGCCCGAAAACGCTGAGAAATTGGCACGGAGTACGGAGCGCTCCTATTCCGTGCCACCTTGACCCTCGCTCCAACCGGAAGTCTCAAAGAAGAAATAGAAAGTAAATTGAAATACGTAGATAACTTAGGAAGAATAGTAATGATTGAAGTTAATCTTAAAGGTAAAAATGTATTACTAGTTGGAATATATGCACCAAACGGCCAACAAAAAGAATTCTATCAAAATCTACACGAAAAAATAATAGAACAAAATATTGAGAATGTATGTTTACTGGGCGATTTCAATGCAATTATAGATACTAAAAAAGATTATAGATGTACCCAGAATAAAAAAAATAATAAGAAAAATTTGATTCCGAAAACATTTTTATCCCTTATAGAAGAATTAAACCTAGTAGATATCTGGAGATTATATAACCCTAAAAAGGAACAATACACATATTACTCCAATCCCCATAAATCTTGGTCAAGGATTGATATGGCATGGGTTACGAAGACCCTAACACAAGAAATTCAATCAATAGAAATAGGGGCAAATGAATGGGCTGACCATAATCCACTAATAATAGAATGGAGAGGATGGAGGAAAGGTAAAGGTAGATGGATGATGAATACGCAAATAGTGAAAGAAGAAGAATATGTTAAAAGAATAGAGGAAGAACTGAAATGGTTCTTTAAGGAAAACAATAAAAACCAAACATCTTTACAAAATCTGTGGGACACAACCAAAGCATATATCAGAGGAATAACATTAGCCTATAGCCAAAAGAAAAAAGAGAGGGAAAAAGAATATAATAAAATTTATAATGAGATTAAAAATTGTGAAGAGAAGCTACAGGAAAGACCAGGAGATGAACAGATGAGAATTAACTGGGCGGCCGCCAAACACAAACTAAACATACTGGAACAAGAAAAATATATCAATATATTAAAATTCACAAAACAAAACCAATTCGAACAAGCAAATAAGCCAGGAAGGTGGATGGCATACAAATTAAGAAAGGAAAGGGAAAAAAGAATAATCCATCAACTCCAAGATAACGAAGGGAAACTACACCAGAGCCCAGAAAAAAAGAAAGAGATAGCAGTTAATTTCTTTCAAAATTTATATAAACAAGAAAAGGTAGAAATAGAAGAAATAAATCAATACTTAAAAGAGGAGCAAATGCCCATATTAACGGATGAGGAAAAAAAGATGTTGAATAGGGAGATTACAACAGAAGAATTACAGGAAATCATTAGGAAACAAAAAAACAATAAAACCCCGGTACAGACGGATTGCCAATAGAATTATATAAAGAATTAGGAACATCATTAAATGGGATATTAATAGAGGTATATAATGAGGCATTAAAAGACGCAAAAATACCAGAATCTTGGAAAGAGGCATATATATCATTAATCCACAAGGAAGGAACAGACCCAACACAAATTAGTAACTATAGGCCGATCTCATTATTAAATACAGATTACAAAATTTTTATGAATTTAATATCAAATAGACTAAAGATAATATTAAATAACAAAATCCATTCAGATCAAAACGGATTCTTACCGACAAGACAGATTAAAAATAATTTAAGAATGGTGATAAACATAATAGAATACTACGAAGAACATCCAGAGAAACAAGCAGCCCTTGTTTTCCTGGACGCACAAAAAGCATTTGACCGAGTCAACTGGGACTTTATGAAACAACAAATAAAAAATATGGATTTTGGCGAGAAATTTGGTAAGATAATATCTACAATATATACAAACCAGAGGGCAAGATTGTTAGTCAATGGGGAATTAACAAATCACTTTGAAATAGGAAGAGGAGTAAGACAAGGATGCCCACTCTCGCCCCTGCTTTTTATATTAACTTTGGAAAATTTGCTCAGGAGAATTAGATCAAACAAAAATATAAAAGGACTTAAAGTAAAAGGAGAAGAATACAAGGTCCAAGCTTTCGCTGACGACCTTGTATTCTGTATAGAAGATCCATTGGAGACACAAATAAAATTAATGGAGGAAATTGAGAAATTTGGCAAGGTGGCAGGGCTAAAAATTAATAAAAATAAAACCAAAATTTTAACCAAAAACTTAAATATAAAACAAATAGGAAAATTAGAACAACAATCGGGACTACAAATAGTAAAAAAGATAAAATACCTAGGTATAAATTTGACAACTAGAAATATAGCAATCAAAGACAATAATTATGGAGAATTAATACAACAAATTAAAAAAGATTTAGAGAGATGGAGGAATTTAAAGCTATCGTTACTAGGACGAATAGCGGCGATAAAGATGAACATACTTCCAAGGATCCTCTACCTGTTTCAAACTATCCCGATTAGACTAGAAATTTTTTTTTCCACAAACTTGAATAAATTAACAGCAAAAGTTATATGGGAGGGAAAAAAACCGAGGATAAATTTAAAAATATTACAAGACAATAGACTAAGAGGAGGTTTTGGCCTACCGGCCTGGGAAACATGCTACAGAGCCGCAAGCATAATGTGGATTAAGGACTGGGTCAATTTAGATAATCAAAGGGTACTGAAATTAGAAGGACATGATTTATTAAAAGGCTGGCATGCTTACTTATGGAATATAGGAAACAAAACATATAAACATTTTAAAAACCACATAATAAGAAATTCTTTAATCACAACATGGATGGAAATTAAACACAAGCACTACATAAAAGTCCCAGGATGGTTATCCACACTCGAGGCAACAACACACCCAAATATAATGTACTCCAACACAGTATCTACGCAGACAATAATAAGATATAGAGACATTTTAGATAAAGATGGGAAACTCAAACCCCGCGAAGAACTTAGGGACTTGGACATAAAAATAGACTGGTGGCCGTATTTGTTAATACAAAACAGATATAAAAAAGATAGTGAAGATGGAGGAGTTGAGATAAAGCCCAATCAACTTGACAAATTATTAGAAGCAAAAGAGGGAAAATTAGTTTCAAAGATTTACAAATATCTACTTGAATTTGACCTAGCAGAAAACATAGTCAAAGGCCAAATGATAGCCTGGGCCAGGAATATTGGAAGGAGTATAAAATTAGAAGAATGGGAAATGATCTGGAAAAACAATTGTAAAATAACTAAGGCAGTAACATTTAAAGAAAATCACTATAAGATGTGGTATAGCCAGCCAGACTAGCAAAAATGTACCCAAATTGTAACCCGACATGTTGGAAATGTAGACAAGCCCCAGGAACATTTTATCATCTTTGGTGGCTCTGCCCAAAAATAAAAAAATTCTGGATGAAAATTGGAAAATGGATAACAGAAATAACAGAAGAAAAGATAGACCTAAAGCCCGAAATCTTTTTATTAGGTATATTTAAAAAAGAAATTAAAAAAGAAATAAAATATATCATACTACATATAATTACAGAAGCAAGATTAACCCTAGCCCAGTCTTGGAAATTAGAAAAGTTGCCAACAGAAGAACAAATAATTCATAAAATATATAGGTGCGCAGAGATGGATAGATTAACTCTAAAATTAAAAAACAAGGAAGACTCACACTACTATCAAATTTGGAATAGATGGTATGAATGAATTGACAAACAAGGGAAAAAAAAACAGATGATAAATACATCAAGAGACCAAAGTTAGTAAATTTACACCGTCAACATAAATATATCATAGCAAGTGAAGATAAATGTATATATATGATTATATATTGAAATGTTATAGATAGAAAACTTTTGCTTAGTAATATTAGAACATAAGTAATACTGAAATGTACTTCGTTTTTAGTCTTAAGATTGTTTTTATAACTTTTGTCTTTTTTATCTTTTATCTGCTTATATCAAATAAAGTTGGTTTTAAAACTCAAAAAAAAAAAAAGAATCAAGAAATAGAAGATATTACTCACCAACCAGAAGACAACGTTGTGGGCAATCAGCCTATCCAGAAGACGACGATCAGGATCGGGACCCATGCTGCCGTCGCGCTGAAGAGCTGAGCCGCCGGAACCTCCGAGGAGACTTTGCAAGCTGCTAGCACCACGAGGACGCCACGGTGATGAGAAACACCTCCCAGGCAACCGTCGACTACCTGGGGCCTCCAAGGATCGAATTCAAGGAGCAGCCGGTCGACTGGGGCCTTCCTCGAGGAGCTGCAGGCAAAGGATGCTCTCTCGGTGACTGCTGGAAAAAAATGAACGCTGGGCATGCGCAGATCGCAACTGAAAGAAAACAAGAAGTGAACATAGATACAAGTCAGTACAGATACATCTCTACTATACCAATGCCATATTTTGAGTTCACTAATGATTTAGACCATGGACAGCAACAGGCTGTAAGTAGCTTTTCACATCACTCAGGAATTTTACCTGCAGATTACACCAAATTAAAATTAGATGGCACTAATTTGTTAGAATGGAGCCAGCAGCTCCAAGTTATATACTTAAGAGAAAATATGTTATTTTTTATTAACAACCCCCCTGGTAAACCCTGGACTTTTGGACTGGACTGTTTACATCATAAAGCTTATTATATTCTTATTGCCACCATATCACCTAGCATTTACCCCAGTCTTCAACACAATCTAACTGTTTCTGAAATATTCCAAAAATTATTTAATCTATTCTATAGCAAAAGTGTTGCCACTACAACCAGGATTTCCAGGGAGTTCGATTCTGCTAAACTGAAAAATGGAACATCCATGAGTGAACATATTTTGAAGTTAAATGCAACCACAGCTGATCTTATTCAAAGGGGGGGAAATATTTCAGAGTGTAGTATGAAAAGTATAATAATTAACTCATTGGATTCTAGTTGGGACAACTACATCACTCTCTTAGATAGCCTCAGCCTGGAACATATTACATTGGAAACGCTTACCAACAAACTTATAGCAGAGGATAATCTTAGAAAGGAACATTCTATAGGTCATAGGGAAAGTAGAAACACCAAGAAGGTAGAATTTCAAGGTAGAGATAGATATGCAGCAGAATGTCACACATGTGGTTCAAAGAACCATTATAGAAGAGACTGTCCTAAAAATATAAGAAACAGGGACCAATCATATTACAGGGATAGATCTGACAGAAAACAAAACCTCTCAGACAGGTATTCACCTGATTATAGATACAAACGTAGAGAATCTCCCAATCCAAGGGACAGAAAAGGTTACAGAGATAATTCCGGAGATAATAGGAATGGATCAATGTACGGATTGGGGGACAATAAGATCACACACACAGATTCAAACAACACATGGCTCATTGACTCTGGAGCCACAAATCATACTACTACTAATAAAGAAATACTCAGTAATTTCAATGAAAAAAACTACTATGTCAAAGTAGCCAATCAAGACAAAGTCTTAGTGAAAGGGATAGGTAACACACATATAGAAGATATAGGAAGAATAGAGGGGGTATTATACATTCCTGAGATCCCTCATAACATATTGGCTACACTCAAATTAAGTGAAGAAAAGGAAATAGAAATCACTTTTAAAAATGGAAAAGTATATATGACTAAAGACAAAAGGAACATAGGTAAAATCATTACCAAGGGAGGACTAACTTATCTACAACCAGAAACCTATGAGTTAGCATGTGCAACCGCGTAATTAGAAAAACATAAGGATGAAGTGAGGGATGACAACACAAATATCACAGCTTCCAATGAAAAATTATGTAATGGTAAACCAATACATGATGAACGTACTCATTTACTCCATAGGAAACTGGGACATGCCAGCTTCCCAGTTATACAAAAAATGTTAGAATGTTCTGATGATGCAAAAGTAAAAAATTGTAAAAATTATTTGGAATGTTCTGTATGTAAATCTTCAAAAATCAGAAACAAGCCTAGACCAAGAAAAGCCACACGTACTACACAATCAATATTTCAATTAGTGCACATGGATTTAGTTGGACCCATGAAACCATCAATTAAATACAAAAAAAGATATTTCCTGACAATAGTTGATGACTTTAGCAGATACGGATTCATGTACACACTCAACAACAAATATGAAGTATTCAAAAAATCCAAAGAATTTCACAAAACAGAAAACGCAACAGACACTCACAAAGAATGTAAGTCACTCACAATTAAACCCAAAACAGAAAAAATTAAGAAACCAATACATCAAAGGATAAACACTAATGAATGGAAAAGGGACCATCCAATCATACAAGTAGACACTTTGACAGAAAAAGAAGCAAAATAAATGCACGATGCAGATTCATACCCAAATAGGCCAATTAGAATCAATAGAAACATAAAACCAAAAAAATTAGAAGACTATGTACTATCCATCAATGCCAATAAAATTACACCAAACACATATGAGGAAATATTAAAATTACCACAAAATGAGAGAGAACTTTGGGAACAGGCAATGAAAAAAGAAATGGATAGTTTAAAAGAATTGAATGTCTATACCCCTGCAAAAACACCAGTAGGAAAAACAACCATAGGTACCAGATGGATTTTTAAAATTAAAGAATTAGAAGATAACAAATTTCTATACAAAGCCAGGTTAGTCACCCAGGGATTCGCTCAAAGGTTCCCAGATGATTATGTAGATACATATTCACCCACAGTTCGATCAGAAAGTGTCAAGAGCGCACTTGTGATTGCATCAATTCTAAATTTAGATGTATACCAGTTTGATGTTCAAACTGCGTATTTACACGCAAATCTTGACAAGGAAATTTATGTGAGGGCAGCCCCTGGGAAGGACATTCAAAAAGGAGAAACTTGGTTGTTAAATAAGAGTCTATATGGGTTGAAACAATCTGGAAAAAGATGGTACGAATGTTTGTCAAAAATACTTAAGGAAATGGGTTTCTCAGCCACTTCTGCAGACTTATGTTTCTTTGTCAGGAGAACTAGCAGCTCTCCAGAGTATGTACTTATCTATGTGGATGATATTCTATATTTTGGACAGCACAAACAAAGATGTGATGAGTTTGCAGAAAAATTAAATAAACACTTTACATTAAAGACCTTAGGAAAAGTAAATAAATACCTAGGAGTTCAGTTTGATAAAATTAAAGGAGGGTTTAAATTGTCTCAAAAAGAAAAAATATTAGAATTACTGGAAAGATGTAACATGATGAACTCAAAACCGTGTGAATCACGGTTCATGCAGACTGATTTTACAAAAAACATGAACAACAAAGGTGATCCCTTCAAAGACAACACTTTATACAGATCTATCATTGGATCATTATTATACAACTCTAATTGGACCAGACCAGATATTACTCTTGCTGTAAACCTTTTATCTAGACATATAAGCAATCCAAATTCTTATCATTGGGAAGGGATCAAAAGGATTCTCAGATATTCAAAATTCAGTGTTGATGCTTGTTTACATTTAGAACCTACTCATTCTGAAAAACCCATTTTAACAAGCTATGCTGATGCTGATTGGGCTGGAGATACAATAAGTAGAAAAAGTACATCTGGATATGTTTTTCTTATAAATAATTGTCCTGTTCATTGGTATACTCTTAAGCAAAATTTAATCGCAACATCTACAGCTGAAGCTGAATATATTTGTTTATCTAAAGCAGCCAACAATCTAACTTGGTTTGATGATCTGTTATCTAACATTTGTGTTGAGCCTATTTATCCCATAGTAATTCATGAAGATAATAAAGCTGCCATAGATATCTCAACATCTGAAGCTATTGGTCAAAGATCGTGCCATATAGATATAAAATATAAACATGTTAGGCAGCTATCTCATATGGGTTTTATTAAAGCAGTGCACTGCGAAACTAATGAACAAATTGCAGATATTTTAACTAAGCCTCTACCAATCAAACAACATGCTTATTTAACTTCAAGACTTAATGTATATATTCAGAGTTCAATGAATCAATAATAGTTGGGTATTTTAGAGGGGGATTTGTTGCAGATGAAAATACCCAATTGTGTGTGTGTGTGTGTATAGATATGCAAGGGTTAATCTCTAAGCATACCCAATGTCCCTCCCATTGACTCCTCCTTACCTTTGCCCCACCTCCAGTGTATATATATTGATGTGCTGTACTGTTGTCCTTCTTTGCCTGATGTTTTTCCTGCAAATAAAAAGGAACAAATAAATATGATAGAACTGTTTTAACTTGTGTCCTGCTCACTGGGCCTATACTATGGAAAATAAGCAACAGAAAGGGCAAAAAGGCAGATCTAGATGGACATTGAACAGTACAATATTAAAAGAGAAAGATTTTACACAGAAAATGAAATGAGAATAGGACTTTTTTTTCAAGGAGAATAAGAAAGAAACAACAATACAAAACCATTGGGATACAATGAAAGCCTTTGCCAGAGGATTAATAATTGATTATACATGGAAAAGAAATGTGAAGAAAAGACAAACCCTTCAAGTATTGAGAGATGATCATAAAAGTCTCAAAAAAGAACTCCAGAAAGATCCATATAAGAAAGATGTAAAAATTAAAATGGACATTATAAAGCACAAAATGGATCTACTGGAGAAGGAAGAATTAGCGCAAAAAATAAGAATTGCTAAACAGAATTATTTTGAAAATGCAAACAAACCTAGCAGATGGTTAGCATATAAATTGAAAAAAGAAAGAGAATCAAGGAAAATAACGCAATTAATTGTTCATCAAGGACAAAGTAGATTTGGAAACAAAGAGATGGGGGAAATAATACAGGAATACTATACACAACTGTACAGGAAAGTTGCGATAGAAGAGGATAAAGTGGCAAGGTATTTACAAAAAGCTAAACTACCAAAAATCCCCAAAGAGGTTGAGGAGTTATTGGATGGAAATATAATGATGATGGAGCTAACTGAGGCAATTAAGAAACAGAAGAATGGAAAGGCACCAGGTCCAGATGGACTGCCAGCCGAATATTATAGGACTCTACAAGAATCACTATCGATCCCAATGCTGGAGGTTATGAATGAAGTAATGACAAAAAAAGAAATACCCAAGACATGGACTGAGGCATACATCACTTTGATTCATAAAGAAGAGACAGACACACAACAAATCAAAAACTATAGGCCGATATCCTTGCTAAACGCAGATTATAAAATCTTTGCTATGATATTGGCAGAAAGACTTAAAAGATATTTGAATAATTTTATATATTCTGACCAAAATGGATTTTTACCTAAGAGACAAATCCGAGACAATATAAGAATAATCTTGGACACTTTCGAATACTACAAAGCGCATCCTGAAAAGCAGATGGCTTTGATATTTTTAGATGCACAAAAACCCTTCGACAATGTCAATTGGCGATTTATAATGTTACAGATGGAGGAGATGGGCTTTGGGAAAAAATTTCTTCAGGCAGTTGAAGCTATATACTCAAAACAAAAGGCTAAGGTAATGATAAATGGAGAATTATCTGAATAGAGCCTGGATAGCTCAGCAGACTAATGCATTATGCATTGTGATTAACTCCAGCTGTCTGCAATTACTGTAAGTTCGAATCTCACCAGGCTCAAGGTTGACTCAGCCTTCCATCCTTTCTAAGGTAGGTAAATTGAGGATCCAGTTTGTGGGGGCAATAAGCTGACTTTGTATAAAATATACAGAAGTAAAGAAAAGGAGATAAAAGGTATGAAAATTTGGAAAGAGGAATATAAATTACAAGCTTTTGCAGACGATTTGGTTTTTATTATGGAAGAACCTTTAACATCAATAAATAAATTGTTAGAAAGAATTGGAGAGTTCAGAGAAGTGGCTGGTCTAAAAATTAATAAAGAAAAGACAAAGATAATGACTAAAAATATGCTGAAAAAGCAAAAAGAAAACTGATGGAGATTTCAAGTATCCAGGTTACGAATAAGGTAAAATATCTGGGAATACAAATGACAGCAAGGTGTAGCTCTCTCAAAGAAGATAATTATATTAAGGTTAAGCGACAGATAGGGCAAGATTGGGAAAAATGGGGAAATTTGCAACTACTGTATCTCTAATTGGGAGAATTGCAACCATTAAGATGAATATTTTGCCTAGAATTTTATATTTATTCCAAATGATTCCGATAAAGCTGGACAAGGATTTTTTTATAGATTTGAATAAAATGATACAGAAATACATTTGGCAGGGGAAAAAGGCAAGAATAAAAATGAAGTTTTTACAAGATGCTAAAATGAGGGGTGGTTTTGGCTTACTTAATTTTGAACTTTATTACCAAGCAGCTAGTTTAATGTGGATTAAAGAATGGATATCATTAGGAAATACTAGATTGTTAAATTTGGAGGGACATGATTTGTTGTTGGGATAGCATGCCTTTTTATGGTATACAGGAACTAAAATACAGGGGTATTTTAGAAGACATAAAATACGTGAAGCCTTATGGTTGAACTGGGAGAAGACAAAAAAAGGACACTACTTGAAGATACCAGTCTGGGTATCTACAATTAAAGCATTTTCGTATCCAGTGACGTTTAAAGGGAAACAAATTATAAGATATAAGGAACTATTGGATGAAAAGGGTGAACTTAAATTAAAGCAAGATATAGAAGATCAAGGGTATAAGATGAATTGGTTTACATATATGCAAATACTTTCTAGATATCGAGAAGATCTTAAACAAGGAGGTTTTTATAATGTACTGATTAATTTGGATAAGATTTTGACGGGTTCTGATGATCATGTAATTAAAAAGATATATGGTTATTCGCTAGAAGTTAAATTGGAGGAAGAACAAGTTAAAGAATCAATGATAGCATGGGGGAAGAATTTTGGCTATGGTATTGATTTAGAGAAATGGCAAAAATTGTGGTCACATAATTATAAAATGACAATGTCTACAGCATATAAGGAGAATTTGTATAAGATGTTTTACAGGTGGCATCTATCCCCGTCAATAATAGCCAGAATGTTCCAGAATAAATCGGAGAAATGTTGGAAATGTCATCAGACCCCAGGATCCTACTACCACATGTGGTGCACATGCATAGAAGCAAAGAGATATTGGACTAAGATACACACGTGGTTGGAAAAAATGATAAAGAGACATATTGATTTTAAACCAGAGATATTTTTATTAAGGATCGTACCGGAGATATACAATAAAGAACTGCAATATTTAATCGTGAATCTCTTGACAGCAGCCAGAATTGTATTTGCTAAAAACTGGAAAGGAGAAAAGCTACCTAATGATGAAGAAATTATTAAGAAAATGATGGAATGTGCTGAAATGAGCAAATTGACATTTGAAATAAGAGAATAGGAAGATAGACAATATTATTTGATATGGGATTTATTTTATCAATGGATAGAGAATAAGAATTGGAAATAATTATGATATAAATGGAGGTTGAAATTTTTTGAAAATAAGTTAGCATGTTTAGTGATAAATTGAAGAGAGGAGCAGCACAAAAAGTGCCACGGACTGATACACTGTCTTTGATTGTATGGAATGATAATGGTTTTTATATTGTGTTTTGTTTTTGTTTTTTGAAAATAAAAAATTTATTAAAAAAAAAAGAACCTTCATCACTGTCATTAACAAATGAGGAGAGACTTTAAGGTTCAAGCATTCTTTAATTTTCTGGAAACCCCAATAACTCATCATCGCTAGTGTCAGAATTTAGGAAGCTTAGTTGCTCACAATCACTGATATCACTTTCTTCACTACCTTCATAAATGATATCATCTTCAGTTCCATCTAAGGCATTGCTAATGCCACATTTTTTGAATGACCATGTAACAATTTCATCCATCACTGAGTGCCATGTTGTTTTCACAAATTGCCTTTTCCTTCTCTGCCAGCTGTTGCTTTGCCCTCAGTTGGCTCACCTCTCTGTTGCTTTGCCCTCAGTTGGCTCACCTCTCTGTTGCTTTGCCCTCAGTTGGCTCACCTCTCTGCCCCATGGATGATTTTCCTCCCTGCTGCACAGCTGGCCACACTCACTCACTGGCTCGCCTCGTTGTTCTCTGCTGGTGTGTTTTGCCTCTCTGCTCACCTCGCTTCAATGGACCTCTGGGCTCGGGTAGGCCTCTCAGGTGCAGCTGGACTTCTCTCAGCAGGCCAAGTTCATTGTAGATTGTTTTCCTCCTATTTCTCCAGTCTTTCCTCTCCTTTTCCTTTCTCCACTTATTTTTCTTTCTCTATGATTTATTCTATGATTTATCTTTCCCTCTCTACCTCTCCTCCTATCATTTATCTCACTTTAATAGCAACTTTTCTCTTCTTTTAACTCCCTGTAATGTAACTATGCTTCCTCCTTTGCCAGAATCTTGAAGAGCTTACAGTTCTCAAGGGTTGCTTCTCTGACTTACCTCAATTCTTTATTTAGGGCATCTAGGGTGTGGGAGGTAGAATTTAGGCTTTTAGCTAGGGTACATGCCAGGCTATTCAGGTTTCTAGAATTTCGTACTGCAAGCCATGGCACTACCACTAATGAAACAGCCAATGCCACCAGTAGTGGGTTTCAATTTTGGCCACTACCGGTTTGCTTGTGGGCGCGCATGCGCTTGTGCATGTGACACTTCTGCGCATGCGCAGAGACGTCCGGGTGGGTAGGCTGAACCTTCCACCACCGCTGCTACCAATTCGCCCGATTTGGGGCGAAGCGGTAGCAGCCCACCACTGAATGCCACATACTCAGTTTTTGAGAGTAGGGAAACCCTGGAGTCACAGTCTGGGGTCAGTGTTTGAAAAGCTCTCCTCTGTCATCTCTGTAATGAGGGCATCAACATAGTTAGTTGCCCTAGAGTGCATGACCTTCCTGTAGAATTGGTAAGTAAATAAGAGTAGGTGTTCTGTCCCCGTCTCACACACGCACACAAACAGTCAGCCAGGAGTTAATAAAACCAGCAGTCAGGAATTCCTTTGAGATAACAGAATTGGCAGCAACCCAGTAGCTGCCTGCCAAAAAACTTTACTCACAAAGGGAGTTTTTTCTCCTCCGTCCAATACATCAAAATAAGTCCACAAAAAATTGTCAAGTCCAGTCCAAAATGAATCCAAGGAGGGCATATAACAAAGTTCCAGAAATGAGGACTTTCCAGAGGTGAGGCGTGGGTCGAGGTGACACGGAAAAGGAGCGCTCCGTACTCCATGTCAATTTTTCGGCATTTCGGGCCCCATAGCGGGTGAGATCGGTCCTGGGGTGGACTGAAAGAAAGAGGGATACTTCGGAGGAGGCAGCGTGGAGAGGTGCGGTCTCCCGCTGCACCGAGAAGAGCCCTTATTCCAGACGCGGGAAGAAGACGGCCAAGTCGGTCAGACCAAAGACTCATCGCTTCAAATCTTTAAAGCAGGAAGTGAAAGAGTGAGCACGGGGTGAAAAAATCGAGGTGAGCAGGAGGACAAAAGTTTAAATAACTTTATTGTCGATTTCTGCAAGGAGGAGATCAACTCTAGAGCCCGGTGGAGTAGCGAAGAGACAGAGAGACTCGGAAAGAAACAGGCGGCAAATAGCGAGGGGAGCAAAGTGACTCAGCGAAACCTGGCACAATAGTTCTATTTGTTAAAGAGACTTTTGAAAGAGAATACATCTAAGAGGAATAAATTTCGGAGGGACAAGGACAGAAAGCAGGACGCTGACTTTTTTCTTTCTGGATTAAGCTACACCAATGGAGAAAATTGATACAGACAACAACTAAATTGGGGATATAAAGTAATTGTAAAACAACGACTGCCATTTTTGATTATTATTATTTTTTGCTTTCTAATCATAAGAAGAGTGAAATAAATATTAGTGGACCTTGATGAACTACAAAATTACAAAAACGAAATCAGTGGAAAGAACAGTAAATCCTATGTAATTAATTTTTAAAAGGAAATTTATATATATTTATATTCCTATTATTATTATCTTATTACATATTTATAGACTATAGACATTTTTAATATATTCTAAATATAATAACTACTAATACTTCTATTGTGTAATTAAAATTATAGTAATTTGTTTATAAGTAATTATCTCTTAATTAATTTATCTTTAGCTATATTAATATTTTTTTCCTAGCAGATTAATTTACCTTAAATAGTATTAATTAATAGACATATATATTGAAATTAGTATTGTTTAAATATTGTAATATTGAACATAATTTGATTGTTATGTTTTGAGTGAGATCAAATCTTTGGAAATGTTTAATAGGAAAATTAAGTAATTTTCTTAGTGACAGAATATTATTACATAATTATGTAGGGTATATTTCAAAAGATAGACTTTTATAGGATATAAGGAGTTTATAGTTTACAGTTTTGTATAATACAATCAATTGAACTGATAACTAATTAAAATAATAGAGGAAGAATAGAGATATAAGGAAAACTAGCAAGATAATATAGATTGTGGTCAAACTTTTGAAAATAAGAAGACATTTAGCAGAGGAGTGATTGAAATAGAAGCTATTTAACCTTATTTAAAATTATAACAACAATAGTATAACAATAGTATAAGGGAAAATAAGAGTTTTGACTTGATTGAGAAATGGATGTTAATTTGGGATAAGGTAGACAGAATTCTAGAAAAACAGTATAAAATCTTGAAAGAAATGTCATCAACTACAGTAACTATGGTAAAGACAGGGAAGAAGGTTACTCCTACACCAATAGGACTAATGGCATCTCCAGCCACGCAGAAAACTATAGAAACAATTTTCCCAACTGAAAAACAAACTTCGACCATAAACATGCAGACGGTACAGACTACATTGACAACAATACAAGAGACCATGCAAAAAATGCAAGAATGTATGTTCAAAAATCATGAGGAAACTGGGAGAGACTTAGATGAAATTAAAAATTCGGTCAAAGAAGATATTCAGAAATTAGATGGGAAAATGGACTCTATTCAGGAGATCATTTCAAAAAATGATCAAAGGATTACAGCCATAGAAGAAAAGTCAGAACGAACAGAAAAGAAAATAGAGCTGATAGAAGTAAAAATGACCGGCCTTAATAAAGAACTTGAAAATACCGTAGCACAGTATTACATCAGAAATTACATCAGAGCCCAGAAAAAAAGAAAGAAATAGCAATTAACTTCTTTCAAAATCTATATAAGCAAGAAAAGGTAGAAATAGAAGAAATAAATCAATACTTAAAAGAGGAGCAAATGCCCATATTAACGGAGGAGGAAAAAAAGATGTTAAATAGGGAGATTACAATGGAAGAATTACAGGAAACCATTAGGAAACAAAAAAACAATAAAACCCCGGGTACAGACGGGCTACCAATATAACTATATAAAGAACTAGGAACATCATTAAATGGGATATTAATAGAGGTTTACAATGAGGCATTAAAAGAAGCAAAAATACCAGAATCTTGGAAAGAGGCATATAGCTCATTAATCCACAAAGAAGGGACAAATACAACACAAATTAGTAATTATAGGCCGATTTCATTATTAAATACAGATTATAAAATTTTTATGAATTTAATAGCAAATAGATTAAAAATAATATTAAATAATAAAATACATTCAGACCAGAATGGAATCTTGCCGACGAGACAAATTAAAATTAATTTAAGAATGGTGATAAACATAATAGAATACTACGAGGTGCATCCAGAGAAACAAGCAGCCCTTGTTTTTCTGGATGCAAAAAAGCATTCGATCGAGTCAATTGGAAATTTTTTGACACAACAAATAAAAAATATGGAATTTGGCGAGAAATTTGGAAAGATAATATCTACAATATATACAAACCAGAAGGCAAGACTGTTAGTTAATGGGGAATTAACAAATTATTTTGAAATAGGTAGAGGAGTAAGACAAGGATGTCCACTCTCGCCCCTGCTTTTTATCTTAACCTTGGAAAACTTGCTCAGGATAATTAGATTAAACAAAAATATAAAAGGACTTAAAGTAAAAGGAGAAGAATACAAGGTCCAAGCTTTTGCTGATGACCTTGTATTCTTCATAGAAGACCCATTGGAAACACAATTAAAATTGATGGAGGAAATTGAGAAATTTGGCAAGGTGGCAGGGTTAAAAATTAACAAAAATAAAACCAAAATTTTAACCAAAAACTTAAATACAAAACAAATAGAAGAACTGGAACAACAATCGGGACTGCAAGTAGTAAAAAAGATAAAATACCTAGGTATAAATTTGACAACTAGAAATATAGCAATCAAAGATAATAACTATGGAGAATTAATACAACAAATTAAAAAAGATTTAGAGAGATGGGGGAATCTAAAGCTATCGTTATTAGGACAAATAGCGGCGATAAAGATGAACATACTTCCAAGGATCCTCTACCTGTTTCAAACCATCCCGATCAAACTAGAAATTTTTTTTTCCACAAATCTGAATAAATTAATAGCAAAATTTATATGGGAGGGGAAAAAACCGAGGATAAATTTAAAAACACTACAAGATGATAGATTAAGAGGAGGCTTTGGCCTACCAGCCTGGGAAAAATACTACAGAGCGGCAAGTATAATATGGATTAAGGACTGGGTTAATTTGGAGAACCAAAGAGTATTTTTTTTTATTGAAAAAGTTTTACAATACAGTTTTTTCCCCATTTCCCCCCCCTTTTCCCCCCTCCCATCCACCCCCCCTTCCCTTCCCCTCCCCCCCCCCTTCCCTCCCTGGGCTTCCTTTACAAATAAAACATTAATCTTATATATCAATCAATATTAAACAAAAAAATATAGGTGAAATCCAGATAACGTATCATAAATTTTAACATTGAGTAAAGTAAAATTAATATATCAAATATATGCTAAACATAAGTCATGTATACATACTTATCAGGTACTTCTAACATTATATTTTTTCCCCTAAATCAAATATATACTAACCATAAATCATATATAAAAACTTAACAGATATTCTTAAGATTTTTCTAGACAACAGTATAACAAATATATATAAACTTATTTTTAACATAATTTTTCTAAGTAGTGATATAGTAAATATATATAACATTTTCTAAATAACAATATAATTTCAAATGTTTACTAAAATAGTTATAATAAAAATAATTATGAATCATATATAAAAACTTAACAGATATTCTCAAAATTTTTCTAGACAACAGTATAACAAATATATATAAACTTATTTTTAACATTATAATTTTTCTAAGTAGTGATATAGTAAATATATATAACATAATAAGTTTTCTAAATAACAATATAATTTCAAATATTTAATAAAATAGTTATAATAAAAATAATTATGAATCAAATGCTAATTGAAACTTCTTGGTTTGATATTTGTTCTGCACATAGTCTACCCATTTCTTCCACTCCCTAACAAAGGCTTCATGGGTCCTGTCTTTTAAGTATGCAGAAATCTTTGCCATTTCCGCAAAATTAACCATCTTCAATGTCCATTCCTCTATAGTAGGTACACTATCTTTTTTCCAATATTGTCCAATCAGTAGCCTAGCTGCAGTAATCATATATAAAATCAATCTCGTTTCACTCGGTGAACAATCCTTAACTATACCCAACAAGAACAATTGCGGAGAAAATTGAAGCTTCTTTTTCAAAACATTCTGCATAACCCACCAGAGTTTAATCCAAAATGCTTTCACTTTTCTACAGGTCCACCAAATATGAAAGTATGTAGCATCCAAACAATCACACCTCCAACATTTAGGTTGAACATTTGGATACATACATGACAATTTCTTGGGATCTAAATGCCATCTATAAAACATTTTATAGAAATTTTCCCGCAGATTCTGTGCTTGAGTAAATTTGACATTCTGGACCCAGATCTTTTCCCATGTTTCCAACATAACTGGTTCTGCAAAATTTTGTGCCCACTTTATCATACAATCTTTAACTAATTCGCTCTCTGAATCTCTTTCCAACAGTAAATTATACACCCTCTTGATATGCATCGGCACTTTCCGTTTCATCTGAGTCACCAAATCTTCTTCATGTAGCATTAAGCCAATTTTCTGGTCTTCTCTCCATCTCGATTGAAGTTGAGAATACTGCAACCAAGTTAAATTCCTGCCTTCTTCCAACAGAGTTTTCAAAGGTTTCAAACTCCAACTGCCCCCATCATAAAAAAGCATCTCTTTATATAAAATCCCCCCGAGTGACTTTATATTCCGGATGATTTACCCAAGATCCAACCACAAAGGTATTTTGTAATCCAATTTAAACTGGTGCTTCTTCCAAACTCTTATCAAAGCATGTCTCAATATATGACTTTTAAATACGTTGTCCAGCTTGTCTTCATAAAATAAGAATGCATGCCAACCAAAGTCCAAATCATGGCCTTCTATATTCAAAATTTCAGTTTTTGTTGTTCCAAACCAATCACCCACTTGCGTCAACACTGCAGCTTCATAATATAAACGTAAGTTTGGAACTTTAAGGCCACCTCTTTCACGAACATCTTGCATAATTTTAAATTTAACTCTTGGTTTTTTCTCATTCCAAATAAATTTATTTAGTCCTGATTGCCATTCGGTCAAGATTTTATCACTTTTAAGCACCAGAATCATTTGAAACAAAAACAGAAATCTAGGTAGAACGTTCATCTTAACTGCTGCTATTCTGCCAAGTAAAGATAGTTGCAGTTTCTTCCAAGTTTCAAGACCTTTTTGAATCTTACGCCACAAAACCTCATAATTGTTTTGAAAAAGTTTTATATTAGAAGCTGCAACCTGAACTCCTAGATATTTCACCTTTGTAACTATTTCAAAACCTGCCAACCTTTCTAGTTCACTCTTTTGTGGTTCCAGCATATTTTTAACTATCATCTTAGTCTTTTTCTGGTTTAGTCTAAAGCCTGAGACCAAACCACATTCCTTTATAGTATTTTTCATCTGAATGATTGATTCCAAAGGTCGTGTTAGGGTAACAACCAGATCATCTGCAAATGCTTTTGTTCTATAGTCCTTTTGCTTTATAACTATTCCGTTCAGATTATTTGAGTCCCGTAAGGAATTCAACAAAACTTCTAAAGTTAAAATAAACAACAGTGGAGATAACGGACAACCTTGTCTAGTTCCTTTTTGTATATGAAAGTTAGTAGTTAAACTTCCATTGATAACTATTTGTGCTGTCTGTTCTTGATAAATTGCTGAAATCGCATGTATAAACTGATCCCCAAAGTCCATTTTAAACAAAGTCTTTTTTAGAAAGTCCCAGTTGACTCGATCAAAGGCCTTTTCCGCATCCAAAAACACCAGCGCTGCAGAGATCTGTTTATTTTTCTCAAGATATTCCAATAAATCTATG
The DNA here is from genome assembly GCA_038048745.1 of Coluber constrictor foxii. Classification (NCBI taxonomy): domain Eukaryota; kingdom Metazoa; phylum Chordata; class Lepidosauria; order Squamata; family Colubridae; genus Coluber; species Coluber constrictor. The sequence goes on along the minus strand of CM075966.1, from coordinate 69,348,074 downwards.
AGTTGCCTCACATTGTCCTTCATGTATCTGCCCTCTATAAAACCAGCTTGATCATGGTGAATCACCTCTTGGATAACTGGCATCAATCTGTTGGCTAATACTTTTGCAAAAATTTTATAATCCGTATTCAAGAGAGATATTGGTCTAAAATTTTCTGGTTTTGAAGAACCATCTTCCTTTGGTATCAGTGAAATAAAGGCCGTCTTCCATGAGGGGGGTACTTTACCCCCCTGCTGTATACTACAAAATAAGTCCTTAAGATGTTCAACCAATTCTGATTGTAAAGTTTTATAATATACTGCTGTCAATCCGTCCGTCCCAGGAGCTTTAGCTATTTTCAATTGTTTTATTGCAAATAAGATCTCTTCAGATGTTATAACTTGATTCATTCTTTCCTTTTGTTCTCTTGAAATTTTAGTAACTCTCCTCTTCTCAAGATATTCATCAATAAAGTCATTCTTTATATCATCTTTGTAGTATAAGTTGGAATAATAATCTAAAAAGGCTTGTTGTATTAAACTTTGTTGGAAAACTTGTTTACCTTTATATTCAATAGTATCAATTATACGAGAACTTCGTTGTTTTCTCAAAGTATAGGCCAACCATCTACCAGGCTTATTGGCATTACAAAAAGTATTGTGCTTTGCAAATCGCAAATTAGTTGCCGTTTGATCAGCCATGAGCATTTGAAATTGGTCCTTCAAAAGTTTTATAGTTTCCTGTAATTTCTCATCGGTCGGATTCTTTATATGCAATTGTTCTTTTTCCTTTATTTCTGACTCCAATTCTATTCTTATCTTTTGTTGAGTTGACCTATGCTTAGAATTCATATAAATCAGTACACCTCTCATATATGCCTTGCTTGCATCCCAAACAACTTCAATAGGTGTACCCTTATTCAAATTCAGTTGAAAAAATTCTTTGACATGTTTTTTAAGGTCAGATATATTCTTCTCATATCTAAACAAGTTCTCGTTCATTCTCCAAGATCTTCTCTCCCTCTTGCTGAATTCCATTTCCATCCATATCGGACTATGATCCGTTAAAGTTCTGGGACATATCTTAGTCTTAATCATTTTAGTAAGTAAATCAGATGTAGCCAGCATAAAATCAATCCTAGAAAAGGATTTATGTCTATCCGAAAAAAATGTAAAATCCAGTTCCTTCGGGTGTTGAACTCTCCATACATCCTTCAATTCTAATTCTTCTTTCATCGCAAAGAACGTCTGTGGTAGTTTATTCCCCCCTTAGCCGATGTCTTCTTGTCTAAAGTTGTATCAATCACACCATTCCAGTCTCCCATAATCAAAATTGACTTATAATTCCATTGCAATATTTTAGCATGTAATAATTTATAAAAGGTTTCCTGCTGTTGGTTTGGGGCATAAATTCCAATCAAAAGCAACGGGACATTCTGTATATTTATTTCAATTGCGATATATCTTCCATCATCATCATCCGATTCTATAAGTTTAGCTGGTAATCTTTTCGAAATATACAAAACTAATCCATTCTTTTTCGCAGAACTAGAAGATATAAAATGTAATCCTAATTTAGAGTTTATCAAATATTTTTGATCCTGAGTTCTAATATGAGTTTCTTGCAAACAAACAACATCGTTTTTATACTGCTTCAAATAAAATATTTTCCTTCTTTTCTGTGGAGAGTTCAACCCATTCACATTCCATGATAGAAATCTAACTGTCATCTGAGGATTCACGAAGCGAATCGAGCAATCGCCGAAGACCCTGTTCAATAGCAGAGGTCTTTGGTCTCGCTCCTCCCACTGCTTCTGATTTCTGTATTTTCCCATTTGCCCCCTTCTCTTCTTGTGGTACCATGGACCTCTGCTGTTTTTGCTTCTCTAATCTTTGCTTCTCTGCTGCACGAGTTATACGTTGATCTTTCGGTTCTTGCGCCAACAGTTCAAGGTCCAGATCCACCTCTCTTGTACTTCTGGGGTGCTTTATTTTAGGCTCTGGGAGATCTGCAAAAAAATCCTCTGAGAAACCACCTACTGCTCCTAAAAGCTCTTCTCTTGCTATTGCTCGAATTGCATGTAATTCTTCTTGTCTAGACAGTTCTTCAATCCCTCCTTCAAGATCCTTATCTTTAACAACTCCTTCTACAGTTAACAATGTAGATGAACGTGGGGGTGTTGAAGCTCTTTTAAGAACATTGTGATAAAAATGCTCTGCTTTTTCCAGAGTATTTATACGATATCTTACATCCTCATATCTCAAAATTATGCCAACTGGAGCATCCCATCTAAATGGGATCTGACGCCTTTTCAATTCATTCACCAAAAATCCGTAATCCTTCCGATCCCTTAACATTTTAGGTGGTAACTCTTTAAAAACACCAATTTGATTACCATCAAGTTGGGCAGTGGTGAGAAAAGATTTTTGCAAAATTTCATTTCTCAGTCTTCTATCAGTAAAATAAATCACAACATCTCTAGGCAAATTCCTTTGTCTCGCCACACGAGAGTTAACCCTGTAAATCTTATCAATTCTGCTGCCAATTAGCTCAGGTTCAATCTTTAAAATCTTAGCCAGTACATCCACACAAACTGCTCTCAGATCTTCTCTGTTATTTTCCCTTATCCCCCTCAATCTTAAAGCAAACTCCATAGCCCGAAATTGCATCATTGTGATTTCATCTTCCAATCTCTGGTTTCTAACATCAACTTTAAAAAATTTCTCTTCTGCATCTTTCTTATTGGATTCAACTTCTGTATTTAATTCATCCACTTTTTTCTCCACCACCATCAGTGCATCTGTGAGAGCAGTTACTGCTTTGGTTACATTCTAGTTCAACTTATCACTTTTTTCTTTAACCCACTCCTTCATTTCCTTTTGGTTTTTCTCCATCTTTTCCTCCAGCTTCTTCATTTTCTCAACAACACCTCCCACAGACTTAGCTATAAAGGCTTTCAAATCCTCATTTCCACTTCCTTGAATTTGAGTCTGAGTCTGTGGTTGTGGCTTAACTGGCTTTTCTTTTGTCTGATGCGTGGGGGATTCCCCCCCCCCACTTTTTTTGAAGCCATGCCTGTACACAGTCTTAGCCTCTGAAGAAAAGAAAATCTTCCTCCTTTTTCTCTTACTCCAGTTTTCCTCCCCAGTTTTGCAAAAAAGGAGTCAGATAAATTGTATTTCTACTTTAAAGTCTTGCCAGAATATTTCTTTCAGTTACTGCCAGGCAAGCTTAATTGTCACTTAATTGTCACTTTCACTTTCCAGTTTCACTTTTTCCGTTTTAGCCAGTCGCCATTTTCTCACACACTTTCACACAGAAACTCTTAAACTGAGGATTTTTTTAAATACTTGTTCTAAACTTCTTGAAACAGATCCAGATCTCACCAAATTCTTTACTTGCAACAAAGTTCCGATATTGAAGGTGGAGTTGCTCCCGTCGTCTCGCTCTGCCGTTTAACAGAGGTCCCTCACCGCGTGGAGCTTCAGTGGGTTGGGGAGGGAGCCCTCACTCTGAACGCCCTCCAGGGCAAAAGAGGAACCCTGGGGGCAATTCAGGGGGCTCTACCTGCTCCCACCGGCTCTATCCTCCCTTCCAGACCAAAGAGAGGATTTTCCAAGCCGCCTGCCAGCTGCAGGACGGCTCTAACGCACAGCGAAGTCGGCGGCCATAAGAAGACCGTCCGGCGACGACGGAGACGCCACCGGAAGCCCGAGAACCAAAGAGTATTGAAATTGGAAGGTCATGATCTATTAAAAAGCTGGCACGCTTATTTATGGAACATTGGAAATAAAACATATAAACATTTTAAAAACCATATAATAAGAAATTCTTTAATTACTACCTGGTTGGAAATCAAACGTAAGCGCTACATAAAAGTCCCAGACTGGCTATCTACACTAGAGGCAACAACACATCCAAATGTAATGTATCCCAACACATCAACTACGCAAAAAATAATAAGATATAAAGAAATTTTAGATATAAATGGGAGACTCAAATCCCGACAAGAGCTTAGGGACCTGGGCATAGAAATAGACTGGTGGCCATATTTGTTAATACAAAGTAGATATAAAAAAGATAGTGAAGAAGGAGGAGTCAATATAAAACCCAATCAATTAGACAAACTATTAGAAACCAAAGAGGGAAAATTAATTTCAAAGATTTACAAATATCTACTTGAGCTCGATTTGGCAGAAAACATAGTCAAAGGCCAAATGATAGCCTGGGCCAGGAATATTGGGAGGAATATAAAATTAGAAGAATGGGAAATGATTTGGAAAAACAATTGTAGAATAACAAAGGCAGTAACATTCAAAGAAAACCATTACAAGATGTGGTATAGGTGGCACCTAGCCCCAGCTAGATTAGCAAAAATGTATCCAAATTGTAACCCGACTTGTTGGAAATGCAGACAATCACCGGGAACATTTTATCACCTCTGGTGGCTCTGTCCAAAAATAAAAAAATTCTGGATGAAAATTAGAAAATGGATAATAGAAATAACAGAAGAAAAGATTGACCTAAAACCTGAATTTTTTTATTAGGCATACTTAAAAAAGAAAGTAAAAAAGAAATAAAATATATTACACTACACATAATTACGGCAGCAAGACTAACCCTAGCCCAATCTTGGAAATTAGAACAGTTGCCAACAGAAGAACAAATAATACAAAAAATATTTATATGTGCAGAAATGGATAGATTAACTTTAAAACTAAATAACAAGGAAGACTCACAGTATTATCAAATATGGAACAGATGGTATGAATGGATTAATAGACAAGGAAAAAAATAGATGTCAAATACATTAAGAAACTAAAGGTAACAAATTTACACCGTCAACAGCAAATTAAGATTAATCTATATATATGGTTATATGCTTAAATATCATAGATAGATAATTTTGCTTATTAATATTAGAATATAGGTAATATAGAATTGTATTTTTGTTTTTAGAGTTAAGAATGTTTTTGTATCTTTTTTATCTGTTTATATTAAATAAAGTTTGTTTTAATTTTTTTTTAAAAAAATCAGGAAACTGGCAAAAAAAAAAGTTCCAGAAATGCAGTATGACTTGCTAGCTTTTCAGTTTTGTCCGTCAGAAGGCCTGAATGGCCACCACACCCCCTTTTATCCCCTGTGGGGTGTGGTCCAGTGACTCAGCTTAATCTCTGGCATGCCTCTTTCTCTGCTGCGTGTGCTTGTCCTTCCAACGTTGTTGGGGATCCAGCCAAGACTCATCTTCGTCGCTGTCTAACTGCGGCTGTTCCAAAGTGCCTGGCTCCTGGCCTATCTCTTGGCCTTCAGAGGACACCTGAAGCATTGCCAGAGAGGAGGGTCCTGGAGAGGGAGGCCTTGCCAACTCCTCTCCTTCACTTTCGGAGTCTTCTCCCTCTGATAAGACAGGCTCGGGGGTCGGAGTCACAACAGTAGGCTCTCAATCCACACAGTAGGAACCATCCTGGGGGGACCCTCACATAACTGTAGGAAAAAGGGATAATTTCTGTATGATTGCAAGTCAGTTTTGTATTGTTCAGACTTTTTGAGACCTTTGGTGTCTGACATCATGTAAGGCTAAAGCACATGGCTGAATTAGTGATGGTGGCAATGTGGAGGGTGTACATACTTTGTTCTTTTGAATCAGAGATGATTCCCCAATCAAAGATGTTGGAATATGAAGCTGTGAGGGAGAAATCCCTAAGACTTCTTGAGGATGGCTTGTGGTCCTGAGGTTACCCCCATTAGGCATGTGGTGGAGATATCCTTTACAGACTTCACTCCCACTAAACAGAAATCAGTGGTGTTGAGTACCTTCTGTGCTAGGTACTCCCAGATGTTCCCTTTGTCTGGGAAGAGGTTTGGCTCTAGGAACTCCTTTGCACAGGTTACAAACATGAATACACAGAATATTTTACAAAGTCCATTTACAGTTATTTTCCCATGTCCTCTTGCTGTCCCCTTTCCCATCTTGTCCAATTTTGAAAAAAGTTTTCAGAGTCCACTCCTCAGTTTCAGGGTTTCTCTTGAGCCTCAAGGGAGGAACCTTTGGTGATGTTGTTGGTGCTGGGCTGTAGTCCACAAGAGCTGGTTTTGTGAGTCCAGTGGATCCAGGAATTCCTTTCCATGACCTTGATGGCTGTCTGTGTAGTCAGCAGGATCTGGAAGAGTCCTTTCCACTTGGGTTGTAGGGGTGAGGTCCTGGTGAAAGATTTGATCCACACCCAGTTTCCTGGCTCGAATGGATGGAGTGTTTCTTCCAGGGGCAGGGTCTGTGTGAGGGCGCTCTGTCTTCACAGGGTCTGAAGTCTTTTGTGTAGGGCTGTGGGGTAAGCAGAAAGAACTATATCCCCCTTTTCTAGGCTGAGGGAATGAGGGTCCAGGCCTTTTGATGTATCGGGGGGGGGGGGGCAAAAAGCAGCTCGAAGGGGGAAATACCCACGTCTCGTCAAGGCCTGGTCGTGATGTACAACAGGGCAATAGGTAGTACTTGTGGCCAGGCTATGTGTGTCTCCTGGCAAAGCTTGTCCAGGAGGGTCTTGACCTCTTTGTTAGCTCTCTTTGTACCCCCAGAAGAAGTTGGAGAATAAGGCACATGAAGGTTCTGGGTGATTCCAAGGGCCTGGAATACGTGGGTAAGGACCTGGGATATAAAATGTCTCCCCTGTCCATGCCCAGAACACTTGGTACCCCAAATCTGGGCACAATATCCTTAAGGAGGTGTCTGGCTGTTTCAAGGGCTGTGGCATGGCAGCATGGAAAGGCCTCCACCCAATGCGTTAATTGATCCCGGCATACCAGGGCATATTGATACCCATTCACCCTAGGTAGCTGTATATAGTCCATTTGTACCTTTTCAAAAGGTCTTTGTGCACACCGTCTTCCCCCTCCATGGATGGCTTTCTTGGAGGTAGCGTTATTCACTTGACAGGTCTGACAGGTGCTTGCCACCCTTGTTGCCTTGCTATATGCCCCTGGCACATACCAAACCCTCCTTATGGCATCCACCATTGCTTGGCTCCCACAATGACTTTAGAAATGCAGTCTCTGGCAGAGTAATTGTAGGAGGTGGCGGGGTGATGACCAAAACTCGTTGCAGTATTCCAAGTGTGGTCTTACTGAGGAATTATAAAGTGATACTAAAACTTCACATGATTTTAATTCTATCCCTCTGTTGATGCAGCCTAGGAATGTGTTGGCTTTTTTTGGCAGCTGCAGCACACTGCTGGCTCATATTTAATTGCTTGTCCACTAGGACTCCTAGATCCCTCTCACAGTTACTGTTATTGAGCCAGGTACTACCTATTCTACTGTATGGTTTTCTTGACTACTCTAAGTGTAGAACCTTACTTTTCTCACCACTGAATTTGTCTATGGAGTTTCTCAGTCATCCAGGTCACAGTTGTCTCAAAGGTGCTTTTTCAAAATGCAGCTGGACTGTTTTCTTTCTTGAGGAAGACATTTCACTTCTCATCAAAGAAGCTTCTTTAGTTCTGACTGGATGGTGGAGGTGGGATGGAAGGATTATATTCCTTTGCAATCATCTGGTTGTTAGCACTCTGAGAGACATTAAGGCCACTTGGGAGTTTATCTGTGCCCTCAGGGTCACCTGAATCAGAGTGTGAATGGGTGTGGAAGCTTCTTGGAACTGCTGAAAGGACTGTGTTGTAGACAGGAGATAAATGATGTCATATCCCTCCCCCTCTGTTGAGAGAGGGCTGCTCAATTTTGACATAGATGGCCTCTTTGACCCTTCTTTCAAACCAGTGGACTTCTCTATCCAGAATGTGGACTTTGCTGTCTTCAAAAGAGTGGCCTTTGTCTTTCAAATGCAGATGGACTGCTGTCTCTTGTCCTGATGAGTTTGTTCTCCTATGTTGTGCCACGCATTTGTGAAGTGGTTGTTTTGTTTCTCCAATGTAAACTGCCTTAGAGTATTCTTGGGATTAAAGTGTGCATGTATGTTACCTTATTTTCAACCAACAAAAACAGACAACAGACACAAACTGAGCAATGTGATATATGCAATACAATGCAGTGAGACATGTGCAAATCTGTACATTGGAGAAACAAAACAACCATTTTACAAACACATGGCACATCATAGGAGAACAAACCCATCAGGACAAGATTTGAGATCACCACTGAATTGCATTTTGTCGGATAGGGCTTAGTGTTCAGGTCTGTCAAGATCCTTCTGGATCTTGAGCCTTCTGGATCTTGGGTGTTGGCTATTACCCCCAGCTTGGTGTTATTTGTAAATTTGAGTTCCCCTTCTATCCCCTCATCTAGATAATTTATAAAGCTGTTGAAGAGTGCTGGGTGTAAGACTGAACATTGGGGTATCCCATTGCATGCTTTCCACCATGTAGATGTAGTTCCATTGAGGACTGCACGCTAGGTGCGGTTGGGTAACCAATTGCAAATCCTTCTGGTGGAGGTACAGTCTATCCCACATTTTTCTATCTTACCAAGAAGTAGTCTGTGGTCTACTTTCTCTTTTTTTAAAAAAAAAAGTATTAAATTTCGAAAGATTAAAATACACAGTACAAAAAGAAACATAATACACAAAAAAAGCAAGAAAAACACACACACACTAACAATATATATATAACACCAAAAACAAACATATCAAAATTTCAATACTAATAACAACTTTTCTGCATCGGTATCTCTAACCTATTTAACCTCTTTACACAAATTCTACTTCTAAATATCTCTATCTTAAACTTACATCTTTATTTAAATTATCTTGACTTCTATTTACAATTCAATCTCATAACAAAAACATCCCTTAAATTTTATGTTTACTCTCCAGCCAGGAATACCATTTATTCCATATTAAATAGTACTCGGTGTCCTCCCTCTCCTTCATTTCCATAGATAATCTGTCCATCTCTGCACATTCATATATTTTTTTTAATTATGATTTGATTTGGAGGGGTGTCTTGTTGTTTCCAATTTTGTGCTATCACAATTTTACTTGCCGTTAGTATGTGTAATATGATATATTGTATCCTTTTCTGCATTTTCCCTTCCAGAATACCCAGGAGAAACAGTTCCGGCTTTCTTTCTATCTTCTGTCCTGTTATTTCATCCAGCCATTTTTAAATCTTGCCCCAAAATTTCCTAATCTTAGGACAGGTCCACCACATGTGGTAGAATGTCCTTTGTTTGTGTCCACACCTCCAACAGTTCAGAGACCTATTCAAGAACATCCTGTCCAATCTCGCTGGTGGCAAATGCCATCGGTTGAACATTTTGTAAAGATTTTCTTTATAAGCATCTGACATCATTAGTTTGTAATTTCTCTCCCATAATCTATCCCATTGATCCAAATGAATATTATGTCCAAAATTTTTTGCCCAACTAATCATTGTTTATTTCAGTTTCCTCTTCCATTTTAAATTTCAACAAAAAATTATACATTTTTTGTGATCATTTTCCCCCCGAATCCTAATAATATCTTATCAAGTTCCAATTGTACTCTGTATATGCCAAATTGTTCCTTATCTTTTTTATATTTTGTTTTAATCTGCAAGTATGGCCATCAGTCAATTTTTATTCCTTTTTTTATTAGATCCTGTTCTGACTTTAAATTTCCAATTTCATCTAATAGGTCCGAATAACTTACTATTTTATTTAAATCCAATACATTGGGATAGATTAGGGCCTCCATCATTGATATCCAAACTGGAACTTTCATATAATGATTTTTCTTTATAATATTCCAAATATCGATCAAAGCATTTCACACTAGATGTCTCTGGAAGTACATATGTGTCTTAATTTTCCCTTCCCAAAGGAATGCATGCCATCCCAATTGGAGGTCATGGCCTTCCAATATTAATATTCTCTTATTTCTTAATTGGATCCAATCTTTTAACCAAGTTATTGCAGCTGTCTGATAATATAATTCCCAATCGGGTAGGCTGAATCCTCCTTTGTTTCTGGAGTCCTGCAGAAGTTTACATTTTATTCCCCAGCCAAATGAATTTACCTATCATTCTATTTAGATATTCAAAAAACGGTTTCCCTAGTCTAATTGATATTGATTGAAAAAGATACATTAATTTAGGTAATACATTCTACCTATTAAGGATAGCTGTAATTTGGCCCAAATATATAAATCTTCTTGAATTTGTTGTATTAATTTATCATAATTGTCTTCTTTTATTGTAGAACATTTCGCCGTAAGCCAAATTCCTAAATATTTCACCTTTTTAGCAGTTTGAATCCCCAATTTCCTTTCCAATTCTTCCTGTTGTCTTTTTGTACAATTCTTCATTAACATTTTAGTTTTTTCCTTATTTATTTTAAGCCCTGCTACTTTACCAAATTCTTCAACTTCATTTATCAAGATGGTTCCTGTCTCCAAAGGATCTTCCATGATAAAAACTAGATCATCTGTGAATGCTTGGAGCTTGTATCCCTCCTGTTTGACTTTCAAACCCTTTATTGTTTGATTTTTCCTAATTTGTATTAACAATATTTCCAAAGATAATATAAATAATAGAGGTGACAGGGGGCATCCCTGACTTACCCCTTTAGTTATATTACTGTATTTTTCAGAGTATAAGACGCACCGGAGTATAAGACGCACCTTAATTTTGGGGGAGGAAAACAAGAAAACAAGAATTCTACCTCTGCCTACCAGCATTTAAGGTGGCACTGCTTTACGCCGCCCTCCTCCTCCTCCTGCAAGCAAGAGGTGCCTCAGAGACTCGGCTGGGAAAGAGGGCGTCGATTACTGATAAATTATTCTCCAGAAAACTTACCAAGGTGCTCCTGCGATCTGCAGGGACTACTTGCTTTCCCCCAAAGAGACCCCTTGCATGCTCTGGTGGGAGGGACAGAGCACAGCCTGAGGAACAAACCTCTTTGGGACAGTCTGGGGGGTATCTGCCCAGCAGCTTCAGGGAACAAGGTGGGTGCCACAATTTTCAGCTGGTCACCACTCTGGCCGCCCAGCAGCCAGCTCAGGGCAGACAATGGTCATAATGACTTCACTCCCCAGCAATGTGAGGAGCTGCCACCGCTGCTGCCTAAGCCCTCTCCACACCCAGGAGCTGAATGGGAGCTCCTAAAGTGAAACATCCTTCCTTTCCAGCCACCGCTGCCCGGATTCCCCAATGCAATTCTCAGAGCTCCGTTTCAGGCGGCAGGCGGCCAGTTCCCCTGTAATGTGCACCATTTTGGATTCAGGGAGGGGATTGCAGCGCTGCTGCCTGAAAGTGCTTTTCTTCCCATTGCACATTCAGAGTGCCCTTGTCCTCTTTCTCAGCAGACTCACCTTCTCTTTCCTCCTGGCCAGATCTGCCACCTGAAACGTGATGCACTTTTTTTGCCTCTGCAGACCCCATGTTTGGATGTTTGAATCCTGATGCCAAAGGAAAGCATTTTCGGGTGGCAGACCCGCAATCCCCTTCCCGATTCCAAACATGGGGTGTGCAGAGGCAAAAAAAGTGCATAAAAATACCATAAAATTATATATCAACGGAAAGATAATTTAATCAAGAATGTAATGCAATAACTTTTATGAAGGATTTGCTATTAGAATAGCAGTTACAGTATAAAGAAGAGAAGTGAAACACGTAGAAAAAAGGAGATATACAAAAATTATCACCATAGAAAAAAGGAGATATACAAAAATTATCACCATAGAAAAAAGGAGATATACAAAAATTATTACGTCAGTTAATACTTAGTTGGATAACCTTTAGCATTAGAATTACGGCCTTACAAGGTCTTCCCATAGAGTGAACCAAGTCTTTTAGTTCTGCAGTTGTTATAATGTGAAACCAAGATTGAATGATTGTTTCTATTAACTGGGTTTTATTGTGTTAGAGGAAAAACCTCTCAGCATGTTTGCTGCAACTAATTGATTGTTTGGTTGAACTGTTTGAATGAACCAATCAGAGCACAGCTTCCTGGCTCTGAGTTTCCCGCACTTTCCAACAGTCAGGGATGTGTATATAAGTAGCTGCAGGAACAGAGCCTAGCCAGAGCAGCTGAAGCTAAGCACTCTCTCACAGAGACTCTGAGACCAGAGAGACCGCCAGAGCTGAAGTCACTACAATGAGCTGAGTCACTGCCTTGCTCCTGAGAAGACTGACAAAGAACACAGAGAGCCTCTCACGTTTGGGAAGAAGACTAGAGCTGATGGACTTTGCTAAGAGGAGAATCCTGTAGGCTGTTGATGCCTCCTTGTAGGTTTTGTTTTTATGTGTTTTTTATTAATTAGTTTCTCAAGACTATTCAGTCAATTTCATGCCAGTGCATTTGTGTGCGTATCAGGCCACGGTCCACTCGAACCCAGAAACCCCTCATTCATAACATGTTGCTAGGTAGCTTCTGATTAACAAGTTTCTTTAGTCGGCTCCATAGATTTTCAATTGGGTTAAGGTCTGGGCTATTCTCAGCTCATTCCAGCAGTGGAATATGATTATATTGAAACTCCAAAAAAAGTGGTTAGCCATCAAACTTCAAAAATACACTTTTCTCAAAAGGTTTCCACAATTTTGGTCGCTACTGTAGATGACATTCTCATCTACACTGAAACCCTGGAAGAACATGTGAAACTGGTGCGGCAAGTGTTAAAGAAATTACTGGCAGCTAAACTATATGTAAAATTGTCAAAATGTTGGCTACTGCATATCATACCAGGGGGTGGAAATGGACCCGGGAAAAGTAAGAGCAGTCTTAGATTGGCAACCCCCATGCACCAGGAAACAACTGCAAAGTTTTCTGGGATTTGCAAAATTTTACTGCCAGTTTATTCCCTCGTTTTCAGAGATTGCCCTACCCAACACAGAGCTGCTAAAAACTGGGGGGCGGCCCTACCAAGCTGCGGCCAGGGCAACCTCTAAATTGGACTTTAGAATGCCAATAGGCATTTGAACGCTTAAAAAGGCTTTTTGCAGAAGAACTGGCATTAAGGCATCTGGACACAGAGCAACCTTTCATAGTCCAAGCAGATGCCAGTGATGTAGCAGTGGCGGCAGTCCTCTTGCAGAAAAATGCAGATGGAAACCTACTGCCCTGCACGTACACTTCCAAAAAACTCACCGAGACTGAGAGAAGATGGGCCATGTGGGAAAAGGAAGCATATGCAGTACGCTGGGCACTACTCACATGGAGACCATTTTTGGAAGGCAGTCAACAACCTTTTGAGGTTTGGACCAATCATAAAAATCTAGAGGCACTAAAAAAGCCTAGGAGACTATCCACTAAACAAGTACGGTGGGCACAGTACTTCAAACAGTTCAACTTTGAACTCAAATACATTCCCGGGGGGAGGGGGGAAACCTACTGGTGGATACTTTGTCAAGAAAACCACAATTCAACAGCAGAAGAGAGGAAATAATTCAAGCCATAATTCCTCCTTCCCAACTAGTGTCACAGGTCACCACCCAAGCACAAGCAAAAAAGCACAGCCCAAAGACAAAGATGCAGTGATCAAAAGATTGAAAGATGAGCTTTCAACTGACCCGTGGTACCAAGACAACAAGGACAATCTAACCCAAAAGGATGGTATAGCTTGGAAAGGGTCAAAACTATACATTCCCAAGACACTGCAAATCCAAGTCCCACAAAGGAGCCATGATTCTAAATAAAGGGGACATTTTGGCTACTTAAAGTCATTGCATTTAGCCAGGAGACAGTTCTGGTGGCCAAAGATGAAAAAAGACATTGAGGACTATGTAAAAAGCTGTGCCACTTGTGCAACAATGAAGATGAGACCTGGAAAGCCTCCAGGACTTCTCCAGCCAGTAGCAGAACCATCCCAACCTTGGGAGGAGATAGGGATGGACTTCATAGTAGAGCTTCCGGAGAGTGGCGGGGACACAGTTATTTGGACCGTGGTTGACTTATTCTCTAAACAAACCCATTTCATAGACTGCAATGGTCTTCCCTCAGCGAAGAAATTACCTAAACTATTTGTTAAACACATCTATCGGTTACATGGGGTTCCCTGCAGAATCATATCAGATAGGGGTGTCCATCTAGGAGTTTATAAAAATGATTGGGTCATCCCAAGGGCTAACTTCTGGGTTTCATCAGAGCACGAATGGTGTGGCGGAATGTGTGAACGCAATGATTGAGCAATATTTGAGATGTTATGTAAATTACCAACAATAGAATTGGGCAGAGCTATTACCGTTTGCTGAAGTAGCTTACAACAATGCAGTGCACAGTAGCATGGGGTTAACTCCATTTCAAATTAGCATGGGGATGGAATTTGTCCCTATGCCGGAGTTACCTACAAAGCAGTGGTGGGTTTCAAATTTTGTTTACTACCAGGTCCGTGGGCGTGGCTTGATGGGCATGGCATGGCTTGATTGGCATGGCTTGGTGGGCTTGGCAGGGGAAGGATATTGCAAAATCCCCATTTCCTCCTGATCAGCTGGGACTCAGGAGGCAGAGAATAGATGGGGGCGGTGCCAGTCAGAATTTTTACTACTGGTTTTCCAGAACTGGTCAGAACCTGCTGAAACCCACCTCTGCTACAGAGCCCTCCTCATCCATGTCAGTAAATGAATGGATGGACTCATTAAAAGATTCCTGGGAAAACACCAAGTGTGCTTTAGGGGAAGTCATGAAGATCAACAAAGTGCAAGCTGACAAACATCGCTCCCAGCAACCACAATTTAGAGTGGGGGATAAAGTTTACTTTTCTACTAAATATTTGAAGTTGCAGTGACCTTCTAGGACGTTAGGACCAAAGTTTTTATTTATTTATTTATTATTTATTAATTAGACTTATATACCGCCCTTCTCCTTACGGACTCAGGGCGGTGAACAGCCGAATAAAAACCAGTACATAAAAGTTAAAATATTATAAAAACAAATATAAATTTGGCTGAAAATTTAAAACAGATAAATATTAAAAATGAATCAACTCTAAAAAACTCTAAAAGATTTTAAAATTAGAAGGGATCAGGCTAGACCGGCAAGCTGAAAAAGATGAGTTTTCAGAGCCTGACGAAAAGTCCGGAGGTCGGAGATTGTTCTCAGTTCTGGAGGAAGATCGTTCCAGAGGGTGGGGGCTACCACAGAGAAGGCTCTCCCCGTGGGGGGTCGCAAGCCGGCATTATCTGGCTGACGGCACCCTGAGGAGGCCCTCTCTGTGGGAGCGAACCGGCCGGTGGGAGGCAATTGGTGGCAGAAGGCGGTCCCGTAAGTACCCTGGTCCTAAGCCATGGAGCGCTTTAAAGGTGATTATCAACACCTTGAAACGCACCCGGAAGTCCACCAGCAGCCAATGCAGCTCACGCAGGAGAGGTGTCACGTGGGAGCGCCCAATCGCTCCCATAATCCCCCGCGCGGCCGCATTCTGTACCAGTTGGAACCTCCGGGTGCACCCCAAGGGGAGCCCCATGTAGAGAGCATTGCAGTAGTCCAGGCGAGATGTGACGAGCGCCTGAGTGACTGTGCATAGGGAGTTCCGATCTAGAAAGGGCCGCAACTGACGTATCAGGCGGACCTGATAGAAAGCCCCCCTGGCCACAGCTGTCGTATGATCCTCTAAAGACAGCCGTGGGTCCAGGAGGACGCCCAAGTTGCGCACCCTTTCCGTGGGGGCCAATGATTCGCCCCCAATAACCAGCGATGGAGTCAGTTGGCTATATCGGGACACCGGCAGCCACAGCCACTCGGTCTTGGAGGGGTTGAGTCGAAGCCTGTTTCTCCCCATCCAGACCCGCACGGCTTCAAGGCACTGGGACATCACTTCCACGGCATCGTTGGGGTGGTCTGGGGTGGAGATGTACAGCTGAGTATCATCAGCGTACTGATGGAACTCCACCCCAAAACCACAGATGATCTCGCCCAGCGGCTTTACATAAATGTTGAACAGGAGGGGCGAGAGGACCGACCCTTGTGGCACCCCACACACTAGGCACCTCGGGGTCGACCGCTGCCCCCCTGTCAACACAGATTGCGACCGGTCGGAGAGGTAGGAGGAGAACCACCGTAAAATGGTGCCCCCCACCCCCAATCCCTCCAACCGGCGCAACATGATACCATGGTCAATGGTATCAAAAGCCGCTGAGAGGTCTAACACCAGGATAGAAGAGTACCCCTTACCCTGGGCCCTCCAGAGATCATCCACCAATGCGACCAATGCCGTTTCGGTGCTGTATCCAGACCTGAAGCCGGACTGGAGCGGGTCTAAATAGACAGCTTCATCCAGGTACCGGGGGAGCTGCCACGCCACCACTGTCGAGCCAAGCAACACGCTTGACAACGTTACCTGCACGGGGGTGTGTGTGCACTGGTGATGTGAGCACTCAGGAATAGGCGGACGTGTGTGGGGTGGGGAAGGCGGGGCGACGGTATTAGGGCTTCAACACACTGACTGCTGTATTCGCTGACACCCTCGCTGCAGAGACGCCGGCATGAGGAGAGGCTGGGAAAATGCTGAGACACCGAGCCCAGCATCCGGAAAGAGGAGGGAGGGTGTGGCTTTAAATACAGGGCGGGGCAGCACAGTAACGAGCTCTTTGCTACAAAACAGCTGCACGCCTATGGAATGTAGCGCTAATTTCAAGTCGTTTAACGAGTGCAGTACATTCCTGGAGCCAGCCGGATAATAAACCAGCATAGCACCGACCTGTGCATGTGTGTTTCTTGGTGTTGCCGTGCTTAGCCTAGGACGGCTGAGAGGAAATTAGCGCTACCCTCATCAAACCCTGTCCCGTGGCTCTGGGATGGCTGAGGGCGGCGAGGACACACTTGAGATCACTGTGTTGGCAGAAGAGAATGCAGCTCAGGATGAGCCACAGGAAGAAAGCCCTGAGGTAGTGAGCCAGCTAGCAGTCCGCCCGAAAGAACGGAGCCCAAGCCGGAGCTGCGCCCAGATGAGTGACCCGAGCGGGGCGCAGGGTGTGGCTTCCCAGGCGGCGTCTGGAGAGTGGTGGCAGAGCCCTGCGTTGGCTGTCCTGGGAGGCCCTCCCACCTCCCCCCCTTTCAGCGAGCAGTTTCTGAAGTGGAGAGAATGGCGATGGGTGGAAGAGGATGACGGAGAATGGAGTTACTCCACTGGAATAGGCCAATCCACGATGGAATTACTTTGAGAACGGTTTGGGGAAGCCAGCTTCAGGGATGCGCAATCCTGGCAGCCGTGGCTGGCAGGGGCGGAGACTGGGGGGGGGGGTTGGCACAAACAGCCTGCAGGGACAGGAACTAGGTTCCGCTTGGCTAGCCCCAAGTTACGGGTGGGCACTCATGCAGGTGCTACCTGGCCACCTGAGCCCCAGTCTCTGCGTGCAGCTGAGGGGCAGCCTCAGTCCGGGTCTATAGCAGGCCGTCAGATGTTGAGGGGGGGGCCCTCCCCCAGGTGGTCCTAGCCAGGGGTGGCCAGGTGGTAGCCAGGTGGGTGCAGGGGTGTGGGGACCGCAGCCAGTGTGGGGCCCGCCTCCCCTACAAGCTTCCTTCGATGGCAACCCGGACCGGGTGGCCCTGTTCTTAAGTCAGGTCATAAGTTATTTTGACCTTTATGGTCGCCTCTACCCATCCCAGTGGTCTATGGTGGTGGCTATCACTACCACGTTGACGGGGGAGGCTGCTGACTGGGTAGCAGATCTCCATACCGACCATGCCCATGAACTCACTGACGTCGGGTTGTTTCTGGAGGGGCTCCGGGGGAGGTTTGAGGATGAGACCCGGACCCAGGTAGCGGAGGGGGACCTTGTGGCTGTTAAACAACGGGGCTGCCCCGCGAGAGAGTATGTAAAGGAGTTTAAGCAATTAGCAGGGAGAGTGCGGGGGTGGCCCGAACACATGCTGGTCCACCATTTTCACCTGGGCCTAGATAGAGACCTTAGACAGGCATGTGTGTATAGGGGATTGCCGCCTCGGCTGTCAGACTGGTGTCGAGCGGCCATCGATTTGGACGTTGGTCTGAGGGAATTCCGAACGAAAGGGACTGTGGGACCACCTACCAGTCGGAGACAGGCCGAGAGGCCGCTGCCCAGCACAGGGGGACGGGAACGGGAAGCACGGTCAACAGACCCCACCCGCCGGCTGCTGTTGCGGTGCTTTCGGTGTAATCAGGTGGGTCATAGAGCCTTGGAATGCCCACTACCTCCAGTCCAGCCCATCAAACCAACAACCCCAGCGGCAGGCGGGAAGAACAGAGGACAGGTGCCACCAGAAAAGACCAAAGGGATCTTGCAGCCTAGACAAACCACAGATGGGACATTCCCACAGGAACCCACCACCCATCCCGGGGTCGTTCTGGTGGTGGTGCCGGAGAGTGAGGATGACAAGGACCTTGATGATCCTATGGTAAGTGGCCCCATACACCCGTTCCTTATCCCAATCAGCTTGACATCCCTACGGGGATTGGGGCCCTTACGGCATGAAGCGCTAGTGGACTCGGGGTGCACCCACTGCTTGATGCGGCGGTCCTTGGCTGCCCAATTAAAGGTGCGAGTGCGGCCCTTGCGAACCCCCATAACCTTCAAACAGATGGATGGAACCATCCTAGGTGGGGCACCGGCGACGTACGTAACCAACCCCATACGAATGACCATTGGGCCCCACCATGAAACACTGTGCTTTATAGTGATAGATACCATGATCGAACCTGTCATCCTGGGTTTAGCATGGTTGGATAGATGGAAACCTACCATTTGGTGGGAAGGGGGTTTCCGGAAGCTGGATACAGCACCGAAACCGAAACACATGCCTGACAGCTCGTTGAGGGCAGGTGGAGCGGGGGCCGTCGATTTAGATGCCGCTGGCATACCACAGGTATATGCTGACCTGTCGGCGGTGTTCGACGAGACGAAGTGTGATATCCTACCGCCACATCGACCCACTGATTGCGCTATCAAACTCCCAAAGCCACGCATGTACGCCATGACGCCACAGGAGGTGGAGGAGTTGCGGGCATACATTGATAAAAATCTGGCAAGAGGGTTCATTCAGCCAATCCGTTCGCACCTGGTCGCCCCCGTCCTCTTCAGGGAGAAGGATGGCGGACTTCATCTGTATGTGGACTATCGCGGTTTGAATGCCGTCAGTGTGGAACCTCTTTATCCTCTTCCTTTGATGAAAGATCTCCTGGCAGCCTTGGCGACCGGAACGTATTTTACTAAGTTGGATTTGAGTGAAGCATATTTCCGAGTTTGGGTCAAGAAAGGGGACGTATGGAAAACCACTTTTAACTGCCCCCTAGGGAGCTACAAATTCTGTGTGATGCCCTTTGGCTTACAGGGCGCACCTGCTGTCTTCATGCAGCTAATTAACGAGGTGCTGCATGAGTTTCTTTACTGTGGCGTTCTGGTTTATCTGGATGATATCCTGATTTACACGAAAACCATGAAAGAACATGTTACACTAGTCCGGCGGGTGTTGCAGAAGCTACTAGATGCTCAACTTTATGTGAAAGCCTCTAAATGCGAGTTCCACCGTACACAGTTGGATTACCTTGGGCATCGCATTTCAAAGGACAGGGTGGAGATGGACCCCAAAAAAGTGGCTACCGTTCTGGAATGGCAAGCACCCACAACCCGACGCCAGTTGCAAAGCTTCCTCGGCTTCGCTAATTTTTATCGCAGTTTTATACCCACATTTGCACACATCGCTCTACCACTAACAAACTTGCTGCGCACCAAAGGGGAGGCACCACCACGTCCCGGGCAGCGCCTGCACTGGACGCTCGAGTGCCAGGAGGCATTCGAAACTTTAAAACGGCAATTTGCTAAGGCGCCCGTGCTACAGCACCCGGACCAAACAAAGCCGTTTGTTGTACAGGTGGATGCAAGCGACGTGGCCGTGGGAGCTGTTTTGTTGCAAACGGATGCCCAGGGCCACCTCAGGCCATGTGCTTACACCTCAAAAAAGTTCAACCCCACAGAGAGGGGTTGGGCCATTTGGGAGAAGGAGGCCTTTGCTGTTCGCTGGGCCCTGCTCACGTGGCGACATTTACTAGAGGGGGCACAGATCCCGTTTGAGGTATGGACCGACCATCGGAATCTAATAGCGTTGCAGACACCCCGCCACCTGTCCCCCAAACAGGTGCAGTGGGCTCAGTATTTTCAGCAGTTCCGCTTTACTCTGAAGCACGTACCAGGGGGAAGGAACTTCCTAGCGGATGCATTGTCACGCATGCCACAATTCCAAAGTCAGAGAGACGAGGTGGTTCAAGCTATGGTGCCAGGAGGACAGCCCAACCCACAGACAACAGCTCTCATGGCGCAAAACACAAACGAGTGGAGGAATCGACTACAAAGGGAGGAGACAACAGATGACTGGTTACAAAACAACCAACATGTCCTTACCAAAAGGGATGGTCTCTTCTGGAAGGGGGAGCGAATATACGTCACTTTGGGGGCTCGGACGAGCGTATTACACCGATGCCATGACTGCAGGGCTGCTGGACACTTTGGTTTCCTGAAGACGTACCATCTGGTCCGACGGCAGTTCTGGTGGCCGCATATGCGACAGGACGTGGAAGAGTATACCCGTGGCTGTACACCTGGCAAACTGCTTGGCCTCTTACACCCGGTCGCTACACCTACCCAGCCATGGGAAGACATAGGAATGGACTTTATCGTAGAATTACCAGAAAGCAATGGGAATACAGTGATCTGGACTATCGTTGATTTGTTCTCAAAGCAAGCCCATTTCATTCCCTGTCATGGCCTACCATCAGCTCGACGCCTGACAAAACTATTCATCCAACACCACGTCTATAGGTTACACGGTGTACCCCGTCGTATTATTTCTGATAGGGGGGTGCAATTCACGGCCCGATTCTGGCGCAACTTTATATGGGCTATAGGGTCATCTCAAGGACTTAGCTCTGCTTACCATCCCAGCACGAACAGAGCAGCAGAGCGGACAAATGCGATGATAGAGCGTTATCTCCGCTGCTACGTGTCCTATCAACAACACGATTGGGCAACGTTATTACCCTTCGCTGAAGTGGCCTATAACACGGTTCACAGTAGCACTGGGTTCACCCCCTTTCGTATAACAACAGGGCGGGACTTTGTAGCCCTGATGGCAGATTGAAATCCCCCATGACCATAAGCCTGGGGGTGTCAACCACCACCTCGGCTACAACATTGAGAAGCTCGGGCAGGGTCGTTGCCACGTGGCAGGGAGCCAGGTACATGACTAACAGACCCATCTGCCCACCATGACCCCACCTCACAAAGATGGACTCACACCCGGCTATCTGAGGTACAGTGGCCTCCCTCGGACCCAGACATTCCTTAATAATGACCGCTACTCCCCCACCCCTACCCTGAGCTCTCGGCTGGTGGAATGCAAGGAAACCTGGTGGGCACATCTCCACGAGGGGACCCCCCCCCTCGTGGCCCAACTAGGTCTCGGTAATACCGGCCAGGTCCGCACCCCCCTCTTGAAGAAGGTCACATATGAGGGGGGCCTTATTTACAACGGACCTCACATTGCATAACAACAGCCGGAGCCTCGGGTCCTGAGACTCTAAACAACCCGGGGAACGGGAATAGCTCGGGGGACCGGGGCACGCAATCGCTCGAAGACAGCGAGTGCATGCCCCCACCACATGATATGGTCCCCTGCTCTCGCCATATCTGCCCCTCCCACACAGCATATTTATAGCACAGTCCTCAACAGAGGGCTCTATAGGAGCCCTCTTGCCTCCAAAATCTAAACCCCCTATGGCATCACAAACTGCCGGACCTGTCCCTCTCCCCCCCGGGTTCCCCCCAAACCCGCACCCTCCCCCACCCCGGAGCCCCCTAAAGCACTCATTAAAAAAGAACTTAAAAAACCCCTCAATCCCCGTTTTGCGACATGCCACCTCTTGGGGTCCCAAAACCCATCATTAAGGTAGGCCCTCGATAACATAGAGGGCCAAACCCACGAGAGGGGGGAATCTCGCAGGGCAAGAAGCGTAGACCTAGGGTACATCCTATGCAAATATGGGCAAAGAAGATGGAAAGGCATGGCAGAGGTCCATAATAGTAATTCAGAATGTCCCGAAGCAGGACCAGGTCAGTCAGTTTTAGGCCCTTTTGAAATTATTAAGGTAATAAACCCAGTCATGGTGAAACTTAAGCTCCCTCACCTGCTAGGGAAAGTGCATCCAGTTTTCCACAGCAGCTTGTTAAAACCAGCTGTCAGTTCCTCCCTTAGGCCAGTAGATTGGGCTCCACCAAAACTCTTACCGATTACTGGTCATGAACATTATGAGGTTAAATCAGGGGTGAAATGCTCCCGGTTCAGACCGGATCACCTGATCTGGTAGCGATGGCAGTGGGTGGTTCAGAGAATCGGTAGCAAAAATCCCTGCCCCCCACCCCTATGCCCAGCTGAGCCATGCAATCATCAGAGGCTTTTTTTTGTTTTTACTTTTAAAAGCATTTTTTCTTCAGCAAAAAAAATGCTTTTAAAAGTAAAAAAAAAAGCCTCTGATGATCGTGCGGTTCAGCTGGGATCGTCAGAGCCTTTTAAACCTCTTTGAGGTTGTAGAAAAAAATGCTTTTAAAAGGCTCTGACGATCCCAGATGAGTTGTCTGGTCGTCAGAGCCTTTTTTTTTCTTTTAAAAGCAAAAAAAAAAAGCTTTTAAAAGTTAAAAAAAAAGTTGGCCACACCCACCAAGTCACGCCCACAGAACAGGCAGCTGGCAACTATAGAAGCCTGGTGGAGCAGTGGACTAAAGCGCTGTTAAATAGCACTTAGCTGCCAGCTGTCTGCAATTACTGCAAGTTCGAATCTCACCAGGCTCAAGGTTGACTCAGCCTTCCATCCTTCCGAGGTAGGTAAAATGAGGACCCGGCTTGTGGGGGCAATAAACTGACTTTGTATAAAAAAGAACACCACTTAGGGGGCCCCGAAAGCCCTACTAAGCAGGTATATACAAAAGTATGAAGTCTATTGCTTAACGCATTGTAAGCCGCCCTGAGTCTCCGGAGAAGGGCGGCATATAAATCGAACCAATAAATACATAAATAAATAAATAAATAAGTGCTACATAACAGCACTTAGTCTGCTGCACCACCAAGGCTCTTTAATACATTTAATACATTGGAAAGGATATCCTATTTCAGAGGCAACTTGGGTAAAAAGCTGTAAGGTGAATGCTGATAGATTGTTCTGTCCCAGCTCCAGATTCTCAAGGATTGTGACACACACCAACGGTCCTTATCAAAGTTATAATGTACCAAGAATAAACAAAGTCCGGCAAAGGTTGGCAACCAGCTCAGAAAAAAAGATACAATAAGACACTCACTCTTAAAAAATGCTCTGTAATAATTACACTTTGTTTCCAGCAAGAAATTACTAACTGTGTGTGACTTAAATAGGCTAAGGGAGTGGCCAATTATCCTCAAACCTTACTCTTGAGGAGACCTCCTCCTCCTGAGTAGCCACTCCTGCCTTTTGGCAGCCCTGCGTGCTTGAGCATTGAGGAGAGGCTCCTCCACTTCGCTCTCTCCACTTGAAGGAGCCTCTGGAGGTTCTGAAGGCCCAGGCTGAGTCTCTGCCTCTGGCACCACATCCTCTTCAGCCTCCTCGCTGTCCAATGCAAGCGCCGGCTGCGCAGGCTGCTGGCGTGACCCCACACCAGCCTCCTCGTCATCAGGATCAGCCACGATCCGCACAGGCCGCTGGTGGGCCACAACATAGATTGATTAAAAGTTTCCATGAGAAATATCCTCATAAACCAAAGAGGGCTCCTGGAAGCGGCAGGGGAGGTTAGAGTTTAATTAACCTTTTATGGTTGTGTCTTTGCAGGAAGTTCTTTTCACTTGAAGGGGAGCAGCCTGTCGACCCTGAAGATGACGTATGTGTAGCCATATTTTATTGTAGCCTTTGTATTCTTTCTCTATTAGCTTTTAGGGTTGTGAGTAAATGAATTTAATAATACTTCAGGCTCGTGACTTTCTAACTGTGGAAGGGGAGGTTGTAAAGATAAGGGGGGAATGTTGTGTCTAGGTGGCATTCCTTTCCTGTGGGAACAGAGAAGATGCCTGCAGCTGGACGAAGGTGGAGTTTGGAGTCAACAGGATGTTGGACTGAGAATTGATTGGAGATTGTGACTCAAGGGAGAAATTTCATACTATTGCTTTTATAGGGTGTAATTCCGGATCTGGGTCAGAGTCGGAATTACACCAAGTCCTTGCACATTTAATGTGTTCCTAATAAAGAGACTTTAAAGAAAAGATGGATGCCTTGGACTTTGTGTTTTGGGACATGTTACTTGGAGGTTTGACACTTTGCTTGTTTCTACATGTTCACAGATCGGTTGCTTGATTATCTTTTCCAGGAGCTTCCTAGGTATTGATGTCAGGCTGTAATTCAGTTTTGGTTTTTACTCATCTTCTGTCAGCATCTTGCTAGGACTGTGATGGCAAACCTATGGCACATGTGCCAGATGTGGCACGCAGAACCTTCTCTGTGGGCGCACACACCGTCACCCCAGCACAGCTCCAATTGTGTTTCTCCATCAAGTTTCACTCAATCAATTCCAACTTCTCACGAAAGAAAAAGATCTTGCGAAGTTGGAATTGATTGTGTGAACGTTTTCACTTGCACGCTTCACAATGGGGGAGGCGAGGTCTCGTCCACCTCCTGAAGCCCATTACGACGCAGAGCCACAATGCGACCCATGCAGCTCTTTCACCCCTCTGCTGCAGCTCCCTGTCGCCCTGTTGTGGCAGAGGGATGAAAGAGCTGTCGCCCTGTGGCAGCGGTGGTGATGGGCTGAGCCTTAGTGTGGGATTGAAGCGCCCCTGCTCTTGCCTTTGCATGGCAACAGCATTCTACCTTTGTTGTGGTACATTTGCTGTTGCCACCAGCAAAGAGGGATGGGAGAGAACCGCAGGGGTGGATCTTGCAGGGTGGGGGCCATCCCCCAAACCTGGCCTTCCTCCTCCCTCGTCGGCAGGGACAAGAGAAAGAAGGGGTTTGCATGGGGAATCTGTTAAGCGATGGATTTAGCCCAATTACTCACGAGACAAGCTATTTCTTTAATCAGTATTTATTGCAGGCCTGGAAGCTTCCTAGTCCCTAGGTATCATAGGTCACTGACCTCTGATCTCCTCTCCTCTAGGTGAACATCTGGAACTGCTGGACAAGCACGTGGAGAGTGTTTATATACAAGGGAGGAGTGGCCAGAAGGTAAGGAGTGGCCAGGGGTCAGGTGGGGGTGTACATACTGTATTAACCCTTAAGGGGCTGGGCTTGAAGGTATAGGCACAGTTAGGCATTTACTCTGACAAAACCCCCTCTAAATGTCTAACTGGGTACAGGTATGCTTCGTTTATATAGGTATACATAATCATACATTTACACATATATATATACATATACAGGTCATACACAAACACATATTTTTGACATTAGGTAGGCGTGCTGTTTGGCGGGTAAGGGTTTTGTAAGAATATCTGCGGTCTGTTCCTCAGTGTCGCAGTGCACTGCCTCAATGAACCCTATCTCTGAAAACTGTCTGACATGTTTGCATTTGATATCTATGTGTCTAGACCTTTGCCCAATGGCATCAGCCTTTGAAATTTCTATTGCGGCCTTGTTGTCCTCGTGCATGATTATGGGGTACAAGGGTTCAGTCCATATGGCGTTGAGTAGGTCATCGAACCACACTAAATTGTTCGCGGCCTTGGATAGGCAGACAAATTCGGCTTCGGTGGTCGAGGTGGCAACGAGTCTTTGCTTTCCAGTGTACCAGTGAATGGGGGAGTTGTTGAGTAGCATCACGTAGCCGGAGGTGCTTTTCCTGCTCTTGATGTCTCCTGCCCAGTCTGCATCAGCGTAGCATGATAGTTTCGGCTTATCTGTTATTTCTGGTTCCAAACAGAGTTGTGCATCCATGCTGAATTTTAGGTACCTGAGCAGTCTTTTGATGGCATTCCAATGGGACACCTTGGGGTTGCTTACGTGTCTGGATAGGAGGTTGACGGCTAGGGCGATGTCGGGCCTGGTCCAGTTAGCGATGTATAGCAGCGACCCGATGGTAGATCTGTACAATCTATTGTCGGTGAAGGGTTCCGATTCCTCGTACATGCTTTTCAGGAATTCTGGCTGCATTGGTGTCTCGCTGGGCTTTGCCTCTGTCATGTTGCACTTGGACAACAGTTCAGTGATTTTGTCCTTTTGGGAGAGTCTGAACCCCTTGCTGGTCTTTGTCACATGCACCCCTAAGTATTTGTCGATTCTGCCAAGTGACTTTAATGAGAAGTGTTTGCCCAGTTCTGTGGCAAATTTATCGCATCTGCTCTTGTGTTTGCCAACGTATAGGATGTCATCCACGTAGACGAGCACCCCTTCGAACAGGTTACCTTCTCTCCTTGTAAATAGGCACTTGTCTGCTGAGGTGGCCTCAAAACCCATGGATTTCAGGGCTTTGGCTAGGCAGTCATACCACCTTTTGCCTGATTGCTTGAGCCCATACAGGCTTTTGTTGAGCAGCCAAGTTTTGCTCTCGCCTTGGTCATACCCTGGTGGGGCCTTAACATAGATTTCTTTATCCAGTTCTGCGTGTAAGTAGGCAGTCTGTACATCGAACTGGAAGACATCAAGCCCCAGGATGGTGGCTACCACCAGTGCGCATTTGACACTTTCAGCCCTGACAGTGGGCGAGTAAGTGTCTGTGTAGTCTTCTGGGTACCTCTGAGCGAAGCCTTGGGCGACCAGTCTCGCCTTGTATAGGTTCCTGTTGTTTTCTAAGGTCTTGACCCTGAACACCCATTTGGTACCTATTGGTTTTTTGTCCTCAGGGGCCTGAGCGGGTGTGTATACCTTTAGTTCTTTCAGGCTCTCCATTTCCTTGTCCATGGCGGATACCCATCTTTCCTTTTCTTCCTTGGGGAGCTTAAGGATGTCCTCATATGAGTTGGGCGTGGTGAGGTTATCGTGGATGGTTAGGACATAGTCCTCTAACCTTTTGGGTGGCTTGTTTCTGTTCTCTCTGATTGGCCTGCTGGGGGGTGGTTCGGTCTCTTGCATGTGGTCTGCCTCTTTGTTCGAGAGGCGGTCTAGTTTTAGAGATGGGTGCCCTTCTTTCCACCCCTTTGTGTTTATTTTGTCGAGGCTGGCTTTGGGTGTCTCTATTCTTTCTCCCTCTTGGTTGTTTTTGGGTGCGTTCCTGTGGGTGAGTGTCTCGTTGGAGTGGACCCTTGACCAGTTCGAGTGTTCGTGGAAGTTGGCAGATCGGGACACTACGAATCTGTTGTTGTTATCAATGAATCTGTAGCCCTTAGTGCCCGGCTCGTAGCCCACAAACCTCAGTCTTTTTGATATTTTCTCCCCCTTTCTCCTCAACTGCCTGGGTATGTGTACGTCAGCTGGTGCGCCAAATATGTGCAAGTGGGATATATTGGGTTTTCTTTTATAGAGCATTTCGTATGGGGTCATGTTGATGGAGCTTGACCACAGTCTATTTAGGGTGTAATTGGAGTAGTGCAGTGCTTCTGACCAGAAATGTTGCCCCATCCCTGCATCGTCTAGTGCGCACCTCATCATTGTCTGTAGCACCCCATTCCTTCTCTCTGCCACCGGGTTCTGGAATGGCGAGAAAGGTGAAGACTTGTAGTGTGTGATGCCTTGCCCCCTCAACCAACCGGTGAATTCACTGGCCATAAACTCTGAACCTCTGTCTGTCATAATTTGTCTTATTTTCATGTTGTGTTGCAGTTCTATCTTTCTGTGAAACTCCTTAAACCTCTGGAATGTTTCATTTTTGCGTTTGAGGGAATAGACATACCCATACCTTGTGAAATCATCGACAATGGTGAGAAAGAATCTCTTTCTATGTTTGATAGATGGTTTGAAAGGCCCTACTAAGTCCATGTGTACCAATTGAAATGGGTATTCTGTGGTTCGTTTGGATTTTCGGGGTATGGCCTTGACCTTAACCTTTGACCGCATACATATGGAACACTCCAAATAATTATCACATTTCTTTACTTTAAGTCCTTCAGTACAATCAGACATTTTCTTAACAATAGGGAAACTGATGTGCCCCAGCCTCCTGTGAAGGAGGTGGGCGCAATTATCATGCAAGGGTTTTCCCAATGATACAGAGCTGTTTACACTTTGCTTGCTTTGCTTTATTTCCTGTTGTTCCCCCTCAACTCTTGTGTCTTCTCCTTCTCCTGGGTTGGTGTTTGCGTACATGTTTCCTTCCTCCCTTGCGTTTGGTGTAAAGTATGATAGCCCCCCTTGATTGTATACGCTCCCTATTTCTTTCCCTTGTTGGATTATATAAGCTTTCCCGTTCTTGAACGTTACCTCTAGGTCTGTGTCTTGGGTTAGTCTGTTGACAGCTAGTATGTTAAGGGGTATTTCGGGTACGTATAATACCCCCTCTATTTTCCCTATGTGTGGTATGTGAGTGTCTCCCTTTCCCTGTGCTTGAACCCTGTTTTGATTGGCCACCTTGAGTTCGAGATTGGTCTTGCTGAGTGGTTCTACGAGTGTTGAGTTGTGTGTAGTGTGATGTGAGGCTCCTGAGTCTAGGAGCCATGTGTTTTGGTCCATCTCGTGCAAGGAGTTGGAGTGGCCAGGTCTAAATCCGTATGTGGGGCCCGGGCTACTGTCCCTAGAGCTGTCCCTCCATCCGTGTTGCTTTCTAGGGTTGGGGGACCACCCTCTCCCTCTCTCCCTTGAGTATCTGCGCTCGGGTGATCGCCCCCCTCTGTGTTCAGTGCGCCTCCTATCCCTGCTGTTCCTGGGGCAATCCCTTTTTATGTGGTTCTTGGACCCGCAGGAGTAGCACCCTGGGGCGTTCCCTGCTCTGTCTTGGAACTCTACCTTTCTGATGGGTCTATGTTCCCCTCTGACAGCGTGTCTGTCCCTTCTTAGGTTGTCTTCGGCTATGAGTTTGTTGGTTAGTGCGCCTAGCGTGAGGTGAGGTAGGTAAAGGCTGTCTAGTTGTAGCACAAAGTGGTCCCAGCTGCTGTCTAGTGAATTTATTATGACGCTCTTCATGCTCTCTTCGGTGATAATTTCCCCCCTTTGCATGAGTTCTGCCCTGGCTGCGTTTAATTTGAGTATATGCTCACTCATGGGTACCCCTTGTCTGTGCTTGGCAGAATGGAACTCTCTAAATATCTTTGTGGTGGTAGCCCTGCACTGGCTGTAAAACATACCATATAACATTTGTAAAATTTCAGACACTGTGAGGTTATCATTAATGCTAGGGTACATTGTGGGGGGAATGGTGGCTATCATGATGCAGAATGCCTTGTGGTGTAGGTTATCAATCTCCAGAGACCAAGGCTTTTGAGGTGGTCTCTGAATTAAAAATAAGGCATTTTCCCTCATAAAGGCAATCTGTAGATGCTGGCTCCAATCTATAATATTGCCCCCATCTAATTGTAGCTTTGGCATATTTGTACAAGCAGTCCCCACATGTCCACTGTTATTACTTACAGTGGATTGCTGTCCATGGTCCAGGTCATGACTGAACTCGCAATATGGCTTTGGAACGTCTGTTGCGAGTCTGTACTGACCTATCTCTATGTTTCTTCTTTCTCCTGCTGCAGGCTGCGACTGAGCATGTGCGAAGGCCATTTCGTTCTGGAAGCCATGAAGGAAGGTTCCTGCTGCTGCTGCTCCTGGGCCTAGGCCTAGGCCTACCGGTGGAGGGCTGGACTCACCCCTGGAGAGTCCGGTGCTCCCTCTGGGCGGTGGGCACCACTGCTGGATGGCTGGACCTCCGGAAAAGAAGGGAAGAAGGTGAGGAGGCGAAGCGGTCGTAAGTGGAGGACGGTCTGCGATCGGCGGCGCGGCGGTCGTGGCGGCGGGTCCAGTCCTCTGCCCCTGGTCCTGGGTCCTTGGTCGGGTGGAGAAGCCAGGCGGAGATCGTGGAGGAGGTGAGTAGTCGGTCCTTCTCCTTGCCCCTCGTCCTCGCGTCGTTGGTGCGGCGGGTCCTGGGTTCGAATCCTGCGGTTTGTAATTTTTGCAGGCGAACCAGTCTCGGCATTCGCGTTCGGTGTGGGTGGCTTCCTTGGGTGGCTGAGGGTCAGCTGGCTCATCGAGGCTGGCTCTGGTGCTCTCTTGGGTGCAGGATTTTTTCTTTTGTTTTCTGGCTGCCGCGGGGGGCTCGAAAGCGGAGCCAAAAGCTGCGGTCAGCGTTTTGATGGCATTTTGGATCTCGAGATCGGTAGGCGATCTCTCTTCTGCGTTTGCCTTTCTTTTTGGGTTGCTCTCTGGTTGTTCCCGGCCTTTTTCTGGATCAGGGCCTTTGAATCCTGGCTCCCCATTGGCTGGTGGTCATTCCAAGATGGCCGCCAGTGAAAGGGCGCGAAAGAGGATTCGGCCACCTTGTGGTCATCTGGCTGGGCTGGCCTACCTCTTCCTCATGCCATCTCCTCGTTTGTTGTCTCTGGGGCCTCGATTGCTGCTCCTTGCTGCTCGAAGAGGCTTTGCAGGTTCGCGATGAGGCTTCTTTCGTTGTCATTTGTTTCCATCAGCTTCAGGATGGATAGCTTGAATTTATTTACTCTTTGTGCTGTTTTTCTTCCTAGGTTGGTACCTTTCTCTGGTGATCTCTCCTCATCAGAGTAGGAGCCTTCGCTGGAGTACAGCTCGGTGTCTGCTGGATTCTCCTCCGCTGTAGGATCCTTGGATGCTTGAAGCTCAGCCATCTTCTTGGTGAGTGCCCTCGTTTGTACTCTATCTGTTTCCTTGGGTAGGTTGCTTGGTTGGGGCATCACCAGTGAGTTATGGGCAAACCATCCTCTGCTACCATTTGTTAAGCGATGGATTTAGCCCAATTACTCACGAGACAAGCTATTTCTTTAATCAGTATTTATTGCAGGCCTGGAAGCTTCCTAGTCCCTAGGTATCATAGGTCACTGACCTCTGATCTCCTCTCCTCTAGGTGAACATCTGGAACTGCTGGACAAGCACGTGGAGAGTGTTTATATACAAGGGAGGAGTGGCCAGAAGGTAAGGAGTGGCCAGGGGTCAGGTGGGGGTGTACATACTGTATTAACCCTTAAGGGGCTGGGCTTGAAGGTATAGGCACAGTTAGGCATTTACTCTGACAGAATCGTTCCCCTCCCCTGTCCAAGTACTGAGCACAAAAGCCTAGCCGGGGGGGGGGGGAGTTGGCCCAACAGAAGTGCCCCCATTGGCTAGTCGGACGGTGGAGAGGCCTGGCCTGGCTCTTGCAGCTGTCCCGTTGTTCGGCACCTCCAGACATGAGCTTCCACCTTTGAAATGTGCCGCGCCTTTGAGGAAGCCAGGCAGGGGGAAGGGTAGGAGGAGAAGCCCGTCTGGCTTTCCTTTTGGCATGGGGCGGGGGAAAGACTTCTAGGCTCAAAGTGTCCCACTTTAATCAGCTAATTAAGCATTAACACCTGCAAAGGGTTCCTGAGCCTTTAAATGGTCTCTCAGTCTGGTTCAGTAGGAATCACAATCATGGGAAAGATTTCTGATCTGACAGTTGTGCAGAAAACCATCATTGACACCCTCCATAAGGAGGGAAAGCCTCAAAAGGTAATAGCAAAAGAAGTTGGATGTTCCCAAAGTGCTGTATCAAAGAACATATTAATAGAAAGTTATGTGAAAGGGAAAAGTGTGGAAGAAAAAAGTGCACAAGCAGCAGGGATGACCGCAACCTGGAGAGGATTGTCAGGAAAAGGCCATTCAAAAGTGTTGAGGACTTTCACAAGGAGTGGACTGAGGCTGGAGTCAGTGCAACAAGAGCCACCACACACAGACGGATCCTGGACATGGGCTTCAAATGTCGTATTCCTCTTGTCAAGCCACTCCTGAACAACGTCAGAAGCATTTTATCTGGGCTAAAGACAAAAAGAACTGGTCTGTTGCTCAGTGGTCCAAAGTCCTCTTTTCTGATGAGAGCAACTTTTGCATCTCATTTGGAAACCAAGGACCCAGAGTCTGGAGGAAGAATGGAGAGGCATACACTACAAGATGCTTGAAGTCCAGTGTGAAGTTTCCACAGTCTGTGTTGATTTGGGAAGCCATGTCATCTGCTGGTGTTGGTCCACTGTGCTTCATTAAGTCCAGGGTCAACACAGCCATCTACCAGGAGATTTTGGAGTACTTCATGCTTCCTTCCACAGACGAGCTTTACAGGGATGCTGACTTCATTTTCCAGCAGGACTTGGCACCTGCCCACACTGCCAAAAGTACCAAAACCTGGTTCAATGACCATGGGATTACTGTGCTTGATCGGCCAGCAAACTCGCCTGACCTGAACCCCATAGAGAATCTATGGGGCATTGTCAAGAGAAAGATGAGAGACATGAGACCGAACAGTGCAGAAGAGCTGAAGGCCGCTATTGAAGCATCCTGGTCTTCCATAACACCTCAGCAGTGCCACAGGCTGATAGCATCCATGCCACGCCGCATTGAGGCAGTAATTGATGCAAAAGGGGCCCAAACCAAATACTGAGTACATATGCATGCTTATACTTTTCAGAGGTCCAATATTTTTCTATGTACAATCCTTGTTTTACTGATTTCATGTAATATTCTAATTTTCTGAGATTGTGAATTTGGGGTTTTCATGAGCTGTAAGCCATAATCATCAAAATTATGACAAATCAAGGCTTGAACTATCTTGCTTTTCATGTAATGAGTCTATCTCATATATTAGTTTCACCTTTTATTTATTTATTTATTTATTTTATTTATTTTATTAAATTTATATACCGCCCTTCTCCTAGTGGACTCAGGGCGGTGTACAGCCAAGAATAAAAAAGCACTCCAATACAAAATTTAAAATATTAATAAAAGAATTAAATAATTTTGGCCCAATAAATTTAAAAAATAGGCAATTAAAATTTAAAACCCATAAAACTTTAAGCTTAAAAAAGAGGGGGGGGGGGTTACGCCAGCCCAGCTTGACAAAATAAAAAAGTTTTTAGGGCACGGCAGAAAGCCCGGAGATCAGGTATCGTACGGATCTCCGGGGGCAAATCGTTCCAGAGGGCTGGTGCTGCCACAGAGAAGGCTCTCCCCCTGGGTGTCGCCAGCCGACATTGTCTGGCTGATGGCACCCTGAGGAGTCCCTCTCTGTGGGAGCGAACTGGCCGGTGGGAGGCTATCGGTAGCAGAAGGCGGTCCCGCAAGTACCCAGGCCCTATGCCATGGAGCGCTTTAAAGGTGGTCACCAACACCTTGAAGCGCACCCGGAAGACCACCGGAAGCCAATGCAGCTCACGCAGGAGAGGTGTCACATGGGAGCGCCCCCTTGCTCCCATAATCCCCCGCACGGCCGCATTCTGCACCAGTTGGAGCCTCCGGGTGCACCTCAAGGGGAGCCCCATGTAGAGAGCATTGCAGTAGTCCAGGCGGGAAATGACGAGTGCCTGAGTGACTGTGCGTAAGGAGTCCCGATCTAGATAGGGACGCAACTGGCGTATCAGGCGAGCCTGATAAAAAGCCCCCCTGGCCACGGCCGTCACATGCTCCTCCAAAGACAGCCGTGCATCCAGGAGGACGCCCAAGTTGCGAGCCCTATCCGTGGGGGCCAATGACTCGCCCCCAATGGTCAGTGATGGAGTCAACTGGCCATATTGGGACGCCGGAAGCCACAGCCACTCGGTCTTGGAGGGGTTGAGTTGGAGTCTGTTGCCCCCCATCCAGATCCGCACGGCCTCCAGGCATCGGGACATCACTTCCACGGCATCATTGGGGTGGCCTGGGGTGGAGAAGTACAGCTGAGTATCATCAGCGTACTGATGGAACTTCACCCCAAAGCCACGGATGATCTCGCCCAGCGGCTTCACATAGATGTTGAACAGAAGGGGCGAAAGGACCGACCCTTGCGGCACTCCACAAGAGAGGCGCCTCGGGGTCGACCTCTGCCCCCCTGCCAACACCGTCTGCGACCGGTCAGAGAGATAGGAGGAGAACCACCGCAAAACGGTGCCCCCCACTCCCAACCCCTCCAGCCGGCGCAGCATGATACCATGGTCGATGGTATCAAAAGCCGCTGAGAGATCTAACAGGACCAGGATAGAGGAGCAACCCCTATCCCGAGCCCTCCAGAGATCATCCACCAACGTGACCAATGCCGTTTCCGTGCTGTACCCGGGCCTGAAGCCGGACTGGAGCGGATCCAGATAGACAGCTTCATCCAGATACCCAGGAAGTTGATGCGCCACCACACTCTCAACAACCTTCGCCAAGAAGGGAAGGTTGGAGACTGGACGATAATTAGCCAAAATAGCTGGGTCCAGAGAAGGCTTCTTGAGGAGAGGCCTCACCACCGCCTCTTTCAAGGCAACTGGCAAGACACCCTCACTCAAAGAAGCGTTAATAATCCTCTGGAGCCAGCCTCGTGTAACCTCCTGGGAGGCCAGCACCAACCAGGAGGGACACGGGTCCAATAAACATGTGGTCGCGTTCAGCCGCCTCAGTATTCTGTCCACGTCCTCAGGAGCAACAGGATCGAACTCCTCCCAGATGACATCCTCAAGACCGGCCTCCGTCATCCCACCCGTATCTACCCAGTTGGAGACCAGACCATCCCGAATCTGAGTGATTTTATCGTGCAGAAACTGAACAAAATCCTCAGCACGACCCTGCAAGGGTCCTCCCGCGCTCCCGGATGAAGGAGGGAGCGGGTCACCCTGAACAGGGCGGCTGGGCGGTTATCTGCCGATGCAATAAGAGCGGAAAAATGGTTACGTTTTGCCGCTTTTATCGCCACTAGGTAAGTCTTAATATGAGCTCTTACCAGTGTTCGGTCGGACTCGGAACGGCTGGACCTCCAACTGCTCTCTAGGCGTCTTTTCCGGCGCTTCATCTCCCTTAGCTCCTCGGAGAACCAAGGAGCCAGGTAAGCTCGGCGACGGGTCAGAGGCCGAAAAGGCACGACTCGGTCTAAAGCGTCAGCGGCCGCCCTATCCCAGGCGGCCACCAACCCTTCAGCCGAGCCATGTGTCAGATCCTCAGGAAATGGCCCAAGCTCCATCTGGAACCTCTCCGGGTCCATCAGGCGCCTGGGGCGGAACCATCTAATCTGTTCCGCCTCCCTGCAGCGGGGTGTGGCGGTTAGAAAGTCGAGCCTAAGGAGGGAATGATCTGACCATGACAAGGGCTCAATCACTGTCTCCCCTAATTCAAGATCATTTATCCACTGACCAGAGACAAAAATCAAGTCTAGAGTGTGTCCTCCCGTGTGAGTGGGTTCATGAATTAATTGGGTCAGGTCCATGGCCGTCATGGAAGCCATGAACTCCCGAGCCAACTCAGACGCCTCGCCGACGGATGGCAGGTTGAAATCCCCCATGACCATAAGCCTGGGGGTTTCCACCGCCACCTCGGCAATCACGCTTAGCAGCTCGGGCAGGGCAGCCGACACGTGGCAGGGAGCCAGGTACGCAATCAGCAAACCCATCTGCCTCCCATGTCCCCACTTCACGAGGAGAGACTCACATCCAGCTATCTGAGGTACAGTGGCCTCCCTAGGGACAAGACTTTCCTTTACAAGAACCGCCACCCCCCCGCCCCTCCCCTGGGACCTTGGCCGATGGAATGCAAAGAAACCCGGTGGGCACATCTCTACGAGGGGGACCCCCCCCTCCGGGCCCAACCAGGTTTCCATAATACCTACCAGGTCCGCACCCCCCTCCTGGGCAAGATCACAAATGAGGGGGGCTTTATTTACCACGGACCTGGCATTGCACAACATCAGCCGAAGGCCCGGGGCCTGAGAATCTGAACAACCCAGGGAGCGAGAAAGGCTTAAGTTGCATTACTGAAATAAATGAACTTTTGCATGATATTCTAATTTTTCGAGTTTCACCTGTATGGCCAAGAGTAATAATGAATCATGCCAGCTCCTGTGTTAAAAACCTGCCAAAAAATAATAGCTAGAGGAAACTTGTTACGTGTTGAATATATATAGTTGTGTTAAGCCCTGCTAAAGTGAAACTAACCTTTAGATGACCCTAACTGTTAACTCCAACTGTTTTGGAGGGAAACTTAGAACATTCATATTTGGCCGGGCTTTTTCAAGGATTATGATTGGTTAAGGCCCTGTGGGCCTAGACTCATGATGGCAAACCTATGGCACATGTGCCACAGGTGGCACGCATAGCCATATCAGTGGCCATATGAGCTCAGCTCCGGCACGCACATGCATGCTGGCCAGCTGATTTTCAGGTCTTCTGGGCCCACCAGAAGTAGGGAAACAGGCTATTTCCTATCTCTGGAGGGCCTGAGGAGAGGGGGGTGGAGAAAGCCCATTTTTCTCTCTCACCTGGCTCCAGGGCCTCTCTAGGAGTCTGGGGAGGGCGAAAACGGCCTTCCCCCCCTCCAGAAGTCTTCCGGAGGCCGAAAACATCCCGTTTGACAACTTCTGGCCCCACTGGAAAGCCCTGGAGGCTGGGGCAGCAAAAAATGGGCCTTCCGGTCCCACTGGAAGTTGTCAAACAAGCCGTTTTCGGCCTCCGGAGGACCTCCGAGGGGGTGGGGAAGGCCATTTTTGCCCTCCCCAGACTCCTAGAGAGGCCCTGGAGCCAGGTGAAAGAAAAACGGGCCTACCAGGCTGTCACATGCCAGGAGCGGGGGGAGCAGGGTGTGTGTGTGTCATGTGCACATACGCAGGGGCGGGGCGCATAGAATTATGGGTGTGGGCATGCACGCATGTGACCCCCCCGTTCCCCCCTCCTGGCACGCGATGGCAAAAATGTTAGCCATCACTGGCCTAGAGTATAAATTACAGGCATTTGTCTGCTGTTCCTCAGTTCCAGTTTTGAGTCAATAAATGCTGTTGTAGCTATTCTGGTCTGCTTCTTGCCTACTGAAGCCCACTACACAATAGTGGTGACGAGGGTGGGATTCTGCACAGGAGAGAGCTGCTGCTAACCAAGAGACTGAAATCACTGGGTAATAGGCTGGGTAACGAGCCCCAGCAGGACTAGTCCTCACCCCTGCCTACCAGTAAGCCACACTGGAGGGATGCTGAAATCACTGGGTGTCAGACGAGGTAAAGAGTCCTGGTGGGACCATGCTCCCCACCCTGCCTGCCAATAAAGAAACACTGGAGACACAGACGTACCTGAGGGATCCATCCCCAGGATTCCTAAGTGCAGCCCAGCTCCAACCACAGCAGTACAGGCATTAACCAGCACCACAGGGGCCTTCTCAGAATGGCTAAACTGGGAAGGATCAACGAGTTTGATATTACCCAGAACAGTGGAGCTTATATGTCTCCCGAGTAGACAACTATCTCCAGGCTAACCAGGTCACGGACAACGTCCTGAAGGCAGCAACCCTACTGTGTGTCTGCAGACAAGCCACATTTGATATCACTGAAAACTTGATAGCATCAGCAAGTGTAGATACTGTGGCCTACGCAGACCTCAAGAAAAAATTAAGGGAACATTTTGAGCCTAAACTCTCAGTCATCGCCTAGCAATATGCATTCGAGCAACGTGAACAGTGGTCCGGAGAATCTGCAGCAGAGTTTGTGGCAGCTCTTCGCCAAGCTTCGTGCCAACGCAAGTTCCCTGATCTGGAAGACCATCTCAGAGACAGGCTCATTTGCGGCCTGCGTAATAGTGAATTACAGCAGCGCCTATTCACCATGGAGAAACTGACTTTCCAAGACGCATTGAAGGACGTCATGGCAAATGAGACTGCCGGAGGGGCCAAGAAGAATCTCCAGCCACCAAAAACAAACAGCAGCCCCCCAGCAATCCACCAAGAGACTGCAGAAGGGAGGTCAGTGAGAGCAAAGAAATTGATCGCTTGTGGAGAGAACTACCCAGACGGCCACGCTCCACAGAGAAAGCAACTTCCCCACAGAGCTGTCAAGCTGCGGGGGACTGCATGAAAGAGCTGAGTGCAGATTCCACACAGCAGTATGCATGCCTGTGGAAAACAAGGGCACATTGCCAGAGTTTGCAGAGGTCGTCAGCGGGAAATGAAACCTGCAACAGAGCAGCACAAGTGGAAAAGGGCCCCAGGACAGAAAAGAGTTGAACACTGCTCGGGAAGGCATAGCATCAAACGCACAGGGGCCCAACACCCCATCAAAGGAAAAATAAGACTCCAACTAAAACTGCAAGGGGTCCCATGCTCCATGGAGCTAGATACTGGATCAGCCCTGTCCATTATCTCCTCCATGACTTTCGACCACATTTGCAAATGTAGCCGACGGCAGGTCCCGCTCAAATCATCGAGCTTAGTGCTAACTGACTTCCAGAGTCATCATTTTCCCATAAGGGGCGAGGCTATCATTGGAGTACAATTCAGAGAGTTCGAAGGTCTCCTCAGTGTAGTGGTCGTAGAGGGGCCGCACACCAGCCTCATAGGTCTGGACTGGTTCGAGGCCCTGGGCATCAGGATGATGGGCATCCATTGAACCCAAATAGCCAATCTAGAAGTGGTATGCCAATAATATGCTGATGTATTCAGCACTGAGCTGGGACAATACAAAGGGGCACCCATTTCACTCAACCTCGATCCAGCAGTAACTCCAATCCGATTCAAACCATGCAGGGTTCCCTTTGCATTGAAGCCTAAAATTGATGCAGAACTAGACAAGCTGGTACAGCAGGGAGTGCTCCAACCTGTGAACTGTAGCCAGTGGGAGACTCCCATAGTGACCACAGTTAAGCCTAATGGGGAAGTTCGCATCTGCGCAGACTACAAGTGCACCATAAACAAGGCACTACAGCAGCATCCTCGCCTCGCTCCAGGGAGGTAGAATCTTTGCTAAACTAGACCTCGCCCAGGCCTACCAGCAGCTACTGGTAGATGACACTACTGCAGAAGCACAAACAATAGTCACACACAGTGGTGCATTTTGAGTGCGCTGCTTGCAGTTTGGGGTAAGCGTAGCACCAGGGTTATTCCAAAGTATTATGGAATGTACATTGAAGACCATTCCTGGCATCTGCCCGCACTTTGATGATGTCCTGATCACTAGGGAATCAGCGGCAGTCCTGGTGGAATATCTCTGTGCAGTACTCCAACGTTTCCGCGAGGCAGGCCTAAAACTCAAGAAGGAAAAGTGCCAGATCAGCTTGGAACCCACAGAATTCCTGGGTTGCCACATCGACACTGCTGGAATCCATCCATATGAAGCAAAGCTGAAGGCAATTCAGCAAGCCCCCACACCAAAATGCAAGGGGGAGCTTCAAGCATTCCTGGGCTTGCTCAATTTTTACCAATCCTCCTTACTGCATAAGGCTGCCCTGGCAGAACCACTACACTGCCTACTGGACAAAAAAGCACCCTGGGTCTGGTCAAGCACTCAAGACAAAGTGTTCAAGGTGGTAAAATCATTGCTATTGTCGGATTCCGTCCTAGCTCATTTCAACTAAACCCTACCAATAACACTAGCCTGTGACGCTTCACCATACAGCATTGGGGCAGTACTAAGCCACAGGATGCCAGATGGTAGAGCGGCCACCATTATATGCTATTCTAGAATGTTATTATCAGCTGAAAGGAACTATGCCCAGATAGACAAGGAAGCCCTCCCCATAGTGGCAGGCATTAAGAAGTTCCACGACTTCTTATATGGATGAACCTTCACCATCTTTACAGACCACAAACCTCTGCTTGGTCTCTTCAC
This sequence comes from Coluber constrictor foxii, assembly GCA_038048745.1. Taxonomy (NCBI): domain Eukaryota; kingdom Metazoa; phylum Chordata; class Lepidosauria; order Squamata; family Colubridae; genus Coluber; species Coluber constrictor. The sequence goes on along the minus strand of CM075966.1, from coordinate 69,308,559 downwards.
AGCTGACAGACAGACACTGCAGATCCTGTCGCCGTGAATGCTACGATGGTCCATTTTCATGGCTGCATACTTGCACCATCTAGTCCACAAGCCGGGCAAGGAAATGGGCCACGCCAATACTCTCAGCCCACTGCCTGTACCGCAGACTGAGCCGGATCCGGCACCAGCTTGTCATATTCTGGCGATCCAGAACCTGCCTGAAGCACCCCTACATGCAGGGGATGTGGCAGCTGAAACCACCACGGAAAGAACACTTAGCCACATTCTTAACTGGGTGTTAAGGGGATGGCCAGAGGCCCGGCCAGGCCCTGAGTTCCAGCACTATGCTTCTTGGAAAAATGAACTGTTGGCCTACAAGGGATGTGTGCTGTGGGGCAGCAGGGTCATCATTCCAGCCAGTCTTCACTCCAAGATGCTGGATTCCCTACATGAGGAGCACCCAGGAATTGTTCGGATGAAGGCTCTAGCCAGGAGCTACTTGTGATGGCCAGGTCTGGACAAAGACATTGAGAATCAAGTAAGGAGTTGCCAGGCCTGCCAAGAAACCCGACTGGAGATGCCACAAGCACCAGTGCACTGCTGGGAGACCATGCATGCCCCATGGTCACGTGTGCACATTGACTTTGCGAGCCCTTTCCAGGAGCAGGTATTCCTGATAGTAGTGGACAGTTATTCCATGTGGTTGGAAGTGGCATCGGTCTCATCAATGACAGCAACCAGAGTCATCCAAGTGTTGCACCAGCTGTTCTCCACACATTGTCTGCCAGATGTGATCGTGTCTGACAGCAGGGCACAATTCACGGCAGAAGAGTTTCTTTTTTTTAAAAAAGGTGTGTGTTTTTTTATACAAATGTCAAATCAATGCGTGAACAGTGTGGCACCTGGGTGCCATACATTCCAGTACAAACAAAACTGATCAGATTAGACATTATTGTTACATTCAATCAATGTCAGGTTACGATGTCATCTCAAAATAAATTGAATTTCCAAACAGCCAATCTTTGAGGAAATTTTCTCTTTATTGAGCATAACTATCTGTCCCCGACTCCATCTCAGTCAGCACTGACCTTTGCCCCCCAAAACCTCCCTTTCCGTTCCCCAATTCTCTGCATCTCATTGGCCATCTTCCAAGCCACTCGCCCCATCCCTACTACTTCAGTTCACAGGAATGTCCCCCCTCCCATCCCATCTCCTAGGAGACAGTATCTTCAGGGGAATTAAGTAGGTGAAAAGTCAAGCTTCTTCTTTCCTTCCTTATGTCAGCACTGGAGTGCTGACAATCAACTTATAAAATCCCCATAACAATACACATCTGTATTAGGTTACAGTCTACCATTATTCAATTATTCCACCTATTTCTCATTATTACTTTCATTTTATCAAATAAAAATGTAATACATTAATATTCCCTTTATTTCTATCACTTATTCTAGCTTTAAATCATATCATCCTATATTAAAAAAAGCTTTTTCTTTCTTTCCTATCTAACTTCTAATCATGTCACCTGCCTACAAAAAGAGAAAAAAAGAAAAAGAATAGAGAGGGAGAGAGAGGGAAAGACAATTAAAAACAGCAACCGAGAAAAGGAATCATCCAACCATCATCTCTTGCCTGCTTTATACTTTAATTGCTATACTTTAAAAGAAAGAGGGGTAAAAGGAAAAGCAAGTCAAAACAAAAATAAATAAAGAAAAAGAAATCATCTACCCATCGTCTCTTTGTCTGCTTCGATAATTCAATTGCTATGCTTTTTTTTACTTGCCTCACCCATTCCTCTCTTAAGTCTCCATCTATCTCTATTTCTTGGATGTCCAATCTAAGTGTTCCTCCAACCTCTGCCCTCATCTACTGCCTATTTTCTAAAAATTTTACCGAGCCTTTAAACTTAGTCTTTAAACTACCCTTCAAGGAGTACACTAGTCCCAATTCTTTATATCTCAAAAGTTAACATTCAGTTCCATTCAAGTAGTCCCAGAGGTTATCAAAAAACCTTTTATGTCCTCTTTGCAAATTCAATCCTCTAATATAGCATTCAAGTGTCTCTTTACTTAAATCACTTCCTTGTAGTTTCCTCTTTTGTCAGCAGGTGGCACTTTCCATTTAAACTTCAGTTTACTAGTTTACAAGTCCATTGTCATTTGGGTTGTATAACAATACAAAAGTAGAGTAAGTTTTTTATATAGATAATTCCAATGTTTAAAAATACCTTCCCAGTAGCGTTTCTTCCCAGTTTAGGAGTCTGTTTGTTTCATAATCTATTGTTTATTCTCCTACAGCTTTCATTTCCGGTTAGGTATTCTTTTTCAAAACATCCCAAAATGCTTAGGCGCTGCTTTAACACTCACTTCAGGGCAAATAGTTTTGAGTTATTTCTTGGGGTTCAATTTAAGACAAAAGAAAAATCCTGTCCCCCAGTTTTACCATGGCTCACCTTCTTCTCTCCAGCACCAGTCTTAGCTGTTGTTCTTTGGTTGTCCCAGCTTTGTAGCAGCCATTTTTAGGCTGCTTCTTCTCCTTGCCATGGCTGAGAGGAAAAAAAAAAAAACCCAGGCCAGACAGGAGAGCTGCGACTCTCCCTGACCTCACAGGGTGCTCCTCTTTGCTTCACCGCCCCTTCAGGGCAGCTTAGGCTCCCTCCGGAGCCCACAAACATGAAGAATTCAGCACAGGGAACATGGAGACCCATTCCTCTGTGTCTGTATCACCGCGATGTTAACCGGAAGCTCTACGGCAGAAGAGTTTCAATGTTTCCTCAACGCCAACATGATTCAGCATGTAACATCTGCTCCATTCCACCTCACAACTGAGGCTTAGGTTGAACAAATGGTCAGGACCACAAAGGAGGCACTCAAGCATATGATGACTGGGGACTGGAGTCACCGCCTGGCGAACTTCCTCCAATGTCAACACACAACTCCCTGTACAATAACAGGTCACAGCCCAGTGGAGCTAAGGTGGGGCCGCTGGCTCACCACGAAGCTTGACCGACTTCACCCAGACAGCGTAGCTGGCTCAGCCAACCCCCCCCCCCCCCCACAGGAATTTACAGCCAGGTGAATTGGTCTGGGCCAGGAACTATGAGAGTGGGGCACCTTGGGTGGCAGCAAGGGTAACTAAGGTAACAGGTCCCTTGTCATATGAGGTTATTCTGGGGAATGATTGTACAGTCAGACACCACATTGATCAGTTACAGCATTGGCAGGCCAGGTCAGGCCCGGGCAAGGATCCCAAGGCGTTATCAGACCCTCTAGGGAACTATTTTCCTCCGAATTTGCCTGCACCACCCATGGTGGCCCCTGGAGAAAAGGAAGTACCAAGGGCAGTAGAGCTGCCACCGCCACTCACGGGTGACCAAAACAGCCATCAAGACTATGTCCAATTGGAGATTGACAATACCCCACTTAAATAGGACTCTCCAGTAGCATTTTGGTGGTCCACCAGGATCCGTGGGCCCCCCGCCTATCTCAAAGACTATGAATATTGAACAGGCTAAGAGTAAGAACTATCCTAGGGGAGAGGGATGTTATGTATTGAATATATATAGTTACATTAAGCCCTGCTAAATTGAAACTAACCTTTAGATGACCCTAACTGTTAAACCTGCTAAAGTGAAACTAACCTTTAGATGACCCTAACTGTTTAGATGATCCAATTGTTTTGGAGGGAAACTTAGAACATTCATATTTGGGCAGGCTTTTTCAAGGATTATGATTGGTTAAGGCCCTGTGGGCCTAGAGTATAAATTACAGGCATTGGCTTGCTGTTCCTCAGATCCAGTTTTGAGTCAATAAATGCTGTTGTAGCTATGCTGGTCTGCTTCTTGCCTACTGAAGCCCACTACACAATAAAACTCTTCTGCTTCCAGGATGAAAAATCATGCCAAACTCACATCATTAGCTGTCCAGGAAGAAGGAAACACACTGCACTGCTGAAAGTGCTATTTTTTCACATCTAATCTCAGTGTTCTCCCTGAGAGCTCAAATACAGTGGGGCAAAAAAGTATTTAGTCAGCCACCAATTGTGCAAGTTCTCCCACTTAAAAAGATAAGAGAGGCCTGTAATTGACATCATAGGTAGACCTCAACTATGAGAGACAAAATGAGAAAACAAATCCAGACAATCACATTGTCTGATTTGGAAAGAATTTATTTGCAAATTATGGTGGAAAATAAGTATTTGGTCACCTACAAACAAGCAAGATTTCTGGCTCTCACAGACCTGTAACTTCTTCTTTAAGAAGCTCCTCTGTCCTCCACTCATTACCTGTATTAATGGCACCTGTTTGAACTTGTTATCAGTATAAAAGACACCTGTCCACAAGCTCAAACAGTCACACTCCAAACTCCACTATGGTGAAGACCAAAGAGCTGTCGAAGGACACCAGAAACAAAATTGTAGACCTGCACCAGGCTGGGAAGACTGAATCTGCAATAGGCAAGCAGCTTAGTGTGAATAAATCAACTGTGGGAGCAATAATTAGAAAATGGAAGACATACAAGACCACTGATAATCGCCCTCGACCTGGGGCTCCACGCAAGATCTCACCCTGTAGGGTCAAAATGTTCACAAGAACGGTGAGCAAAAATCCCAGAACCACAAGGGGGGACCTAGTGAATGACCTGCAGAGAGCTGGGACCAACGTAACAAAGGCTACCATCAATAACACACTATGCCGCCAGGAACTCAGATACTGCAGTGCCAGACGTGTCCCCCTGCTTAAGCCAGTACATGTCTGGGCCCGTCTGAAGTTTTCTAGAGAGCATTTGGATGATCCAGAAGAGGATTGGGAGAATGTCATATGGTCAGATGAAACCAAAGTAGAACTGTTTGGTAGAAACACAACTCCTCGTGTTTGGAGGAGAGAGAATGCTGAGTTGCATCCAAAGAACACCATACCTACTGTGAAGCATGGGGGTGGCAACATCATGCTTTGGGGCTGTTTCTCTGCAAAGGGACCAGGACGACGGATCCATGTACAGGAAAGAATGAATGGGGCCATGTATCATGAGACTTTGAGTGCAAACCTCCTTCCATCAGCAAGGCATTTAAGGTGAAATGTGGCTGGGTCTTTCACCATGACAATGATCCCAAACACACCGCCTGGGCAATGAAGGAGTGGCTTCGTAAGAAGCATTTCAAGGTCCTGGAGTGGCCTAGCCAGTCTCCAGATCTCAACCCCATAGAAAACCTTTGGAGGGAGTTGAAAGTCCGTGTTGCCCAGCAACAGCCCCAAAACATCACTGCTCTAGAGGAGATCTGCATGGAGG